>CM019825.1:4874251-5474251 GCA_009763385.1 Coix lacryma-jobi var. lacryma-jobi | reverse complement strand
TGTTTGTACTTGTACGTGCTCGTGTGCACATACAAGTATGTGTATGTGATGTTTTTTCCACACCTGCTACTTGCCTGCCTTGCTCTGTTGATTTGTTTTATCCAAAACGTTTTTGCCCCGCCGTAACCAGCTTTCATGGTTTGCATTGATACAATTTAGGGTCTGTTTGGATGTCGCAATTTGAAACACTGTAGTATCATCACCGAACTGTAGCTTTATAAGCTAATAAAGGGATACATAATATGGTTTAGAAAAAAAAAGAGTTCATAAGTGGAGTTTTTAAAACTCCAAAAAACTACGGTTTTGATAAAACCATCGTTTTAGATACTACAAGAGGTTTATTGTATCCAAACACCTAGTAGCTTTTGAAAACCAAAATATTTTGTAAAATCATAGTATTTCTTCAATCAATACTTTCAAAATACGCTTTGCATCCAAACAGACTCTTAATAAGAATTTATCACTTTCATCTGTGTTGTTGCACTTGCGGCCTTGTTTGTATCTCATTCTCATAGTGAAGCTAGATAGTGATGATAGATAGATCGAGATAATCTTAAATCTTAAATCTTATAGTGGTTATTGTCTTTGGATAACATAAATAATCTAAACATTATGGTTTAGGTAAATCTTAAATCTCATTCTAGAATCCAGTTGTTTAGATCTAATTCTTAGTTTTCTTATAGGTGCTCCAAAACATGTCTTGAGCTATTTAATAGAAAATTTGAATATTTTTAATACACGTACAAAATGTAATATTGCACGTAAATCTCGGTATGATTCTAGCCTAAGGTCACGTTCAGTTGTTTCGAAACTATTTCTGATAGGAGACTTTTGTGGATAATTTGTATAGCGTCAGAATACTTCCACGGTATTCCTGTCCGGATCGGGCCTAACCAAACGGGCTCTAAAGCCGGTAAGACTCCATACGGAATCGGTACAAAGTTTTCCACGGTATTCCTGTCCGGATCGGGCCTAACCAAACGGGCTCTAAAGCCGGTAAGACTCCATACGGAATCGGTACAAAGTTTTTTCTAAACAAAATCAGAATCCGCATATTTCTTCTTTGAATTGACCGTTGGGCTGTTTAACTGCCTAGATCCCAGTCCAAAAACGGGGCACACGCCACACCAATCCGCTTCTCGGCCCAGGCCCAATAACGCGGCGTCGCATCGCGTCGCGTCTGCTGCGTGCGTGTGCAGGCCTCAGTCCGCGCATCCCTTCTGGCCAGGAGCTCGCCCACGCAGCCGCTCCTCTCTGTCTCCCCCACGCTCTGTTTCTTCCCCTCCCCGATCTCCCCAATCCGACCTGACCGGCAGGCACCTTCGACTCGAGCGGAGCAGGCGAGGCGGAGGCGGAGGCGGAGGCGGAGGCGGAGGCGGAGATGGCGCTGCGACGGGCGCTCCTCAGATCGGCCGAGATCTCCCCCGACCGCAAGGTCCGACCCTCTCCCTTCTCCTCTGTATCCTCAGCATTTCGTTCGGTTGGATCCACTAGCTGGGAGATTCGGAATCCCGCGCGAGAGTTGTGCCTGGCGAGCGGGCGTCGTAGCCGCGGTCTGGGAGGCTTGTGGGTTTGAGCTATGGTGGGTAGGGGCGGGTTTCAGTTGTTGGTTTGTTGCTGTATTTCACTATTGCGTCGTGATTGAATGAATCTCTTCATGCCTAACTGCGTGTTAGATTGCCAGTGTCTGGAAATGGGCGAAAGGCTGATGAAATGAATCTCTTCCGACGTAACGACATGTTAGAATTCCAGTATCTGGAAATGGGCGAAAGACTGATGCAGGGGTAGGGTTGGAGTGGGGATGCGTTTGGAGTGTAACAGTGCCTCCCATCCTCTCTTTCTGCATGATTAATCGGTACCTGTTGTAAGTTGTTTCCACTGCAACATGCCAGTGAGGTTCAATTGTGAACTGAGAGTTTGAACCTGAACATGCTATTCTTTGTCAACAGCATCCCCGAAGAAAATGTATACTAATGCTACTCTTGGTCCAAAACCCAAACGAGGGATAAAGTTTGCTCTTCTGGCCACACTTGTGTCCTGTGGGCACAGTCCACTGTTAATTGCTACTTTTGTTTTTTGATTTGGTAAACCTGGTCAGGTATCCTTTAACGGGGAATAAAGGGGCTTTGTATGGAAATTTTGTGTGTAGACCTTTAGGAATAAGTGAGAATGCCTTGCTAATTTATCTCAACAATGATATTTTTGCATATTTGGACAGGCCACTGGTTTTGCAGCAAATAACTTTCACCATCTTAAATACTCCATCTATTTTACTCGTAGTTTATATCATTCATAAGTCTCAGTTATGCCTGAAAAAAGTCATGTAGCAGATAATGAAGCTTGCCTCTTACGTGATAAACTAGTAGGACAATCTAAATTGTTACTTGCTACCGACCCAGCATGTAGCAGATAATGAAGGTTGCCTCTTTTGTGATATACTAGTAGGATAATCTCAATTGCTTACTCGCTACCGACCGAGCAGTTGAGTTTTGTATTTGTAGATTAAATTTTAAATATTGTTGATGAATTGGTTGTCAGGCCTTCATTGCCACCTGGTAGGCTGATATGCAGCTTTTAAGTATATGAACTTTTTCACATATGCTTTTTTGTATGGAACTAGGAACTGACCTGAGATCTTGAAACATAACATGAATTTAACTGATTTTCCCATGTACATGCTTATTTTTGTTTTGTTCAGTATTTTTACTGTTACAACCAGCCCTTATAGAAAACTGTAAATTTCTTGGCTTTGGTGTCCTTTTCTAATCACTGTCTCCCCCCTCCCTCCCTATTTTTCTCTTTCAATTTACTCATGCTACTTAATAATCTGGAGGCAACAGTATCAAAATTATGATTTCATTGCCACATCTTGATCACGGTATTTGAATCCCATTTTATCAAATATCAAAACCGCTTAATCACTTGCGAAAGAATCTTTCCGCCTTTTACTTCTGACAGTCACTGTAGTAAACTAATTATGAATATGTTAATTTGTGAAGAGTGTGTAGAAGCACTTTCTTCTAGCAGCATGTTATTTCCCAGACTATTATGATTCATTGGCATACCCCTCAGTTTTAGTTTTCTTTGCAGGCTGCAATCGAGTACTTTCATTCTTTATCAAGGGCACAGGCTGCTCGTTCTCTCAATGGTGCTGTCCTCTCTCCTGCTAGCAGATCATTTAGCACCCAGGCTGCCACCACATCAAGCACACCACAGCCTCCACCTCCCCCACCCCCTCCAGAGAAAACTCACTTTGGTAACCTCAAAGATGAGGATCGCATTTTCACCAACCTCTATGGTCTGCATGACCCTTTTCTGAAAGGCGCGATGAAGAGAGGTGACTGGTATAGGACCAAGGATTTGGTGATTAAGGGGGCAGACTGGATAGTTAATGAAATGAAGAAATCAGGTCTTCGGGGTCGTGGAGGTGCAGGTTTTCCCTCTGGTCTCAAATGGTCCTTTATGCCCAAGGTTTCAGATGGACGCCCTTCTTATCTTGTTGTTAATGCTGATGAGAGTGAGCCTGGAACTTGCAAAGATAGAGAAATCATGCGCCATGACCCCCACAAGCTTCTGGAAGGATGCCTTATTGCTGGAGTTGGAATGAGGGCATCAGCTGCTTACATCTACATTAGAGGTGAATACGTGAATGAGCGTCTCAACCTTGAGAAGGCTCGGAAGGAAGCATATGCAGCTGGACTTCTTGGTAAGAATGCCTGTGGATCTGGCTATGATTTTGATGTGCATATTCATTTTGGTGCTGGTGCGTACATCTGTGGTGAAGAGACTGCCCTACTAGAGAGCCTTGAAGGGAAGCAGGGCAAACCTAGGCTGAAGCCACCTTTCCCAGCCAATGCTGGGCTTTACGGCTGCCCCACAACTGTGACTAATGTTGAAACTGTGGCTGTATCCCCAACAATTCTTAGGCGTGGTCCAGAATGGTTTGCAAGCTTTGGACGCAAGAACAACTCTGGAACCAAGCTCTACTGTATCTCAGGGCATGTGAACAAACCTTGCACCGTGGAAGAGGAAATGAGCATACCTCTGAAGGAGTTGCTCGAGAGGCACTGTGGAGGTGTAAGAGGAGGATGGGACAACCTGCTTGCAGTAATTCCTGGTGGTTCATCTGTCCCCCTTTTACCAAAGAACATATGTGATGATGTGTTGATGGACTATGATGCACTGAAGGCTGTGCAGTCTGGATTGGGTACTGCAGCTGTTATTGTGATGGACAAATCTACGGATGTTGTTGACGCGATTGCTAGGCTGTCCTACTTCTACAAGCATGAGAGTTGTGGGCAGTGCACACCTTGCCGAGAGGGCACACCCTGGCTCTGGATGATCATGGAGAGGCTCAAGGTTGGTAACGCGAAGCTAGAAGAAATTGACATGCTTCATGAGGTCACGAAGCAAATCGAAGGGCATACTATCTGTGCTCTTGGGGATGCTGCGGCATGGCCTGTGCAGGGACTTATCAGGCACTTCAGGCCAGAGTTGGAGAGGAGGATCCGCGAGCGAGCTGAAAGGGAGCTGTTGGCGGCTTCTGCATAATGTGCCGCCAGCCATTTCGCCCCTGTACTAGTTTTCTGATTTCTTCCTACCTAAATAATACAAACCGATGGAGCTCATTTCTATGCAAGGAAATGCAGCCTTTCTGATTCCTTTAAACCATTTATGTGGATGTTTATTTGATGCACTCGAGCAGCTGGTGAATTTTGATGGACTAGATAAACTTTTCAAAGTAGAAACAAACTTGAGGGTTGTACCGTGTATGCTACATGATTCATCATAATATTATCGTGGATGTGTATGTCTGCCAGCTTGTCTCTTTAATACTGAGCTATGGTTTGGCCTGAATTATCTGGTAATTCGAGTTATTATGTGGTTGAAATCTGTTCAGATCAGAGACTTGCACGTTTGAATCTATAGTAACCAGCGTCACGCGCTCGCCTGCATGCCATTTGGCAATGTAGGTGGTGTGCACCCTTCGGTTGAGGGCCAGTGGCCCGGCCATGCATGTTCCTTGTTCGGTGTTTGTGGTTCAGGGTTGGTTGTGGTATCAACATGAACAATCTGGACCTGGTAGAGCGGTAGTGGTAGTTATGTTATGGCACTGTTGGCTGTAGCGTGTGTCCATCAGCTCGTACCGTATTAAGTTGTTGTCAGGATCAGACAGGCGACCGGGGTAGGGTTTATCGGTTAGACCTATCAGTCTTTTCTCGATTCGTTTACAGTAGATATCCGAGGCTGAGCGCTGTCGAGAATGGAAACAAAATACTGAATGGACTCTTGCCAGCAGGTGTTTGGAAACAAACTGCTTTGTGAGCATGCCGACAGATCCTGAGAAAGAAACTCGGCCTTGCTCGGCTTTGACAGTGGGACATGTTCCCCGTCGTGATACGATTGTGAGCCGTAAGGAAGAACTGTTTCTGCCGTGGCGATGTGGCAGAACCTGTTCCACCTTGTCATGGTCGATACATTCTTTTAGACATGTCCTGATAAATACGTCTCTCTTTTTTTTTTCCAAAAAAAGAACGATGAATCATTTTTCTATGAAGTTGAAGCCATGAGTCTAAATTACTCTGTCCAATTCACAAGCACTAGTCTTTCCGGCAACCAGGTGTGCTGCAATGTGCAATGCCTTCAACCACAGAGAACGTCCAGCCGAAGTCATGTGCTAGCCAACAGAAGTGAAACCCGGCCAAAATACGTTGCTTCCACTTGTTGTTGTTGGTCACATCGCACGCAGCATGTATCCTCCACTGCAAACCTGGCTTCTTCAGTCTCACTCCAACCACAACCATATACACAATTCCAAGCAACCCACCACATCACCCCCCAAAGAAAAAGAAAGAACGCGACCAAAAGGAACTTTTGAAAAAAGAAATAAATCAAAAACTAGTCTGTTCAATTAGCTCCTCCCCATATCCCCTTTCTCGAGCTCTTCTTGCTCATCTTGACTACTCTGCGTTTCCCGTTCGCGGTGGTCTCCGCGTCGGGCTCTCTGATCTGAGGTACGGCGACGTCGACCCGGACGATGTGATGATCCGATGTGCCTTTGGAGGAGACGACCGTGTAGGATCCAGGCACGAACTTGTAGGGGGAGTTGGGCGACGCCAGGATGTAGTCCACCCTCGTGCCGTACTTGCACGTCCCCTGCACATCTGGAGTTTTCCATCCATGGCATTGGCAATGGCAAGGCGGCAATGTTCAGATAGCAGCAAGCAAACGAAACTGGCTGAACTGAAAGAAAGTTCCTGATAACTAACTAACTAACTAACTAACTGAAAGAAACTGGCAATGTACCTTGTCCTTTGGCCACAACCACCACCGCCTCGCACTCTCCGGCGAAGTCCTTGGCGTCGACGTACTGCTTCGCCTTGAGGTACTGCATCACCTCCACCTTGGGCGTCGGCTTGCCGATCTCCTCGTAGTACTGCAGAACGAACGCCGGCTCGGCAGAAACGAAACGAAGCACGGGGCGTGTCCAAAGGTCAGAAAATCCCACATGGAGCGCAGCAGAAGGCATGGATCATGTGGTCGCCTAGGTGGTGTATGTATATATACCTTGACGATGTCTGCCCACCGGTCGGCGGAGTAGTCGGTGCCGTCGAGCGCGTTGAGTCCGCCGGCGAGGATGTGCGGGCCGTCGCCGGAGCGGATGATGGCGTCCACCTGCTTCATCCTCCACCCTTCGTCCAGGTGGTCCAGGTGCGTGCAGTGGAAGTTCACCTCGCCGGCGTCCGGCACCTCGATGGTGGCGCGCAGCACGTTCCTGCAGCAACACGCACACATGCATCGATCGGTATATTCCTGCTAGTGCTCAGCTCAGTGATCGGAGGACTCGGACCCAGCGAGATACGATACGAATAATAATCATACGATCGCGCTGCTCCTTTCGTGTGAACTGATCGAGCTGCCAATGCGATCGCTCGAAATAATAATAAAGCATGCAGCAGCAAGGAGCGATCGCGATCACGCCCTCGGGACAGGCCATTTATGCGTGGACAGCGAGGGCGCGATCGCCGTGTCGCTCTCAGAATATTGCGCGCTTCCTGCTTAAATTTGGAGCTCGATCAGCTGCACACAGGCTCTGACAGATGACAGTTTTCTGTGTCCATAAATTGCGCAGCTTGCCAGCGCGAGTGGCTTTTATGCCTACGGTCCCTTGAAAACGAGTCTTCATGACATGAAGCTAGCGCGTACTGTACAGTACTAACTAGTGTCACAGAATCTAAATATGAGGTTTAATTTAGGGGGAAATCATGGATATATAAAATTATAAATTGCTGAAGAACTGTACACTGGAAATCGGACAGCTAGCTACCACGGATCAGAAAAAAAAAAAAAAAAAAAGAGATACCCATGCGCTGTGCACCGGGCCTTCCGGCCCGGCCATTTATTATAGCTTGCAAAAAAACAAGCGTGCTGGTGCTGCACTGCAATAACGCCCGCTGCTGGGTGCTGGCTCCTCTGCCTCTGCATGGGCACGGGGTTCCTATCCAGAGGCGCTCGCCCAGGGAGTTGTCTCGCCCGGAAAGCCCCTGCCCAGCTACCAGTTTCGCTCCCTGACGGCGACCACTCGGCAGCAACAGCAGCAGAGATCGTCGCGCACACGGGGGCGGCAGCAAACTTCCACAGAGCTTTTCGCACAGATCACAGCGCTATCGATCACAAAGATGTCTCTTCTCCTACCTCTCACGCACCTCCCCTACGTTTCAGATCAGTTTCAGACTTTCAGTTGCAGCCGCCGTAGCAGCAGCTATTAGCTGGTACTCCCTCCGTCTCATTGAAAGTGTAGAAAACTGTGTCCCCCTCACAAACACGCTTGCCGGGCGACACTGGTACCGAGGGAGTACTGAGGAGCATGCACTGAGCACCTAACCTTGTGCGCCGGTGGGGTGGCATCTGTCTAATCCTTTTCACTGACCTTGTCCATGACCATGGCTATTCCTACTCTAGGGCTAAAGCTAGGCCTGGTACTGTGATAAAGAAAGCTGTGGGACACTACTGGCTTTGGAAACGTGGGTACGGGGCTGCAAAGGCTTGGTGGCGGTTTCTGATGACGGTGGAGCAGCTCAACTAATCCTTTCTTTCTTTTCTTTTTTTTTTTCAAATAGCCCCGCCCGGCCGGTAGCAGCCGAATTAAGCATGTTATCCGGCATACTTACTCCCTGAGCATCTTGCCGCTTGTCTGGAGCGCGGCGTAACGCTCTCTGCTTCCTAGTCCCATCCCAGACTGTCTCCATTATACACTTGACTAATCGCCACTCGCCAGGCAGGTAAAGCTATCTACTAGCTGCTGCCTAGGTGACGACACGTACGGCTCTGTTCGCTTATGCTGACTTTTAATCCGTAAACAAATCAGCTAATAAACACGGCGCTCTGTTATTACTTTATTTGGACGTTTCGACTCAAAATTCGGACCAGGTCGGTCCTGATGTTGAATCGCTACTGCGTTGCGTTGCATGGTTAAACTGTTGAAGAACAGGTGATGATGAATTGCCTGTGTCACCACTCACCAAACAATGCACCGTGACTCCGAACTAAAACGCGTAGCATTTCACTACACCCTTGGCCCAAGAATATAATGTACATGATTCCACTTTTAGAGTAGTCAGAATTTCTTAAAGTTTAGCTAAACTGATAAAAAATTGACTTTGAGATGTACGTATTATTTTATGACGGTGGGAGTGTATTATTTTCTGGCTGATTAATCACAGCTGCCATTCCCTTCGGTTCGTGAAAAATGTTGCATAGTGATACTGTAGCACTTTCGTTTTATTTGACAAACTTTGTCCAAACATGGACTAACTAGGCTCAAAAGATTCGTCTCAACATGAACAAACTAAAAGTACAATTAGTTATTTTTTTACGTACATTTAATGTTTTATTCATGCGTTTAAAGATTCGATGTAACGGATACTCTGCAATATTTTTGGGCAAATTTTGTGAACTTACGTAAAAGTAGTATCTCTGAGTGGCGGAAGGCAGCGCCGACGAGTTGGAGACACTGGCAGGGTGGGCCTGGATTGGATGCTCGTCGCGCCGGTTCCGGCATGTGATGTGTCACGGGGAGCGGTCGGCCAAAGTGGTACGGGGATAGAAGAAGATTCAGGCTGTGAAAGGACAGTGCAGAGGACACTAAATCCCATGTTGCTGCTGTGTGCTCTTTTTTCTTTACGTCTAGCGGTAATGCTAAAAAATGCATGCGTGCGTCAAGTGCTTACGTCTAGCGTAAGTTTCCTACAGGGGGCCTGGTGAATGGTGATAGGTTGTTAAGTTTGTTGTGTGGCGTAAACGGAATTCATTAGCGTGGCGTGGTCAACTACTGAACTGAATGGAAGCGCACCGCATCCGCATCCGCATCCAGGAAGGAGGAAGGAGCGGCAGGGTGTGATGTGGTGTGGGGGGTGGACGGGGGACTGACCGGAAGTCGGATTGGTCGGCAACGCGGTGCGCCTTCCAGCGCTTGATGGGCCAGCGGGAGAGCACGGCGTTGCCGTACTCGGGCGCCCAGCTCTCGGCGAACACGTAGCGCATGCCCAGCCCCTCGGCCAGCTCCGACAGCGGCCGCATCCCGCGCTCCTCCTCGGCGCGCACGTTCTGCAGCCCGATGATGTCGGCGCCGGCCTCGCGGAGCACCTCCTCCACGCTCCGCCGCCGACCCGGCGCTGGCGCGGCGTCCCCCGCCTGCTGCCTCCTGCCCCTGGCACCGCCGCCGCCGCCGCGCCACAGCCGCGTCCGCTCCAGGGAGATCTCGTTGTCCTGGAGGTTGATGGACACGCGCGGCTTGCTCGGCGACCGCGCCAGGCTCGCCGCCGCCTGCGCCTTCAGGATGCCCTTGGGCGGCCGCCGCGCCGCGCCGCCGGGGACCCCGGCCCCGCGCTCCGCCCCGGACCCCGGTGCAGCCGGTGCCGCCTCGCCGGACACCGCGGGCGCCATGGAGAACATGGCCGCGTTGAACGTCGCCACGCGGATCGTCACCTCCGGCCCTCCTCCTCCGGCCGCGCCGCCACCTCCGCCGCCGGCGTCGCCCGGCGTGGCCTGCTTGCTGGTGCCGAACCGCCGCACGGGCACGGCGACGCGCGCCTGCTGCTTGGGCGGGCCGTGCCGCCGGCGCCGGCGCGGGTGCAGGCACTGCAGGCCGTCGAGGACGCGCCGCAGCACTTGCATCGTCGGCGCGCCGTCCTCGGGCATCTCGTCCGCCGCAGGCAGCTGGCAGCTATACAGGCCGGCCTCCCCGGCGACGACCGACCCACCGACGGGCAGGCGCAGCAGCTCCGACGCAAACGGAGGCCGGCCGTCGAGCTCGCGTCGCGTGCGTGCTTTGCTATGCTCTCTCTCTCGCGCAGTCGCGCGCGCGCCGCACAGGCCCCAGAGCGTGGCAAGCTAGCTTTGCCCGGGAGCGCGAGGCCGAGGCCGCGCGCGCGTGTAGTATAATATATCACGCGACGCGGACGCGGACGCGGACGGCGGCTTTGCTTTCGCTTCGGCTGCGGGCGGACCAGCGGTGGTTACGCACGCGACACACAGCACACGGGAAGCGCTGGGGTTTGGCCGTTTGGGCGTATTCGTCTTGTATTGTATGGTGTGCGCGTGTACGCCCCCGGTGCAACTGAGATCCGTCTGCTTTACTTTCTTGTGGTGCACTGGTACGTACGTACTGTGTCGTTTCTTGTACCCACCCATGCGTACCTACCTGCCTTATTACCTCACGCTGCTATCTTGGTGTATTCTACGTATAATGTTTTCTATACTGTCGGCCGCTGCTGAAAGAGAAACATCGTACGCCGTCGCGCTACGAGCCTCAGAGCAGGGGGATAGCGGCCAAAGGCAAAGTTTTCGAGGTTTGGCTGCACATGTTCGAGGACATCGTATACGTGTGTTGGATCGAGCTGCGCTCATCCATTTAGCATGCTCAAACAACCCAATAATAATGCCTGACGCCAGGAGAGTATGTAAAGGGGCGTCGGCAAGTCGCGCGTGTACATATACATGGCACAAAGAAGAATTGTCCCGATCGTCTAAAACTCGTGGCTCCGTCACCGAAGACATTAGATATGGGTATGTGCTCCTGGCGTGGGAGTCATATCGACCGAGCCCTCTTCTCTTTCATCCTTCTCCCATGCAAGTTTCTGCTCGCCCATGCTTTTCTAGATTACTCGCGTACTATTTCCCTCCTCCAAACCCATTGCCATGCTCCTCGCTTGCAACCGTCAAGCAACTCGCCCAGGCCTTTTGGTCCCCTTTGTCTCTGCCCCTAGGCCTCCGCATGCCATGCCCAGGCCGTGGCACCATGATCGAGGTAGTAACAGAATCTCAAATTCCAATTATTGTATGCATTCACGCTCTAGTAGAGTCAAATGGAATCCGATTGATGGTAAAGGAGGTAGAAGGAGGAATTGAGAAGAGACTTGCTATGGGTGCCGGATTTGAGGAGCTCTGCCTTCGTCAGGTACGTGTCCTCTTGGTCCTCCCGGTCACGCGTGCCGCCACGAGCTCATCCACTGCTATGTGCTATGCTCTCGCCTCCACGTGAGCCACACAAAGTGGGATGAACCAAGCCAGTTTGTTTTCCGGGTATGGCTTAATGGTGACAAGTGTGCGGTGAGATTTTGGGGACGACACAATAACAAAGAAGGTATTTTTTTCTAATTAAAGAACGGATATTTGGTGTTAATTAGCTAGGGTGAACATGAATAGTACCCCATCCGTTGAAGAAAGATTGTTGTGTTTAGTTTTTGCGGATTAAGTTGTTAAGATTCATAATGTTTAATGTAATAAGATTTCTACTAATGTTTAATGTAATAAGGTTTCTATTTAGATTCACCAACGAAAAATACTTTCATAATATATAGTCACATGTTTTTTAAGTATAGACATTTATGATGGAAGACATGAACTACTATTAACTTAGGACAAAACACAACAATTATAAACAGAAGCAAGATGCAGTAGTTAATACCTGTTGTATCCTCATCCAACTACATGTCATGAATTTAGAGTGTGGCCCTGTTCGTTTGAGCTAGAAGTAGGTTCGACTAATTCGTATGACTATTTTTTTTTATAAGAGAAAAACATTATTTTCACGACTGATTTGTATAAATTAAAACCACTAGATTAGCTTAATCAAACTGAGCGTCTAGACACCCCAAGGACTGAATGCGCCACATGGCACACGATTCACATTTCGGGAGAAAGAGATGGAAAACATATCTCGGGGCAGCGCATGGTGCCAGTGTGCCACCGGCCACCGCAGTTGCAATTGCAATTGCAATTGAGGCACCTGCCGTGCTCCTTTAGAAGGGGCGACCGAGCCAACAGCTGGCGCTGCACTTGCAACCACCCCACGTCCCACTACCGAGCATTCGAGCATCAGCAGAGTCTACCCACCTATGCATCATCATCCATGGCTCGCTGACTCGCTCGCCTTTCAGTGCACTGCCGGTGCCGGCCGGCCGGCCGGCCTTTTTCTCCCGTCACGGGCCGGCAGGCTGCTGCCTGCTTGTGCAGGCCAAGTAGATCACGTCCGTACGTCACGAGGTGTCGCCGTCGTCGGAGCGGCGGACCTACCGGGTGATCTGATCGACGAGCTCGCATCGACGTCGTCGTCGTTTCTGCATGCAGGGCTTGCGGCGGTTCGCGGCTGACGCGGGCACGAACTGACTGACCTCACCACTGGCGATCCTGCTGATGCCCAAGGATCCTGAGCTCTGACAGGTTCAGCTAGCACTTTGACGACGTGATGAAAACCCATCACTACTGTTCACCCAAGTCTCGTGGCCCGGTTTCGTAGAGATTTCACGACGTTGACCGCACCCACCTGCGCCCACCCGGCCGGTTGGTTGGTTGGTTGGTTTCTCCCGAAGCACGCATGAAATGACCTGATTTTCCACGAAGGGAAAATCCACAGAGTCAAGTGTAATAAAACTCTTTCGAGTCAAATTACCCGATAATCCAGTCAAATATCAATAATCCATACTTCGAATAATAAAAGTACTTAATACGATAATACATTTATTACATCGCCAACAGGCGAAAATTTAGATAAACAACATCCGGAACAGCTTGAAGTAGACGAAGAAGCGCGATCGAACTCTAACTTGAGCGTAGAAGCGAAAACCCCCTAATCCTCGAACTCCTCGGAGTGGTACTCCTCCTTGGAACCTGAAACCTCAATTTTCAGTACGATTTGTACTGACCACACTTTCTCATCCTATATGTTTCATATGTGGTAGTGGATGCAACAGGTAAATGAAATTCAGACCTAGCAGACTGGGTTTTCCTATGCATAACAGTATAATAATTATGTATGTTTATCATGTTTCACCATTTTAACTTATCACCGTATCCATCACCAATTCACCATTCCCTCACACACACATACTCTCGCTCAGTCGACAGAGGCCAGCTCCCTCCCAGCCTTTGTCTCAACGGCCCGCAGTCTCACCTGACTCACGGCCGGCACACTCTTACCAGAGGGAGAAAAGAGAAGCTCTCACTAGTCGGAAACAGGTCAGGGAAAAAGGTCCGCGGCCAACGAATTGGCCAACGTATCGATCGATCAACCATACACTCTGCAGAGGTTCTACAATATCCACAAGATCGCCATCATCAGCACCCTGGATGTGCCTAGGCGGATACCGGCCGCTTGCCAGCCTAGAGTAATGCCACCCTACCACTCAGCCCTGGATTCACCTCAAGTATGTCTGGGTGGCTAAGTCTGTGAAGTCACGATCCCTCTCCCGAAGGGGGAGCCGTGATCGTCTCGGAAGGGTGTGGGACTCTGATACCCGTACCTTCCTCGCACTCTCTCGCCTAGCAGTAATGGCATTACCCTACCAGGTAGTCCGACTGTCCCCGTCCATAAGGAGCGAGTGGCTTGTAAAGGTATTTCCCCGTGGTCCAGATCCTGCACCAATCTAGGGTGACTAAGCCGGAACGTCTTCTCAAAGGTTTTCATTATATGTGCCACCACAGCACGCTCCTGATCTGGGCTCCACTAGCGGCTCACACCCAGATCCACCTCATGTCACCATTTAACCCGCCACAGGTTTCACACCACAGGGGCATCCAGATATGCCCCACGGCAAGACTCGCACCAGGCTCGTCGTATATTCCGGCTCGGTCGACACAACCCTCACCACCATACTCACCCAAAACACACGCAGCACACTCCCCGATATACACCGTATTACAATATGCACCGGTTTTCACCGTAGCATAAATAACTATGATCAAGATAGTATTTACAGCGCGTGTCTATCCTATCAGTTGGGTAGCAGGGGATAGGTTGCGTCAAGGTATGGGCTTACAAGCAATCTATCATGCAAGTCCTATACTGAGCATCATTAAATTAGAAATGTAATTTAGCATGCGTAATGGGATCTACGAGGTTGGATGGGCTGTGGCACCTTGAGATTGATCGTGGTCTTGTTCCTCCTCGTAGACGTGATCCTCGTTGTCAGGCGTCCCTTCCGGCTCTGAAAACGTACGAAAACGGTCGCATTAGCGACATCTATAGAATAGCACAAAGAACGAATGAAAATTCAAAAGATCCAAATGCACTCAAACATGGTACCATTAGGTAGATCTCGATTTTAGATGAATTTAGCAACTTGAACCACTATTTTTGGAGTCCATATGAATTAGTTATGAATTTCCGAAGTTTATTCTATTTTCTGAAAATAACAAATGGCCGATTTAACCAGGTGATGACACGTGTCCAATTCTAATTGGTTGGTGCGTCTGTACAGTATGACAGGTGGGTCCGCAGTCAGCGTTGACTCGGCCAACGGATGATAATGTCAGCATGACGTCAGCGTTACGTCATCTCGGACGCTTCTGTTCGCGTCCCTCGAGTGAGCCGAGGCCTCCCTCGGACGGTGATGCCGAGGACGCTACCCTCGAGCCTCGGGCGAGTCGGTGTTTTGCTCCGAGGCCTCCCTCAGCCTCGAGCCTCGGCGAATCGGTGTTTTGCACCGAGACTTCTCTCGGCCTCGAGCCTCGGGCGAATCGGTGTTTTGCACCGAGGCCTCCTTCAGCCTCGAGCCTCGGGCGAATCGGTGTTTTGCACCGAGGCCTCCTTCAACCTCGAGCCTCGGGCGAATCGGTGTTTTGCACCGAGGCCTCCTTCAACCTCGAGCCTCGGGCGAATCGGTATTTTCTCTCCTTTCTCCTCTGTTTTGTTACGGCGGCGCTCCGCCAACGGCGCGCTTGCGCCGGTGCTCAACTTCGCCTTCCCGGACTCGATTCTGTGCTTCAGCGTGATCGTGCTTCTACGGCGGATCGATCCAAGCCTCCAATTCCGTGATCTGGTGATCCTAGCGGCCAGCGTGGGTGACTTGGCGGCGGAGCCGCGGCGGTGTTATGCCGTTTGGCTAGTTCCGCTCTTTCCCAACCAAATTCAATCATACGGTCTCCTTCCCATCTCCTACACTGCCTCTAGATCATGCTGCTGTCATCAGTAATCCTGGCAGCAACTCCACGCGTATGATCTCGCACGGCGGCACACAGCGGAGCGACCATGCGACATCGGAACAAGCTCATTATCGGTCACCAGTTAATTCTACGGCGCGCACAGTGTTCTCCATCACTCGGTGATGCTATGCGGCCAGTTAGTTTCCCAACTCGAGGCCCGTGGCAACTGGAGCACAGGTTCGCCACGGCATGCCCAGCCGCGACGTCGCGCATGGTCACGACGTCTCGCCCTCTCGGCTAGAATGCTCCTCGGTCTATGGCTTCAACTAGAGTGTGCACGGGATTCTACTTCGAGTGGTGATCACCATCGGCTATCCAGCAGCGTCTCTTGTGGGCTATAGCGTTTGGGTCACCGCTCCGCCGCGGCGCGTCAGTCCGCGGCGCCGTGCATGCGTTTCATCGCCGAGAGCTCGGTCTCCCTACCTAGTTCGGAGTGCGGTTCATGAGGCATCAACGTGTGCGCGGTGGTGTGAGTTCGCTCCGAGCCGGTAGAGGCTCTGGCCTGCGCGCTCCGGTACGGGCGCCATGGCCGATGCAGAGGACGAAGATGGCGAAGGTGGCATGAGGCTTACCGTGGTGGCGGTGAAGATAGGATAGCGGTGCAGGGCGATTCGAGGCCGTGTAGCTCCGGTTGCAGTGCCGTGCAGCTCCTGGTTCACCCCCGTGCTCCGCTTGCGGTCCTCTTCCTCGGCGCTGACGAATTCCGCGGCGGCGCCCGATCCTCCACGGCTCCGCTCCTTCGCTATTCTCTTCTCTCGGCTGTGTGGTGTGGTGAGTGCGCCACGGTGTGGCGACGCTTGCTAGGAACCCAGGGGTTCCGGCGAGGGCTCGGTTTATATAGGCACGGGTGCGTGTCACGGCGGATGGCGGATTGGCCGCGCAACCTTGATCAAAGGGTCCCGAGACACTCCGATTTCTCACGTCTCCAATTCAATTCGCAGGGGACAAGATTCCCTAGTTTGTTAGGGGTTTGTTAGCCGCGGTCGGCCGAGGTGGCACGGTGGGGGCCGCCGCCGTTGCCGTGCTCTGCCTTCCGGCTTGCGCAAGAAGAAGAACAGAGGTGGTGCTCGCTGACGCGTAGGGCCAGTGTGTCAGGGGCTCGGCGCGGAGGCGAGCGGGCGCACGTGATGGCAGAGCCGCTCCGCGCACGGTCGGCTGGTCGAGCATGCGCGCGCGTTGCCCGGTTGGGCCGTGCTGTGCACGCGTGGTGACGCCGGGCCGCAATGGCCGTGCAGTGGTTTCCTTCCGGCGGTTAGCTGGGCTGCGCAAAGGATTTCGGCCCAGTCAGTTCTTTTACCGTTTCTTCATTTCCTTTCCTAATTAACTCATTGCTAGTGTTGCTCCTTAATCCAAATATTGATCTTAGGTTATGGGTTTGTCACGTAACATGCTTTGCAAAGTTTACATATATGTATTGATGCATTTCACACAAGAAATCCAAGAAGAGCCAATTCACATATGCTTATTAATTGGTTAGTTAGTTGCTTACTATGCTACTAATCATAATGGTCGAATATAAATGTTAATGCGTATGCTTAAGGGTGAATACAAGTAGGTTGTCTAACTCATCATGCAAGGTGAAAAGAAAAGAAAAATTTTGTGGTTGGGATTTTTTTGTAGAAATTTGTGGGTTGTTACAACGCAGACGCAAAGCTTGCCGAGATGGCAATAGCCGTGTTCCGATCTCTCTCTCATCTGACTGATCCTCTCCAACTCCTCCAGCCTCGCATGGATTGGCTGGCCGGTAGGAGTAGGAGTAGGTGCCACGGCGCGGTCCGGTCACACGCGGGCGGCGGGCCTTTTTTTTTCCCCCCGGTTCGTTCCCCCTCGTCTTTTTACGGAAAGGCTCACTGCAACCTCGTTGTCTGCATTCCTTTCAGACGAGAAGAAGGTTCGTTTGATCGTTTCCTCCGGCGCAGTACATATTGTATGTCCCAGGAACCGGCCCCAGGCTGGCTTTCCAAGCTGGAACGATCTCCTTTGGAACGAAACCGACTCGGATCTCTTTTCAGACACAATTCAGCATTAAGAATCCAGGGGCTTCAAAAGTTCAGTTTGTCAATCGTTCAGCGAAGTTTCGTTCTCTCAACCTCGCTGCCTGCATTTCTTTTGGATGGATGAATGAAACAAGGTTATTAGTTGTCCGCGCGCGTTTCTTCTGAATCCTAAGCTGGCGAGCCGGCTTTGGTGTTGGAAAGGAATAGACTCTAGCTGTCCCTTTTAAGGCACAATCAGATGCCAAGGGATGAAAGAAGTTCATCAGTTGTTCATGTTCATCAGTGCCCAATCATTTGAGCCTTTTCTAGACGACCGATGACTGGCTTCACAACACAGCTTCCATGTCCTCGACGTCATTAATAATGCAGTACAGTACGTGCAGTAATATAAGCTTGGCCTTTTTGTAGACACCGGACGATGTCAATAAATATCTCTCTAATGCAAAAGGCCCGACACTAACCAAACCACCCCCTCGCGGCATTGACGACGAACGAAAGACCCCACGCAATGCAAGCGCGTCCGATCCATCATCATCATCCACGCAGGGGGAAAAAGCGGAGGAGCGAAAGCGAGAGGACCAGGACGACGGACCTCCCGCGCTGCGTGCATGCGTTGGCCGTAAAAGGCCGTTGCCGTTGGATCGCATTGTGTCTCGAGGGTACGCTACGTCGTCGTCATGGACTCATGGCGCGCGGGCGAAAGGAACGAACGATGCCTTCCGGTACCAACGGACAGGAGGAAGATGACAAGCGGGCGGAGACGAGACACGGGGGCGACTGGGCGAGCACGTGGAGTGGAGGCGGAGGCGGCGACGGCGGCGTCAGAGAGAGAAAGAGGCGCCGCGCCGGCAGGGGGCATGCAATGCAATGCAACGCACCTACTCCGTGCAAAAAGGCGGGCGGTTGACGTACGCGCGCCTTAGTGCTAGTGCTACCTGCGTGCTAGTGGCCAGGCCTGCTGCACGGACGAGGACGATCGCGCACCTGCGCACAGCGCGCCACCGCCACGAGACGAGGAGCAGCAGGCAGCTAGCCCCCACCGTGTCCACCACCGACGCCCGGCCCGGGCGCCGTCGCGCGCGACAGAACCTTGGTTTGGCATGCAGGCTCGCTCGATCCATCATCCCTGACTGACTGACCTTGCTCAATCATGGATTTGGAATGGAATTGGTGCGACCACGGATCGACCAGTCCAGTACGTGTGCGTCAGAACGCACTCGATCGGTTTCAGAGATTCAGAAGATGATGATGGTACTGTACACTACTGAAGTATGCTAGTGCGACAGTATATACTTTATATGATATATGGTTCAGGACCAGCATGGCATCCAGGAATGCAGTCGGGTAGTGGAGTGACGTACCAGGGCACCGTGAATCCCAGACTAGTAGAATGATGAATGGATTATTGGTGAGGCGAATCTCGCTATCTCACCATCACGTCAGCTGCACCCTGCACAGCCGGCCCAGAGTCGAGAGACGTCGAGCTCGACGCACGCATGTCAAACGGGCCGGGCAGCCGCCCGGCAGCCCAACGCTGAGTGAGGTTCAACATTGCAGTACTATTATTATGTGGCAAGATTCCCTGTGTTAGGGCAGTCCAAACCACGCATAGTTTTTATAGTCAGGGTTTTTCTTACCGGAACGGTAACCGACGAACCGGTCGGTAACCGGTCCAACCGGGCCGGTCCGGTTACCATGTAAGCCGGTTACCAAATTTGAATTTGAAATTTGAAAATTTGAAAAAAAGTGCCCAAAAAATTCCTAAAAATAGATTATAATTTATGGAGACCAATGGTATAAAAAATTTTCAAATTGGAGTTCGTTTAGTATTAATTTGGACGTTTGGAAGTTTGAAAAAAAGGGACGATCCGTTAAGGCCCATGAGGCCCATTAGGCGCTCACGGGCACAAAACGGCTCGTGGCCGGGCGGGGGGGGGGGGGGGGGGGCAGAAGGGTGCCTTCCCGAGCCTTATCCGCGCCCCGCCCCCTGCCCTCCGCCCCCAGCGCCGCCGTCCGCTCGCCGCCGCCGGCTAACCGCTCGGTTAGGCTCGGTTACCGAGCGGGAGCGAGCGGTAACCGCTCCGGCGA
This sequence comes from Coix lacryma-jobi var. lacryma-jobi, assembly GCA_009763385.1. NCBI lineage: Eukaryota > Viridiplantae > Streptophyta > Magnoliopsida > Poales > Poaceae > Coix > Coix lacryma-jobi. The sequence goes on along the minus strand of CM019825.1, from coordinate 5,454,683 downwards.
CGCGCCCTCGGCTAGCCGCTCCGGCGGCTCGGTAACCGAGCGGTTGCGTTCGGTTACCGAGCGGTTAGCTCGGTTCCGCAGGTAAGTTTTTCCCCCTTTTTTTTGGTATTTTAGTTAAGTAGCTATATGTTTTGGGTGTAGTTTTGTGTTAGGATTGTTGTACTTAGGCAGGATCTGTCTTAGAAATTAGGATGGATGGATTTAGGTTAGGGTTAGGGTTAGGGACTTAGGGTTAGGTTTAGGTTTAGGGTACGATTTAATTTACGATGTATTTAATTTGTTTAGGATTTAGGATTTGAGGTATGATTTGTGTTAGGATGTATATTTTTTTGTATATATTGTATAGATAAAATTTACGTGGGTGTGATTTTGTGTTGTCTGTTTATGCAGGTAGACAATGTCAGCAGCGATGCGGAGACTGAGGAGAAGGGATCTTACCATTCTGACGATGACGATGATGATGACAGCAGCGATGGTGGTGATGGTGGCGATGGTGGTGACGATGATGAGTCGGAGACTGAGGAGAAGGGATCTTACCATTCTGACGATGACGATGATGATGACAGCAGCGATGGTGGTGATGGTGGCGATGGTGGTGACGATGATGACAGTGGCGATGGTGGTGCAGATGGGAGCGACGGTGGCGGTGGGAACGGTGGTGGGACTAGTTATGGAATTCGTTTCACAGGTATCCATTGCACTTGCACGTACATACACACATTTATTTCTGTCTATGATTACTAATTATGGTTCATTGCAGGCGAGACCCAATACACAACGCAAGATCGTGACCTTGGACAACCACAGTCCCAGAGGAAATCAATTTCATTTCCACCCACGCACGACGACAATCCAGAGGACTCGCAGGGGAGATCAATTTCTTTTTGCACCCACGTACTACGACACTCCAGACTACTCTACTTCATCCTACAGCGATGCCTCACAACCTTCTTATAGCTATCCCATCCTGACGTGAGCACGCAGCCTCAGACTAGGTGGGTGTACGAATGGGAAGACCCCAGCTTTTACAGTATGTTGGTTCAAGAATGGGAGACAACCGCAGCTTGGACGGGCCAGACGTGGCAAGATTACAAGGCAACCCTGCTTCGAACCAAAGATATCGCTCTTATGTCCATCGCCGAGTATGAAATGTCGTGCCAACATGGGGCCTTTTCATACATCTTGCGTAGATGACCATGCATTCCTGTGACTGTGAGGATGTGAGCCTGTGACAATATTTATGCAACAATAAGTTGTTGATGCTTTCGTTGATGCTTTCGAGACAATATTTATTTGTATGCGACTATATGTATGACTATATATATTTGTATGCGACTATGTCTATGTGTAGTGACTAGTGAGTATATATATTTGTATGCGACTATTTGTTCATGTTTTTGAGACAATGAATTTATTGCCGCATTGTGCGGTCTTTTTTATATCTATATGTCCAAAGGAAGTACAAAAAAACATTTTTATCCGACAAAAAAAAAACAACCCACCGGTTTGAGTCGGTTACCGAGCTAACCGGTCGTTAACCGACCCAAACCGATCGGTTTACCGCTGTAAAACCGAACAACTGAGGCGTTTGAATTCAAACTTCAAACCGGCCGGTACCTGGCGGTTACCGGTCAAACCGGACCGGTAAGCCGCTACCGGAGGCCGGCGGTTTTGTTAATCCGGTCGGTAAAAAAAACCCTGTTTATAGTAGCTACATCAACAACACTCTACAGATAAAAACTATCCCGCACAGTGTTGATGTCTTCATATAATAAATACTACATTTTTTTGTCCTCTCTCACTCATCTTCTTCCTCCGTCTAGCTTTCCTCGGACTAAACTTCTTTTCTTCCCAGGATCAAACACAACACGTGAGAGGAGAGGGACAAAGGAAACAGACGGGCGAGGAACGGAGAGCAGCTGCGCTGGCACAGCCGAGTGCGAGCAGTGCAGGCGGGCACGCGTGCGGTCGAGCGCTGCCATGCGGGATGGGCGTGACCAAGCGGGAGCGGCAAGCAATGGCGAGCGGGGCGCGGCGGACCCGGCGGACGGGCACGAGCGACGCAAGCAAGTGCGACCGAGCGGGAGCGTCAAGTAATGGCGAGCGGGGCGCCGCGGACCTGGCGGGCGGGCGAGAGAAAAGCAAGCGAGCGTGACCGAGCGGGCACGGCGGGCCTGGCGGGCGGGCGCGAGCGACGCGGGCGAGGCTCGCGGGCAACGACGAGCGGACGTAGCACGGCGGAGCGGGCGCGAGCGGCGCAAGCAAGCGCGGCGCGGGCAAGGCTCGCAGGGCCGAGCAGGATGCGGCGAGCAACGGCGCAGCGGCGGGCAACAGCGCAACGGCGTGAAGCAAGCGAAGCGAGCGGATGAGCACGGTCAGCAAGAAACGAGGTGTTTGTTCCCAACGGTGAATCTATCATTTCTTGATGCATCGGGTGAAGAGTAGACATCGTTTCTCTGTTAGGAAACGGTTTCTACTCATTTTCATCTCTTTCCTTATTAACTAGATTGTCATGTCAACATTTTGCTTACGTGACATCTCATTTAATAGAGATAGAAACTACCATTAATATACCATTGTGAGTGTTCTTATGTACTCCCTCCGTATTGCAAATAGAAGATGTTTTGGAAAAAGTTTTGGTCAAACATTAGAAATATAAATCATGAATAACTTTTAAATTATTGTGTTTAAAAATGTAGAAATTATATAAATAAATTTATCTTGAAAAGTATTTTCATAAAAGTATATATATACCACTTTACAATAAATATTTTTTAAAGAAATAAATGGTCAAAGTTATGCTTTGAAGACCGTGTCGCTGTCCTAAACGTCTTCTATTTATGATACGGAGGGAGTACTACTGTTACTAATCATAATCATGTTCTCCAGTGTTATATGTTGTGTATATATTTTTCCTCTACCTATATTTTAATTAATGTGGGGATATTACACCCGTATACCCTCATGGCACGACTTGGGCTACTCGACACGATACAACCCAACTAGAAGACCTTGCGGCCTGCGACCAAGCCGTCGTAGTCGCCAAGGGCTCTCCTGATGACTTGCTTGACAACGAAGATCCAAATAGATAGACCCGGATTCCTTACCAAAAGGAACCGATTGTAATCTGTTAGGATTCGGCAAGTTGTAACCCTGCTCCCCGGCTATATAAGGCGAGCAGGGACCCCCTCAAAACACGCCTGATCACCCGATCTCATAATACAATCCAGTCACCAGAACACAGGACGTAGGGTATTACGGCGACTTGCCAGTCCGAACCTGTCTAAATCGCCGTCTCTCGTCCCTGTGTCTACGCTTTGCAGACGTCTCGCACGCCTCCACCGCTTAATCTACTACCTTGGGCATACCCCTCGGTAGACTGCCGACCATATTTCATCGACAGTTGGCGCGCCAGGTAGGGGGTGTGTGCTACGACACCATGATCTGCCAATCGGTCACTTTCCCTCGCTCCATGGTTCTTCCGGAGGAAGGCACCACTTTTTAGATTAGATCTATGATCTGGACCGTGGGCAGCCACGCTTCTGCTTGAAAGGTTCAAGTTGGCTAGAGGGGGGGTGAATAGCCTAATTAAAAATCTACAAAATTACTTAGGCAAACCCTATTAGTATAACAAATGGTGAAGCTTTTTGCGCTAGCCTAATAAAGTGTTGCAAGCCACCTATCCAACAATTCTACCTAATATTTCTATGTCACACAATCAACTAGAGCTAATAACAAATGCGGAATAAAACAATATAGCTCTAGCACAAGAATGATATACAAAAATGTATATAAGACAAGTGTGTGCAATAGACAAACTAAGCAAGCTACTCACAACTAGCTACACAAGGTATATGACAAAAGATATACAACAAGAAAAGATATCTACACAAAAGAAGTAGCTCAAAGTAAATACACAAAGTAAATAAGCTAGATAGAGGGAGTTTCACCGAGCCTTCGGGATCGCCACGTAGAGAGCCAATCACCGGTGAAATCCACTTGTGAAGCCAATCACCAAGAATGTGTAGATGGAGACCAATCACCAAGATGGGGACACAATCACAATAAGCACTCGGGAGACAAAGATTTATCCCGAGGTTCACGTGCTTGCCGGCACGCTACTCCCCGTTGTGTCGACCAACACTAGGTGACCCGGTGGCTAATCGGCGCAAAGCCAAGCTCACAAAGAGCGCCACAAGAATCTACCACTAGTGAGGTAGCTCAATAACACGAGCAATCCACTAAGGATGCCTCTTGCCGCTCCGGCGAGGTGAGGCTCCAAAGACCTCTCACAATCTCGATCGGTGGTGGCCAAGAACAATCACCAATCTTGCCAACAACCACCTCAACACCTCCAAGCCGTCTAGGCACCGGCAAATGCCAAGAGTAACAAGAAAACTCAATGCCGATGCGAAGAACTAGTGCCACTAGATTGAACTCTTTCAAATCACGCACTAGATCACTCAATCTCACTTGGTTTGATCAAATCAACTTGGGAGATGAGTTGGGAGGCTTGCCAATGCTCACTAGAATGCTTAGGAATCAAAATGTGCAAGAGAGAAACCTAGCAAGCCGGCCAAGCCCCTTAAATAGGCCACACAAGTCGGCCTAGCCGTTGGGCCCGAAACAGAAGCATCGGACGCTCCGATGTCGGGGCCATCGGACGCTGCCCCAGCGTCCGATGCTCCGATGAGCACCACGTGTCCCTCTGCTATGAATTCAGCTCGTTAGATCCCAACGGACACATCCTTTCCCGTGCTGGTTAAAGTGGCATCGGACGCGCCGATGCCTAGCATCGGACGCTCCGATGCCTATGCTCAATTCAGCTCTTTTCTGCGCCACATCGGACGCACCGGCACAGTTACATCGGACGCTCAACCCCAGCATCCGATGGCACAACAGAAAGGTTCCAGAGAGGTCCAGAATGCATCGGACGCGTCCGATGGTTCTGCATCGGACGCAGGCCAGCGTCCGATGCTCCCTGCACAACACGATCGCGGCACGACATGACCATCGGACTCTGCAACAGTGTTTCGCCTGCGTCCGTTGCCAGCGTCCGATGCTCCCTCGACAACAGTCAGCAGTTAGGGTTTGCCATCAGACGCTCGGCCAGCGTCCGATGCTGCCGACTCCAGCGTCCGATGCCCCTAACTTTGCAGCTTTCACTTTCTAACTTCTACCCTTGCTCCCATGTGCCAACACCAAAGTGTTTCACCACTTGTGCTCGTGTGTTAGCATTTTGCAAAGCATTTTTCGAGGGTTTTGTTAGTCACTCACTAGGTCTATAGCATCGATATGTTAGAGAACACCTAGTGGCACTTGAACACCGCATAAGCCGTGAATAATCTCCTCTTAATAGTATGGCTATCTATCCTAAATGTGATCACACTCGCTAAGTGTCTTGATCACCAAAACAAAGAGCCCTAAAGATTATACCTTTGCCTTCGGGCCTCTTTGCTCCATCTCTTCTCTTCTTCACTTCACCAATGGTAGAGCACTTGATCTCTTGGGTGCTTGTGGCCATCACCATCCTCCATGGTTGCCACCTTGCTAGCTCCACCACTTGGCTTGGTCATAATCCTTTCTTATAAGCTATACACATGCTTAGCAATAGGATTAGACCAAATAGGTTTCATCAATTAACCAAAACCAAACTAGGGCTTTCAATCTCCCCCTTTTTGGTAATTGATGACAACTTATACAAAGATATGTGATTTAAAATTGAGTAACCACATTGATAGTATTAGCTCCCCCTACATATGTGCTATAGAGTTTGGTTCTAAATTTTGCACATATGTATGGATATGAAATGTGGGTGAGCAATACTACTAATGATGATGCTAAGGCATAAGAATGGACCTTTGAAGCGTGATACCAATCGGAGTGCACATGTTATACCATCCTTAGCACCATTTGTCACTAGACATACATCAAAACTCAAGAACCCCGTGAGATCAACATGATAATAAGGCTCTTGAACCACTTGAGAAAAACAAGTATGTCTAGTTGCTATTATGTGCATATTAGTAAATCAATTCATTAATCATAAATCAATTTATCAATCATAACCTATCACTAGCATTCACCACATAAGCATGGATATGAGATTTAAATAGCTTATGCATTGCTAACAAACATATGAATATGCACATTTCAAATGCGACAAGTATGTTTATGAGCTTGCTCCCCCTATTTGTATGCTCCGATCCCACTTGAACTTAGCATAACATGTCTCTTTTATCTTTGTTGCATAGCATGTCTCTTTTATCTTTGTTGCATTATTTTCTCCCCCTTTGTCAACAATTATCATAAAGGTGGGGCATATGTGGGAAACAAACCAAGTCAAGTTGTGGCTTAAACTAGCTTATGAGCATAGGATATTTAACACGGTTTGCTCTAGAGTAAGCTTCTTCACACATCTTTCAATGGTTATCTTACTCACGTTGGTTAAACACCTATTGTTCACTTACTAGATCAAACACTAGAGTTACAAGCTCACAAACAAGTTATATGCTACCACTAGATCAAGTCAAACATAGAAGCAATAGTGGTACCATATATACTTCAAATTCATTTGATTTACCATGAATGATCCTAAATAAGCAATGTGATGGCTATATGAACTAGATCACAACCTAATAAGAATGAATGCACATGCCAAACAATTTCACCTTTGCTTTGTTGGAGGAGAGGCATGTCATAAGTGGGGGTGCATTCAACTCATGTTGGAGAAGTCTAGGATATTCAATTCATTCCTTAGTTTGCAAAACCTTCTCTCATCTAGTGGCTTGGTGAAGATATCGGCAAGTTGATCATCGGTGCCCACACTTTCAATAGATATGTCTTTCTTTGCTTGATGATCTCTAATGAAGTGATGCCTTATATCAATGTGCTTTGTCCTTGAGTGTTGAACCAGGTTGGTGGCTATTTTGACGGCGCTCTCATTATCACATAGCAATGGAACTTGTCCAAACTTGACTCCATAATCTTGCAATGTTGCTTTCATCCATAGCAATTGTGCACAACAACTACCCGCGGATATGTATTCGGCTTCGGCGGTAGAGAGTGCAACACTGTTTTGCTTCTTTGATGACCATGAGACAAGTGATCTTCCAAGCAATTGACAAGTGCCCGATGTGCTCTTCCTATCCACCTTGCATCCCGCATAATCAGAATCCGAGTATCCAATCAATTCAAATTGAGAGCCCTTGGGATACCATAGTCCAACATTAGGAGTGTGCTTCAAATATCTCAATACTCTTTTGGTTGCCTTCAAATGACTCTCTCTTGGTGAAGCTTGGAACCTTGCACACATGCACACACTAAACATGACATCCGGCCTTGATGCGGTCACATAGAGTAGGCTTCCAATCATTGACCGAAATAGCTTTTGATCCACCATGTCACCACTAGAATCACTATCCAAATGTCCATTTGTGCCCATTGGAGTGGTTATTGCTTTTGCTTCATCTAACCCAAACTTCTTGAGCATGTCCTTGATGTACTTGCCTTGACTAACAAATGTGTCTTTCTTCATTTGCTTGATTTGTAGACCAAGGAAGTAACTAAGCTCTCCAATCATAGACATCTCAAACTCCTTAGCCATCATCTCTCCAAACTCTTCACAAAAATCTTGGTTTGTTGATCCAAATATGATGTCATCCACATAGATTTGCAACACAAACAAGTCACTTCCAATCTTCTTGGTGAAGAGAGTGGTGTCAACCTTCCCCATCTTGAAACCCTTCGATAGCAAGAAATCCCTTAATCTTTCATACCATGCTCTAGGTGCTTGCTTCAACCCATATAATGCTTTCTTGAGCTTGTACACATGGTTGGGCTTCTTCAAGTCTTCAAATCTGGGAGGTTGCTCAACATACACTAGCTCATTGATGAACCCATTGAGAAAAGCACTTTTTACATCCATTTGATAGAGCTTGATGTTGTGTGAACAAGCATATGCAAGTAGAATTCTTATGGCTTCCAATCTAGCAACCGGTGCATAGGTTTCTCCAAAATCAATGTCTTCCAATTGAGTGTACCCTTGTGCAACCAATCTTGCTTTGTTTCTAACAACAATGCCATCTTCATCTTGCTTGTTTCGGAAGACCCATCTTGTACCAATCACATTTGTGTTCTTTGGTCTTTCCACTAACTCCCAAACATCATTGCGGGTAAAGTTGTTTAACTCTTCATGCATTGCATTTACCCAATCAACATCCAACAAAGCTTCATCAATCTTGGTTGGCTCAATAGATGAAACAAATGAGTAGTGTTCACAAAATGAAGCCAATCTTGATCTTGTTTGCACACCTCTTCTTATGTCACCAACAATTTGGTCCAAAGGATGATCTCTTGCAATATGTGTTGGTTGGAGCACTTGTTGTGGTTGGACACTTGTACTAGCACTTGGATGAGCCACTTGAGAGCTACTAGCATCTTGTTGATCATGAGAACTACTAGAGCTTGCAACATCATTGCCATGTATGGTTGGAGGAGAGAGCACTTGATCTTTGTCATCTTCAATGTCAATCACTTGCTTTGGCCTTATATCACCAATGTCCATGTTCTTCATTGCTTCCACCAATTGTGTTCCTCTCACATCATCTAAGTTGTCTTGTTCTTCATGTGAGCCATTGGTTTCATCAAACTCAACATCATGGACTTCTTCAACTATTCTTGTTGTGTCGTTCCACACTCTATATGCTTTGCTTGTAGTGGAGTAACCAAGTAGGAACCCTTCATCACACTTCTTCTCAAATTTGCCAAGTCTTGTGCCTTTCTTCAATATGTAGCATTTGCACCCAAAGACCCGGAAATAAGCAATGTTGGGCTTTCTATCATTGAGGAGCTCATATGGTGTCTTCTTCAATAGAGGGTGACAATAGAGCCGATTGTTATAATAGCATGTCGTGTTGATTGCTTCGGCCCAAAAAGAATCACTCACATTGTATTCACTAAGCATGGATCTTGACATATCAATGAGTGTCCTATTCTTCCTTTCAACTATCCCATTGGATTGAGGTGTATATTTGGCCGAGAATTGATGTTTGATTCCAAACTCATCACATAGCTCATCAACTCTTGTGTTTCTAAACTCACTTCCATTGTCACTTCTCACTTTCTTGATTCTTCTATCAAACTCATTTTGACTTCTCTTGACAAAGGTTTTGAATATGCCAAACACTTCACTCTTGTCAACAAGAAAGAAGACCCATGTGTATCTTGTATAGTCATCCACTATCACAAAGCCATACTTGTTTCCCCCAATACTTGCATATGTAGTTGGTCCAAACAAGTCCATGTGCAACAACTCAAGTGCATGTGTAGTGCTCATCATTCCTTTGTTGGGATGAGTGTTTCCAACTTGTTTTCCCATTTGACATGCACTACAAAGCTTGTCCTTCTCAAAATGAACATCTTTTAGTCCTCTAACCATGTCATGCTTCACTAGCCTCTTTAGTTGCTTCATTCCAACATGTCCCAAGCGCCTATGCCATAGCCAACCCATACTTGATTTGGTGAACAAACATGTTGTCAATTGAGCTTCACTTGCATCAAAGTCCACCAAATAAAGATTCTCATATCTAAATCCTTTAAACACCAAATCACTTCCATCAACACTCACTATCTCCACATCATCAACCCCAAATATGCATTTGAATCCCAAATCACACAATTGTGCCACGGACAACAAGTTGAAGTTGAGAGACTCTACTAATAGCACATTGGAGATGCTCAAGTCATTGGATATTGCAATCTTGCCCAAGCCTTTGACCTTGCCTTTCTTATTGTCACCAAATGTGATAGCATCCGCATGATCATTGCCACTAGTGTTGATTGATTTGAACATCCTTCCATCTCCGGTCATGTGTTGAGTGCACCCACTATCAAGCACCCAATGCCTTCCTCCCGCTTTATAATTTACCTACAAAAGAGATCAATTCTTTTTAGGTACCCAAACCTTTTTGGGTCCTCCAAGGTTAGTCACCAAGCTCTTGGGCACCCAAATTGCCTTCTTCTTTGGGCCAACCATGGGTGCACCAATGTACTTAGCCTTCACACCATTAGTGCCCTTTGTAAGCATATAACAAGAATCAAGTCTAATGGATAATGCATGAGCATTGTTCTTGATCTTGTTCTTGTTAAAGCAATTTTGCTCTATATGCCCGGATTGCTTGCAATTATAGCAATACCGACCATTGCTCTTCACAAAACTAGTCTTGTGAGTAGCAAAGGCCGCCTTGCCCTTCTTGGGGGTATAGCCAAGTCCCTCCTTGTTGAGTGGACACCTTTGGCTACCCAAGCACTTAAGCAAGCGGGCATCTCCACCATAGGAATTGCCTAAAGCATGAGTGAGCTCATACACCTTATTCTTAAGGTTCTCATTTTCTACCACTAATGATGAATCACATGTAGTAGAAGTAGGCATTTTAGTTGAGCTAGATGATGATGATGCATTTGTGGGAGAAACAACAATAGGAGCAAAAGATTCATCAAGAATATCACATGTTACTCATATGTTGCATGTCTCTACAACATCCTCAATCTTACTTTGATCAAGGAGGGAGGAGTGGGCTTCCTTAAGCCTAGTGTGAGCTTGGCCAAGCTTCTCATGGGCTTCCTCTAGCCTCTCATGAGTGGACTTGAGCTCATCAAAGGATTGCTCAAGAGCCTTGTTGGCCTTGCGCAATTCTTTGCACTCCTTCCTCTTAGTCTCAATGTAAGAGTGAGCATCTTGTAGCATGCTCATGAGGTCCTCCTTTGAGTACTCCTCATCATCATCACTCTCACTCTCACTTTCACTCTCATCAGATGATACCTTAGTGGCCTTAGCCATGAAGCATGACGATGGAGTGTTGAAGATAGAAGGCTTGCTTGAGATGGCAAGACTAGCCATAGCCTTCTTCTTGGTGGTCTTCCTTTCATCATCGCTAGAATCATCATCGTCGCTTGAGGAAGCATCACTATCCCATGTCACAACATAGGATCCACCCTTCTTCTTCTCCTTCTTCTTCTCCTTCTTTTCTTTCTTTTCCTTCTTGTCCTTCTTCTTGCTCTTCTTGCGGTCATCATCATCTTCATCACTCGAGTATGGACAATCCACAATGAAATGATCCTTGCTCTTGCATCTATAGCACCTTTTGGTAGTGCTCTTGTTTGCATCTCTTCTCTTTCTAGCTCCATCTCCCTTCTTCTTCATGAACTTGCCAAATCTCTTGACAAATAGAGCCATTTCTTCATCATCCATTTCACTCAAGCTTGTGTTTGCTTCATCATCACTTTCCTCCTTCTTAGCTTTACCCTTGCTCTTGTTTTTGGAGGATGAAGCCTTGAATGCCACGGTCTTCTTCTTCTTCTCTTCCTCTTGGGCTCCCCCATCCCTTTCCACATGGTATGTGTCTTGTGTAACCACATCACCTAGTACTTGGTTTGGGGTTACCGTATCCAATCCTTCCCTCACTAGGATAGTCACCAAAGTATCAAACCTTGGTGGTAAGCATCTCAAGAACTTGTGAGAGAAGTCCTTGTCCTCCACCTTCTCTCCTAAAGCCTTCAAGTCATTGATGATCACTTGCAACCGGTGAAACATCTCCGGTATGCTTTCATCGTCTTGCATTTTGAACATGGCGAGCTTGTCCTTGAGGATATATAGCTTGGCTCCCTTGACCGTCTTGGTGCCTTCATATGTTTCTTCCAATCTTTCCCATATCTCACTTGCTCTTTCAAGGTCCTTGATTTGCTCAAAGACTTTTGTATCAAATGCTTCATAGAACAAGTTGATTGCTACATCATTCCATTGAAGCTTCTCTTCTTCTCTAGGAGTGAGACTTGTGGGATCAATTATTGCAAAGTCATGCTCAATTACTTCCCAAATCTTTCTATTCATTCCTCTTGTGAATGCACACATCTTCCTCTTCCAACAATCGAAGTTGGTGCCGTCAAAATGTGGTGGCTTCCCCATATAGTTGATTTGAGCCATTTTTAACACCGGAGGATGTTAAGCCTCAAACAAACGGTGACCACGGCTCCGATACCACTTGAAAGGTCCAAGTTGGCTAGAGGGGGGAGGGTGAATAGCCTAATTAAAAATCTACAAAATTACTTAGGCAAACCCTATTAGTATAACAAATGGCGAAGCTTTTTGCGCTAGCCTAATAGAGTGCTGCAAGCCACCTATCCAACAATTCTACCTAATATTTCTATGTCACACAATCAACTAGAGCTAATAACAAATGCGGAATAAAACAATATAGCTCTAGCACAAGAATGATATACAAAAATGTATATGAGACAAATGTGTGCAATAGACAAACTAAGCAAGCTACTCACAACTAGCTACACAAGGTATATGACAAAAGATATACAACAAGAAAAGATATCTACACAAAAGAAGTAGCTCAAAGTAAATACACAAAGTAAATAAGCTAGATAGAGGGAGTTTCACCGAGCCTTCGGGATCGCCACGTAGAGAGCCAATCACCGGTGAAATCCACTTGTGAAGCCAATCACCAAGAATGTGTAGATGGAGACCAATCACCAAGATGGGGACACAATCACAATAAGCACTCGGGAGACAAAGATTTATCCCGAGGTTCACGTGCTTGCCGGCACGCTACTCCCCGTTGTGTCGACCAACACTAGGTGACCCGGTGGCTAATCGGCGCAAAGCCAAGCTCACAAAGAGCGCCACAAGAATCTACCACTAGTGAGGTAGCTCAATGACACGAGCAATCCACTAAGGATGCCTCTTGCCGCTCCGGCGAGGTGAGGCTCCAAAACCTCTCACAATCTAGCGAGGGGCGCAGCCAGCGACGGGAATCCCCGCCGCCGCCGTTCTTTGTCTCCGTCGCACTGGACTACGTTCGTCTACGCCATCATCGACGCACTCCGACGCCTCCGTCTCCCCCCCACGCCGTCGTCGAGCCCGGGACGCCTCCGGCCATGGCGGGTGACGGCTCCACCTCATCTACTACTTCTTCAGGTTCGAACAACCTAGGTATGAACTCCTAATCACTTCTCCCCTTCGGATCTAGTTCCTAGTAGTTTATAGGACTTGTTTATGTATTGTCTTGGTAAATACCCGACAAGATCTACTCCTAGTGATCCTGTTATTCTATCATGCACAACTTGGCTCTCGGCCGATTCAACGCGGTTGTGCAATGTGTGCATGTGCGGTGCCGGAAAAGGTACAGGGGTGCAGGGACTACGGATGCTCACCGAGATTTACCAAGGAGGGGCAGTGCAGTGGTAGCTTGCTGGAACAGGAGTGTTGTTCACGCCGGCAATGGCGAACACAAAGAAGCTCTGCGGTGCGCGAGACTGAGCATGGAGAGGGGCCATGTAAGCTCGGTCCTGAGCTCGACGTCTTGCTGCTGCGGTGGGGCGCGAGAGAGCGATCCTGCTGCTATTTAGCAGCGGCCCGGGGGCACGCGGTGACGCTGCTATGCAAGCTGTGCAGCGAGCTCGGCAGCGACCAAGCCGACGACGCGTGAGCCAGTGCGCACTACGGCGAAAAGGGCATGGGTGAGCGGGGAGGGGAGCGTGAAGGTACTGTGCCGATGAGATGGGAGAGGTATAGGGCGGCGCGGTGCCGCGGTGGCCAAACTGGAAGTCGAGCATGGCGGTCCGCCATGGGCGATGGCCGCACGCCATTGTTGGCGGCACCGAGCTCTCTGGAGCGGCTGTGTACCCGGCGCTAGTGGTCACGCAGAGCGCATGGGAGGGGGAAAAAAGACCTCCTGCGAACTCGCCTACGGGGTTCTCATCGCCGGGCAACCCGCAGAGGGGCGAGGTGAGGTGATCCGCCATGGCTCCACCGAAAACTCGCTAGCGTAGGGCGATATGGCGGCGCGGGGCTCAGCGGGGTTTCGAGACAGCAAGGGGAGGGCGGGAGGAGTGCTCACGAACCTGATTGCCGTCACGAAGTCGGAGGTGCTCGGCGAATGGGGAAAGCGATGGCGGCGAGTCCTCGGCGGTGGCAAGGGCCGGCGGAGTCCGACGCCGAGAGGTCAAGGTGGCGGCGTAGAAGTGCGCTCCGTCCAGGGAGATGAGATGGAGGTGCGTCTGCGGTGCGCGATCTGTGGAGGAGGAGGAAAAGGATCGGGGTCGGCCTTTGATGCTACTTGTAGGCCTGGGGGACGGCACGATGCCATCTGCAGCCAACCTTCCGAGAAGAACGGGGAAGAGGTGAGTCCGCAGAGCAGGGAGGGTTCGGCGATGCGGGTGGCTGATTCTAGCGCAGATGGCGCTCGCGTCGGGTGCGGTGGCGGCTGGCTTCCGCGCAGAGGGAAAGAAGGATGCGGCAAGGCAGTTGCAGAGAAGGGGCGAGGCGCGGTCGCATGGCCTGATCGCTCAGCGGTCTTGCGGTGTGGCTCGGTGGTCGGTGGATGGGAGGGATAGGAACGAGAGCCTTTTCCCTGTGTGCCATTAGGAAAGTTGTGTATTCGTCTGTGCTCCTCCAAAGTTGGGTCCTTCCTTTGTGCCATGACGTTTTTCTTTCTTTCCCTCCACGCTATTCCGTCTCTTCTTCATCCAAAAAAACCACCGTTAACTCGCCTGACATGTGGGCCCGATTCGTCAGATTGACCACTTTGCTCCATTCTTCCCTTCCTTATCCTCTTGACCATTAAAAGGCTCTCACCACGCCAACGAACTTGGAGATGGGCAGCGCCTCCTCCGTCGCGATCTCCGCCGCCACCTCGTCCACGGTCCTGGCGACCTTCTCGAGCGCGGCGGCAGTCCCGGTTCCGGCACCGAGCTCCGTCGTCGCGGACATGGACGCCCGGCGGCTCCTCCGCTCGCTGCTCTCCGGCGCCGCCGCCGCCGCCTCGTGCCGCTCGACGAAGGCGGCCACGACGCGGCGCACAGTGTCGGCGTTCCTCACGCGCTCCCTGGTGCCGTCCAGTGCGACGCCGAGCAGGTCCTCGGCGGTGGCCTGGTCGAGCACCGCGGCCACGCGGAGCTCCAGGTCGCGGCACGCCTTGGCGGACGCCTCGGTGGCGACGGCGGCGTGGAGGAGGCGGCGGAGGAACGACGCCGGGCGTCGGCGGGCGACGGGAGCACGTCGACGACGCACTCAAGCAGCGCGCGCTGCTCCGCGCAGTCCCGCGGCGCCGCGAGGACCTCGGCGAGGACCAGCTCCGCGTAGCTCCCCGCCGCGGCGGCCACCACGGCCGGGTCCGCGCGGCGGCACCGCAGCGCCTTGACGACCTTCCCGAACGAGCGCGGCGACAGCGCCGCCTTCCACCACCCGGTAGGTGTTGTGGTCGTCGGGAACAGCGCCTCGCGGCAGACGGCGAGCGCGACGGCGTCCGCGGCGCGGCGCGCGACGCCGAGCTCCTCGGCGGCGGACCGGAGGTGGTCGTCGCCGTCGGCCGCCTCGCAGGAGCGGAGCACGGCGACGGCGCCCGGGAACGCGCGGAGCGCGGACCGCGCGAGGAACTCGTCCACGCGGCGCGCCAGGTCCGCCGACGGGTGGCGCATGTCGAGGAACGCCGCGGCGCAGCGCAGCGCCGCCGCGTTGTGCAGCGTGATCTCGAAGTTGGCGCCGTAGCAGTAGCGCGCGGCCTTCTCAAACGCGTCCGCGCCGCCCGGGAGCGCCGAGAGGTCCAGCTCGACGACGGTGGCCGTGGGGTCGCCGCCGCCGCCGCCGTCGCCCTGATGCTGATGGCACGGAGGGAATAACTAAAATCACTTTGTCTCTCGAGCCTAAGGGTAATACCGTCTTTTCGCACAGCCGTTACCCACTGTTAGGAGCAATTTCAGACGGAATGACATGGAGGGAAAGAAAGAAAAACGTCATGGCACAGAGGGGCGACCCAACTTTGGAGGGGCACAGAGGAATAGACCAACTTTTGTAATGGCACACAGGGAAAAGGCTCTCGGAAGGAAGAGGATAACGCCGACAAGGTGGCCCCACCGGTCAGCGAGGGCGCAAGGATGACAAGCGGGCCACGGTGCGCAGAGAGGGAGAGGTGGCCTGTGGGCGGCCACGGGGACGATCTGGTGAGGGAAGGGGCGTGGCGCCTGGGAGCAGGGCGGCTCGACAGCGGGCCGTCGTGGGCCGGTGAAGGTAGGGAGGGGGAAGCGGCCAGGCGGCTGGGCCGAAAAAAAATGGATGAGAGGGAGAAATGAGGATTGAGCCCAATGCTCTTTTCCTTTCTTTTGCTATTTTCTTTTCCGAATTCTTTTGCAAATTGTTTTGGAAATCAAAACCAAATCTGTTTGAAATAAAACATGTTTGGAAATTTTAGCAATATTTTTCCTAGGTTTTGCAAATAAGAGTTTGAGTTTGAAAATTTTGTAAACTTTTCATAAGCTTTTATTTATTGTCTAAATAGAATAAATTTGGTTCACCCTATTCGGGTTTAATAAATTTATTTTTCACCCAATAAAAACTGTGCAATGGCATGAATGCAACAAACATCTGGTTAGATTATTCCTCCATCTAGGATTTTGGCCATTTTCTTATTAAATTCTAATTTATTTTAATTAATTTAACACCCAGGGTGTTACAGACCGTCATCTCCACCGACTCCGGGGCCACCTTCCCGCCGTATCGCGGCGGCATCATCTTCAACGTCTCCGCCGACAGTCCTCCACCACCGAATGAAGCGGAAGGCGAACGCGCCAATCGGGAGCAACGCAACATCGACCGGCAACGCCGGCGTGATGACGAACGACGCGACCAGGAACGACGCGACCAGGAGCGCCACGACCGGGAGCATCGCGACAACGAACGACGTCGGGAACGCGACCATGCTGGAGGCCGTGACCTCATCTACGAGTTCGACAGGGTCGATGATCAACCCGTCTACCCAACCCCAAGCGCCAACCTCGCCATCGTCTACAACGAACTCTCCAAGCTTCCGGTAACTCCGGAACTTTAGAAGGTTGGCGCCCACGTCAAGGCCGCTGCCGTGCAGTGCAACGAAAAGGGGCGCTATCCCTCTCCATCCGGATCGTCGTACAGCGGGACGCCACCAAGCCCACATCCTTCGCGCCGACGCCGATCGCCGCCACGTCCCGACCAAGAAGTCTCTCAAGGCAATCGTGCCCACAATCGAGCTCCGGCTCCCGACGCCTCGACAGGGCCACGCCCTTTCACCTCCTGGCTCCGAACTGTCCAATAGCCTCAGGGCTTCAAGGTCACCACGGTGGACAAGTACGATGGGAAGGCCAACCTGGAGCAGTGGCTCACCACGTACGAAATAGCCATTCAAGCAGCCCGCGGAGGATCCAACGTGATGGCCAAGTACCTCCCTGTGATGCTATCGTCTTCGGCCAACAGCTGGCTCCACAAGCTCGCCGAGAACTCCATCGACACCTGGGAGCAATTGAAGGAAGTCTTCGTCAAGACATACAACGCTACCTGTGTCCAACCAGGAACGCGTTATGATCTCCAAAACGTCCACCAGGAGCATAACGAAGGCCTCTGAAGCTACATTCGACGATTCTCCAACATGCGCCTCACGATTCCAGAGATCACCGACGCGGAAGCTATCTCCACGTTCTCCAACGGCCTACGCCACAAGGAGCTCCGCGACAAGATCATCCGGAAGAAGGTAGCTACTGTCACCGAATTGATGACGATCGCCAACTCCTACGCCGACGCCGACGACGCCCATCGCCACCATGAACGCCCACGTCGCCGGTCACGATCCCAGGAGCGCCGTCATGATGATGACCGTCGCAATGAACGACGCAATGAAGGACGCGACCACAGCTCCGGGCAGCGCGACCACCGCGATGATTGGGACCGCCGTCATGATCGCCCGGAATCCTCTCGACAGAGGACGGATCACCGTCGACGCGACCGTCGCTACATCACCAACACCAATACTCGGCCGAAGCGCACCTACGACAACGACTATGAGAAGCTCCTCAACGGTCCCTGTCCTCTCCACAAAGGAGCCAAGCACTCCATGTGTGAGTGCGACACCATCGCCCGTAATGTCCGTGATAGCGACGACAAGCGGCCTCGAAACGACAACGACAAGGACAAGGACGCCAACGCACATGAGCCCGCCTTCCGAGCACCGGCAAGGACACTCTCCATCTTCGGTGGCAACGTCGTCATTGAGACCGAGCAGAAGCGACGCCAAGTACGCCGCGATATCGCCTCCGTGGCGGCCATCAACGACGACCCCGCCAACGTCCACCACCTCGACTGGTCGAAGCGCTCCATCACCTTCTCCAGGGAGGACCAGTGGTCGGACGACAAGTACCCAGGACGTTTTCCTCTCGTCATCGACCCGGTGATCTCCAACTGCCGCTACCGCAAAGTCCTCGTCGACGGCGGAAGCGCCCTCAACATCATCTTCTCATCGGCGTTCCGCGAGCTCGACTACTCCAAGCGAGATCTGTTCCCGGCTAATTTCCCCTTCTGGGGCATCGTACCAGGTAAACCCTCCATGCCCGTCGGACAGATAACCCTCCCAGTGAAGTTCGGCACCTTCGACCACTTCCGTTAGGAGTACATCACCTTCATCGTCGCCGACTTCGACACCGCCTACCACGCCATCCTCGGTCGCCCGACGCTCTCCAAGCTCATGGCTGTTCCACATTACGCCTACCTCGTGCTCAAGATGCCAACGAAGAAAGGCATCCTCAGCGTTCGGGCAAATCTCCAAGTGGCGTACGAGTGCGAGCAGGAGACAATCAACTCCGTCGAGACATGCCAACAGCTCCAGGGCGCCCAAGACTGCATCGCCGACGCCGCCAAGCTCCGCCCCGATGATCTCGAGATCCCGGAGACCTCCGACCAACGCTCCAGCAAGAAGTCGAAGGACACGAAAAGCAGGTGGCCCTGGTGGATGGCACTCCGGAGAAGACTGCCGTCATCGGCACCAACCTCGACCGCAAATAGGAAGACGCGCTCGTCAGCTTCCTACGGAGCAACGTTGACGTGTTCGCCTGGAAACCAGCGGACATGCCTGGAGTTCCACGGAAGTTCGTCGAGCACCCCCTGAACGTCTCCTCAACCACCAGGCCGGTTCGCCAAAAGCTTTGTCGCTTCGCGCCAGATAGGAAGGAAGCAATTAGGGTAGAGCTCACCCGGCTCCTAGCTGCCGGTTTTATCAAAGAGGTGTATCACCCGGATTGGCTCACCAACCCGGTTCTTGTACTAAAAAAGAATAAAGAATGGCGTATGTGCGTTGATTACATCGATCTCAATAAGCACTGCCCTAAGGACCCCTTCCTCCTCCCTCGCATCGACGAGGTCGTTGACTCTACCGCCGGGTGTGAACTTCTCTCCTTTCTTGATTGCTATTCCGGTTACCATCAAATTGCTTTGAAGGTAGAAGACCAGATCAAAACGGCGTTCATCACGCCTTTCGGCGCCTTCTGCTACACGACCATGTCGTTCGGGCTGAAGAACGCCGGAGCCACGTACCAGCGTGCAATCCAGGATTGCCTGAAGGACCTCATCCCGGAGAAAGTCGAAGCTTACGTGGATGACGTCGTCGTCAAGACTCGCACCACCGACACTCTCATCTCCGACCTCGAGGCAACCTTTAAAGCCCTCAACAGATTCAAGTGGAAACTCAACCCCAACAAGTGCATCTTCGGCGTGTCATCTGGAAACCTCCTCGGCAACATCGTTAGCCGCGACGGCATTCGCCCAAACCCCGACAAGACTTCGGTCATCCTCCGTATGCGAGCTCCCTCTAACGTGAAGGACATCCAGAAGCTCACTGGGTGCATGGCGTCCCTCAGCCGCTTCATCTCCAGGCTCGGTGAAAAGGGGCTACCCTTCTTCAAGCTCCTCAAGGCTGGCGAAAAATTTGTTCGGGACGCCGAAGCCGATCGCGCCTTTTCTGCCCTGAAGAAGTACCTCACGCAGCCTCCTGTGCTCGCCGCGCCTAAGGAGAAGGAGCCCTTGCTGCTCTACATCGCCGCCACAAATCAGGTCGCCAGCTCCGTTATCGTCGTCGAACGCGAGGAAGACGGTCATACCTACCCCGTCCAGCGACCCTGCTACTTCGTCAGCGAGGTATTAAATGACTCCAAAACTTGGTACCCCCAGGTACAAAAGCTCCTCTATGCGGTCCTTATTACTACACGCAAGCTACACCATTACTTCCAAAGCTCCGAGCGGGTCACCGTCGTCACGGAATTCCCCCTCGGGGACATACTTCGCAACAAGGACGCTACGGGACGCATCATCAAGTGGTCTATCAAGCTCGGCTCCTACGACATCGCCTTTCAAGGTTGCCAGACAATCAAGTCACAAGCACTCGCCGACTTCATCGCCGAATGGACGGATCTCCAAACCCCAGTACCGCCGGAAGCGCCAGAACACTGGACCCTCTTCTTCGACGGCTCCCTCACCTTGCATGGCGCCGACGCCGATCTCCTCTTCAAATCTCCCTCCGGTGAAATGCTCCGCTACGCTTTACGGCTACTCTTTCCAGCCTCCAACAACGCCGCCGAGTATGAAGCCGCCCTCCATGGTCTCCATATCGCGAGCGAGCTAGGCGTCAAGCGCCTTATGGTCTACGGTGACTCCGCCCTCGTCATCAACCAGCTCAACAAGGACTGGAATTGCTCCAACAACAAGATAAACACCTACTGCACCGCCATCCGGAAAATTGAAGGTAAATTCTTCGGTATCGAATACCATCATCTACCGCGGGATCGGAACCAGGCGGCCGACGAGCTCTCCAAGTTGGCGTCGTCAAGATCCCCGGCCCCCGCGGGCATATTCGTCCACGACCTGCTCGAGCCCTCCATCGCCGATCACTCAGTCCTCGGCTCACCCACGGACGCCACGACTCCACTTCCGCCGACAGATCAACTGGTCGCCGCCGTTCCTACAACACCGCCCGATTGGCGTGAGGACTTCATCAAGTATCTCTCCGCAAACCTTGTCCCCGCAGACAAGACGGAAGCCGAGCGCCTTATTCGCCGTGTCAACAATTAAGTACTGGTCGACGGCGCACTCATGCGCAAGAACTCCAGAAATGAAGTGCTCCAAAAATGCGTCTCCAGAGAAGATGGCCTCGAAACCCTTTTCGACATCCACGCCGGCGAATGTGGGAACCACGCAGCTGCAAAGACGTTGGTACGTAAAGCCTTTCGCGCAGGGTTCTACTGGCCATCAGCGGTCGCTGATGCTGAACAGCTCGTCCGCACCTGTGAGGGGTGCCAATTCTTCGCCAAGCAAAGCCACGTTCCTGCACAAGAACTCCAAGCAATCCCAGCCTCGTGGCCCATCGCCTGCTGGGGACTTGACATGATCGGCCCTTTCCGACCAGCTCCGGGAAACTTCAAGTGGATCTACGTCGCCGTCGATAAATTCTCCAAATGGATCGAAGCAAAACCAATCACCAAGGCGACCGCCGAAAATGCCGTCTCCTTCATCGACTAAATAATCCATCGTTTCGGTCTCCTGAACTCCATTATCACCGACCTCGGCTCCAACTTCACCGGCAACGTCTTCTGGGACTTCTGTGAAGGCCACAGCATCCTCTTCAAGTATGTCTCCATCGCCCATCCTCGAGCCAACGGCCAGGCCGAACGTGCCAATGGCATGATCCTCGATGCCCTGAAGAAACGCCTCTACCAGAAAGACGAGAAGCACCCTGGTCGCTGGACGCGCGAGCTCCCCTCCGTACTCTGGGGGTCTCTGGACTCAACCCAGCCGCAGCACCAACGTTTCGCCATACTTCATGGTCTTTGGCTCCGAAGCCGTCATCCCTGCCGATGTCGTCTTCCGCTCTCCGCGCGTTGAGAACTACGATGAGGAAGCCTTCGACCAGGCTCGCTGCGATGACCTCGACCGCCTAGAAGAAGAGCGCCTTGCATGTTGCCTCCGCACCGCCAAGTATCTCGAAGGAGGTCGCCGCTACTATAACCACAACGTGAAAGACCGATCCTTCATCGTCGGCGACCTCGTCCTCAAGCGGAAACTCAAGACCGACGGCCTGCACAAACTATCTTCGCATTGGGACGACCCCTACACGGTGAAGGAAGTCACCCGACCAGGCGCCTATCGTCTCGCCGACCTTGAAGGCATCGACGTACCTAACTCCTGGAGCATCGAGCACCTCAGAAAGTTCTACGCTTAAGGGATGACTCGCCGACCACTCCACCCGTCTCCGGACGGCTCGCCGACATCTCCACCCGTCTCCGGACGGCTCGCCGACATCTCCACCCGTCTCCGGACGGCTCGCCGACTTCTCCAACTCGTATCCGGATGACTCGCCAATTTCTCCAAACAGTCTGGCTGATGCTAATGGGGACTCAGAGCAGGGGCTGCTGTAACCACCGGACGCGTGCATGAGCGCCCGCCCTCTGCGCTATGGTGGCCAGCAGTCCTCCCAAGTGACGTCCTGACCTCTCTACACGTGCATGAGCGCCCGCCCTCTGCGCTACGAAGGGAAGGCTAAACTTGGGCTGAGATCCCCGGAGGCTATACGTCCAGTGCCTGTATGCGTCGGTCATGCGCACATTCTCCATTCGGTCTTCAAGCAGCCTGACTAATGCCGATGAAAACTCAGAGCAGGGGTTGTTGTCACCATCGGACGCGTGCATGAGCGCCCGCCCTCTGCGCTACGATGGCCAATAGTTCTCTCAGGGGCTGTCCTGACCTCTCTACTTGTGCATGAGTGCCCGCCCTCTGCGCTATGAAGGAAAGGATACCTTGGGCTGAGAATTCTAAGGTTATAAGCTCAGTGCCTCGCGTTCGCGCCACCCACGCGCTCGACAACGGTCGCCATTCGCCCACGTCACGCCACGATCGAGCCTCTCGGAAAAGACCCTGACCGCGGTACCTCCCTACGCGTGCACGAGCGCCTGCCCTCTGCGCTATGGGATGCCAGCAGAGGTTCCTTGGGCGACGCCCTTGACTCCTACGCCCAAACGAGCTCTGCGCTCTACGCTATGGATCCTGGGATAACCCAAGGCCGAACTGTTCATCGCTATGGCTCACGACCATTGGGTCTGCGGAATTCGGGAAACGAAAAAAACACGCCGACTCGCTTCAAGTTTTGATTCAGTTTGCCCAAGAGTATATTAACAGACTATCTCCTAATATACATATTACTGGTGCCCGGCACTGAACAAGTCTACACCTTCGACGAGGGCTTCAGCGGCAGGCTCGGCTTCTTCCTCCAGACGCTCCATCTCGGCCTCCGACGTGTTCGCCGCAAAGCCAGCGCCCAGCCTCGACATCTCCATCCGCGGATAATGCGAACAAAGAATGGCGAGGCCATGAGCCGCCACACTCTGCGCCGCCGCCTTGGTGTATGCGTGGAAGCGCCCCCACGGGCCACGCGCCTTCTGGACGACATGGTCGCCGATGCGCTGCTCCTTCTCCGCCGGGAAGAAAGGCTCCTCATCGATGCACTGCACCAACGGGGCCACCTCCTCCGCCAACGACCAGAAGCGCTCATGGTAATCGTCAATATGTCATTGCAGATCTGCAAATTGCATTTTCATGTTTTCCCGGTAAACTGCAAACGCCAAAACAAAGGGTAAGACGACGACCACCTCCGACCACGCTTCACCACGGATACTCACAGGCGTGCATGACCTGCCACTTCCGCACCTCCTTGTCGGACTTCGCCTTCTCCTCGGCCAGGAGACGCTTCTCCTTGCCTGCCTGCATCGCCTCTGCGAAGACAATTCCACGATTCAGGACTCCGACCAGATGGCGTACTAAGCAAAAGGGAGTATAGCATCGCCGACTTATGTGCAGCGAACTCGTCGGCCTTATCGGCCCGCAGCTGAAGCTGGAAGTTCTCCTGCCCCTGCTGCTGGATGATCTCCTCAAGCTCCCGAGAACGTGCGTGGGCATCCTCCAGATGCGCCTCCAAGCCAGCAAACTGGCCCTCGACGCGCTTTACCTCCGCCCAAAGCTGGTCGTTCTCTTCTGCCATCGGCGCCACCCGGTCAAGGGCGAGCTTACGCTCCTCCCCAACCTTCAACAGGTACTGCAGGGAAACGACGACCAGCATGAACAAAGGCCATCCAGAGAGACAACATGAAGAGGTCAACGTACTCACCTGGATCCTCTCCAGTAGCTTCGACGCGTCTCCGATCACGGCGTCCGTCGCCGCGCTCGCCGCCTCGTCATCAACTTCGACGACCTCATCGCCATCAACGCGGAAACGACGGACAGGACGCCGATGCGGGTCTTCCTCCGGACGCTCGATCTCCGGCGAGGCAGGCGGTGCCACCTTCCTCTTCGTCCCCCGGGCGCGACGACCGAAGGACCCGGCCACCGGAGCTGCAGCACTTCCCGCCGCGACGCCTCCTCCAGAACTTCCCCCAGGCGTTGGGGACGCTCGCTGCTCTGCCTCCTGAGGCTCGGGGACTCCAGACGCCTCTGGCTGCTCCGCCCCCCGAGGCTCGGGGACTGTGGACGCCTCGACGTCCACCGCCGCCTCTGGCGCCTCCTCCGGCGCGGCTGACTTCGCTGACCCGCCAATCTCTGCCTCCACCGGAGGACTCGCCTCCCTCCGACCACCGCCTTCGGTGTCCGGCACCTCTTCGGCATCCACCGACCTGCAAAGGGCATGGGCATATCATCAACGACGAGATCCGACTAGGGTAAGAATCATAAGATGAGCAGGGGACACTTACAGGTCCGACACCTTCTTCTCTTGGGAGAAGCGACAGGAGCGTGGACGTGCGCCACTGCCCGCGGACTCCTCCTGCGGTTCGGGCGCACCAGTTGCCCCTCCATACGACTCCCGGAGCTCCGACGCCTGCTCCGGTGACCCTGTCGTTTTCGGCTTCGCCTTCGCCTTCGCCGCTCTGCTTCTGCGCCCCGCCGAGGACCCTTGCCTGCGACGGGCACTCAGCGGGACATCGTCTTCACTGTCAGATGCGTCGTCCGACCAGTCGAAGACAACGCGGCGATGCTTTGCCGCCTCTTCATCAATGGTGAAGGCGCCGCCAGTCTCTAGCGACACCTTCCTCTTTTTTGCAGGGGCGGCCTGACGCTTTCCTTTCGGATCAGCGCGGGCCCGCCGCCCACCAGACTGGGACTCGGGGACTCGGCTCCCCTCACCGCCGCTGTCTTCGATCTCCTCCACGTCGACCTCCGCCGTGCCGCGACCGTTGCCGTCGCTCACGTCTTCCCGCCGTGAGTCAACGCCCTTCGGCCACGCCTTCGATGGCGCTTGCGACACAAACGCCGCCCGACCCTGCGCCACAATTTTACGACCTTCAGTATTCAGTTTCACATTTCAACAAACACATGCAGGGCAAAGATACTAACTTTCGGCGGAGGGTACTCCAGGGAGTACGACTTCCGCAAGTACTCCAGTTTCTTCCTCTTCTGCAGGTCGAACAGTGCATCGACCCGCAGGAATACCTCCTCTGACGACAGAGGCTCCGGTGCTTCCCGCGTCTGGTCCTCCGCGTCACCAGCGTACGGGTGCGCCCTTTCCTTGCAGGGCTGGCAGCGCCTCTTGATGAAGTTTGACGCCACCGCCACCCCATCGACGCACTGCTTGTCGACCAGCTTCAAAAGCTCCTCCACTTGCTCCATCGTCGCCGCGCCGGGACGCTCCGACCACGACGGCATCACCTTCGGCTCGAAGGCCGGGTCGCAGGGTGGCCTCGGCGCCTCCTGATGGATGTAGAACCACTTGGGCTTGTACTCCATCGCCTTTGAAGGCAGCGGCATTGCGATGTACTTCTCCACCATCCCGTCCCAGAGCTGGAGGTACACCGACCCGAGACCCGACGATGTCCGACGCTCCAGTATCGTTGATCTTCAGGCGGAAGAAGTGGCGGAAGAGGTCGAAGTGAGGCTCGATGCCCAGATACGTCTCGCAGTAATGGATGAAGACTGCGATGTGCAACATTGTATTGGGGGTCAAGTTGCACAGCGCGACCTGGTAGTACTCCAGCAGGCCATGGAGGAAGGGGTGGACCGGGATTCCGAACCCGCACCTGAAGAAAGCTTCGAAGACGACGAGCTCCGAAGTGTTTGGCGTCGGCCAGTCCTCCAGGTACGCCTCCCTCCAGTCGCCGGTGACGCTGTCAAGCAGCAGACCGGCGAAGACGAGCTCCTCCAGATTCTCCCGGCGGAGAACACTCCGCGTCCACCCGCGCGCCCAGACTGGCACCTCGATGCGGTCGTCGGACTTTGCCTTTGCGGTCTTCTTCGCCTTCGTCGCGCCCCCGCGAGTACGCCTTCCGCCCGCCATCGACAACGACGAAGTGCGGATCTAGATTCAGATCTGTTGCTATAGTGGATTAGCGCTCTTGTGAACGAAGGAAGTGGAGGAGACGAGGGCTTTGAGGTGAGAGCACAAGGAACAAGTGGGGAACCGCCGCTGTTCGCTTCCCCTTTTATACGGAGCGGCCCGACTCTTCAGCTCCAGGGTTCCTGGGAACCCGGGCCCTTCATTCCCACGACCGCCACGTCGCCTGCGGTAACCGCATGCGCGTGCTCGTTCCGCATCTCCTTTAGTGGGCCAAAGGGCTATTGGTTTGCCAAAACGGCCTGTCCGTTCGCCCTCATTATTTCTTCAATTTCATTTACTTTGCGCCAGTACATGCGATACTAATGTACGGGGACTGACCACCCCCACTAGTTCGAATGTCCATTTCAGGGGAACAGTAAGCTCTACGGTTCCTGGTTGACTCTACAGTAACACCTGGGGACTATAGATCTCCAAACTTCAACCTCGGGGACTCTCCCCTCACATTTACACTAATGCATTTTCTTTGGCCCTGCTACAAGAACCATGCTGCTTCTCACAGCAGGCCCGAGGACTACGTGTACACACGTCATTTTTTCTTCTGTAAAAATAACTCTGTTTCATGCAGAAAAATTACAAGCTTGCTACCACGTGCCTACAACACCTACTCCCAAACTCGGGGACTAAGTGGATACACTTCACCTAGCGGTGAATGTATTGTTCATCTTTTTCTTTTTTTACAACTTGATGTGGACCAGCTCGGACTTTAACCGGAACGCCATCGGCTGCTGATGTCTGGCTGCGTCCAAAGTGGATACACTTCACCAGATGAAAGATCTTCAAAAAATTTCTTGCAGCACCTTGCATCCTTTTTGCAGGACATCGCAGAATACTCCACACGGCTGCACTTCGGCTACAGCTAAGGCTGCTACGTTCGCGACCAGCCTAACCTGGTCGGAAGCCTACTACAAGTGCAACCGCGACCAGGCGACCTGGTCGGAAGACACCTACACTGACGTGCGACCAGACCCAACCTGCTCGGAAGACTTCACGACGCCCAGCACAATGGATGCAAAGTGCTCGGGGACAGCTGTGGGGATATTACACTCGTATACCCCCATGGCACGATACAGCCCAACTAGAAGACCTTGCGGCCTGCGACCAAGCCGTCGTAGTCGCCAAGGGCTCTCCTGATGACTTGCTTGACAAGGAAGATCCAAATAGATAGACCCGGATTCCTTACCAAAAGGAACCGATTGTAATCTGTTAGGATTCGGCAAGTTGTAACTCTGCTCCCCGGCTATATAAGGCGAGCAGGGACCCCCTTAAAACACGCCTGATCACCTGATCTCATAATACAAACCAGTCACCAGAACACAGGACGTAGGGTATTACGGCGACTTGCCGGCCCGAACCTGTCTAAATCGCCGTCTCTCGTCCCTGTGTCTACGCTTTGCAGACGTCTCGCACGCCTCCACCGCTTAAGCTACTACCTTGGGCATACCCCTCGGTAGACTGCTGACCATATTTCGTCGACAATTACCCTAATATATTGTCGAATATTCAGATTTCTTTCATTTATCACAGAACTCCAATGCATCTAGAGAAGCTTCCAACATCATAGATGGTAACTTAATGAAGACTTTATTCTTTGTTCCACTTAGGCACAAGAGAGAAAACCAGAGAGGGAAAATTGCGATCGTACATAGCGGAATTCACGTTGCCATGGTTCACGAATAGCACGGGGTAGGATGAAGGCGAGATGATTCTTTTGTCGCACTAAAATAATGTTCAATTTCTAGTCTTTTTTAGGTCTATGTAAGAGATGAGAAATTTTTGATAGAAAAATCTAGTTAAATTTAAGAAAAATTTGACCGGTACATAATTAAAGAGACGGAGGGGACTAGCAAAGGTACGGTGCCCGTGCTGGCGTGGTTAAGGTGCCCGTGGTTACATGGTTGCGTGCATGTGTACATTTTTTGTTTTCTTTTGTCATGATCGATGACACACGCACATTTCGACTGTTATTTTTACGTGGTATTTATTGGCACAGCTCCGTACGTGATCTCTGTACATCTGTTGGGCGTATGTGCCCGTGGTTTGCAGCGTGCGTGGCGTGTATTCACACGGACATGGCCGTGTGTACATCTACACGTACAGTACAGGCGTAGTAGTCGCGTAGATGACCCGTACAACTTGCAAAATTCCTAAATAATGGATTACCGCCGCCTGTGCCTTCTTTTCTGTGAGAGCCTCTGTTTGTCAAATCAAAAGGTATAGTACGCAGACTGGTGAAAATGCCCGTATCCGTATTATGCACGTACGTGCTCCATCATCTCTTTCGTTCGGCGCTGGTCGTCGTGTGTATCTATCTGCCCGTGGTTTGCAGCGTGCGCATGCGTTGGTGCGTGGCGTGGCGTGCATGTACGTACACACACGGGCATGTCCATTTTATTTTGCCGTAGACCTCATCTCTACTGTAATAAATAAATGGTTAAATGGATTACATCTATCTTCTATTTTTTTATATACATAGTTTGATTTCGTCATCAGTGCATACCATACTGGCTGTTCCTCTAGCCTGGAATAATAATGTACTGCAAAATACTAGTGGCTATATATAGCTCTAGCAGCTGCAGCGGCTCTACTGCAAAATATACTTCGGCATTCTGAGTCGAAGTAGTATATGCATACGTGATCTCGCAAGTGCATTTTGTTTTGTTACGATTGTGAGATGATTGGTTTTGGTTCGAGTCCACGTATGCATGCATACGTAATCTCGCAAGTGTAGGGTATGAATAATCGTTCGGTTAAATTCAAACTCTGTGCGCGCAAGTGGATCCATGCTCAAGGTGATTAAACTATGCCTACTATGTTCATTGTCCCTTCACATTACCAACCGGTGATCATAGTCAATCCACACACGTTGTAGTATGATACTCATCACTGTCGGCTCGCTGTATTAACTAGCAGTGAAGATTTTTTTTTTAATCGTCGGCTTGTGTTGTATGATACGACGGTAATAACCATAGCATAATAAAATCTAAAACCTTTTCAGATAAATTTGGACTAAAACAAACTTTATACTTTTCTAGTTGATTTTTTTTAAAATTTGAAATCATTTACAATCTCAGAGTTCTATTTGAGGCTTTCAAATTTTGAAATTTATTTTTTTGAGTTATACAAACGATAGATCTCAGATAGAAAAATGACTAAAACCAAAGATGTGGATCCCAATAAGATCTACCATTTTCTAGTTGACAACTTTTTACATTGAAAATTATATATTTATGGTCTCCAATTTGTATCAGGAGTTATAAAATTTTGAAAATCAAAATTTTCAAACGACATTGGATGGAATGTGACCAAAACCAAAGTTGTAGATCCCGATAAGAACTACAACTTGTCTTTGATGATTTTTCATTTGAAATCATTTGAGGTCATCAAAAATATGGCTGAAGTTTTGACGATATGAAATTCAAATTTGTCAAACGAACTCGGACGGTGAAATGACCAAAATCAAAGTTATAGATCTTGATTAGAAGAACAACCTTTTAGTTTCTGATTTTTTTTCATCTAAAACCGTTTAAAGTCCTAAATATTTGTTTTAAAATCCTGAAAAGTGAATACTAGGAAAATGAAATGATATATAGACAATGACTTAAGGGGGTGGTTATTGGAGCTCCACATGAGGGCAATGGTCTCTGGTTTGAATTCCAGCACCACGTAGCGCATGGATTTTCGTATGAAAAATCACGTGACCTGTGATGGGTGCTTATCCAGATTTAAACAAAAA
Organism: Coix lacryma-jobi var. lacryma-jobi; assembly: GCA_009763385.1. NCBI lineage: Eukaryota > Viridiplantae > Streptophyta > Magnoliopsida > Poales > Poaceae > Coix > Coix lacryma-jobi. The sequence continues at coordinate 5,424,719 of CM019825.1, read as the reverse complement.
AAATTGCTAGTTTTTTCGAAAACATGCCATCGGCACGTGCTTCGTTACGAGAGGTTAGAGTGTTTTGGGTACAAGGTCCGAACGGCCGAATGGCGAGCTGCCAACGCCCTCGGTAGAGACACTGAACAAGAGGCGCCGGCTAAAACGGCGGAGCATCGGGGTCTGTACTAGGTGGATAAACTAGATGCGCGGCTAAAAGAAAGAGAGAGGCCCGACTACGGAACCGAGGCTGAGAGGAGAGGTGCCAGGTCGCTGAATCCGGCTGCCACCCAGTCCCCGCCCTCATCCCTGAGACTCTGAAGAGTTGAGCCCACTGAGGAAGAAACGCCATCGAACGTCCTCCTGTTCCTCTCCTTCCAGCAAACCCAGGAGACGAGCAGAACAAGACTGTCAAACCCTCGACGCAGGCTAACCGCGATGCGTGTGCGCTGGAGAAGCCAACAGTCAAAGAGGGCATCCCCCTCGGCTGGGCACAGCCGCTGAAGGCTGATAGAGGCCAGCAGCCGATGCCAAAGCTCCCGAACGAAGACGCAAGACAGTAGCAGGTGGTCGATCGTCTCGTGTCCTTGGTCGCAGAGCGCACAGGCGTCAGACTGCTGCAGCCCATGTCTGAATCGCCGCTCAGCAGTCCACAGACGCCCATGCAACGCAAGCCAGAAGAAAAACTTCACTTTGGGCGGCACCCTGGCAGCCCACAACTCTTTTGCGCCACGCAGCGACGTACGCCCTAGGAAGAAGGCGGCGTAGGCGGAGGAGCTGGAGTAGCTTCCGTCGGAGGTCCAGCGCCAAACCATGCGATCCTGAACCGCAACCTGCAACTGGACGCCCTCCATCAACGCCCATAGGCGGAGGAACTGCGTGATGAGGCTGGCTGTAGGGGCAGCCGCGACGTCTGTCGCTCACTGACTCCCTGAAAGAGCCTCGCTGACCGTGCGGCCACGACGCCTGGGGCTGACAGCTCGAAAGACATCAGGTGCGAAGTGCGCCAGGATCCCAACCGCGTGCCAGCGGTCGGTCCAGAAACGCGTTCGCGCTCCGTTGCCGACGATGAAACTCGTGGAGGCAGCAAACATGGCCTGGGACTTCGAATCCTTGGGAGCGGGGAGGCTGGCCCTGGAGGAGCCGCCATCACCATCGGCTGAGCGCCGCAACCACTCCCAGCGAAGCCGAAGCGCAAAGCCAAGGATACGAAGGTCAGGCAGGCCAAGGCCACCGAAGCGCAAAGCCAAGGATACGGAGGTCAGGCAGGCCAAGGCCACCCAGGTCGCATGGCGTGCAGACTGTGGACCAGTTCACCTTGCAAGACCCACCCACGACGGAGTTCGACCCCGCCCAGATGAACGCCCTGCGTGTCTTGTCGATGGCCTGCAAGGCCCATCGTGACAAAGAGCAGCAGATGGAGACGTGCACTGGGATGGCTGAAAGCGTAGAACGGGCAAGGGTCGTCCGGCCGGCCGCGTTCATGAGATTGCCCTTCCAAGCTGGGATGCGCGCAGCCACTGCGTCCACCAGGGACTGCTCAGTGTCTCGGCCCAACCGTCCAGTGGAGAGCGGAGCCCCCAGGTATCGAGTCGGGAACGCAGACTCGCGGCATGGGAAGGCCTCCCGGAACACCGCAACCTGGCTAGGCGAGCAGCCGATCGAAGTCACTGTGCACTTGTCGACATTGGTCTCAAGACCCGAGGCGCCCGCGAACACCTCCAGCAGGCGTCGGATGCAGGCGCTATCTTGTGAAGTGGGAGCCAAGAAGATGACCAGGTCGTCCGCATAGACTGACGCACGGCACCTTGCCGCGGCCCCGGGCAGCGGAGAGAGGAGGCCTCGGCGGTCAGCCTCGAAGATCATGGCGTTGAGGACCTCCATGACGAGGACGAAGAGCAGCGGGGATAGCGGATCTCCTTGCCTCAGCCCGCGCGCATGACGGATGCGCTGGCCCGGTCGTCCATTTACCAGCACGCGGGTGCTTGCCGAGCGGAGTAAGGCTGAAACCCACTCGCGCCAGCGGCTCGGGAATCCCATGTGCTCCAGGACCTCCAGCAGGAAAGGCCAGGCCACCGTGTCGAAGGCCTTTGCGAGGTCCACCTTGAGCAGCACGGCTGAAAAGCGCTTGGCGTGGAGGAAACGACATGTGAGCTGTACTGATCGGAAGTTCTCGTGGATCCGTCTGCCTCTGATGAACGCCGACTGGTTGGGCTTCACGAGTTCGGCCATCCTTGGTGCTAGACGTAGCGCTAGGCCCTTGGCAAACAGTTTCCCGAACATATGAATCAGACTGATCGGCCTGTAGTCCTTCAGCCCTTGGGGGTGCTCGTTCTTGTGGATGAGCACCATCAGAGCACCATTGACATGGTGGAGGCTCCTCAAGTCCAGCTCCCAAAGGGCATGGAAGGCACGTCTGAAGTCTGCGCCAATCACCTCCCAAGCGGCCTTCAGAAAGGCGCCAGAGAATCCGTCCGGCCCGGGAGCCCTGTTGGATGGAGTATCCCGTACGATGGCCAACACCTCCTCGTCCGAGAACGGCAACACTAGGTTCCCAAGTTCGGCCTGGGGAAGCCGCATGAGCGCCAGATCGACACGGTTACCCCGGCGGAACGGGGAGCCGAGGATGCCGTTGTAATAGGAGAAGACGATTCGGCCTTGGCCTCTTCCTCGGAGAAAGTCTGCCCGTTGTGCATGATCGCAGACAAAAAAAATTCTTCGTCGATGACAGGCCTCGACATGGAAGAACCTGGTGCACGCGTCTCCCTCGCGTAGGTAACGCACACGTGCCCGCTGCCTAGCCATCGTCCTCACCAAGGACGAAAGGCCTAGCACCGACCCCTTGAGTTCGCGGTGCCACTGCTGCTCCCCAACCGAGAGGTGGCGGGTCTCCTGTGCAGTGTCTAATTCATACACAAAAGCTCGAGAGGCCGCCAACTGCAGTCTAACATCCCCCACCTCGGAGGCCCTCCAGCTCTTGAGGGCCCGCGCCAGGAAGCGAAGTTTCTGATCAAGCGCACGACAAGGGTCGACATCCCAGATGGGGCCGCCCCAAGCTGCCCGCAGCACGTCTTGGAAGCCGGGGATCCTTAGCCAGAATCGCTCAAATCGGAATCTTGGGGCTGCCCAAAGCTCGGTACACAGAAGTAACAGCATCAGCGCATGGTCGGAGGAGTCCGAAGAAAGACAACGAAGGTGGTGGTTGGGGAAGAGGTCGAGCCAGCCCACGTTCGCAAAGGCCCGATCAAGCTTCTCGAGGGTCGGATCCATTCTTTGATTGGACCACGTAAAGAGACGGCCATGTAAATGCAACACCTCCAGCAGAAGGTCGTCAATAGCGTCTCGGAAACTACGCATCAGCCCATGGTGCAGCCGGCCATTGTTCTTGTCGCACGCCCTGTAGATCAGGTTGAAATCACCGCACAGGAGCCACGGCCCCGCGCAGACAGCACAGATATCGCGCAGCTCCTGCAGGAAGTCGAGTTTATCACGCGTTGAAGCCGAGGGCCCGTAGACGTTCGAGAGCCACCACGGCTCGCCCGGCATGCCGATGGGCGTGAGCTTAACAGTGAGGGAGAAGCGGCGTGGGGACGCATCGGAGGCACGCCAAAGATCCCTGCGCCAGCAGGTGACCACGCCGCCCGCCATACCACTCGCCGGGAGAAAGACATAGTCAAAGTCGCATCCAACGATGTCAAGGTTCATGGTTACATCAACATTGTCCAACTTGGACTCCTGAAGGCAGACGATGGCAGGCCTATGCGCTAGCACAATGTTGCGGACGACGTTGCGGCGGGCCGGAGAGTTGAGGCCTCGCGCGTTCCAGAAAAGGAGGTGGTTGTAACTCATTTTACACAGATGAGCGGCAAGGCGGACGGGGCGCGTCCTACGCCAACTGCAGCGTCCCACGTGCTGTGCGCGCACCGCGCCGAGGGAAAAGAGCACACATCGCTTGCTTCCTTGCCGTCAGGCTCGTCTGGTTGAAGGCTTGGCGAAACTCCTCGTTGATCTTCTCGTTCTGCAGCGTGGTCACTAGGCGGCCAGTCATCTTGCTGAGCAGAACCCTCTTGGCTTGCAGCTCCTGGTTTGGGTCCCTGTATGCAGATTTGGTGGCTAGCCGGTTGCTACGACGCGGTATCCAATCATCGTCGTGGAGGGCGCTAGAGGACGGGCGGGGGGTGACCGCTAGAACCGCTCCCTACAGAGGCAGCCTGATTGCCTGCAGAAAGTCGTCAAGGCCCGCAGGTTGCTCCAGGTCCATGGCCTCAAAATCCTCGTGCAACTGCGCACCCGCAGGTTGCTGAACACTCGGTGCAGCGCAGTCGAGCGTCAAGCGGCGCCCAGCAAGCTCCCTAGCTGAAGCGGTGGGTGAGGATGCCAGGGCCGGCCGCGAAGCCAGTTCAAGCCCAGCCAGGGCAGCCCACCAGTCGTCATTGGCAGACCGCACGGGGTGGGGCGAGCAGCAGCCAGCGAGAAGGCGAGTCGGGGTGATGTCGATGAAGGCGCCCACAAACCCCCTAGCCGGCGCCCTAGGCAGTCGGGCAATCATCATGTCCGGCGATGACCTCGGTGGAGAAGACAGCGGCGGTTGCTGCTTCGCCCGCATGATCCCGCGGGTCGTGGGCGTAGATGGCGGTGACAAGGGCAGAGGCGTGAGAGGGCGCTCCGCGTCTCGCCCACCATGCGGCGCGGAGTCACCATGAAAGCCTTCAACGGCGGCCCTTGGTGCAGCCTGGCGAATCGGGCAGCTGAAAGGTCCTTGTTTGGTTTTGGTAATTGAGTGACAACTTAGGTGGACTAATATGTGTTTAAAGTGAATTACACAGGTGATTAGTCCACAGGTGATCATGTGTGAGCAACATACGCCACAGAGGAGAAATGGCTTGGAATATGTTGCAACGCTCACACATGTGAAGAAGGAGCCTAATGCACATGAAACATGACATGTGGTCATGTGGCTAAGATGGTGAAGATCAAGGCAAGACTTGGCTTGATGGACCGGTTGCGAAGGTGAAGGGCAAGTTGAGGCTTTGAAGCCGTTGGTACCGAGTGTCGGGAGGCTTAAGCAAGACTTGGCGCCGAAGGACCGAAGCGATGGTGAAGAGCAAGTGATGTCAAGATCGATGGACCATGGAGGCTATGTGATGATATGAAGTGGATCATATCATTTGATGAAGAGGTTGGTGCATGTGTTGCATCAACACCGGAGGAGATGGAATGGAATGCGCAAGGCAAAGGTATAATTGTAGGGCATTTCATTTCACCGGTCATAGGTGTGTAGAGAAGTTTATGACCGGGTTTAGGATAGATGGCCGTACTATTAAGAGGAGCAAACTTGTTTGCATATCGGTCATCTAGTGCCACTTGAGCGATCTAACTTTGCGATGTTACTAGGATCGAGTGGCGTGGTGAGTGCAAGTGCTAATCCTTTGAAAACTAATTGAGAAAATGCTAACACACATGCACATGTTGATGTACACTTGGTGGTGTTGGCACATTTGCAAAGGAGAAGTTGTTGGAAAAGAAGTCGTGTTGAAAGGAGGTGAGGAGAAGTGGGAGAAACTAGTGTATAGTCCCTCTCCCCTCCTGCCGAGCTTGCGAGGCAGGATTCAGCGATTTTCGGAGGTGAAGTGCTATGCTCGGGGAGCATCGGACGCTGGTCCGAGGGGCATCGGACGCTGGGCCGAGCGTCCGATGGCAAACCCTAGTTTCAGTCTGTTGCAGTGGGAGCATCGGACGCTGGTCCGAGCGTCCGATGGCAGTGACGTGGCGCGAGCAAGTTTAGCTGGGAGCATCGGACGCTGGCCTGCGTCCGATGTGGACCCATCTGATGCGTCCGATGTAGAATGGTGCTCTCGGGGAGCTCTCTGCATAGACATCGGATGCTGGCCCTTAGCGTCCGATGCTGGGGGGCCGGCGCGTCCGATGTGAGGCAGTTTTTGCGCAGAATCGAGCAGAGGCATCGGAGCGTCCGATGCTAGGCATCGGCGCGTCCGATGCCACTTTAACTGGCGCAGGAAGTGATATAGCCGTTGGGATCGCTCGGCCGAAGTTGAACGTGGGGGACACGTGGCGAGCATCCAAGCATCGGACGTTGGCCTCAGCGTCCGATGGTCCCGATCCGGAGCGTCCGATGCTAGCGCAGTTTGCCCAGTGAAGGGGCAACGACTAGTTAGCCTTTGGGGCTATAAATAGCGTTTGTAACCGGCCTTGGGCTGGGCGCTGAGCACTCTAGAGCCTTTGTGGCTTGTGTGGATGTGCTTGGGAGCCCTCTAACTCGCTTGTGCTTGCTAGTGTGCGAATCGATAGCGAGTGAGTGATCGCTAGTGCGGTGCATTGAGAGATTGCTTCGAGTGGCACTAGGTGATCGTGTTGCAAGCCGGTGGTGCTTGTTACTCTTGGAGGTTGCCACCTCCTAGACGGCTTGGTGGTTGTGTCTCCGTCATGAAGCCCGCAAGAAGATTGTGCGTGGCTCCGGAGAAGGCTTTGTGAGGGGCATTGTGCTCGCCCCGCGGGGATCGCGAAGAGCAACTCTAGTGGATTGCGCGTGTCATTGAGTTACCCTCACTTGTGGGTGAGTTCTTGCGGCGCTCGAGTGTCGAGCTAGGTATGGTGCCTATTAGCCGCCGAACTACCAAAGTGTGTGGTCGACACAACGGGGACTAGCTTGGTGGCAACCAAGTGAACCTCGGGATAAAATCACCGTGTCAACATTGTCTACATCTTCTCGGTGGTTTGCTATCTCCAAACACAAGCTTGTATTTACTTTCATATATATTGAGCTTGTGTAGTTGCTCTTGTAATTAGTTAGCTTGTGTAGCTTGCTAGTTATCTTCCTTGCTTGTGTAGCATAGAAGTTGATCCCGTGAGTGACTAGTTGACTTGTAGTCTTGCTAGTCACATTGCTTAGTTTGTGTAGCTAAGTTGAGCTCTCTAATTTGGCTTGTGTAGCCTTGTTATTGAGCATTGCTAGTGAGCTTAGGCTTTGTGCTTTTTGCTTAGTGGCATGTGTAGGAGCTCCCCGGTTGATTGAGTACTAGTTGCTTAGGTTTGTGTAACCTTGCAAGCTAGAATTGTTTAGGTGAGCTCTAGCTAGCCCGACACCTTATTTGCTTTGTTTAGGTTCTTTTGTAAGGTGTCATAGAGTATAAGTAGAGGGGTGTAGTCTTGGCTAGACCGATAGTTTTAATTCCGCATTTGTTTCGGTTAGCCGCTCCGATTATGTTTATATTTTAGAAAAGACTATTCACCCCCCCTCTAGTCCGCCATCTCGGCCCTTCAGCAGCTGAGCTGACCAACCAGCACCGACGCGGAGCCTCGCTCTGGGTCGCAGTAAGAGTCAGCAGGCTGCCAACCCAAGGCAATTGGATGGCGGAAGCCCCAACCGCCCGAGGGGTGGCGATGGTTGCAGTTACTGTCGTCGGAACCGCCCGTGTCACTGTCCCACCGAGGCGTGGGCCAATCATCCGCTCCATCGCCATCCACCACATCGCCAGGTTCCCCCTCGCCATCATTGCTGCCACTACCGCCCCCGTCATTCCCCCCATTGTGTGTCGGAGGAGAGCGAGGGGGCGTGCTGTGGTCCTGGAACGCCACCAGGCGCACTAGTACAAGGTACCACAGCCCTGGCAAAGAGGGCTCCTCCACATCGTGCGCTTGGACGTGGGCTTCTGGGATGAAGATTATGTTCTGGTCGTAGATGAAGGAGGGGTGGAGGCACCAAGCTGTCACAAAGAGCTCTCTGTCATCTTCCACTGGCACATCTCATAAGTCTGTGAGCTGCACATCCGCACACGCCGGCCCGAGCACCGTCTGCGCCGTGTCTGCGTCCCTGGCGTGCAGCGGGAGGCGAGCTAGCGCGAGCAGGACCCGGAAGCGAAACGACCCTGCCGAGGCGAGCGAGGTACCCCTCCACGGGCGCCAGATCAACAGGGTCGGATCGTCACCCGGCCTAGAGACCCGCACTCGCTCCCTGTCATCCCAGCTCTGGAAACGGACGATGAAGTCTTCAGGGTGGTGTCGCCAAACCTGCACATCATCCTCTCTGATCCCAAAGCGGCGCCAAAGGTGCGCGTACACCAGGGCCGCAGAGACGTTGTTCCTGATGCCGCCCACGAGGACCACCAGCGCGAACTGGAGAGCGGTCTCGGTGTCCTGGATCGTCTGGGTGCGCGGGACGACCACGAGTGGCGCGCGGGGCCTTGGGGGCCTATCGCTGAGCACCGCACCGCCAGCGGCCGCAGCATCCGGATGGTCTTGGTCAGCCACCACAGCCGCATTCGCCCGTGGTGACTGCGGGCACGGCGCACATGGTGGAGGTCCAGGCGGCGGGCCTGGGGGGCGGCGGCAAAGGTGTTGACGGTCGTTGACGGTGCCGAGCACGCGGTGGTGGGCCAGGTGGCGGGCCTGGGGGGCGGCGGCAAAGGCGTTGACTGCCGTTGATGGTGCTGCGGCGTAGGAGGGGCGCAACAGGCAGGGACGGACGAGGATCGCCCGGTGGACATAGATCTCCCCGAGACCGTGTCGGCCGGTGATCGCTGACGGCGCCAACGACCCCCAGGCGATCCCCGACGCCGCTGGCCACGGACGACGTCACCACGTAGCGGCGGGGAGCGATCCCGTTTGAGACCCCGGCGCACCGGCTGGCCGCGCGGCCAGGGGCAGGAGGCTACGAGGTGGTCGGAGCCGCGCAGTTGTAGCAAAGGGCCGAAAGTGGGCAAGCAGCCTTGACGTGCCTGTCGGAGGAGCAGTTGAAGCAGAGGCCTTGGAGCTCCTTGGGGACGGGTCGTGGGGAGCGCGGCGGCGTACGAGAGCGTCCGCATCGCCTACTCCGCACCACGAAGAAACCGTCGGCGTCAGGCTGGCCGCGCGCGCGCAGGGTGCGCATTCGACGACGTGGGAGCCCCCAGAGGAGGGCTAGCGGGGTGCGACTGCCTGGCAGCCGCCATGAAGCCCCCCGCTCGCGGCCGCCTCCTACGACGGTGCCGGCGAGCGCGGCGGCGCTTGTGGCCGGGCTCCGGCGCGACATCCTTGCCCTTCGCCTCCGGGGCCGGCGGCGGAGCAGCAAGTGATCCCTCGGAATCAGAATCCGAGTCAAAACCGTTCTCCGAGTCACTGAGGGCTACCCGCCCCTCAGGACCGCGGCCGAGGACGTCAAGCAGATGGCCAAGCGAACCGAGCTCGAGAGCCTCCTCGACCTCGTCCGCCCAGGAGCGCCTGGAAAGGGATCCGCGCTCCATGGGTCAAGCAGTGGGGTGGTGTTGGGGGAAAGGGCTGGGGAGGTGGTTCCCGGGGGGGAGGGGGGGTCGGGGGCTCTTCGGGACCGGGGAGGGTGGCGAGGGGCGCGCAGGCACCGGATCTATGGGCAGCAGCCGCCGGCGGAGGGCGGGGCAACCATGGCGGGCGGCATCTCCGGCGGGTGGGGGGGGGGGCGGGGAAAGGGAGCTCCGGGGGAGGGGATGTTTAGGGAAGGGGTGGAGAGGGGCACGCAGCCACCGGATCTACACCCTACGGCCGGCGGCGGCGGGCGGGGCGGCCATGGAGGTAGGCGGCGGCGGCGAGGGCGTCCGCGGGGCGGGGGTCACCTCCCTTGAGATTTCTCTCAAGTGCCTTGTAGAGGCTCTCCTCGGTTACGTGGTTTCACCGCCTTGCCACCACTCTCAAAAAAAAAATTGCTAGTTTTTGATCCATTTTCAGAATTTCTGGAAATCTTAATCACCACCGACTAGTATGATGAACCGACAGTGATAAGAAACTATTACCTATGATGATCACGACCATCAGCGTCAAGTAATCACTGTCGAGACCAAAAACCTGTTGTAATGGGATTTTGCGAACTTACTGTGATAGATCTTAAAAACATTATGAAACTCATCACTGAGAATACTTTAGAATTGTTGAAAATAAAGTACTATCTTTGGAGCTTATTACAAAAAGCTATGAAACTAATTTAAAAAGTTTTCCAATTTATTTATGACCGATTTGCTTGCATTAGCTTAAGATGTGTTTTTGTGATTGTGTGTTTGTTCATCTGTGTGTGTGATTGATATGCTTCGGCTACCTTTTTAGATAACGAGAAGTTTATTTCATCAAACAGATGAACAATATCCCGATCTCAACACCGTGATGCTTGTGACCGAACATTATTACAAAGTTTTACTATATGGGGTTGTAGGCTTTGTCGCACATATAGTATTCACACCCATCACCAAACAAAGCAGTTGAGATAAAGCAAAAGAAATTTATCATAAACTTAAACGGTTGCTAAATCTCCATCTATATCTGGCGAATGTTTCCATTGCCACACAATTATTTCTAGGAGAAGACATGCATTATGCAACAGGCCGCACTGCTCCTCCTTTTGAAATAATGACCGTATTCTAATCCTTTTGAAAATTTCATGGTATCTCGCTTAGGTCCTCAAACTAAAAAAGTGGTCATCTAAGTCTTCAATCTAATGTGGATGTTCACCTAGGTCCTCCACTAAAAAATTGAATATCTAGGTCCTTCAACTAATGTTGCGACTGAGTAGAGATCCAAATCGCACCACATTATCTCTATAAGTCCACGTGGTTGAGTTAGTGTGTGGATTAGGCCAGGTGAAACCTGCAAACCCCCTCCCCCTCCTCCCTGTACACTCCCTCCTTTGTCTCGTGTTAGTCTCGTGCCCGCCTCACGTATATTCCCGCATGCTTTGTTGCGCTGTTCATTGGTTTTTTTTTTCGAAAACATGCCATTAGCACGTGTTTCATTAAGAGAAGTTAGAAGTTTAGAATAAAACCAAGTGATCCTTAGGCGAGGTGTCAGGGAGCCATTGGCCAAACACTAACAGTAGGCACCGGCTTTAACAGTGGTGTTTCGGATTTTGTACTTGGGCACGAACAATTGCGCGACTACGAAGGCTGACCCAGTACACTAAAGGCCCGCGGTCGACAGGGCGCCCAGGTCGGAGTAACCCGCCAATGCCCACTCCTCGGCCTCGTCCCTCAGTTGCAAGATCGAGTGCGGTTGCCACCGAAGAACTGACGCCGTCGAAGGTCTGCTTGTTCCTCTCCTTCCAGCAGGTCCAAGACACCGGACGAGACTGTCAAACCCACGTCGTCGGCCCCCCGGAACCATGCTGCGCCGGAGAAGCCACCAATCCAGCAGCCTGTCTCCCTCGGAAGGGCAGAGATGCTGGAGACCCAACCTGTCCAGGAGCCGGTGCCGCTGTCCATTGGTGTTGTGGCTACACCTGCACTTTGGAGGCATATACTCGACAACCGTATATATAACACACAAAGAGAAAAGAGAGAGGGAGTTTTTTTTTGTAACTTTAACCGGCACGAACACACTAACACATACGCAATTTGGTGGTGGTGGTGGTGTGGCTGTGGCTGTGGCGGGTTTTGGATTTTTGTCAAGCGTAACAATAAATTGGGGACCTAGATGGCTGGTCACTTTTTTTTTTGTTTTATTAGCATAGATGGAGGACCTAGCTGGTCGTTTTTTTTTAGTTCGAGAACAAATAAAACTGAGAATCCTTGTCAGATTGCAATTTACTCTTTCTCTAATACTGAGTTCTAATCTGTTTGAGGATTTCTAAAAACAAGCTCTTTGTAGCTAGGATGATAGAGAGAGTAACATTTTGTTATGCAAAGTTCGTGTGCCGGGATTTGAATTTCCACCGAGTTGACTAATAATACATTACCGCATTGACTAGAACACACTCCATGTGCGTATAGCGTATTATGCATAATTAATGGCTATATATCCGTCAACTGTCGTGAGATTTTTAACGGTTCCCCTGGTTTGCACCTCCGACATAGCTCTATAAATAGACGTATGTACAAGGCTAGTAGCCACGCACAACAAGGACACAATACACACATACACGGTCAGGGCGGAGCGAGACGATCGATGAAGGTGCAGAGGATGGCGGCAGCAGGGGTTGTGTTGGCAGCAGCAGCAATGCTTGCTGCAGCCATGGCCGTGGCGGCGCAGGGCATGGTGGTGACGGATAAGGACGTGGAGTCGGAGTCCAGCATGTGGAGCCTGTACGAGAGGTGGCGCAGCGTGCACAGGGTGTCGCTGGACCTCGCGGAGAAGGAGAGCAGGTTCGAGGTGTTCATGGCGAACGCCAGGTACATCAACGAGTTCAACAAGAGGAAGGACGTGCCGTACAAGCTCGGCCTCAACCAGTTCTCCGACCTCACCCCAGAGGAGGTCACCAGCATGTACACGGGTGCCTTGCCTGAAGACGGCGACGACGACGCCAGCCTCGCTAGTGCCGTGGCGACGACGTCTGACGAGCAGCCGCTGGTCTCCGCCGGCGACGTGCCGGACGTGTGGGACTGGAGAGCCCATGGAGCTGTCACCGCCGTGAAGGACCAAAAAGATTGCGGTACGTACGTACGTGCGTGCATCGTCGCTGCGTGCTTTTGTGTTGTGTTGTGTAATACTCCGTATATAGTACTAAATTAGTGGGGGCGCGTTTAGTTCTCACGCTAAAAACTTTTCACGTATCACATCAAATATTTAGACACATGTATAAAATATTAAATATAGACTAAAATAATTAATTACATAGATTAGGATAACTTTAAGAGATGATTTTTAAAAACTAATTAGTCTATGATTTAATAATATTATACTAAATATAGACTAAAATAATTAATTATATAGATTATGATAACTTTGCGAGATGATTTTTTAAAATTCATTAGTCTATGATTTAATAATATTGTGCTACAGTAAATATATGATAATAATAAATTAATTAATCTTAATAAATTTGCTTCATGGTTTACTGATAAAATATATAATTTATTTTTTTATTATTCAATTTTTAATAGATTAAATTGATATCGTAATATTAGATATAACACTTTAACACTTTTTATCCATCAACTAAACACTCCTTGTATAACATATGGCGGACTGATACATGCATGCAGGGAGCTGCTGGGCTTTCTCGATGGTAGGTTCAGTGGAGGGTATCAACGCGATCAGGACGGGGAACTTGCTGACACTGTCCGAGCAAGAGGTGCTCGACTGCTCCGGCTACGGCGACTGTAAAGGTGGGTACACATACAAGTCATTCGACCACGCCATCGAACACGGGATACCCTTAGATCAGAACGGGAATCCTCCGTACTACCCCGCCTACAGTGCCAAGAAGGAGGCCTGCAGATTCGACCCGGTGCGTATCTTTCTTGGAGACAAAAAAATATATATTACATGATACTCTTTTCATTCGTTTCAAATTATCAGACATTAATTTGGCTTTTATTCCACATTGTTTTTATTATTTATATTATCTAGATATTAATATACATTTAACAAGTGCGCTACAAATTAAAAGAAAAGCTACTTTTTTTTTTTGAAAAGGGATTAAAATATATCTTATAATTTAGAACGATCGGGGTACATGCATGCTGCTTTGACTTTTGACGGCAATATATGGTACGTATAATTCAAATTAACTCTTACTTTTACACGACGAGCACGCGCATGCAGAACAAGCCCCCGGTGGTGAAGATTGACGGCAAAGGAATGATGAGTAACACCAACGAGGCGGACCTCAAGGCTCGCGTGTCCCTGCAGCCGGTGTCCGTCCTCGTCGACTCCAGCAGCAGGGAGTTCCATAGCTACAAGGAGGGCGTCTTCACGGGGCCCTGCGGCACGAAGCTGAACCATGCGATGCTGGTGGTGGGCTACGGAACCACGGCGGACGGAACCAACTACTGGATCGTCAAGAACTCGTGGGGAAAAGACCACTGGGGCGAGAGTGGCTACATGCGGATGAAGCGCGACGTCGGCACCGATGAGGGTGTCTGCGGCATATACATATCCCCCATGTACGCCATCAAGAACTGACTACCAACTACGGCAGTCTGAAGAATCGTCGTGCGTGCATGTGTGTACATACACGTACACAAACTCGCTCTACGCATATAATAAATAAATAAATGAGTATAAGTATCTATCAAATATACAAATAGTTTGTGTAAATTTATATGTATGTGAGTATATTTATATGGTTTGAATAAAACAGTAGTACGTGGTGTGTCTTGTTGGAATAAATCTTTATGGTTCGAATAAACCAGTGATCGAGTTTATTTATGGTTGGAAATAGAACAGTAGCTATATATAGGTTCAATGCCTGTCCACTACACGTGGTAACTTTGGTATCGATGAAAGTAGATGGCATAGGGCTTTGAGAGAAGATATATATGATCTCAGTAGCAAGTGATACGAAGATATGATACTCCCTCCATCCCAAATTATAAGAGTATCAAAGTTTTCTAAATTTGACCAAATTTATATAATAAGATAATAACATTTAGAATACCAACTAAGTATCATTATATTTTTTATTAGTTATATTTTTATGATATACCTATTTGATGTCATAAGTATTTGTATTTTTTTCTATAGTTTTGATCAAACCTGATAAAACTTTGACTCACCAAAATTCTTGGAATGCCTTATAATTTGAAAACGGAGGGAGTAGAAATTATGTTTGTTTGGCTTGCTATTTTGAAGCACTGGCCTTATTTAGTTGGGGGTGTAAAAAGTTTTTGCGTGTCACATTGGATGTTCCGTCACTTGTTTAGTCTATTAAAAAACTAATTAAAAAATAAATTACATATTCCGCCTGAAAACCGTGAGATGAATTTATTAAGACTAATTAATCCATCATTAGCACATATTTACTGTAACACATCATTATTAAAACATAAACTTATTAGATTTAAAAAAAATATTTAGCAAATTACACACAATCCGTGTAATTAGCTATTTTTAGTCTGCGTTTACTTGCATGTGTCCAAACATTCGATGTGATAAGTGGTTTTTTTTACGATGAGAACTAAATAAAGCTTTAATATAAAGTTATTTTAACTTTTCTACGTTCATATTAAATTATAAGCCTCGAATTATAAGTCGCTTTGTTTTTTTAGTTTTTTTAGTTACATCCATATTATATGCGACACATTATAGACAGATGGACCCACTGTGTCAGTCACCACCCCTTCCCCACCTCTCCGATCTCCCACTTCAAACTCAAACCCCTCCTCTCCGTCACGCCGGCGACGAGCGACGCCGGCTAGGGTTTCGTGTTCTGCGACCCGGTGGAATCAATGGCCGCATCCGGCTTCGGCCGCGAAGCCGGGCCTTCCACCCGCGGCCCGGGCTCCGCCTTACCCGCCTTCGGCGTCGGCGCCGCCACCCCAACCGGCACCACCCCATCTCCGGCTATCCCGTCCTTCCCCTCTGCTCGCCCGTCGCCGTCCACCCCATCCTTCCCCTCTGCTCGCGCTTCCACCCCATCCTTCCCCAACGCTCGCCCCGCCACCACGTCCTTCCCCTCTGCTCGCCCTGCAACCCCGTCCTTCCCCTCAGCTCGTACCAGCAACCCGTCCTTCCCCTCTGTGCGTCCTGCCGCCCCGCGCTTCCCGAGCCCTCGGCCCCAGCTCGCCGTGGCGGATACAACCTCTCGCTCTGCTGCCACTCAGTCCATGCCTATATCCGTACCCTCCGCACGTCCGACCGCTGGCGCTTCCCCGCGCTTCCCGAGCTCTCGTCCTGCAGTCGACCCAGGTGCGACAGCTGCCACCGGTCGCTACGTTGCTCGGCATCTTCAGCCCCAGCCGAGGTGATGCTTTGGGCCTTCTCCTCAGCATGGATTGTGTTTTTACATGTGTTTGTGCGTTAAAGTCTTGTTGTGGAGCTAATTGACTAGCGATTAGAATTTGTGCACTTGCTTTTGCATAGTATTGGAAAACCCTGAAGCACGTAACTTGCATTGTGCTGAACTATATTTTGCTGAAATGAGTTTCTCTTAAGTAATGATTATGACCAAGTAATGATATATCTGCACTCAGTACTTATGTTGATGGAATTTTTTGTTTTGTTGGATGGATTGATACCTTGCGTCACAGTTGGCAGATCAATCCAGTATTCAAGGCCTCATCTGTTCTAGGATTACATAGTCCCACACTGGGTCAAAAAGGAAGAATATATATAGATATATAACACTGCTGCTACTTGCTAGTATGATTACATTGTATAAAACGTGCAACTAAAGTTTGTACTGTGTCTCATTTTATATTTGCAAATCGCAATAACTGCATTTTTTAAAATACTACTCATGTGCTAGCCACACAGTTGCATGGACAATGCTGCTAGTTTCTCCAATATATGTCCTGTTCTAGGGCATTATTGTAAATCTGTATGGTTTGCTGTCTCATTGTAGATAAATGTTACACACTGAAACTGCATGTATCAACCACTTAACTGATTACATGTATTACTTGTGCTTGCATAATACTACATTGTCTGTAAAATGTCATGTGCGTGCAGTCGCACTTCTCTAACTTTGACAATTTGACCACCTATTGGAGTAAAACCATATGGATTCATCCTATGGGAATAGTTATTTTTAGACAAGTTCTTTCATAACATATTAATATTGATTTTATAAGCTTATAGCATTATGTTCATATATAAGTAATGGTCAAAGACTCAAAGTTGCACATTGAAGGCTGTGTCAATGTCCGGAGGGAATAAATATTAGATGCACTTTATTAAAAGATGAAAACAACATGCATCCTTGTTGATGGAATTTTGATGCCTTGCATTCTTCGTAGGCCAGCCATACCATCAGTAAGCAGGTCCGCGGAACCTCTTATTTCCTCAAGGAACATGGCCGTATCACCTGTATCAAATCTGCGTACAGATTCTCCTGCAGATTATGATAATGGTATGGAACAAAGAAGGTACAAACACTTCTTGATGCATCTCTCAAGTCATTAGCTTTGTTGTAAGGGATATCATGTTCTGTTTGGTCTGTATTCGGAGACATTTGTATTGTATCCCTGGTGCAACTGATAATACATTGGTGAGAAGGTATACCGTGTAATTTAATTTGGCAACTATGTTTCTCTTTTGAAGCTTATGTATCGTGACTTTTCACCAAAATACCATTTTCCAAAGTGCTGTAGTTCAAAGTACATGTACATCACATGATGACGCTGCAATATTGCTGCTGAACTCTGATATGTGCTACCTTTTAGCAGCCATTCACTGCGATAGCATGGTTAGAAGTTCAATGTATTTTCTTCAATGGTACCTCTTATATGGAAAACTGTGTGAACATGCTGCTGCTGTTGGAATATTGAACATTGTATGTGGTTGATGTTAGCCTTGGAACATCTGACATGATATTCTTTTTTCTGGAGTGTGCTATGTGATGAGTGAACATAGTTGAATAGTTCTCAAAAGGTTATCTTAGTTACGTATGTTCTGTCAAGTTCTCCTGGAACTTGCCGTTCATCAGAAATTCGGTACCTAACGTTTCTTCTATTAACAGGTTGGTGAACTATGCAGACCCATTGTTTGAAAATGGAAGTTTGCAATCTTCAGAGCAATTGAGGATGCGATCTTCAGAGAACATGAGGTCACAAACTTCAGCCAGATCACCACCATCAAATATAGCCAGCAAGTTTAGACCTCCATCAGACTTCCAAGATCATCATCATGTGCATATTGTTGATCCTCGTGCTAATGTGTACAAGTGAGTTCTTTGATACAATATTCTCCATATTTGCACTGTTACTTTTTAGCTTCAGTTATTGTGTCATTACAAACTATCCAGAAAGTGAATGCTATAATTACTCTAACCATTGTTTATACTTCCAGTGCAAAAATGTCGTTTGCTATCTGTACCATCTCGTCTGCTGCTGATTACGGCCTAATTTGTAGTACCCGCATGGACAATTAGTTTTCCTCGTTATAACAGTAATCCATTAGTTCGTGGATATGTCAGGCACTGTTCTTCCCTAGGAAGTAGCGCATCTTGTCCATGTTGGTCATGTGAATGGCTTTAATAATTCGATGCTATCATTTATGATTTTATGGCTTAACAAGAGATGCGTGTATTCATGCAACCTCGAAGGTCATGTGAACTAGAACTCTTAGAAGTGCCCATAACTTTGATCTGAATTTCTTCTGCATGTAATTTTCCATTTTTCTGTCTCTTGTGGTCATGATTGAACTCAATAATCCAGTCCTTATGGAAAAAAAGTCTTGGCTCAGTAAGCTTTCCAGATAGAATATTTTTTCTGTGTCTTTACTGTCTTGTCAGTTGGATGTTGGAGTTGTACTAGAAATACACTGGTTGATATCACACGGGTCAATGTGGGGTTTCAGTAAATGCATTCACTGTTCGAAGGGTTTCTGTTGATGTTTCATGATTTTTTTTAATCAATATTGATGAATTAATACTAACTTAAGCATATTGTGGATGATAAAACTATGATTCACACTGTCATTATTCATTGAATCAAATAAAGAATGTGTTATTTCATGTCATTATACAGTTAAATATAAATTCATTGTCTGAAACCATCTTATTCATTGTGCACAAATGCCTTGTGCTAATTTGCTTGTGTGCTTGCGTGTTATGCCATTGTAATGTGTTTTCTTCTTCTTTCTCAGTAGATTCACTGGTTCAATGCAAAATCGATCATTGGATCATAGCATTTCAAAAAGGTCAAGGTCACCTACTTTGTCCTATCAGGATGTTGATGGCACAGAAGCTCATACTAATACTGGCGGAAATTCTAGAAGGTATCTAAAGATGTTTCTTTCTTCTAGGGTGATTTTATACATTAAGTGCATAGTAAGCTTGCTTTATGAAGTGCTTAAACACCTAGTTCTGTAGCAAAATAATTTTGGAGTATTAAATTCCATTGGAAAGCAATGAAAAAATTCCATTAGGAATTATTTTGCCACCTGGTTGGATTTGTTATTAAACTGAAGCAGGAAGAGCATGCTTACAAAGTTACTTGGCAAAAATACATCTGTAAATACTAATTCTATTTATGGTTAGTTAGTTTTCTGGAGATTTCTTGCTAAAGGAATACCATGAGAACTGTGGTTTGTAGTTCAGAAACCATTAGTTCCTTATTCAAGTTTATATGAAACTAACTTTATTTTTAGTTCTTCTGTTTTTTTGTTGCTGTGTTGCATTTTCCGAATGCCATTAAGAAAGATTTAAGATTATTTTTTTTAATTTAATTTGCTACCAATATTTTTTGCTGTCTTAATTTTGTCCCATGGTTTTCTGGAAATGTCAAAGTACGAAGTAGGCTATATATTCTGGTATTATGAAAGCTGGCATGAACGTCCCACAGATCCTCTTAGTGCCGTGACTGATTTATTATGGGCTTGCAGCTAATGTGAGCAATATTCCCCCCCTGCTTTGTTTGCAGACTGGTTGACTATTCAGATACCATCAGTGATGAAAATGTTGAAGCCTCAAAAAGGATGCGATCACCAGCATCAGAGTTTACACGCATGGTCAAGTCACCACCATCAGATATCAGAGACAATATCAGGTCATCACCTGTAGATTTTGGCAGCAGCAACTCAGTCCAGAATCTTCGTACACATGCTGATGTCCAGAAGTAAACCTTTTTTTGCTTTGAATTTGTTTTGTTTCATGGTAATTTTGGTTAGAATGTTGATTTTGGGTAGTGATAACATTTTAACTTGAAGTAGTAGTTAGCAAATAAGTGAGACCTCTTATTGTGCCTGCTTGTCATTAATACAGATTAATAGTTTTTTTTGCAATATTACAGGTCTGATGCATCCTTTCCCAAGTTCGGAAATCAAATACAATCGCGCATTGGTGGTGCACGTTCACCACCACAACAGATGTCTCGTATTTCAGACTCCAATGAACCTAACACGTTAGCTATTTCTCCACCAAAACCTTCTATCCTTGGTGCTACCAGAAGAACTAGGATCTCTCCTTTGGATTCTACTGATGATGATCATTTGACCCCTTCAACTGAACTTGAGAGGTACTTATTGTCCTGTAGATGGCTTTTCACTTTTCTCTCGCAACAATATTTCCATTCCATATGTTGCCTGTTGGTGTTACTCATGAAACATTTTGTGCAGGGAGGAACAGGCAAAAGCCAAGCGGCTGGCTCGTTTCCATGTTGAATTAAGCAGCCCAGTAGAAAATACTAATGACTTTGTGAAAACACTTAAAAGCTCTGCAGACAAGTCCAAACAAGCTACATCAGTGGGAAAAACTCCTATGAGAACAAATGATGATACCGATGAGAGTACTTTGGCTGACATGGATTCCACAAGTTTAGCCGCAATTGTTGGGCTTTGCCCTGATATGTGCCCAGGTGCTTTCTTAGATCTACTCCACATGATACTATTTAGTTGTTCACATTGCCTTTTCTATATATCTTCCTCTAAACATATGGAACTAATATCTCTTTTGCATATATATCCTTTTTTTTCTTTAGAACCTGAGAGGGCAGAGCGTGAGAGAAAAGGAGATCTTGATAGGTATGAAAGATTAGATGGAGACAGAAACCTAACTACTGGTCTTCTTGCTGTTAAAAAGGTACATACTACATAATGTTTCCTCGTAAGCTGGCAGTATGACAGTATTTCATCTGAATTATTTCTAATCACTGATAATAAGAAGCGCAGTGGAATATGTTATGTGTTTGTTACAGTATAATAGGACTGCTGAGAGAGATGCAGACTTGATAAGGCCTCTGCCAGTTCTACAGAAGACAATGGAGTACCTTCTTAGTTTGCTGGATCACACATATGATGACAGTTTCTTGGGCCTATACAACTTCTTGTGGGACAGGATGCGAGCGATAAGAATGGATCTTAGAATGCAACATTTCTTCAATCAAGAGGCTATTTCCATGCTTGAGCAAATGGTACTTTCATATGTATCCCTGTGTTGTTCAGTGTTTATTTCATCAGTCACTATGTATTTATTCTGTGGGCACCCTTATTTCATGGAATGTTTCATCTTGAAGCTATCTTTTGTTGAGCAGATAAGGCTCCACATAATCGCGATGCATGAATTATGTGAATACAACAAAGGAGAAGGTTTTTCAGAGGGTTTTGATGCACACCTCAACATTGAGCAAATGAATAAAACATCAGTTGAGCTATTTCAAATGTATGATGACCATAGGAGAGAAGGTGCTTTGTTCTCAACAGAAAAGGAGTTTCGGGGTTATTATGCACTGCTTAAGTTAGACAAACATCCTGGTTACAAGGTGAGGCAAATTGAATGGATCTGGTCTTTCGCGTTCTGATATTTGCTGAGTCATGCATACATCTGAATTAGGTCGAACCTGCTGAGTTATCTCTGGATCTTGCTAAGATGTCTCGTGAAATTAGAGGCAGCCCAGAGATCTTGTTTGCAAGAGAAGTTGCAAGGTAATTATACCATCAAACATCATTTGTGATTATCATATTTGCACTAGCTTTCATCTAATGCCTATATTTTCTATGCAATCAGAGCATGCAGAATGGGGAACTTTATTTCCTTCTTCCGTCTTGCAAGGAAAGCTACATATCTGCAGGCCTGTTTGATGCATGCTCACTTTGCAAAGGTAGAATTAGTCTTTAAAAGCTGTTCATCAACATACCCTTTCAGTGGAAATTATTCTTCCTAAGCTCTTATATTTTCTAGGTCAATTGTGCTTGAAATACCGTAATGCCAACAAAAAAAACCTTGACCAACCTAGTGGGAACTAGGAGAGCTTGGGCGGTTTAGGGGTACATCCACACCTTCAATCAACTGAGCTAGGCTCAGTTCCTATATAAACTTGATTCATTTCAGTTGTGGCATGCTACCATTGTCTGTTCGTCGTATAACAATTTGCCACCCTGGCCCATTGCCAATGAGTACTGCTCAAGGGTGGCAAATTATCAAGTGCCCCAATGGTTGGAAAAGGTACTAAACTCACTCAGTCGTAATGGATATATCAGATGCCTGGCATCGTACTGCATGCTTGGTATACTTCAAACATTTTGATAACGGTATAGGAAAGCTTTGCAGAAAGAGTAAAAGTTATATTAATATAAGAAATGAGGTCCATGCACAAAAATACAGAAAGGGAGAGATAAAGCTCTACAGGTTAGAAGAAATGGACATACAGCCACTTAACCTGTCTAGTTAACTAAAGTCTTGACCATCATATTGGAAATTATAACTTTCAAACCCTCTGAACTTAATTCATCGTGACCTAATGAGTGCATGTTGTGCACATTATATGGCTATTGGCATTAGATAATTTTATGATAGCAGTGTCTTTCAGTACTCCTAAATAACTACTTCGGTGTACTTTCATGTAGTAGGCTGCTGTTCTTCAATTTCAGGTGCACTTCCTGTAAATTTAACAAGTGAGCTCTCTTCGCAGCTAAGGAGGCAAGCACTTGCTTCCTTGCACAGTGGTCTTCAGAATGGCCAAGGCATCCCTATTTCACAAGTTGTGGAGTGGCTTGCTATGGAGGTCAGTATGTTCTCTTCCTTAGACAGAAACTAATTCTGAATCAGGAACTTGAAATCCTTATATGCCTTCATTTTCTCTTTCAAGGACGAGGATGTTGAAAGTCTATTAGAATACCATGGTTTTGGATTGAGGCAGTATGAAGAACTGTACCTAGTAAAAGAAGGACCTTTTCTTAACAGTGAAAGCGATTTCCCATCTGGTTGTTCACAGCTTGTGCATTCAAAAAAGTCGCAGAGGGTTATTGATGATGTTTCTTCTGGGCCAGTTTGTGCTCCTATTGGCAAAGAAAAAACTGTCTTTCCATATCCTGGTCAACTCGTTACTGGCAAAAGAGATCTATTTCTACCACAGAATGCTCATGCGATTCCTCCTGATGGCAGAAGGGATTTGGATCCATTATTTCCTGGGCCTGTTTCAACCACTCCTGACAGACAGATTAGCTCACTGTTTTCAGATCCTATCTCTCCAGAAGCAGCCAATAAACTATTCACTTCAACACATCCAAAGCCTCTCTCCCCATCTGATGGTAGAAAAGATAGGTTTTCATCTTTTCCTACTGCTGCTTCTCCACGTACTGGCAAAAGGGACATACTCTCAAAAACACCAAAAGTAGCTTCACCAAAAACCGAAGGCAAGACCAAGTTGGCTAATGATCGTATAGCTCAAGGCCAGGATAGTGGTGTTGCTGAGATCCCTCAAAAGGTTGAGATGCAAACAGACATACTGTTGCCACAAGCTAACACGCAGCAAAACGTCAATGCTCTGGCGGAGCCAATTGTTTCTCATCCTTTTGCAGATAGTGTGTCTTTAGATTACTCCAATATGTATGGAGAGGAAGATGACTTCAGGGTGCATGTTTCTGGCATCGGTACAGATATGGATGAGGGAACTCCGCCAGATCGTGAAGTTATGGTTATTGAACCTGGATCACCTATTACCTCCCCTTTGTCTGATTATGAGGATCCTAGTATTAGTAACAGTGCAAATGATGATTGGTTACCACCAATTGTTACGCTCCCCAAGAAACAAATTTCTGATGAAAACCTGAAAGCAATACTGAGGTTGTTCTTTTATCCTTGTCCTATCCTTTTATGCTCCCATCAGTAGAACTTTGGTGGTAACTTATAGAAGTTTGATTCCTATTATGGTGTTTCAGGACATGGAGGCAGCGTGCTGCAGACAAGCGATTAATTAGGGAGCAGAAGAATGCTCTTGCTGTTGCAGCATTGTGTTCTCTATCACTTGGCCCACCAGTTCATAAAAGTACAATGGTAAGACATGTTATAGTTTTTTTTCCAGTATCAGTAAATTGAGGCATCACTTTTCTATTCTTGTCTCGCTGTGTTATAATATCACTTTCTGCAAGATAAAGATTTTATTGTATGAAACTGTGTACCCCTAATCCCCTATTAATTGATAAATCATTGAATTTTGGTGAAATTTCTGTGTGAAATGTTGTTTTAGTAATTTTTTTCCAGTGTTGTTAAAAATCGATAATGATTTGAGACTTGTGTACTATGAAGGTACCTAAGCTAGCAGTTGAAGAACTAGATATTGGCCATGCCTTTAAAGAAAGACAAGCAAGAAAGCAAAGGTCCTGGTCACGGCTAAATGTTTCCGAGTTATCTGGTCCCATTCTAAATGAAAATAACCCTAATGCTAGATGCCTCTGCTGTAAGTTGCTTGTACTTGTCCCACCAGGTGCTATGGAATCCCAGACCAACAGTTTTGCCTCAAAATGGTTACTTAGAAAGCTTTTGGGTTATGGAATTGAAGATAGTGGATTGGTTGTTTCTTCAGCAGGCTTATCAATTTGGACAGAGTGGACCAGTTTTCCAAACAAATGTTGTTTGTCTGTTGTTAGGACCAGTGATCAACAAGTTATTGATAATGATATTGCTAACAGTACAAGCTGTATAGTATTTGTAGTGTCTGAAACCATTTCATGGGAAATGCAGAAGGAACGGTTTAACAGTCTTTTAGCCCACATACCAGATGAATCCAATCTTCCTCTTTTGATTTTTAGTGGTGATACATATAATGAAGGATATGACTATGCGTCAAAGTATATCATCGAAAGGCTTGGCCTCAGTGGTCTTAGTAGAGGAAAGATTGGTTCGTGTTTGGTTATTTTTCTTGTTGAAAACTACACAGAAGACCATGCCAATGGTTTCTTTGATGATGACAAACTGCGTAAGGGCCTGAAGTGGCTGATAAGTAGTTTGCCAAGGCAGCCTGATGTCACTCTTGTGAAGACCCATGAGTTGCTTCTGGACTACTTGAATCCACAACTTGAGCTGCTTAACGCTCATGTTGCACCTGGAGCTAGCCCTGGGGATTGCATTTCAGTATTCAACAATGCTGTCAATCAACTTGCAGAAGAGATTTTGGCTGCGGCACGTGCAAAATCTGGCCATTGGCCACCTCCTGAGATTGATCTTCTGGAGAGAACAAGCAATGAGAGGAAATGTGCAGAAATGTTCTTGCCTAGCATTGGATGGTCTTCAACATCAAGGATCCAGCGGCTGCTTGCAGCCATTAATAGTTGCAAGATTCCAGAGTTCAGTTATGATCTATCTTGGCTAAACCATGGTTCTCACATGGGCAAGCAGATCCAAGATCAGAAGAAGTTACTTCAGGAGTGTTTGGCGAGATATTTGACTGAATCAGTCCGGTTGTTAGATGAAACCCAGGTGGACACTGAAGTGAATATTATGGTGCAGAAATGTGTTGGCCTTGAACTACAAGATTCATCTTACTATCTTGCTCCCAGATGGGTGGCTATCTTCCGGCGTATTTACAACTGGAGGCTAGCAAAGCTTTCTACTGGAGAGTTCGCAGAAGCTTATGTTTTGACTCAGCACCTCTGTCAGGCTCGTGCATCAGCTGGCTCTAATGGTACCACCACGCAAGGGCTTACTGCTAACAATACCACCAGTGATGATGTGGCCATTTTGGAGGATCACATCATGATGCCTGCTGTTTCAACCGACATCACACTAGACGAAATCATCGAGATCAGTTGTGATCTCGATGTTGTTGATGTGCAGCCTGTAACTCCTCTGCCGTCACGACTGCCTGTGCAGGTTCATGAAGAACCTCAGGCACCTACTGACACCAACGTCGTGGCAAACGGCGCACGTGGAGTCAATGAAATGTACAGACCAAGAAGACTGGAGCTTGGGGAGCTGGTGCCACTCGAGAGGGACGACAAGCTTGCCCGGCTACTGGAGCAGTGCACCAAGCTGCAGGACAGGATCGATGAGACACTTTCCATATACTTTTGAGCCCGTAGAAGAAGGCTGGAAGGGTTACATTACACCATCCTTCCACATTTGTTGTAACTTGTAAAAACTAACTGCCAAGTTAACGTCATTCTTTTGGGCAGGAACGAAATATAGAATCACCTTTTTTTCCCATCTCGAATCATTTTGTCAATAGTTCGTCAAGCACCTGCTTGCACTAAAGTAACTTGTGTCATGGCTACGCCGCTACATGATTGTTTCTTGAGAGTACTTGGATATAGAACCACTGACGTACGATTGTGTCATGGCTACGTGCACCTGCGTAGCACACTTTTTTTCGTTTTCAGGCCGTACGGTCCAGGTAAATAAGAACACCAGACTGTCCAAATTCACATTATTACCTAGTGGCAGCTAAAAATTGCATGACAACGGAATAAAGTAAACAACGTGTTTGCATCAATAAGCAACGTTTCTTGATCATAAAAGGCACAAAAAAAACAGCGACCCATATTCGTTTTTGCTTATAAAAGGCACCCAGCTGATCTGTTCTGCACGGCACAGAAATTTCAATTCCACATCCCTAATTCTGTGGCAGGATGGCATTGAACGGTTGCGTCTCAAGTCATACCACGACAGGCATCAACTTCAATTAATTTAAGTCACAAAAAAAACTTCAATTAATTTATATCTTGCGAAAGTTAACAAAGTACAAATCAAACGGAGAATATCCATTAGGAAGCGCTTCTGGTGGCGCCCATCGCCAACCAATCAGCCCATGGTGCATCGTCGGCAGCAGCAGGTGCTCTACCAAAACACGAGATTTGCTGCTGGCAAACATCACATCCATGGTACGGTTAGTAGCTCCCTGCAAAAGACAACAGCCTCTCAATAATGGTTCCTCCAAAAATCTGACAGAAAAAATTAGGGTTTTTCTAAGGCAAGATCTTACGGAGGATGGCGGTTGGTTATTGTGAGGCCTTGTTTTGTCATTCAACTTGCATACTGCGATAGAATGAGCAAACTTATGTGACATAGTTTGCAATTTCTCCTTCATCAGCAAGGATTTAGAAGATCGGTAGATTTACCTCCACTTTCAGCAGGAGGATGGAGGGATGCTTTGCGGAATAGACCACTCCAGCTCAGTACCCCCCATCCATTTCATGCCAAGTTTGTACCGGTTGTGAGGCAGCTAGCTGCTCACTTTGTACAGGCTTGAAAGCATCTGATGTTCTGCCATGTATCAGCAAAGGGTGCGTAGGAGAAGGAGCAACACATGAGAGGCTTCGTTCTCTTAGAGAGTCAGAAGACGGTGATTGCATTTCGGTAGCAGCAGATCTGTTCATGTGACTTGCTTCTGATTGTACAAATACAGGTAGCTCTGACTGTATTGTGTGCACAGCTATTGATGCTCCGACGCTACTGTAGTCCGCTTTGTCACTCCCTGCAGGACCTGACTGAGTAAATTTTGGAAAGAACAATAAATTTTCTGCAAGTCACTGAATAAGTTCTCTTTATGCGTGCAGCATTTAAAATTTTGGTGCACCTACATTTTCCATGTCTCGGATATGCACGATGATTATTGTTATATCATCTGTCCTGTTTTCGTGCTCCAGCCATAGTTTGTATGACTCTGCAGCAATTGCTGAGCAGGCATCTCGAGGATCTTGATACATAGCAACCTGTAGGAATGGAGAAAGAGTTTAGAATTAGAGACACAGAGAAAGCCAAGCAAGAAAACGCACCCACATATTATAATTGGTTCATTACCAACAAGTTACAGCAGTAGTGGTAAAATAAGGAATTTTTTATTGCTCCAAGAATGGCATAAATAACAGACTCATACCACAGGACAGAATAATATACATCAAAAAGCATGAGAACGGAAAACAGCTGTTAGCAGCCTGGTTTCATTATATAAGTAAACACTGTTTCAAAACTGTGTGAAATGCTGGGGTGGAAAAGTAGGAGGTTATGAAGAGGGGACCATACATTGTTAACTGCATATCATGATTGGGCCTAATCAAAATAAAATTGACAAAAAAGCAGGTACAGGCCTAGTAATTCATCAATCATCAGTCCAACCTGAAGTGATATGATATCAGTTGCGACCAACAAGATGGCCAGCATTCCTTTTTACCAGTAGTACTTTAGGAAAGTTTACTTTGTCCTTGAAACCATTTACCTAGCTTGTCCTTCCATTTTTCTTCACACTTGTGATTAGTCAATTTTACATCACAACCGAAATGCTAGTCTATTGTTCTACACTCCTACTACTACATAAAGTTACCTCCACTGCGGCAGAACTTTATTCACAGACAGAGAGAGAGAGAGAGGACGGAGGAAGAGCAAGCGAGCTTTCATAATGACAACCATCGACCTTGTAACCCTCACTATTCCATAATCATTACACCATCCTGCAGTTTCAACTTTCTGAGAAAAGAAACTTGACCGATGGAGTCCTTTATAGTATACAAGGAAGAAAAAGAAGAGTTAAAGTCAAAACGGGAGGTCCTTTTGTGTTGTTTATGTTTGCAGCAAGCTAAATTAAAGTTGGGCACTATACTGTACGTGTAGGTAAAATGTCAAGTCATTTACGACCATTGAACTCCATCTTTATCCTATTCCTAATAGCACGCACAAAACTCATCTGAAATCATTTCGCACTATGCAGAAAGTCGACTTATGATTATCCAAACATAGATGTTCTACTGCTATCGTTCTGGGCAATCAGCTAGTTTCATAGGAGTACCTCTCAATCATACAGTGATTCCTTTCACATAATAAATAGCTTAAAGCT
The DNA here is from genome assembly GCA_009763385.1 of Coix lacryma-jobi var. lacryma-jobi. Taxonomy (NCBI): domain Eukaryota; kingdom Viridiplantae; phylum Streptophyta; class Magnoliopsida; order Poales; family Poaceae; genus Coix; species Coix lacryma-jobi. The sequence goes on along the minus strand of CM019825.1, from coordinate 5,396,364 downwards.
CTATACCAAGGCTGTAGTTGGTTGGATGAAATCCACAAACACGTGTGATTACTATAGTCCTTGGTAGTAGTAATCAAGGTAGAATGTCGCAGCCAACTCTCCCACACACTAGACACCTGTCTATTCCGTAGACCACGATATGCAGACTGGAATTATAACTGAAGTTGGTCGGAAACAAACAGGAAAAGGAAAGGAAAATAGAGCAGAGAATGAAGCAGGTACCCTGTCAACAACTTCCTGGCTGGAGAGGAACTCGAAGACGCCATCGCTGGCGACAACGAAGAAAAGGTGCGATGGAGTGATCTCGACGCTCTTAACCTCCGGCTCCGCGACGACCCCGACGGCCTCGGCGGCGAAGTCGCCGAGGCTTCTCGTGAAGGCGGTGCCGGGGTAGAGGCCGTCGCGCGCCCAGACGCGGGGCGGGTCCCCCTCGTCGGGCGCCCAGCCCTCGGCCTCCGGGTCGCGCATGCCCTCGACCTGCTCGACGGACATGACCCGGGCGCCGCAGGCCTTGACGCGCGCGCGCTCGTCTGCGCGGAACGGGGTCTGGTCCCAGGAGAGGTCCTCGGCGACGAGGCGGCCGGCGCGCCAGACCCCGGCGACGGCGCGGGAGTCGCCGACGTTGGCGACGTGGAGCGCGCCGCCGGCGACGAGGGCGGCCACGGCGGTGGTGCCGCTCATGGAGTCGTCGACCCCGGGCGCGGCGTGCATCTCGGCGTTGGCGGCCAGCATGGCCTCGCGGAACGCGGCGGCGGGGTCGGCGGCGGCGGCGGAGGCGAGGGAGGGGGACGCGAGGAGGAGGAGGCGCGGGAGCGCGTCCCGCGCGAACCCGGCGCAGGCGGTGCCGGCGACGCCGTGGCCGTCGAAGACGGCGAAGAGGTGGAGGTCCGGGTCCCCCGCGAAGCGCGTGGCGACGAGGTGCGCGTCCTGGGACTCCCGGGCCGGGGAGTCCGGGTAGAGCCCCGCCACGGCCAGCGCGGCGTACTCCAGCACCAGCCCGGCCCCGGGCACCGCGGCGCGGCCGAGCGTGGCGCCCCCGCGCCCGCCGCCGCCGAGGTCGGCGGCGGAGGAGGAGCCCCTCCGCGGGTGCCGCGGCAGGCAGCACTTGCCCTGCGCGCACCCCATCGGCGGCGTTGCGTCGTGTGTGGCTAGGGTTTGGGTTTGGGGTGCGGGCGCGGCCTCTGCCCCTCCGCTCCGCTCTCTCCCGTCTCTGGGTGCGTGATTTTAGGGGCTCGGGGAGTTAAGAAAAATCGGAAGGGGAGGAGAAGTGAATGAAGGAGAGAAGAAGGGGAAGGGGGAGAGGAGACTGGAAAGTGGAATGATTCAAACACCGCCGAGTGCGAAGCGAGAGACAGGGCAGGCACACGGCACGCACTGGCGGCACTCATCAAAGACTCGAGAGGGGCGACGCCGCCGCGGCCGCGCCGTCGTGCACACGGGTAGTCGCTAGCGGGAGGTATGCCCCACTGCCCAGTGGCAGCCGGAAGAAATTCGGTGGGACTGGACAGCCGGTGCATATTCACTGTACATGTGTCCGAACGAAGAGCCAACATCAAAATGTACGTACTCACCCTAAATTTAGAGCGAAGTATTTTTTTTTTCCTTTGCAACCGTTGCTTTTGAGTTTTTGCATCAATCTACAGGTATGTTTACGTATATAGACACGTCATGAATCTACGACAGAACTCCATTGCTGTGTTAATGAGGGTAGTTTTCATCGATTTTTTTTTCGAGATTAGCAACTATGGTTGTGCACTTTTCTTTTATTAACACATATGTAGACAAATGTAACTGTCGTAGTCACCATTTAAAAGGTGATACATATCATGACAATAAATTTGGTTTTGTTTTATTTATAGACTCCTTTGGTAAAGATTCTTGATAACTTTTTTTTGTTGCTTTGTGCCTTTCTCTGCCAAACAGGTCATAAGAAAAGTGCTCCTCGGCTGGAGCTCTCAAAATCGCGTTCTCAAACACCTCTATCATCAATGGATCGGAGTTGAAATATCCAGCTTCTTCCCACTTCGCCAGCCAACGCGTGACCCAGACCATTTTTGTTTCGGAATAGGCAGATGAGCCGCGTGGGGCGTGATGAAGAGGAGAAGGGGCGCAGTAGGGTTGCATCACGGTCGGGGAGGAGTGACGAGGGACGGCCTGATCTTCCGTGAGGTAGCTGGTAAATTCGATTGGTGGAGATCTCGACGTTGGCGATCCGGCTTCAAATCAGACACGATTTCGTTGGTTATCAACCAAGCACAACTTGATTGACCTCGCCAAGAAGGCTAATCCTGCAAGCGAATCGAAGAACACAAGCACTAAGGTAAAAACACACAATCTGAAATTGTAAATATGAATTATGCAAATATCAATAGAGGGTTTAAGAACTCGGTTCCAAAGAACTAATCAACACAGTGGAAGAGATCAAGAACGGGGGCCCTGGATCACTGTAAAAGGATTCGACGCCACAGTTACAATGAACGATTCAGTTCCTCGATGGAAAACTAAACACTAAACAAAACTCAAGACCTAACGACGACGGCAGCGGCTAATTATAAGGTTTAGGTCGTCGCCCCTGCTGGACGCGCCCCTTAATGGACTCTAAGACGATACACGGCCCATCGGACCAAAAGACGGTGTCGCAGCACCCTGACAGATTCTGGACGCTGACTTGTTTCGACGATTCCTGTTGACTCCTGACGTATTTTGACGTGATTCCAAAGTCATTGGCTAGCTTATGAAATTATCTTTCCAAGCATATCTGTTCGTCGAAAACGGAGTCTGTATGCGTCCGAAACGTTGATTTTACCCGGGACTGCTCCTGAATTCCGAGGGTGACCAGGTAGCTGAATTGGAGACGGATTGCAACTTAGGGAAGACCATGACGTCGGTGTGTCCAGCGTGGCGATGTCCTCATCAAGAAGGACAAAAAGGGCACAAGGATCTTTTTTTTGAAACTACGGCACAAGGATCCTAACACAGTTGAAGAGGATTAATGTTGGACCATAAGAGCATCGGTGGAGATCGACCGAGCGACGACGGAGAGCGAACGATGATGAAAAGGAGAGAGAAAAAAAAATTTAGTAATGCTCGGGACCTCATGTGCGGTTAGGATAAGAAGAGAGAAATTAAAGAGATATGAGAGAGGAAATAAAATAAAGAAAGAAAAAAAAGTAGTTTCATCCTTTTATTTATTTAGAGGACAAGTTCAGTGATATACCAAAACAAACCCTTGCTTTGTCCGTCTACTTCGCCAAAAAAAATACGCGATGTGATTAGACTGTTAAATCAAGGAACTCCACTACAGTTGCGGCAAAATCACATGATGAGAGGTCGGGAGGACAAGTTGAAGAACCATTAGTAACCGGGTGGCCAATCTCAATGAGAATTTCATTTGAGTTTCATTTACATTAAATAGGTTGTCACATAAGCATTGTTGATGACATGACATTGTATTTAAGAAGAGAGAAGAAATGAGTTTCATCTAAATAAAACTCTCTTGGCATGAATACCAACTCTCTATGAGTCATGTAATTTAATGTCTATGAAACTTTAAAATAAAACTCACTCTCAATGAAAATTTTCATTTTATTTCATATGACATGACAGTCTTCACCATTGAGATTGGCCTAAAAAGACAAGTATTATTTGGTGTCCACATATAACTCAAGTAATTAAACAGGGCTCCAGGTTAATGAAATTGTCCTGGTAACAAATCAGTTCCTCCGCATTTACGACTGAGATGGCTTAATGCTGGGTTTAATCAATCAACAACAACATGCTTTGGTGTTTTGCAGAAGCCTAGCGCTCAGGCGTTCGTCCGCTCATTTTCCACACCCAGGGGCGGATCTACCGGGGGCTGGGTGGGCTCCGACCCCCCCTATAGCTGATACGTCAATAGAAAATTAGGAAAAATTATGAGAAAAATTGGTGGAGAAAAAAAATATGAAGAAATAGAGGAAGAAGAAGAGATCAGACCCCTCCTTTGATTGCGTTCTGCATCCGCCACTGTCCACACCGTTGTCCTTGCCAATCTTGTCCTCTAGGACCGGACGCATGCAGACTTCCGTCCTACAGTAGCTCTTCTCTCTCGCTTGCGAACCATTCAAATTCAATCAAGGGAGGGAAGCTGTTACACACACACACCGTGAAAAATTGATAAAAAAAAAGGGGGTAAAAACACCAGCAAATTGATCGAAAAAACAGAGAGAGACAAAAACACAAACGCCGGCAATCAAAACGCACAGTTGGTTGTGGAACCTCGAATCTCCACTGAACCACGATAGATGAAGTGAAAAGGACATGCATGGTCGTTTGGCCGGGTTCTGGACGGAGAATGGAGAGCCCGGCTGACAGTGATGAGAGGCTCTACTGGCTACCGTCCAGTTCATCGGAACAAAACAAGGAGAAAGTGACGCTAGATATTTGAATTTGAATTCTGGGGGAGTTTCATGTCTGCACGCCTTCCGTTCGTTTTACAGTGTAGTCCGTAGTTTTTTAAAAGTCAACTTGTGACGTGTCCTTTCGAGGATGATGTGGAGGAAATAACTGCCTGCCTACCCTCCTCTCCGTCCACTCTCCGGCGTGGATTAGTATTTCCCAGTCTCACGATGACGAATTGACGAGTCTCGAGAGTTGAAAAAAATTTAAAACGTTTGGGCTGTACTGTCGCCGTGTCCATTATATATGAGTACGTATAAAGATGCGTTTCAGTCTAACAAAGTCAAATTTTACAAGGACTAACTAATCGTTGCCCCGCGTTGGGTTGTTTGATTTCCAATATTATAAGTTATATATAATTTCTCTATACTTTGAACCAGCTTTAGAAACGAGCTAGCTAGTATAACAAATAAGAGTTTAATTTGCCATATACAGTACGTGTTTTTTTTTTTTCAATTTGATTGAGTTGAGCAACGACGGGCATTACCATACATACGTAGTGCCTGGGCATCCGGCCTGTTGTCCAACAAGTACGCCTAATTTTGCGATATGATTCACGTGGAATTCCCAGGTGGATACGGAACGACATTCGAACCGGATGCATGGATCAAATTCGTGCGAGTGCGACGTGGATTGGGTGCAGCCATACCAATATATATGCTCACGCTCACGCTCTAGAAAACACCGTAAAATTATCTTGAATACTACATGATCTTGAATATATAAAATTTAAAATTATCAAACAATCTTGAATATTTACATGATCTATATAAAAGTTATAGTTCTCAATGCAATCTAAAACATTGTAGATAATTTTTTTATTTAAAGTCATTTATTATCCAAAAAAAAATTTAAAATTTAAATTTCAAAATCTATAAACATACAACAATATTTTGGGACGGTAAACAGTTTTAAATCAAAAACTTTTCAACTACAAAGTTGTAGATCACATCGAGAGCTACAATTTTGGTATAAAGTTTGTCTTTATTTAAGTTTATATGAAAAAGTTATAAATTATTTGTTGATATAAAGTTTTAAAATTACCATGTTTAGATCTAGATGAGACTCAAAACAAAGTTTAGGGGACTAGGATGACATAACTGACTAAGTTTGAGGACCTAAATGAGTGATTTATAAGTTTATAGACCAGGATGACACAACCGAACAAGTTTAGGGACTGGGATGACACAACCGAATAAGTTTGAGGATCTAAACGATCGATTTGTGAGTTTAGGGACCGGGATGACACAACGACACAAGTTTAGGGACCGGTGATGGACTTTACTGTCCTTAAACTTGTGTCGTTGTGTCATCCCGGTCCCTAAACTCGTAAATCGACCGTTTAGGTCCTCAAACTTGTTCGGTTGTGTCATCCCGGTCCTTAAACTTACAAATTATTTGTTTAGGTCCTCAAAATTAGTCAGTTGTGTCTTCCTGGTCCCTAAACTTTGTTTTGAGTCTCATCTAAATCTAAACATGATAATTTGAAAACTTTATATCAGCAAAAAATTCATAACTTTTTCATATAAACTCGAATGAAGAAATCTAAACATGATAATTTGAAAACTTTATATCAACAAAAAATTCATAACTTTTTCATATAAACTCGAATGAAGACAAACTTTATATCAAAATTGTAGCCCTAGATGTGATCTACAACTTTGTAGTTGAAAAGTTTTTGATCTAAAACTGTTTAGGGTCCCAAATATTGTTGTATGTTTATAGATTTTGAAATTTAAAATTTAAAATTATCAAACAATATTGAATATTTACATGATCTATATAAAAGTTATAGTTCTCAATGCAATCTAAAACATTGTAGATAATTTTTTTTATTTAAAGTCATTTATTATCCAAAAAAATAATTTTAAAATTTAAATTTCAAAATCTATAAACATACAACAATATTTTGGGATCGTAAACAGTTTTAAATCAAAAACTTTTCAACTACAAAGTTGTAGATCACATCGAGAGCTACAATTTTGATATAAAGTTTGTCTTTATTTAAGTTTATATGAAAAAGTTATGAATTATTTGTTGATATAAAGTTTTAAAATTACCATGTTTAGATCTAGATGAGACTCAAAACAAAGTTTAGGGACCAGGATGATATAACTGACTAAGTTTGAGGACCTAAATGAGTGATTTATAAGTTTATAGACCAGGATGACACAACCGAACAAGTTTAGGGACTGGGATGACACAACCGAATAAGTTTGAGGATCTAAACGATCGATTTGTGAGTTTAGGGACCGGGATGACACAACGACACAAGTTTAGAGACCGGTGATGGACTCTACTCAAAAGCATTCTCACAAATGTCCAGTGATGTTGTCGCCGACGAAGCTAGCCCATCCCTACCGTTTCCGTTTATAATATCCTAGTACCATACTATATTTTTTTTTACGGAGTATTTGGCCAGTTCAAAGCTACGGCGACACATCAGTCATCCGAATTAAATATTCGAACCCTGAGTTTCTTTGATTCATTCGAATAAAAATAAACGATATGGACAACCTTACCAAATGGAAGGTTGGAACGGACATAATGAGAACGGAATATAATGTAGGGAGGGAGTTTCTTATGAGAAGATAATGTAAGTTCGAAGAGGGTTAGTAAATTTTAGTTTTTACAGCTGGTTTCGACTATTTTAATAGTATTTTGGAGAGAATAAGTCGAAGTACGACTGATAAGTTGGCTGATAAGGAAAAAAATAACGGGCCGCGCAGGCACATGAACTTAAAATACGGGTGTTTTTTTAACAACAACAAAGATGAGTCCGTAGGGTATCCCTAGGGTACGGTGGGTGTATTTTGTTTCTTCATCTAGAGAAAACTTACCCAAGCGACATAATTCGTTTCTAAAAAATATGGTAATATCTGATGAGTAAATAAATAAATATACAAACAAATAAAATGGCTGGCTTGTATTATGTATGCAATCGATCATGGCTGAAATATATTATATAATTATAATGCAACCCTTTTGGACGATGTCGATTGCTAGTGGACAAACGCGTAGTGTCGCTCGTTATACTCGTGCACACTCGCGTCGCGCTCGATCGTTTCTTTTTCTTTCCTTCCCTCCGTGGCTGCGTGCATCAAGCATCATGCATGCGATGGTGAGAGAGTAACAACGTGTTTAATTTGTAAAATCAACTCATATTTTTTTTCTCATGTATATATTAATGTCAAATATCTATTGCATAGGCAGCAGGATAAAAAGGAAGTTTACCTTTTAAAATCTCTATATTTGCCATATATTTCAATGGTACCTGTGAGGATATTAACTACCCCCATAAATTTATTTGGGTCTTTCGTCAAGGACAACCCAGTTCGCGAAGCCCTGCGGCACGCGACCGGTCTGTTCTGCTCGCCTGAGACTCTTATGAAGTCTTGCGTGCTAAGAAAGATCCTTATGTTAGGATATGAAAATTAACCTGCTCTCTGACCATATAAGGCGAGCAGGGACCTCCCTCAAATTATCCCATCTCACCGGATAATATAGCAACCAAAACACATGATATACGGTATTACGACGACTTATCGGTCCGAACCTGTCTAAATCGAGGATCTGAACAGGTGAGCTAATAATGTACTCCCTCCGTCCAACAAAACATGTAATTCTCGCTTATCGAGGAGTCAAACATTTTAAACTTTGACCGAAGTTATATAAAAAAGTACTAATATTTTTTATACAAAAAATATACCATTAAATTAGTAATAGAATATATTTTCATAATAATTTTATTTAACGACATAAATACTAATACTTTTTATTATAACCTTGGTCAAACTTGAGTCAATTTGACCGGCACGGATCCCATAATTGCATGTTTTTATGGACGGAGGGAGTACTAATGTGGGCCAAATAACTAGCCCACCCAGGCGAGGTTAGGGCAAGTACAACGCGTCTTCCGAACTCGTCTGTATGACGCACATTTTACAAAAGGCCCCCTCGTGAGCTGGGATCGAGGCGGGGTCGTCGTCTCATCAGACGACGGCAGCGACTCGTGCTCCCAGGCCGAGTCGTCCGTAGGAAGACGCGCTGTACGGCATCATCGTCTACAAGTGCCGGACGCGGGATCCAGCATGTCTCGCGCCAGAAGTGGACCTAGCGGGGCGGCTGCGGCGCTGCATGCTCCCCTGGCGGGGCGACTGCTGTCCGCATGCTCCGCTGCCAGGGGAGCTGCGTCGCAAGCTCCCATGGTCGGGCGGCTGCCCGGCGGCCGCTGTGCCTGGAGCTCCTGTGATCGGACGACAGCTACGCCGCGAGCTCCACTGGCAGGTGAAAGGATCAAGATGCCCAAGGGGGGGTGAATTGGGCTTTTCTAAAACTTCTTGCAATAAAAAACCTATCAAGCTCCAATTAACCCCCTAGTGCCTAGAAGTGAGAATGACAAGAATCAATAGCACAAAAGACTATCGCTAAGCCAATTCTACTCTAGCATGGCAATTCAACTTATGGAAGAACAACAAGTAAGTGCGAAATTTAATTGCTCAAATGTAAATGCGTAGTAAAGAGAGTAGAGATGACACGACGATCTTTTTGCCGAGGTATCGAGGTGTCGGCACACCCCCCCTAGTCCTCGTTGGAGCACCCGCGCAAGGGTATCGCTCCCCCTTGATCCGCGCAAGGATCAAGTGCTCACTACGAGCTGATTCTTCGCCACTCCGGCCCGGTGAATCGCTCGCTACCGGTCACAACTTGGCTTGGGTCATCCACAATGCCTCCGGATGATCACCAAGCTCTCCGATCGCCACCAAGCCGTCTAGGTGATGCCGATCACCAAGAGTAACAAGCAAGAACTCTCACTTGACCAACGCAAGGCTAATGAGATGGGTGGATGCACACTTGCTACTCTCTACTCACTAATGAGGTGTTTGATCACCAAATTATCAAATCTCTCAACCTCACTAGGCCTCTTGCACTCACTTGGAATCACAATGTGTTTGGCAACCTTTCAAATGAGCAAGAGTTACAGCATGAATGAAGGGGAGTCATATTTATACCCCCCAACTCAAAACATGCACGAAGGGGTAAGTCCAGCCAGTTACACACTGACCGGACGCACCTGTCGGGGTGACCGGACGCGTCCGGTCAGTGTCTAACGGCTACGTGACGTTAGCCCTGACACCAGTACGATACACTGACCGGACGCACCCATGCGTCCGATCACCACTGATCGGACGCGTCCGGTCATCAATTTCCCTCTCTAGAACCTCTCTGGACGCGACCGGACTCACCTCCTGGTGCGTCCGATCGAATACTGAAGAGCGTCCGGTCGCAGCCAAGCCTGCTCCTCGGCCAAACCTACTGACCGGACGCACGCCCCAGCGTCCGGTCATTAGGGTTGGAGCGTCCGGTCACATTTTGAAGTCCGAAACGACTTTGGTTTGCGACGCTCCCTTCACGAACTTTCTTCCTTTTGATCTTAGGGACCTTTCTAAGCTACCTAGGGCTTTGGTTAACAAGTGTGCACCACACCTAACTCAAAAGTCTCACCTAGGTCAAGCTACTCATTCAAACCCCTCTTTATAGTACGGTCAAAGATAAAACAAAGACCTATGCTACTCTAAGTGTCCTTCAACACCAAATGACACTTAGCACTAGCCTATCACCGTCTTCGTCGTCCATCCTTTGAAAACCGAACGAATTCCATCGCTAAGGGGGCATGAATACCATAGTGCCCTCACGATCATCATTACCATGACTTAACTCAACTGTTTCTGCAAAACACACGTTAGTCATAGTAATTTACCGTTGTCATCCAATCACCGAAACCCACTGGGGGCCTAGATGCTCACAATCTCCCCCTTTTGGTGATTGATGACAACCTCAAGTATGTTTGAAAGAGAGGTGAGGTTTTCAACAACTTGGTTTATATAAGCATGTGACAATAAGATCAAAAGTGGTTAGGCATGCTTATACGAACCAAGTCCACATAAGTACTCAACATATAAGAATTAACACAAATACTTATGAACAAGCTCATTTATCGGAGTATAAGTGCGGAAGCAAAATAAATGAGCATAAGCAAGTGATATGTATAAGATAACGAGTGAAGCATGACATGTCACAACTGAGCATAAATGAGTGACATGAGTATATAACAAGTGTAGCATCACATGTCACAACCAAAAGACATACACATATCGTACGGGTGCCAAAAGATAAACATGTATGCATATGAGTGCAAGATCAAACAAAAGAACCGAAACCCTCTCACAGGCTCCCCCTACGTCTAACATACGCTCTCTCCCCCTTTGGCATCAAATACCAAAACCTAAGGGTCGGAAGGCGGGAGTGGAGCAGACGAGCCGGGCGACGAGGTGCGCGGAAGAGTCTCGAACTGAGCCAGGTAGGTCTCCTCGTCGGACGACATACTGAGAGCTGACTGACCCTCTGACACTGGACGTGAAGGAGAAGCGGTCTAGGTCTGCTCAACTGTCTCTGGAGCGTCCTCTGGAAGAGGGTCCATGGTCTCAGTCGCGACCACTGACACTGTCAACGAAGTCTCAGGAGCTGAGCTGACAGGAAGAGTCTGACTCTGAGAGGTCGGCGGCTCGGACATGTGGGCATAGGGGAGCTGCCGGTGACCCTTGAAGCCCTCTGCAAGTGTGTCCTCCATCTCTGAAATGATGACATCCCAAATGTCAAACTCTAGCTGTGAGACCAAATGGTGAACGAGCCACAACTGAATCCTGGTCAAGCCCTCACGATAGCCAATCCGGGGCAGAAGTGTACGCCGCATGACTTCGTTCACGAGGCGGGCCATCGGCGTCAAGTCACGAGGACGCCGGCTGGACCCCTCGCCGAACGGCTCCCGGAAACAAGCTCGAACCTGATCTGCTGACGGAATCTCTCCTGCGTGGGGTCGCCTGGGTGGCTCTGTCTCTCCGTAGCAAACTGTGTGCACTCTAGTCGGATATGCTGTCAAACCAAGGTACTCTCTGGCACGTGAGCTGTAGAGCCTGTAGGACCTCCCCCTGAAAGCAAAGTGGAGGAACCAGTGATCCGAGGAGATCCACAGGGACGCGTAAAACTGGCGAACCCAATCCTCAATGTAGAGACCACCACGTCCAAGCAGATCGGCTAATTCAGGTAGATAGGTAAGCATCGGACGGATGGCCTCACCAGCAACTGCAACGATCGTCTCCAGCGGGCACACTCTGTGGGGTCGGATGTGGACGCCGCTGTTGACGTAGGCCCGGTAGAAATCCTCCTGGATCACCGTGTAGAAGCCCTTTGCGGCCTGAGGGGGCCGGGCTGCTGGGAACCACTCCTCATACGGTATCACTCGAATGGCCTGCACCTGACGTGTTGTCGCCGCCTGCAGGTCCAAGTGCTCCACAGGTGGGGGACCCTGTGGCCTCGGAGGGGGTCGACCACCCCGCCTCTGCCCCTCAGGTCGAGGAGACACCTGAGTGCGAGAGCGGGTGGACCTGCGGAGTGGCTGCTGAGCTGGCTGCTCCTCTGTCTGACCCTCTGCCTGGGTCTCTGTAGCTGAGCTGGTGTAACACCTCTGGTGTTTAACTGTAATTAACCTGACATGTCATCATCATTAGTCATAATCATCCTCATCACTCTTGTGTGTTTCCCTTATGCATGTGCATTTGTCCCCTTATGTGTGTAGTGATCTCCTTTTCGAAAACCCTAAAAGCCCTAATCTTCCTATAAGGGCAAAATGGTAATTTCACCTCTGTGCCTAGCTTTGTGTAATTCTTGTTCAGATTGGATGTCTTGAAGTTTTGTTGTGTTGGCCAAAGTTCAAAAATCAAAATCAGATTTCAAATCCCTTTGCAAAACCCTGATTTCCAAACCCTGGATTTTATCCCTCTTTTTGTAATTCAAAAATTATTCAAAATTTGAGGTTGGTCCAAAAAGCAAAGTTGTAGATCTGGCCAAGAGAAACAACTTTGGTATTTACAAATTTTCAAGTTTCAGTATAAAATCCAAAGTAATTTTGAATTTATTCAAATTTCAAAAGTGTCCCCTTTTCTGTTTTCAAATATAGTTCAAAAACTATTTGGATTTTGAAAATGTTCTTATTGACAAAGTTGTAGCTCTCATTTTTTCTGAACAACTTTCATGTTTTGAGTTTTTGTTGCCCAGTTCAAATTTTGGAAGTAATTTGCAAAATACAGTTACCAGCCAAAAGTCAAACCCTAGGGCCATAGCCCTGTTCATCTTCTCCGGTAGGGGGAGGGGGGGGCCCGGCCATGGCCGCCCCGCCGGCGTTGCGCGTGCCGCACGCCTGGCTGCTCCCCGCCTTCCACAAGTCTGCCGCCACTGACCCCGTGCTCATTCCGCACCCGCACGCGAGCGCTGACCTTCCTCTCCCGTTCCCCTCAGTGCCCAGTTCGCCGCCGCCGCGTGTCGAAACGCCGGCGAGCTTGCGCCCGGCCCCTGGGCAACGCTCCTGCCCCGCTGCAGCGTGCAATCAAGTGCGCGTGCTTCGCCCGATCTTATCCGTGCCCGCGCGACACCCATCCGTCCCTGCCCGCGCCTATAAAAGCCACCGCCGGCTGGCCGGAGAAGCCACCCACCTCCGCCACCGTGGCCAGCCCACTCCAGACCCTCCGCCACTCAACCATCTAGCTCAGAAGCTCCGCCTTGAGCTCGTGAAGCTTCCCCACCCCTCAATTTCACCTCTACCGTCCCCAATCGCCCGGCGTAACCCCATCTTCCCAAACTCCGGCGAAACACCGGTGAGCTCGGGTTCGGGAAATCCCCACTCTCCGGCCATGATCATTTTTCTCTGACCCCTGCTTCATTTTTCCTTGCTTTCTTGCGCCCCTAACCGGCTACTGGTGGCCGTGCCTGGTGTACAGGGTCGCCGGATCGCCGGAGTGCCGCCGCGGTCGTCTCCTTCCTCGAGCCGCACCCTCGACCGTATCGAGCCCCAAGCCTCGGGCGAATCGCACTACCCTCGAGCGCGTTCCCGAGCCACACCCTCGAGCACATCCTCGAACCCCGCCCCTCGAAGCAGCCGAGTCTAGCCTCAGCCTCGGGCGAATCGCAACTTCCACCGAGCCCCAAGCCTCGAGTGAGCCGAGGCCACCCTCGAGAGGCTAGCCGCAAGAGAACCCGCCGAGGCCTCGCCGTCGAGCCCTCTTATCCATCCGCCTCGCCGAGCCTTGCCTCTGACTCTCGGTGAGCCCAGCCTCTGTTTTCTCAGCCGAGCCTCGAGCCTCGACGTCGAGCCCGCTCCGACTCGAGCTCAGTGCTCTTTTCCTTTTCAGAAATATGAATAGTCTTGTTATTTCATCTTTTTATATGATTTTCTGTATTGCTCTAAAAATTCTGAAAATTTTACAGTTGAGTCTTTATACTATGTAGTATTTTATAAAAATATGAAACTTGACTTTTCTGCAAGAATTTGAAAATGTAAAATCCCTCTTTTAATTAATAAATGGATGGTTTTGGATTTTTAGAAAATCATTTCTAACTCCAAAAATCATGAGATAAATTTTTGTGAGCTTCCTATGCCATGTTTAGTCTCTGGTGCAATTTTGAAGTCTTTTGGAACAAGTTGATTTTTTTGGGCATTTTTTTTAATTGTTAAATAGTGCCGTTTGTTAATTGATGTCTGATTTTATTTGAGCACCTTAATGACCTCCAAAAATTATGAAATTTGTTTTGCCACCTATCTACACCATAATGAACTTATGTGTTTAATTTGGTAATTTTTGGAGCAACTGCATAAAATAACTTTTTTTTTTAAATAATTAAGAAAAACAGAAAAGGTGATTAAGGTTCATGTTGTATGCTCTGTGTTGCATTGTTCATACTAGCATACTCATGAGCATGCATCATTGCATTCGTATAGTCACCGAAGAAGGCGTCAAGATCGAGGCAGCCGCCGACGAACCTGTCCCTGAGGCTACCCCGAGCTCCGACAACTGCCCTGCCGCCCTCGAGCCTGCCCTCTTTGCTCTTCAAGGCAAGCCCCGGTACATTTAACCCTTTCCTTGAATTTATAAAATGTTTTCCTTAAATGCTTTTGAGTTAAATTATTGCATTAGGTTTATAAGAGTTGTGTGTTATCCTAATTGATGCACTATCCACCTTGACCACTGATACACCCGATACCTGCTTTTCAAAAGTATTTGAAAAATGCTTAGCATTGCTTATTGAATTAGACTTTGCAATAAAATGCCAATTTCAAAAGTGTGATCACTTAAGGAATGTTTATGGGATTTTGGTCTTACTCCCCGGCTGTTGGCTAGGTATCTGATCCGTACCTAGTCAATAGCGAGGAGAGGTTGTCCGAGCGTACGGTGCCGTCATGTTGTAGTCCGGGACTCAACAGTTGACACCGACCGGGACAGGGTTGAAAAACTGACAGGACTATTACGCTTGGGTGAGATATGACCAAGGTATAGTTCTGGCTGGAAAATTAGGGACCATCCGTATGGGGGCCTGCTGGTCAAGACTTGTAACTATTCACATACTTCGGAAAGCTCTGGCTCCGAGAAATCCTTGATTGGGACCGACAACCGCGCACTGGGAGTGGAGAGATGGCGGAAGTAGCATGTACCCACGTGGTCGTCGTACCTGGATAGGAGTGGTGTACTGTACTTCCGGGTGGCGTAGGACCGGGTCCAATCTTGGAGGAATCGTGGTAGACGAGTTGGCATATGCAAGCTTGGGTGCTACATATGCAGTGTGGATAGGGATCCTCAGCTGAGTATTATTTATCCGGATTAACGTTGCTCCTCGGTTATGGAGACTTGGTCCACTGACTGTCAACGGAGAGTGGTTCTCAACTAGGAATGTTTTGAAATGTAAAATGAATCATGAACGATGAAGAATTGGGGAATACTGAATCTTTCAAAAATAAAATAAGGTTTACAAAAATGCTTTTCTGCAAAATACTTGATCTTGCTTAAGCCTTACCTTGACTACCCTAAGCCTCTCATTCCTGAGTCTTCTCCCTTTTCTTTAGTCGGGTAAGTCTTGTTGAGTACCCCAGTACTCAGGGTTTGTCACCCATGCTGCAGGTATGACAGAGTCCCCGATGTGTCTTGCACCCTGCTGCGTGACCATCGTCCACGAAGAGGCCGATGAGGCTGAAGAATAGTTGTACACCCTCGGGCTGGGTGATTATAAGTATCTTTGCTATTCTCCACTACGTTGCCTATGTCTATTTCTATTATCAGAACTTGGTTTGTAATAACTGCACCTTAATTTCTATTTGGAACCCTGTTTTGTAAAACTAATGTTATTTAAGTCTTCCGCTCTTTATTCCGATGTTATCTGTAAAAGTATGCAATGCTGTAACCGAATTGTGAGATGATCCTGCGGACATTGGGCGCTGATGTAGCCCGGTGGCGAATAGGTCTTAATCACATGGAACATGGATTCGGCTGTCAGAGGTTGACAGGGACACGTGGGCCATGGGATTAGGGTCGTTCCGTCATAGCTGGGCTCTCGAGCGGAACCGCTGGCTGTAGCCGCTGCGAGAGCTGAAGCTGCCTCGGACGGGAACTGGAAGTCTGGAGGGAGAAGCTCAGCTGGGTCGTCGAGAGAGTACTCGTGATCCTGAATCCGGACGATGCCGCCCTCAGTCCGAAGCAGAGCCTGCACCTGCTGCTCTGTAAGAAGGTCGCGAATCCGCGTCCCACTGCCCTGACTGGCCTGCTCAGAAGACTGGTCGTGAATCCGGAGACCACGTGTGGAACCCCCCTGCTCGGCTCGCTCGGCTGCTCTGGCTGCTGCAAGTGCGATCTCGGAATCCCGATCGAGGCGCTTGCGTTTCTTGGAAATGAGTTTCTGAGGCCGCTTCCCCTTGTCACCAGAATGGGGACGCGGGGGAGGAGGATCGGCCCCGGGACCTCCGCCGACGTTCTTGCAGCGAGCCATTGCTACAAGAACAGAACCACTGCAACTGACTGAGAAACGCTGCCACTGAAAACCACGGCCACTGACGAGACTCACTGCCACTGAGTACCACTACCACTGACACAAGAGAGGCTGGACTGAACCTCAGAGGCTTGGCCTCATTCCGTATCCGCGAGCTTGGCCCCGGATTTAGCGGTCACTGTGACACTGCTCACTGAAACGGTCCCGACTCGCTGACACGACGCGACGAACGGACGAAGCGAGGAGAGCGGACCGACACGAGCGAGCACCACTACCTCTCGCCGGAAGAATGGGGAGGGGGTCTGCTGGCCGAGGGAGGACGCCGGAGAAGAGGAAGACTTGGTGGAGAGCTCCGGCAACGGGAGGAGGCCCGTGGACGTGGGCACGGCGAGCGGCGCTCGGTCGCGGCGATGGGGGGGCGGGCGCGGGCACGGCGGGGCGGTGCGGGTGCGGCGCGGCGGGGGCAAGCACGACGGCCGAGGAGGCTCGACGGTGCGAGCGCAGTGGATGGGGTGGCGCGGCGGCGCGGGGGAGGTGGAGGTGGAAACGGCGGCCGACGGCGCGGGGGTTAGGGCACGGGTGACGGGGGCGTGGACGGAGATGAAGACCGGAGTGGTGGTGGCCCACATGTCGGTTAGATAGGTTTATTCAGCTCGATAAGTTGCGACCGGACGCATGGAGCCCGAGCGTCCGGTCCAACACAGAGAGCTCCCGCAACGGGATTTGCTCGACCGGACGCGTCCGATCAGACATGACCGGACTCACCCAGCGTCCGGTCAACCGCTGGCAATGGACCGGACGCACGATCAAATTCCTGACCGGACGCGCCGAAGATACTGTTCACTTGCGCGCGCTCTGCACTGACCGGACGCACCGCGTGAGTCCGGTCGCTGCGTCCGGTCACAGGGAAAACCCTGTTTTGACTCGATTTTTCACGCCGACTTCTCCCAACCAAGGTCCAACTCAAATAAGAAGCAAATAAACACAAGTTGGAACCTAGAGGAGTGACCTCTCTCAAACCCTAAAAGAAAATTAAATATTTTGCCATAGGCTAAAGTAGTTTTCTAGATAAAATAGGCGATAAAACTCCAAGGAGACAACATGTGGCCACCAAAACTAGGGGTCTTAACCAATTGGAGCCTCAAATGCTCCCCCTAGCGGTGGACGAACACAGCGGTTGCTCAAAGCTTAACCGAAAAAGAACGACAAAGCAACAAACATGCATATGCAATGCAATACGGAACTTGAATCTAGGTTGCTTGTCAAGTTTGCTCATGGGTAAGCTTCTTCACACGCTTTTTAGGGCGGTTATCTTAACCACGTCTGACAAGCCTATGTGCATAGCGTAATTTAAACATGGCATATGATACAATGCAATGCAAAGACAACTCTCTTTCACCTTTTGACAAAGTTACTTAGATCAAGCACATTAAGCTCACTTCGCAATCTACAAAGGGTGTTCTCATCTAGGGGTTTTGTGAAGATATCCGCCAATTGATCTTCGGTTCTAACTCCCTCTAAGGATATATCTTTCTTGGAAACATGATCTCTAAGGAAGTGATGGCGAATATCTATGTGCTTTGTGCGAGAGTGTTGAACCGGGTTGTTAGCAAGCTTAACCGCACTCTCATTGTCACACAACAAAGGTACCCTTTCTAGGACTACACCATAGTCTAAAAGGGTTTGTTTCATGTAAAGGATTTGTGCACAACAAGCACCAGCGGCTATGTATTCCGCCTCGGCGGTAGACAAGGCCACACTATTTTGCTTCTTCGAACTCCATGACACTAGTGATCTCCCAAGCAAATGGCACCCTCCGGATGTGCTTTTTCTATCAATTTTGCAACCCGCGTAATCCAAATCGGAATACCCAACGAGTTGGAAGTTAGCTCCTTTGGGATACCAAAGGCCAATGCTTGGGGTGTGCTTTAGGTACCTAAGGATTCTCTTCACCGCTATGAGATGTGATTCCCTAGGATCGGCTTGAAAGCGAGCACACATGCACACACTAAACATGATGTCGGGCCTAGATGCGGTCAAATATAACAAGCTACCAATCATAGAGCGGTAGAGAGTTTGGTCAACCGGGTTACCTCCCACATCTAGGTCGAGGTGTCCGTTGGTTGGCATTGGAGTCTTGATAGGCTTGCAATCATCCATGTTGAAGCGCTTGAGGAGGTCTTTTGTGTACTTTTCTTGAGATATAAAAGTCCCCTCCTTCAATTGCTTGACTTGAAAGCCTAGGAAGAATGTGAGCTCGCCAATCATAGACATCTCGAACTCTTTCGACATCAAGTAACCAAATTCCTTGCAATAGGCTTCATTTGTTGACCCGAAGATGATATCATCTACGTAGACTTGACAAATGAAGATCTCTCCATCAAGCTTCTTGGTGAATAGTGTGGTGTCAACCTTCCCAATGGTGAAGCCCTTCTCAATGAGGAAGTCCCGGAGGCGCTCGTACCATGCTCTAGGGGCTTGCTTGAGCCCATATAGCGCCTTGGACAACCTATAAACATGATTAGGATATCTAGGGTCTTCAAACCCGTGAGGTTGATCAACATAGACTAGTTCATTTATGAAGCCATTTAAAAATGCACTTATCACATCCATTTGATATAATTTAATGTCATGATGTGATGCATATGCAAGGAGGATACGAATGGCTTCGAGTCTTGCAACCGGTGCAAAGGTCTCTCCAAAATCCAAGCCTTCAACTTGAGAGAACCCCTTTGCCACTAGCCTTGCCTTGTTTCTAACAACCTTGCTTTGATCATCTTGCTTGTTCCTAAACACCCATTTTGTCCCAATGACTCTTGCGCCTTTAGGTCGCTCTTCAAGTGTCCAAACTTGGTTGCGGGTGAAGTTGTTCAATTCTTCATGCATAGCATTCACCCAATCCGGATCACCTAGAGCTTCATCTACAATGGTAGGCTCAACAAGAGACACAAAGGAGTGATGCTCAATAAATAAAGCAAGTTTTTGAGATCGAGTCATTACACCCCTTGTTGGACTCCCTATGATGAGATCTTGAGGATGAGCTTGTAGTAGAGGAGTAGTCCTTCGATCAACCACTTGAGGGGCCGCTTGTGGAGCACCAACATCTTGAGCTTGTACCACCATTTGATCATGGGAGACATGAGTATCTTCATTTGGATCCCTCCCATCTTTGTCATCATCAAGTGGTACATTGGATGAGGATGGCTTGTCAATGACTTGCACATCATCATCATCATCTTTAGGCTTGATGGCTCCAACCGGCATGTTCTTCATTGCTTCCCTCAATGGTTCATCACCTACATCATCAAGATTCTCATGCTCTCCTTGAGAGCCATTAGATTCATCGAATTCCACATCATATGTTTCTTCTACCATCCCGGTGGCATGGTTGAATACTCGATATGCTTTGGACTTCAATGAGTAACCAATAAGAAAACCAATATCACATCGGCGTTGAAACTTCCCTAGGTGTTGGCGCTTCTTGTAGATGTAGCATTTGCACCCAAACACTCTAAAGAAGGATACATCCGGCTTCTTGTTGTTGAGTAGCTCATAGGGGGTCTTGCCAAGTAGACGATGGGGGAACAATCGGTTTGATGCATAGCAAGCGGTGTTGATTGCTTCCGCCCAAAATCTCTCAGGTGTAGAATACTCGTCTAGCATTGTCCTTGCTAGGGTGATTAGAGTCCGGTTCTTCCTCTCAACTACCCCATTTTGTTGTGGTGTGTAGGTTGCGGACACTTCATGCTTGATCCCAACTTCGTCACAATATTCCTCAATATGGGTGTTGTCAAACTCCTTTCCGTTGTCACTTCTAATCTTTTTGATCTTCACATCAAATTCATTTTGAGCTCTCTTGGCAAACTTCTTGAAGGAAGGGGTTGCTTCGGATTTGTCATGAAGAAAGAATACCCAAGTGTATCTAGAGTAGTCATCAACAATCACTAGACAATAGAGATTTCCACCCAAGCTAGCATATGTTGTTGGTCCAAATAGATCCATGTGAAGTAGCTCTAACTCTCTTGATGTTGACACAAAGGCTTTGGTTGGATGTGTATTTGCAACTTGCTTGCCGGCTTGACATGCACTACACAATTTGTCCTTCTCAAATTTGACATCCTTCAAGCCCCTAACCAAATCCTTCTTCAATAGCTTGTTGAGAGTGTTCATTCCAACATGTGCTAATCTTCTATGCCAAAGCCAACCAAGGGATTGCTTAGTGAACAAACATGTCTTCAAGTTGGCATCTTCGGAGGTGAAATCCACTAGATAGAGATTGTTGTATCTAAAGCCTTTGAATATCACTTGTGTATCATCTTTCTTGGTTACAACCACTTCCTTGTCGGTGAACAAGCATTGAAAGCCAAGATCACATAGTTGCCCAACGGATAGCAAGTTGAAGCTTAATGATGCAACTAGAAGCACATTGGAGATGGTATGATCGTTTGATATAGCCACTTTGCCCAATCCTTTGACATTGCCCTTTGAGTTGTCACCAAATGTTATCTTTTCTTGGTCATCGACATTCTCTTCTAGTGAGGTGAACATTCGGGGATCTCCAGTCATATGTTGTGTGCATCCACTATCAATTACCCAATGTGATCCACCGGTCTTGTAGTTCACCTACACACACAAGAAATCAAGCTTGAGCTTTTGGGACCCAAACTTGTTGCGGTCCCTTAACCTTCTCAACTTGTGACTTCGCAACCCAAATTTGCTTTGGCCTACCCTTGTTAGGTGGCCCCATAAACATAACCTTCACTTTGCCACTAGAATCTTGTCTAAGCATGTAGTGAGCATTGAAAGCAAAGGGCCTAGCATGCTTGGGCAAGGGTGTGGGCTTTGGTTCTTCACAATCATGAGCAAAGTGTCCTTCCTTTCCACACTCATAGCATCTTCCAATCTTCTTCTTCTTTGGCTTAGTGATGCTCTTGCGTTGCTTCATCTTCTCTTCAAGAAAGCCAATGTCATTTCTATTTGTCTTCATGACAGTGTTCATGAGAAGCTCACTTTGAAGACATTGACCCTTGGTGAAGTTCCTTAATCCGGTGGTGAGGAGTTCTTTTTCCTTCTTGAGCTTGTCATTCTCTTGTTGAAGCTCTAATTGAGATGGTGTCATCTTGTAATCTCTCTCCATCTTCAATCTCTTGTTCTCTTCTTTTAGCATGTCAAGCTCAAGTGTCATGCTATACTCATCATCTTGGGTCTCAACAATGACTTGCTTTGTGGTTGCAAGCTTCTCTAGATCAACTTTGAGCTTTGCATTCTCATTCTTGATCTTGATGTAATCATCATAGTGATCGGCCACAACCACACTCTTGCCTTTGCCACTAGCTCTTTGCTCATCATGCTCACTAACCAAGTCCTCACAAGATGTTGCTATGTCACACTTAACAACAAGGTTAGGAGCATCATGTGTCTCATGTGGAAGCATATCATAAGAAATGGTGAGAGCATCATAGTCAACTTTCACTTGAGTGTATTGTTCTTTTAGCAAGGCATAACTAGTGGTAAAGTCACTATGCATCTTATCGAGTTTTCCATTTTTAGCTTTGAGCTCCTTGTTAGAGGACTTGAGCTCCTTGATAGTGGATGACATAGTAGCAAGTTCATCTTTTAGTTCATCACTAGCATGAGTAGCATGATCACATTTTTCAACAAGAGATTCATTTTCATTAACAAGCTTCTCATTTTTAGCTCTAGTCTTTCTTATGATTTTAGAGTAGTCATTTAGCAATTTGACAAGTTCATCATAAGTGGGAGCCTCAAATTCACCATCACTATCACTATCACTAGAGTCATCATCGTTTTGTACCTTCCGGTCACCCTTGGCCATAAGGCATAGGTGTGTAGATGATGATGGCGATGGTGGTGGTGGTGGTGTAGAGGAGCCAATGACTAGAGCGGCCACCTTCTCCTTCTCATCATCACTATCTTCATTTGATGAGCCACCGGAGGAGTCAATGTCGGTGAGCCAATCACCAACAATGTAAGCCTTCCCACCTTTCTTGTGGTATTGCTTCTTCTTGCCATCTTTCTTCTTGTATGACTTGCCATTCTTCTTCTCATCTTCGCTTGATGAGTCATACTTCTTGCTCTTGTTCTTGTAGCTATCTTTCTTGGGCTTGGTGCATTGATGAGCAAGATGGCCAAGCTCACCGCAATTATAGCAATCCATTTCGGAGATTGGCCTCCTCTTGCTACTTGTGAAGAACTTCTTCTTTCTTGAGTCAAAGTTGACTCCATTCTTGTGAAGCTTCTTCAACATCTTGGTGGTCTTCTTCACCATGAGAGCAATGTTAGAATCATCTTCATCATCGCTTGTGCTCTCATGATGCACCTCAATAGCCTTGGACTTGCCCTTCTTGTCATGGCTTGCTTTGAAGGCCAAGTCCTTCTTCCTGTCGATGGAAGAGCCACCACTTGGTGTGATGTGCATGTACATCTCATGAGCATTGATCTTCCCCAAGACTTGTGTTGGTGTAGATGTGGAAAGATCACCTTGATGTAGCACGGTCACAATGTGTCCATACTTGTCAATGGGAAGGACACATAGGATATTCCTCACAACATCGGATGGTTGCATTTGTGTGAGGCCAAGACCATTGAGCTCCTCTACAAGAACATTCAAGCGTGAGTACATTTCATTTGCATTTTCATGAGCAAGCACTTCAAACGAGTTCATCTTTTGCACAACCAAATGATAACGCTCCTCACGCTCACTCTTGGTTCCCTCATGGAGCGCACAAATATTTTCCCATAGATCATGGGTATTTTTGTGGTTCCGAACACGATTGAACACATCCTTGCAAATGCCTCTAAAAAGGATGTTTTTGGCTTTTGCATTCCATTTTTCATTTTCCTCCTCATTAGGAGTGAGGCTTGTGCCTTCTTTGGGCTTGGCAAAGCCGGTGATCGCGGCATTGAGGCATTTAACATCAACCGCTTCTAGGTACGACTCCATACGGATTTTCCAATATGGGAAGTCGTCTCCCTCGAACATGGGAGGTGGTCCATCACCTCCGGACATCTTAACTCTAGGCGGTTAAGCCTAAATCGAGAGCACGAGACTCCGATACCAATTGAAAGGATCAAGATGCCCAAGAAGGGGGGGTGAATTGGGCTTTTCTAAAACTTCTTGCAATAAAAAACCTATCAAGCTCCAATTAACCCCCTAGTGCCTAGAAGTGAGAATGACAAGAATCAATAGCACAAAAGACTATCGCTAAGCCAATTCTACTCTAGCATGGCAATTCAACTTATGGAAGAACAACAAGTAAGTGCGAAATTTAATTGCTCAAATGTAAATGCGTAGTAAAGAGAGTAGAGATGACACGACGATCTTTTTGCCGAGGTATCGAGGTGTCGGCACACCCCCCTAGTCCTCGTTGGAGCACCCGCGCAAGGGTATCGCTCCCCCTTGATCCGCGCAAGGATCAAGTGCTCACTACGAGCTGATTCTTCGCCACTCCGGCCCGGTGAATCGCTCGCTACCAGTCACAACTTGGCTTGGGTCATCCACAATGCCTCCGGATGATCACCAAGCTCTCCGATCGCCACCAAGCCGTCTAGGTGATGCCGATCACCAAGAGTAACAAGCAAGAACTCTCACTTGACCAACGCAAGGCTAATGAGATGGGTGGATGCACACTTGCTACTCTCTACTCACTAATGAGGTGTTTGATCACTCAATTATCAAATCTCTCAACCTCACTAGGCCTCTTGCACTCACTTGGAATCACAATGTGTTTGGCAACCTTTCAAATGAGCAAGAGTTACAGCATGAATGAGAGGGAGTCATGTTTATACCCCCAACTCGAAACATGCACGAAGGGGTAAGTCCAGCCAGTTACACACTGACCGGACGCACCTGTCGGGGTGACCGGACGCGTCCAGTCAGTGTCTAACGGCTACATGACGTTAGCCCTGACACCAGTACGATACACTGACCGGACGCACCCATGCGTCCGATCACCACTGACCGGACGCGTCCGGTCATCAATTTCCCTCTCTGGAACCTCTCTGGACGCGACCGGACTCACCCCCTGGTGCGTCCGGTCGAATACTGAAGAGCGTCCGGTCGCAGCCAAGCCTGCTCCTCAGCCAAACCTACTGACCGGACGCACGCCCCAACGTCCGGTCATTAGGGTTGGAGCGTCCGGTCACATTTTGAAGTCCGAAACGACTTTGGTTTGCGACGCTCCCTTCACGAACTTTCTTCCTTATGATCTTAGGGACCTTTCTAAGCTACCTAGGGCTTTGGTTAACAAGTGTGCACCACACCTAACTCAAAAATCTCACCTAGGTCAAGCTACTCATTCAAACCCCTCTTTATAGTACGGTCAAAGATAAAACAAAGACCTATGCTACTCTAAGTGTCCTTCAACACCAAATGACACTTAGCACTAGCCTATGACCGTCTTCGTCGTCTATCCTTTGAAAACCGAACGAATTCCATCGCTAAGGGGGCATGAATACCATAGTGCCCTCACGATCATCATTACCATGACTTAACTCAACTGTTTCTGCAAAACACACGTTAGTCATAGTAATTTACCGTTGTCATCCAATCACCGAAACCCACTGGGGGCCTAGATGCTCACAGCAGGGTGACCGTGCACCTCGCTCTGGATCCCCTGGCTAGGCGGTCGTTCCCCTCTCCTCCTGGCTTTCTTGATTGCAGTAAGTTTGACTTTGTTGGATTGGGAGGAATGTGGAGTTTATGTTCTGGTTGTACCTATATTTTCTGAAGGATTTGGATATTAGATTCAGACAACTTTTTTGTGTTGTACAGTGAAGAAATCAAGCTATTAGATTCAGAAATTTGGGGAGAAAGGATGTTGATACAAACCTTCAGAATTTTGTTAGCTGCAAGTGCAAGCAGGAAATTGACATGACGAAGTCTGGAAGCAGCCTCTTAATGTTCAGTGCTTCTAAAATCATCGACTTTCTCTACATGGCAGCTACAAACGTGTGGTTTCAGTTAGTATTCAACTGATGACATGATGATTTTGCTTGTGTCCTGTTGCCTTAGTATGCACAGGCTGCATATTCTTGTAAAAAATTCTCTGAAAACTTATTGGAGATTGAATGATGAAATAGCCTAGCTTCTGAAAGTTTTCACTCAGTTTGGTCATTTGTTCAATTTATATATGCTTACTCAAACCATGACAATGGTATGATACAGACCATCTTGTGCTAGCCTGTCTGCACTGAAGTGATTGAGGAAGAGTCTGTTTTCTAAGAGCATCTTCAACAACTTTGTATAATTCACTTGGTATATCTTGAGTTTTACCAAGTTGGTATTTTGTTTAGCAAGTGGAAAAAGGATGTTTCTCCAACAACTTTGTATAATTCACTTGGTAAATTTGAAAGAAATAGGCCCACCTTGCTCCAAACCGGTCATGGGCTGAACCCGCGACCTGTCTTTTCATTTACGACGCAATCGCAGAGAGAAAGAGAACTAGAAATTCATCCACCTCATATCTATCCCAAAGTCGGAATTCGCTCTCTCCTCTTCTCTTCCACCCGCTCCGACTCCGACCGAAATGCTCCCAAAATCCAGCCACCACCGGCGCTGATAAATCGCGCGAACCAAACCAAGCCACCCGCCGCCGCCGTCCACATGCCCTCCTCCTCCTCCACAGGACCGCCGCCGCCTCCTCGTCCTCGTCTCTGCTGCGGCGGCCGTACCGTCGGTCGCCTGGACGGGTGCGGCAGCCACGTCTTCGTCTTCGTCGCGTGACCCACAGGCAGCCAGATCCACGCGCCCGGTGTGACTAGCACAGGAGCCGGTCTCCTCCGGCGGCGACAGCTCGGCGGATGCGGATCGGCTTGAAGCTCCTTCGGGGCTGACCGACTCCACCCAGGGCGACGTCAGCTGCAACACGTCTCCGGCGGCCGTGGCTCTCGGCCAAGCATGAGGCGGCGGCGGCGGCGCCATGGAGGAAGCTCCCACGACATCGACAAAAACAGGGCCATTCGAATCCACAGGTACAGAGGATGCAGGAAGGGGGAGCGCGGGCGGAGGAGAGGTGGAGGGAGTGGCCGCCGGCGCCGAGAAGAAGTGGACTTGCGCGCGGGGGAGGCCGATCTGGACTTGGCGCGCGCGGGACAAGGACTCGCGGGCGCGGGAGGGGAACTATCGAGGAAAAAATCGCCGAAAGCAAGTCACGCCGCGCGCGGATAGTTACGCGCGCGAGGGCTCGGTTTAGGAAGTTGGGAAAAATACAAAGTGGGTTTACCAATTTGTTGGAGATGTGTTTTTGAGTTTTTGCCAAAATTATAAGAATAGCAAGTGGATTTACCAACTTGTTGGAGATGCTCTTAACATCACTAATGCTTTTACTATGAATATGAAATTTCAGAGAAGTTGAACACCGTCACCTTTACTTTGTAGTGTGTATGGTTGCTGATAGTGAAAAAAATGATGGTTTTAAGAAAATATTGCAATCATATTCAACAAATTCATGTTTGAATTGTTTTTCATCAACTAGCAACACAATGGTATATAAGATTGATATTCATGATTGATCATGGATATATGTAAGCATTAAATCACCTGCAGACAGTTAAATAGACGATTCTTGTCTGTGGTTTGTACGAGCTGTCTGTATTGTGACTTCCAAAAACTTACAGACAAATTCCTGTCTGTGGGCTGTACACGCCCTTGGCGCGCTGTTTCCTGGCCCAAACGGCCCACTTGCGTGGCCGGACTAACCGCTCCACTCTACTCCCACAAACAACCGTTGCGGCGCGACCACCGAGCCCGGCCGCCCCCACTCCCGATCGCCGGCGATGGCGAGCCTTCTCCTCCGGTCGCTCCGGCGGGCGCGAGGCTTCAGCTCCTCTGCCACCTCGGGGACGAAGGGAGGGGGCGACGGGAAGCTCGTGGCGTCGGTGATGTTCGAGCGCCTCCCCGTCGTCATCCCCAAGATCCACCCCGTCGTCTACGCCTTCCAGGAGTTCTCGTACGCCACGCCCGCTATTCTTGCTCATCTGGTCCATATCTAGTCTCTGCCCCGTTTCCCTGATTTGGGCGTGCGTGTCTCTGACTCTCTGGTAGGTTTCTGTGGAGGCAGCAGCACAGACGGCAGTACCCAGACGAAGTTCTCGGCAAGGCCGACGCCAGGTGATACTTCTCTCTCTTTCCCTTCGCGCTTAATAGCCTTCTTTTATGAAAAGGAGCGTTCGTGGTTATTTTCATTTTGCTTAAGCTTAATGGAAAGTGTGCAACGACTGATGGATGCATTTCTCAGTGCATTGGCGTAAGAGGTTTTGTAGAATAACCTTGGGGTAATTTTAATCGGGGGTGAGAAAGGTTATTCACTTATTTGGTGCCAATACTTTGCGGTAGTTGAATATCATTGTGTGAGAAAGCAGGGAGCCCTGTGATCATTGTATACAGGGTAAACAGGTTGCTAATACAGTAGCACACAGGATAGCTGTCAGTAAGTTTTTTTTGGGCCTTTTTTTGGCAACTGTCAATAACCTGAGTCGAGAGCTGATATGCATGCTCTTTGCCTTTTCTGATGGCTTGTGTCACGGAAATAGCAAAATTGTGGACAACATTTCATCAGTAGATGTACTGTGCCAACCCAGAATTATAGGTCCTCAAATAATGGACTGGAACAGGTTACATCCAGTTATGATTTATCAACTGGTAACTTTGAATGGAGACTCGCAGACCAACAAAATACCCCAAGTCCCCGCTAGGCAGTGGCGGAACGTGAAACAAAGTGTAGGAGGGGCCAATTTGCTAATCCGTACACAAGTCTCTCCTAATTTTTGTGTTATCTTAAGCCAAATAGCAGGTAGTGGCAGCTCGCCGGTTCTTCTCTATCCTGGTGAGCACTAGCTTCACCGGTAGCAGACTAGCAGTTCAACATCTGCTCTCTCTCTCTCTCTCTCAATCGAGTAAACATCAGATACATCACTGCTACTCAATCCTAGACATATCTATACTGAATTACTGGTCGGCAGGGGGGGGGGGGGGGGGGCTAGTATGGCCCTAACGTGGCTACGCCACTGCCGCTAGGAGAATGATATGGCTGCTTCTGGTCAAGAATGGAGCTTTGTATTTTGTAATGAGCATCTGTGAACTTTTTTTTTTAAAAAAATGAACATCTGTGAACGATTCAGGTTCCATTCCATGTGAAATAGGCATGGTTGCATGGGATTAGGACAACCCCAATGAAATCAGATGACCTGAAAGTAATACACATGGTATAAAATCTCTCTTTTTTATAGAAAACATTTATGTGATAATGACTACTGTCTGACTCTGATGGTTAGGATGTTTTTCTTTTCTCAATTTGTATACGCTCCAATTTGCGTCTTGTATTTTTTTTTCGTTAAGAACGTCAACATTTTCTTTTGTAGGGGTAAGGGTGATTATCATATTGATTATGTGCCTGCTCCAAGAATAACAGAGGCTGACAAAACAAACGACCGGAAGTAAGTTATCGACTTCCATTTTTCTTAGTTTCTTTACAACCACACCCATCCCATCCCCCTCCTCATTAAGAAGTCCTAGTTTCAAAACGGTTCTAGCCTTACTGTTTGTTTTCCCTACTGACCTGCATTTATACTAGGATGAGGTAAAGTTTATTTCATGCATTCAGCTGCCCTACACTTTCCTAAGTACTAGGATGCTTGTTGAACTTCCTGCATGATTGTGTAGCTAGATTATTATAGCCAGTTGTATTTGCCATGCCTATGCAGCTCAACATTTACAACTAAATATCTCTTCTATTTGGCAATCATAATACCCATTATAGTGCTACCTGACTCATCTGTGCCATTACAATTTGGTCATGAAAATTCCTTCTCTTTCATTTTCAGTTAATAATAGAATTTCTTGGGTTTGTCATATACTCATATGACTGCATTATTGTGGGAGTCTCAAGCCATTAAAGGTTTTGTCCCATTAAATGATTCACAGATGCTCTCCTGTCCTCCTTTTATTGTGGCAATAAGATTTTGATGACGAATTGACCATGAATGACATACTTCAAATATGTATCGTTATAGCTGTGCTCAGCTGCTTGTCCATTTTGACCCGTACAACAGCAAGTTTTAAGGATTGTGGTTCTGTACTAGCTGTCCAAGGCTTAAATTACTTTAGTTTTGGGTGAGTACAGGCCACAATGGGCAAGTAGCTATAACAATACATTTTGAAGTTTGTTAGTTAAGATTGTTACAAAATGTCTGCTTTAGAAGCTGAAACAGGACAACTTCTGTGGATTATTTCAAATATGACAGTAAAAGGCATTTTCCATGTGTAACTCTGTACTCGACATGGTTAAGGGATCCATTTTCCATCCTACAACTGCAATAATTGCATCATAAAATTGTGTTCAATGTCAAATATATTCCACATGGATTAGTATTATGTGATTCTGAACTTTTTAGCTTTTCAGCATTGCACTGTTAAGCTTGTACTGAACCATTTTTATTTGTAGGTCTTTACAACGAGCTCTTGATAATAAACTTTATCTCCTCCTGTATGGCAACACTTACGGGGCTCCTGATGGAAAGTCCGTTTGGCATTTTCCAGAAAAAATATACGAAAATGAAGAAACTATGCGACTGGTACCAGTTCTGCAAATCTGACAATGAAATATCCATTAGTTATTCCCAGATCATTATATGCTGCTTTTCTGTTCTATTCACCAGTGTGCTGAGTCAGCATTGAAGTCTGTTCTTGGGGGACTTGACAATACATACTTTGTTGGCAATGCTCCGATGGCTCATATGGCTGTTGAACAAACAGATTCAAGTGTTTCATCATTCAAGGTGCTTATTTTGTTTCACCAAAAAAAAATCCTTGCGTTCAGCAAGGAGAGTAATATTTCGGTGTTATACTATTTCTGAATCCTTGATTGGGTCTGCCCACTGCTCCTTAGCATCGTCTTTTGAATTGTTGTATTTAGATTCTGTCTGACACTAAGATGTGCTACTTGAATGAACTGTCATGTGGTAGTCTCTTAATCCAGTTATGCTTCTTGCAGCGTTTCTTTTTCAAGTCACAAGTGGTTGGCGCCACGAAATATCATATTGGAAAATGCAAGGACCATGCGTGGGTAACCAAGGATGAGCTGTTGGAATATTTTCCTGAGCGCAGGGATTTCTTGAACAAGATGATCATTCACGTAAGATAGCTCTGCTCTTATGAGGCCATGGACAAGCTGAAGACCATTCTGAGCAATTAGCATGAGCAGATTTTGCAGGGAGCGACCACCTCAAGCATTCCTTCATTCCTTGAAACAGAAACTCAAGATATTCCATTTTGCCAATTTTTGGGGGGCCGATTCTACATCTATGTATGGCACTGCTGTAGCAATGTATCATGTAGCCAGTAGTCCTCTCCCAGCTAGTTTGGTATCATAAGAGAAATAAGTAGCAGGGTGCATTTGATAACCCCGCTGTTTTGCATTACGTTCTTCTGTCAACTGCCAAGATGCTTGAGCCTGGAATCTGTACTTTGCATTTCTGAATTCTTGCAACACACCTGTTAGCATGTTTTATGCATGCTTTTCTTGCAACCTGAATGGAACCAGATATACGTCACATATCTTTTTTGCTATTCTTCTCAATCTAATGAGCCCCAGCATGTACCAACAGTTTCTTTGGCTTTCGCTTTATCAGCCGCTATGGCCTCTTACAGACAACTACTTAAGAGCAACCACAATGTATATGGACTAGTTAGTTCATATGGACAACTTTTGTGTCAATAGACTATATGGACAACTTTTGTGTTAGAGAGAAGAATTATTCGTTTATTTCTTATGAGCAATCTATAGCACTATGAATACATTTAGCAATAGACTGTTCTATGGACTACCTTTACAGTGTGTTTTTTTTAAAAGAAAAAAAAAGAGCAACCACAATGTATATGGACTAGTTAGTTCATATGGACAACTTTTGTGTCAATAGACTATATAGACAGCTTTTGTGTCAGAGAGAAGAATTATTCGTTTATTTCTTATGAGCAATCTATAGCACTATGAATACCTTTAGCAATAGACTGTTCTATGGACTACCTTTACAGTGTTTTAACTAGCTGATAGCCAATATTTTAATATATATGGACTACTTTTCTACAACATTGTGGTTGCTCTAATAGTTGAAGTTCAAATGAATTGTCTTTGGAAGGTTCACAACTAGAGGCGGGCCCATGCCGTCACGTGTCAAATTGCAATTCTGTCTTTTCCAGGTGCCCAAGCACAACAATTCTGTCTTTTCCAGGTGCCCAAGCACAACAATTCTGTCTTTTCCAGGTGCCCAAGCACAACCATAACTGTATTGTCTTGGGACGTTGCTATCCAAAACGTCATATAATTATGACAAGATGTCTAGATGCAAAGATGGAGTAACATTTTAAGCAAGTTTTGTTTCCACACTCAAGGCTCAAGGGGTTTTCAAAACGAATGGAATAGTGACACAGGACTACAGGAGGGGTTAAATCTCATTTAGTTGATCCTAAATTTTGAAAATAAAAATATTCTCGCTACCGGCTACCCTCATAATCATCAATTCCTTTATAACTTCTCAAACGTGGGAGTTCCTTCATTTCGAAGCATGGTTCTTCGGCATGCACCAGCAGTAATATTTCGGTGTTATACCATTTCTGAATCCTTGCTTGGTTCAACTGTGGTAGTCTCTTAATCTAGTTATGCTTCTTGCAGCGTTTCTTTTTCAAGTCACAAGTGGTCGGCGCCACGAAATACCATACTGGAAAATGCAAGGACTATGCATGGGTAACCAAGGATGAGCTGTTGGAATATTTTGCCGAGCGCAGGGATTTCTTGAACAAGATGATCATTCACGTAAGATAGCTCTGATGAGGCCATGGACAAGCTGAAGACCATTCTGAGCAATTATCATGAGCAGATTTGGCAGGAAGCGACCACCTCAAGCATTTGTTGAAACAGAAACTCAAGATATTCCATTTTGCCAATTTTTGGGGGGGGCGATTCTACATCTATGTATGGCAGTGCTGTAGCAATGTAGCATGTAGTCAGTAGTCCTCTCTCAGCTAGTTTGGTATCCATGGGAGAAATAAGTAGATAACCCCGCTGTTTTGCGTTACGTTCTTCTGGCAACTGCCAAGATGCTTGAGCCTGGAATCTGTACTTTGCATTTCTGAATTATTGCAATACACCTGATAGTGACAGCATGTTTTATATGCATGCTATTCTTGCAACCTGAATGGAACTAGATATACGTCACATATCTTTTTTGCTATTCTCAGGCCCTATTTGGATACTCTAGCACAAACTAAAGGTTAGAGTTATTTTCTAGGTTACAAGTAGCCCTAAACTAACTCTAGCCAAAGAGGTGTTTGGATAGAAGAGTTAGATTGACAATAAATGTACTTTCTCAATCATTTGGTGGGGTGAAGGTAGAGAGAAAAAACACTTTTCTAGTGGTCCCAACTAGAACTAGACCAAATAATCACCTCTTGGTGGAGATATTTTTTTAAAATGAGTTAGTTGTAAATAGCTCAAACTAGCCCTCTTATTTGGATACTTTGAGCCCTAAATAGCTCAAACTACCTCTAGCCCTTAGATCCAAACATGGTCTCAATCTCATGAGCGCCAGCATGTACCAACAGTTTCTTTGGCTTTCGCTTTATCAGCCGCTACCGCCTATTCTCTTACATAACACTATTGATTTCGCAATTGGGAGGCGGACCCATGTCGTCACGTGTCAAATTGATTTGTAATCTTTGTACCTAAAATAACACTTGCAATTCCGTCTTTTCCAGGTGCACAAGCACAACCATCACTGTATTGATGTCTAGATGCCAAGATGGAGTACTCCCTCTGTCCCATTGAAAGTGTCGTTAGAAAACCGTGTCCTCCTCACAAACACGCTTCCCGGACGACACTTTCAATGGGACGGAGGAAGTAACATTTTAAGCAAAGTTTTGTTTCCACACTCAGGGCTCAAGGGGTTTTCAAAATGAATGGAATTGTGACACAGGAGGGATTAAATCTCATTCAGTTGATCCTAAATTTTGAAAACAAAAATATTCTCGCTACCCTCGACCCTCGTCATCACCAATTCCTTTTCTTCTCAAACGTGGGAGTTCCTTCATTTCGAAGCAGACCAGCTGCCACTCCAGCCATAAATAGAGACTAGATAGAGAGCAATAAACCTGGACGGACGCGCAGACAAAATCTTTCCCTCAGCTGTAAGAAAACCAATTCTTTCTCGGAAAATAAAAGTCCCGTCGTTTTCCTTTCCGTTTCCTTCCGCTGTCCTCTTGCACTCCCGCGCCGCCGCAGCCCCGTCGCCGTCGCAGCTGCCGCGATGCACAAGACAGCGCAGGCCTGGTTCACCGGCGGGACCGCCGCCTCCTCTGGCACAGCCGCCGAGTCGCAGCCGTCCCTCCTCGCTGACTGGAACTCGTACGCCGCCACCCGCTCCGACGCCTCCTCGTCCTCGCCGCTCCCCTTCGACATCGAGGCCGCCGTCCGCTCCGCCAACGACACCGTCTCCGGCACCTTCAGCTCGTGAGCCCCCTGTCCCCATCCCTACCCCACACCCTCAGATCCGGTCTCCACTCTCCACCCGCTCCCTCTCATCGGATCTGATCTGTCCGCCGCAGGGTCACCAAGGGCGTGCGGGAGCTCCCAGGGAGCTTCCAGAGCGCCACCAGCAGCTTCCCCTCCGGGAAGGCGCTCATGTACTTCGGCCTCTTCCTCGCCACCGGCATCTTCTTCGTCTTCATCGCCTTCGCGCTCTTCCTCCCCGTCATGGCGCTCATGCCGCAGAAGTTCGCCATCTGCTTCACGCTCGGGTGCGCGCTCATCATTGCCTCGCTCTTCGCGCTCAAGGGGCCAGCTAACCAGCTTGCCCACATGACCTCCAAGGAGGTAATGCAACCGCTCTGCACTACTGTTACTTCTATGTTTCCTGTGACTAAACATTAGGCTTCCTTTTATCCTTTGGGAGGTCAGTATGCTGTTGCTGCTATAATGTGTTATAAACTAATAATATATAGGAAAACTGGGTTTTAGAAGCTGTTTTCTAAAAAATCCCTAGACCTTGGAACCATAAATCAGCTAGTTATCTGCTTGATCAGTTCGATCCTGTTAAACTGGTCAGGATTGGTCGGTGGTGGCTGGTTTGTTGTCACTAGAATTTTTAACCCAACATAGAACTGTGGTGTGATTTTAAATCCAGCACTAAGCATTTTGGTGTGGTAACAAGTTACAAATCTTGCTCTTTGAGTTTCGTGGTGAACTCAGCTTGTAAGTTATGGCTGTCTGCAAGCCCCAAAGGACTGTTAATTGATACTGAAGTTTTTTTTCAATGTACAGTATATCAATGAATATTTCTCTAGAATCAGCTGTAGTTTATCTGTGCTCACCGGCTCACTGCCATGTATTTAGTATTGCACTTCAATCTTTGTATGTTTTAGTGCAATTATCCTTATTGTGAAGTTGAAGTGAGAGTTCCATATCCCCCCTTCGGTTTCATGTATAAGTTGTCTCACATACAAGAAAACATAAAAAATCAAACAAGAAATTCAGAGGGGAACTATCATCAATCTAAACAAATGGTTTGGATTCTTAGATATTATCCTATGAAAGCATAAATATCTGGCTCAATATTCTGAGCTTTCTAATAATGTTTGCTACATTATTTTTTCCCTAGTGATAGATCTATGGAGTGTGGATGGAATACTCTTGGATTTACATAGCCTTTTCTTAGCTTCATCCAAAAGCTACAGTGATTTTGTGATGGACTGAATGGTTGGAGGCTTGGAGCGACCTAAAGTTCACAGGAACAAACCTCCTCCGAGGCTCCGAGCCCACAATTGTTATTTTAGGTTCAGTTGAGTCGTTGAATATAACAAGTGTCCATTATTCTGTTCATTCATCTTGCTTATTTCTATTGAATCAAAATGTGCAGTGTTATACCATCAGTCTCAGGACTTTGGAAACCGCAAATTATCTGACGGAATTCCAATCTAGCCCTGAATGAAATGCATATATTTTTTTTGGTTCGGCTAGGCCCCACCCGTAGCTTAAGCTGATGATAACATTACTTTCATGCCTATGACCAAATGACTTCTCACTCTTGCTTAATGGATGTTTAGCGTTCCTAATCCACCTTCCACGCCCTTAATACCTTCAAGAACACTGTAAAAGCTGCAAATCCTAATCAGCTACATATTCTTCTCTACAATCATCTTCTCCCCCCCCCCCCCTATGCTTGGTTGAACTTTATAATTTGTGAATTCAAGTTGTTTGGATGCATGTCAATGAGTACATCTTGCCTCTAGTTCAATTATTAATCCACTGTTTGTTTGTTTTTTGGCAATTACTGCTTCATATTCTTCTAGCTGGCAAGGAGATTTTGTTAAAAACTGATGATGCCTCATTTTGATTGGCAGTGTTACTCAAACTTTACTATTCTTTCCACGGTTTCCATTTGAAAACCAGAAGTGTCCTGTAGGCCAAAGGCAATAAGCATTATGCAAGCAAGAGTCAAACATATCATTAGTAATAAATAGAAAATATATAATGCATATAGATCTTTTTATTGTTTCTGTAAAAGCTATCAGTATTCATGTACTGCCTTGATTTTCTTCAATAGCAGCAATATTTGTAACATGGAAAGCGCATGATAACTGATGAAGAATCTTGTCTGCTTCCCTCTTCAGAGGCTACCATTTTCAGTGGGATTTATTGGATGCATGGTCGGTACGATTTATGTTTCTATGGTGCTTCACAGCTATTTCCTCTCTGTGATCTTCTCGGTCCTTCAGGTATGTCCTTGACCAATGTAATTTTTGACTCGTTTATATTTGTTCAAATCTCG
Organism: Coix lacryma-jobi var. lacryma-jobi; assembly: GCA_009763385.1. Classification (NCBI taxonomy): domain Eukaryota; kingdom Viridiplantae; phylum Streptophyta; class Magnoliopsida; order Poales; family Poaceae; genus Coix; species Coix lacryma-jobi. Next base: position 5,360,220 of record CM019825.1, on the reverse strand, counting down.
CTATACTGCAGAAGGTAACTTATTTTAGTGCATTAGGTGCACTTTCTGTTTATGATGCATCTAAAATAGGCTGGTAATCTGAATAATGAGTTCATAATCAGTGTCTTCTTCATTTCAAAGAAGGAAAGAGTTTCCCCAAAAAGGAAAATAAAATAAAATAATTCTCCTTCCCTACAGCCCTATCAAACAATAGTGTCATGATAAGCTGTCATATGGCATATGGCCTGCAAAACTTCAATACCTCAGCATTCTCTTGTGCATTCTACTTTTCAGACCTCACTCAATTTCTCTCTTTTCTTGACCCAGGTTCTGGCCCTTGCATATTACACCATATCCTACTTCCCTGGAGGATCTAGTGGACTGAAATTCATCTCGTCTGGTCTGTTGTCCTCAGCAACAAGTTGTTTTGGTCGATGATCTTCCTTTGTCATACATTTACTTGACCATACCATGCTATCGGTACCAGATTTTTGTATGTAGTTGCTGATCATCCCCTTGACAGAGATTTCATGATCTTCCCTCCCCTTGCATCCTGTTTATTTGTCTACACTTGTACTGGTGTTGGATATAGATTATAGAGTGAAAAGGATTCATCACGCCTCTATCTCAGTGTCCCTTGTGGCTGTATATTGTGGAAAGAGATCTGTTATGACCAAGTTAAAGATAACGCTGTGGGATGATGTTAGATTATTTCAATTCTTTGCAGTGCTCCTGTTTGCTCTACTGCGGGCCATTTCTCTCTCTCTGATGTATCATTTATATATATAACTATTTCTTAGTATAAATAAATTGGCACGATAATTCTACCAAGTTAAAGTGTGTTTTCAAATGTTTGGCAGTGGCACTTGTCTCTGATTCAGCGGTCATTTGAGATGCGTGGCGCCTGAGATCCGGCAAACTGGAGGCTGATGATCGAGTTGAGAGGTCTATTAAGTTTGTGAACAAATAACTAAATTATCCACACTACCACACTACAATTGCAGAAGTTGTTTTTGTAGTGTCCTTTGCAAATCAATGGGCAACGTTCTTTCAGAGCCGAGGGACATTCCATGAGGAAAAGTTTAGCTTAGCTGGAGAAGATACTCTTTACATCAATTTAATTAAAAATGAAACATTAGGCTTAGCAAATTGAAGGGTGTGCGCGAGCGACTAGGACCATTTGTAGCTGCCACGTTGCATGCATCTCTACGTCGTGACGCGCAAATTTGCGCCGGGAATGAGAAAGAATGTTAAGATCTTAAAATTGTACTTTTGCCAACTTATTGGAGACTGTTTTTTTTTTATGATTTTAGCAAAAATACTAGAATGTCAAATTCTTTTAGCAAACTGTTAGAGTTGCTCTTAATATAGGCATAGGTATAGCAGATTTCTCAATTTTGGATCGCTATCTGTGTTAGGTGGTGCTGCAAACCTTGCACTTGCACAAGGCAAAAGTCTTCGGTCAGCCTGTGTCGGGCCCGCCATTGAAGTAGTGAAGTGAAGGGTACTGTACTCCGTAAGACCGTAACCACCACCACACAAAAGAGATGCTGCGAAGTCAAGCTTCACTGAAGTTCTTGCAGACAGATCTTTTCCATCAGGGAGGATCAATTGCTTGGAGAGGAGGATCAATTTCCAACAGGGATTTTGGGCAACTAGCGGCATCTGAATATGGGAGGAGTTGGGGAGCAGATTTTGACGGGCCTGATGAGCCCCGTGCTCGGCAAGCTCACTAGCCTGATCGAGAAGAAGTACACCGAGCTCAAGAGCGTGAGGAAGAAGCTGGAGCAGCTCAGGAAGGAGCTGGTCGCCATCAACCTCGCGCTGGAGAAGCTCGCGGCCATGGAGAACCCGGACGCGCAGGCCAAGGCCTGGGCGGCCGAGATGCGCGAGCTGGCCTACGACATGGAGGACAGCATCGATCTGTTCACTCACCACGTCGACCATGAGCCCGTGGACACCGCCACCGGAGCCAAGAGATTCTTCGGCAAGAAGATCCGGAAGCTCAAGAAACTACGCTACCGCCACAGGTTTGCCAAGGAGATCGAAAAAATATTTGATTCTTGCAATGAAGCAAGCAAGCGTAGAGAGAGATACAAGATTGAAGGAGTCGGTAGTAGCATCTCGCACGCGGAGATGGATCCTCGGTGCTTGGAGATGGATCCTCGGTTACAGGCAGTCTATGTGGAGGTGGGAAAACTCGTGGGCATTGAAAAACCAAGCCAGGAGATCATTGGTCGCCTCTTTGGCAAGAACCTAGCAAAGGGATGTAGGATTGTCTCCATTGTTGGATCTGGAGGTTCAGGCAAGACTACGCTTGCAAAACAAGTGTACGAGAAAATCAAGGGTCAGTTTTCTTGTGCAGCTTTTGTGTCTGTATCACAGAAGCCCAACATGAACAACATTCTACGTGAGCTGCAATATCAAACTGGAGATACAGAATGGATGGCTATGGGATCTTGCAGCGACCAACAACTGATCGACAAACTGAGATCACATCTTGAAAATCAAAGGTTAGTTTACCTTTTGCTTTTAGAAATTTGTGAATCTTACTACTAGTGGTTATTTCTGGGTAAGGGTAAATGAGTACAACTGCACAGCCTTTAGTTACTATATGTTTTTTTAGGAAAAAGTCCAAATTACTACCTCCAAATTACAATAACTCACAGTTTTGCAATTTGTATGACTGTAATCCAAAACTTAAACAATCAAATTCTAAGAACCGTTTAGTTAATCCATCATCATGGTAACACGCCTATAATTTACGGTACACAATCCAGCAAATATACAGTGCAAACAATGGTACGGATTGACCAAAGAATGCTAGCCTAAAACTCCCGTAACATATTTACATGTATGCAAAATTCTGTTCCATTTATATTGCAAAAGCTGACAAACTTGGTTATATAGGTATCTTGTTGTAATTGATGACGTTTGGACAGATGAAGCATGGCAATACATACAATATGCTCTTCCTCAAAATGCCCATACAAGTAGAATAATCATGACAACACGCATCAACAGTGTAGGCCAGTTGCGCCGCACTTCAGATGAGGGCTTTCTTTATCAGATGAAACCTCTTAGCATAAGTGATTCTGAAAATTTATTTCTCAAAAGGACATTATGTGCTGATGAAGATAAGTTTCCTATTCAACTGGAGGGGATTAAAAATGAGATACTTGAAAAATGCGATGGTTTGCCACTGGCTATTGTTACTCTAGCTAGTTTGTTAGCTACTAAACCGAGAACCAAGGAAGAATGGGAGAGGGCACTTAATTCTATCAGTTATATGCATGAAAAAGACAGTGGGCCGAAGGTAATAGATAAGATACTATCTCTCAGTTACAATGACCTACCTTTCTATATGAGAAATTGCCTATTGTATCTCAGTACATTTCCAGAGGATCATGAGATTTACAAAGATATCTTGGTATGGAGATGGATAGCTGAAGGATTTATAACTAAAACACAAGATTTAACTTTGAAACAAGTTGCCGACAATTACTTTTATGAGTTGATAAATAGGAGTTTGATCCAGCCTGTAACCTTGGCTCCAAGGTATGGAATGCACACAGAAGAAGGATGTCGAGTCCATGATATTGTATTGAACTTCCTCATCTCTCGGTCAGCTGAAGAAAATTTTGTAACTGTGTTGGATGGTCAGGGTTTTCCATCTTCAAACCAAAGGATTCGTCGGCTCTCTGTCCGGTACAATTCAATACATGCACTGGCAGTATCTCGAGGAACCATGAATCTGTCTCATCTCCGTTCAATTAGTATATGCGATGTTGGAGGCTGGACGATGCCTCCTGTTTTGGACCTACCTATCCTTCGGGTGTTAGATATAGAGGAATACAATGATTTGAGGATTCTTGATCCTGATGGCATTATATTTTTATTACAACTGGGGTATCGGAGGTTCTGTAGAGCAAGTGGTGTCACACTACCAGCCCAAATAAGGAATCGGACTGTTGATCCTGATTGCATTTTAAGTTTATTCCATCTGAGATATCTGAGGTTTGGTGGAGCAATGGGTGTCACACTACCAGCTCAAATTGGGACTCTACAGTATCTGCAGACTCTTGATTTAAGTGGAGCTAGAGTAACACAGCTTCCAGAAAGTATTGTTCAGCTCAAGCGACTGATGTGTCTTGTTGGGTACCAACTCATGATGCCAGATGGGTTTGGTAACATGGAATCCCTTGAGGAGTTAGGGAATCTTGATGGCTGCAACTGCTCCATAAATTTTGGGGAAGATCTAGCACTTTTAAGCAAGTTGAGGGTGCTCCGAGTGACGTTCATGTGGGACAGAACAAGTGATCTGGGAGCTAGAAAGGAATCTCTGATTTCATCTCTCTGCAACCTCGGAGGAAAAAACCTTCAGTCTGTCTATATTTATGACAACGTTGGTGGCAGAGATTGTCTTGTGGAATCATGGTACCCTGTACCATGCCGCCTCCAAAGGTTTATTCATATCAGTAAATACTCCAGGTTTCCGAAGTGGATTAATTCCAGTCTTTGTGATCTCACCTACTTGGATATACTTGTTCAGAAGATGGAAAGGGACTATCTGTGTATTCTTGAAGATTTGCCTGGCCTTCGAGTCCTATACCTTGATGTGAAGCAAGTTGCAGAAGATGGACTCATCGTCAGTTACGGTGCATTTCGAAGTCTAACATGTTTCCAGTTCTATAATATAGATGGACCTGGTTTGGTATTTAAAGGAGGCATGCGAATGCTAGAATGGCTTAGGCTTGGATTCGACGCAGATAAAGCACTTTCATCGTATGGAAGTTTAGATGTTGGCATTGGGCACCTCTCAAATATCAAACGTATTGGTCTTACTATCCGGATGATTTCTGAAGGTAAAAATGATCCCGCGGAGAAGGCCGTCAAATCTGTCATCAATGGCCAAGTAAATATGCTTCCCAACTGTGCCACAGTTGACATCGGATTTAGTAGACGGAGTCGGTTTTCACCTGGTTGTCACAACAGGGCCACATAGAAGAATCCATACGATGTCTGTAAGGGCTTGTGGCTGGCTTATCTAACGGTGTACTGTACTGTACTTCTGTATGTTTGCTTCTGCTGCAGTTAGTGCCTGTTTACAAACCGGAAAGCTCGACACTTGCACTACATGCTGTATTTACTGTAGGTTATTAGTTGGTAGAATGTCGTACCAGAAGGAAAGACATGCAACCACAGATTGTACCTTAAAGTGTTGTATAATCATTCATTTTTCTTATAATGGAATGACACGGTAATCTTCTGAGAAGAATTTGCCAAAATTTCTCTTCAAAAACTGGTTCCTGATTCGATGATTTCGCACAGTTCGTTAATCTTCATTAGGCAAGTGATAGTCTCACAGCTTCGTACATAAATCTGTATATATATTTTTTGGATTACTTAGGCTCCACTATATATGCCGCTTTGCTTATCGATTAGAGCAATTGCTTACCGACATAAATGTCCTCTTGCTTGCCTGAAACCAGCTAGTTATCAGTTTGATCCTGTTATATTGGTCAGGATTTGTCGGTGGTGCCTGGTTTGTTGCCACTAGAATTTTGAACCCAACATAGAACTGTGCTGTGATTTTTTAAATCCAGCACTATCCATTTTGTAACGTGTGGTAACAAGTTGCAAATCATAGGGGCAAGATCACAACCCTCATAAATTGTGTTGTGGCACACAAACTTGGGTGCTCACCCTCACCAAGACGCCTAGCTAGTCATCTAGGAGACTTTACCTCCATGAGTAGAAAATGCTCCACAAGTTGCTTGATGCAGCCACAGAATACTCAATGCTTAGGTTTGTTCACAAGTGCTCTCACAAGCTCACACTACTCAAATCTCACACTAATTCAAAGGATGCCACTCAAGTCACACAATTGCCACAAAGGAAGGATGGAGAGAGCTCCTAAGGCTTTCTCAAAGTTAGGACGTGAAATGCACCAGTAGCCTCCAAAGTGATGGCTTCTATGTTTTGAAGCAATGTCGTCGCTAGAGTATTCCCAACTTGAGGATTTTCAAATTTCAATATTGCATGGTTGTGAGAATATCACTCAACCTTGTGACTTTGGATCTTTCAAACCATGTAATCAAGGTTATACTTTTCATCGATAAGTTAACTCTTCATAGTTCAGTAATGATTTAATACTTTATATTGCATAACTCCTCGTAGTTTGATTAGTCCCTTGATTAACACAAGTTCTTTTCTTTCTTCACCTTAGCAATGGTACCTCAGCCGCCAAGCCGTCACTTGTTTTTTTACCTTAGCTTAGTCCTTCGAAGCCATTTTCTTATCTTCACATTATTTCGTCATCCTCAAGTCAAGCCTTATCTTGTACAACAATAAACATTCATTTGAAATCCACTTCTTATTTTGTTCAACATGAAGTCCAATATCATTGTTCTTCATTTATTTGGCAAGCTCTTCATATGAAACCAACTCATTCACAATAGTCTATGTTTCTTTCTTCCTTCTTTAAACATACTTACCCCAATGATCAATCATGGTATCTAATGTCAATATTCTTGATTTTATTTCCACGCACTTGATTTGAGACCAACATATATGCAACTATCCATGTGTTTTTCACCCTTTTCATTTATGCTTGCTATTTTTAAGTAACATGCCAATCCAATTATAATGTCCTTTATACAGTCTCAAATACAAGACAATTGATATATATTAATTCATGCTTTCTTTTATCATTGTCAACATTTTCTTGCCATTTTTTATTTCATATATCAATTTTGGGCTTCATTTGTGTATCATTTGATTCACATGAACTTAAATACACAGATTATCTTGGGACTAAACACATGCACATAATCACACAATCTTATAGAATATGCTAATCTCTTAATCGTGTTATATCATTCAATCCATCAAAAAATTCAAAATCCACTATTTAGAACTGCATTATGCATGGAGTCGCATGCTTAGGACTTCGAAAGTTGGAGTCACTGTGTGAGGTCGACGAGTAGTGTGCTAACGGCGCAACAGAAAGCAGTTGTTTGGCATGTGACCGGAAGATGGACGTTGGAATAAATGGATAAGATAGATCTCCTAAGGGCACCCAAAAAATATATTCAACTTGCTAGCTCATATAATCAAAAAATAAAAATAAAAATAGAGTAACCTAGCAGCATAGACATGAATTATAGGAAAGTGTGAGCTTAGCTCTCCATAAAAATCTAGCTTATCATTCTCTCATATTTTAATTGAATATAAATATTATTCTATAAGCTAGCTCTTTTAACAATCTTGGAATTGTCCTAAGGACAAAAGGGTTACACCAAGTGCCAAATAAAATACAAACTGATTAAATGGAAAAGAAATGGCTAAAAAGGGTTCCAAAGGTTGGTAATGACAATTTAGACCTCGTTTGATAGCTCCGAGCAGCATCGGCTTCTTCATATATTATAGTGAGGAGTTGTTTCTTTTTTCCTCTCAAACTGTAGCAGACCCAGAACCTTTTAGAAGTCCAGAAAGTTAATGGGCTAAGTAGCACATTAGACCTAATCTCCAATATATATGGAGTATACAGTAATTAAAAGTAGTGAAGTTGAACGCTTAGGAGCCCGGGCGGAGGCCTAGGGTCGCCGGGCCCTGGGTCCGCCAGTGCTCTCAAGATAAACTAGGAGTAGATGAAGTCAATATTTTAGTTTTATTGGTTCTGACTCCTTCGCATACTAGACCATGGCCTTATTTAGATTGCAACTTTTTACAATTCTAACACTGTAGTACTTTCGTTTGTATTTGACAAATATTGTTCAATCATGTGCTAACTAGGCTCAAAAGATTCATCTCGTGATTTACAACTAATCTGTGCAATTAGTTATTTATTTTACCAACATTTAATGCTTCATACATGCGTCTGAATATTGATGTGATGGAGAGAGAGTGAAAAAAACTTGAAAGTTGGAAGGAATCTAAACAGGGCCCATGTTTAGATGTCATCCTAAATTTTTTTCACCTATCACATCGAATATTGGAACACATACATGAAGTATTAAATATAGATTAATTATAAAACTAATTTGTCAGCCGAAGTCTACTTCGCGAGACGAATCTATTGAGACTAATTAGTTCATGATTTGATAATGTGGTGCTATGTCACACCCAATTTTAAGAACAAAATTGAATGCAATAACTTATGTGTGCCCAGAGATCAATCACACACATAAGCCACAAATTTAAGAAGTACCATCACATATGTTTATTACATAACGAATATTATTCAAAGTCTTTACATAGCAGCGGATATATAAAGCATCTCTCGCGGTAGCTCCATCACAGGGAAGATGACTGGTTGACAGCAAGACTAGAACTCTTCAGGGAAGTCGTCGTTACCATAGCAATCTGTTACCCATCCGGGATTTTTATCCAAGTAGAAAGAAAATAAACAAGCATAAGTACATCTCGTACTTAACAAGTGTAACATGGGGTTCATGAAGCTCAAAAGGCTGACACTGGTTAAACTGCAGTAGCTTTTAGTTGGCAACATTTTAACATTAAGGTGAACATATATGAATGCTTAAAACCCTAACCACATGATCATAATAACTGAAACATAGCGATAAGGTAATCAACATGAGCAACATAAATAAACATCATATAACAACTAAGTCTGTGAGTTTTCCGGGCCGCTCGTATCCGTGAGCACGGCTGATATATCAGTTTATTAAACTCTGCGCAGAGGTGTACACTTTACCCGATGAGTCGTGATATCCAGATGCCCGGGTTAATTACTCCCATAACACTTCCAAGGTAAGTGGGCAGGATACACGCAAAGCCTTTCAAAGGTTCGTCTAACAAGTTAGGGCCGCTAGGTCTTAAGGCAAGGGGAAGAAGGGTCTCCCAACCTTACGGCAACGCAGGCAAGGTGAAAGTAGCCGCCCTAAATCCAGCTCGTCAAGCGCCTTATGCGCCCTTTCGGGTAACCACTAACAAGCTAGAAAAGGTCCTTATACTGAGCTAAGGTCAGAGCCATATAACCCTCATGGTTGCACTGTATGTCCCAGCTTTTGCTGACAGGAGGTCCTAAACCATGTTGCTAAAAAGATCAAGTTTTATTCACCGTTATTAGATCATGTTTGGTTTAAGTAAAGCTCTAGCAAAACTCTACCCATATGCATAGCATCCCAAGGTTAACAAGGTAACGGATCAAAAGTCTAGGGTAAACTAGATAGGAGATCAAAATTAGACACATGCATATGAATTTAGATGCTTCATGGTGAATAGGTCAACAAGGATGATCCCATGCTATACTTGCCTGATTCAGAGTACTCTGGTTGATCCTGGTTGTCGTAGAAGGGCTCCTGATCACCGGCGTATGTCTCACCGTCTATACTCGATTATCACATCAACACACAATCATCGGAACACAATCATGCAAGACAAACAAGCTATAATTAGAACATTACACCAACAGCAAGAAAATAATATAAAAAGTTTGAAAACAGAAACTACGATCCAACACGATCACATAAACGCGAAGATCACGAAAAACGGAATTATAACGCGAAAGTTATGATCTAAACAAGTTACAAAACCTTGGTTAGTAGATTAAACCTAACTCAAATTTTAAGTACTGAAAACAGTATAGATTTTCATACATGTAGATAGATCTTCTCAAAACGAATCTAACGCAACTTGAACGGACTAAATCGGACTAAAAACGTAGAAGTTATAAGCATTTAAAACTGGTGGCAAATCTGTAAATAAACTGAAATTGATTTTGAATTTAAATTGATTTAAGACGAATTTCAGATCTGGCTGGACTGCGCCTCAATTTGGATGAAACGCAGGGGCTTAGAAGCAAGTTTTCACAGACACAGAGCACAGTGCTCAAAAGGACCGCGGGTTGAGGCTCGAATAATTGTAATGGCCTTTCTGTAAAATGACCGGCGAAGGGGTACCGACTGATGGAGATCGTCGATTCTGTGACGGAACGACCCTAATCCTATGGCCCACGTGTCCCTGTCAACCTCTGACAGCCGAACCCATGTTCCATGTGATTAAGACCTGTTCGCCACCGGGCTACATGAGCGCCCAATGTCCGCAGGATCATCTCACAATTCGGTTACAGCATTGCATACTTTTACAAATAACATCGGAATAAAGAGCGGAAGACTTAAATAACATTAGTTTTACAAAACGAGGTTTCAAATGAAGTAAGGAGTACGGTTATTACAAACCATTGTTCGGGTGATTCAAAGTAGACAACGTAGCGGAAACATTAACATAAAGATACATGTAACACCCAGCCCGAGGGTGCACATTTACTCATCGGCCTCATCGGCCTCTTCCTGGACGAAGGTCACGCAACAGGGTGCGAGACACATCGGGGTCTCAGGCATACCTGCAACATGGGTAACAAACCCTGAGTACTGGGGTACTCAACAAGACTTACCCGACTAAAGAAGGAATGAGAGGCTTAGGGTAGTCAAGGTAAGGCTTAAGCAAGATCAAGTATTTTGCAGAAAAGCATTTTTGTAAACCTTATTTTATTTTTGAAAGATTCAGTATTCCTCAATTCTTCATCATTCATGATTCATTTTACATTTCAAAACATTCCTAGTTGAGAACCACTCTCCGTTGACAGTCAGTGGACCAAGTCTCCATAACCGAGGAGCAACGTTAATCCGGATAAATAATACTCAGCTGAGGATCCCTATCCACACTGCATATGTAGCACCCAAGCTTGCATATGCCAACCCGTCTACCACGATTCCTCCAAGATTGGGCCCGGTCCTACGCCACCCGGAAGTACAGTACACCACTCCAATTTTCCGCCAGCGACAAGTACCTCGGGACTCTAACCCAAGAGTACAGGTCCTGACACGTGGGTACATGCTACTTCCGCCATCTCTCCACTCCCAGTGCGCGGTTGTCGGTCCAATAAAGGATTCCTCGGAGCCAGAGCTTCCCGTAGTATGTGAATAGTTACAAGTCTTGACCAGCAGGCCCCCATACGGATGGTCCCTAATTTTCCAGCCAGAACTATACCTTGGTCATATCTCACCCAAGCGTAATAGTCCTGTCAGTTTTTCAACCATGTCCCGGTCGGTGTCAACTGTTGAGTCCCGGACTACAACATGACGGCACCGTACGCGCGGACAACCTCTTCTCGACAATGACCACATGCTAGCTAGGCAAGCAGTCATCGAACGGGAAGTAAAGCCAAATTCCCATAAAGATTCTTAAGTGATCACACTTTTGAAAATGACATTTTATTGCAAGTCTAATTCAATAAGCATTGCTAAGCATTTTTCAAATACTTTTGAAAAGCAGGTATCAGGTGTATCAGTGGTCAAGGTGGATAGTGCATCAATTAGGATAGCACACAACTCCTATAAACCTAATGCAATAATTTAACTCAAAAGCATTTAAGGAAATCATTTTATAAATTCAAGGAAAGGGTTAGATGCACCGGGGCTTGCCTTGAAGAGCAAAGAGAGCAGACTCGGGGTAGGTATAGGTGTTGGAGCTCGGGGTCGCCTCGGGAGTTGGTTCGTCAACAGCGGCCTCGACTCTGGTACCTTCTTCGTCAACTATACGGATGCAATGATGAATGCTCATGAGAATGATGATATGGACTTATGGTGCAAGACAATTCCACTGAATCTAGATTACTCTTAGGCAAGGCATAATCGAAATCTAGGTTGAGCATAAAAGGTAACCATTTCTTTCTTAAGCATTATTGATGTTAGGCCTTATTATAATTATCCTAAGTATTAACCAAACATATCATCACAGACATCATAGACCAAAGGGTAGGGGTCTATGAACATCAATCAATCCAAAGATCACATCATTAAACACTTATTACCAACCCTAATCCATCTTTTCTATTTTTCTTATTTTATTTAAAAGGTCATTTTATGAAGTTGCTCCAAAAATTACCAAATTAATCACATAAGTTCATTAAGGCATAAACAGATGGCAAAACAAATTTCATAATTTTTGGAGGTCATTAAGATGCTCAAATAATCTAAACATTTAATTAACAAAAGGCACTATTCCTTAATTAAAATAAATGCTCAAAAATCAACTTGCTCCAAAAGACTTCAAAATTTTACCAGAGGTTCAGCATGTTATAACAAGGTCTCAAAAATTTATCTCAAGATTTTTGGAGTTATAGATCACTCTCCAAAAATACCAAAACCTTCATTTTTTTAATTAAAAGGGGAATTTTACATTTTCAAATTCTTGTAGAAAAGTCAAGTTTCATATTTTTATAAAATACTACACAGTGCAAGGAGCATACCATAATTTTCTGAGCATTTAAGGAACAACAGATTAATTCACACAAAAAAGAGAAAACAGAACACTATTCATAACTCTCCAAAAAGGAAAAGAGCACTGTGCTCCTTCTATGAAGGGCTCGGGCGAAACGGGCTCGGGCGAAACGGAAAGTGAGTGCTCCGTCCGAGGCCTGGCCCGGAGGCTCGGGCGAAGCGGACTCGGGCGAGATGGAAGGCTCGGGCGAGACGGAAGGCTCGGGCGAGACGGAAAAGCAAGCGTCCGTCCGAGGCCTAGCTCGACGAAGCGGAGGGTGCATGAGTCCGCTCGAGGCTTGGGCTCGGGCGAGACGGAGTGGAAGCAGAGGCCGGAGGCCTCGGGTGCTTACCACGGATCGGAGGCAGGGCTCGAGGGTGTGGCTCGGCACGTGCTCGAGGGTGGTGGTTCGGTGGAGCTCCTTCGGCGGCGAGCGGCGAGCGGCGCTCCGGCGACCCTGCGCAACACACGAGACCGCAAGGGCCTGGTCAGAGTCGCACGGAACCAAGGAACACGACACGGGGGTCGGTGAGGGATGATCATGGCCGGAGACGGCGAATTTCACGAACCCGAGCTCGCCGGGTTTCTGCCGGAGATGGGAACGGCGAGCTTACGCCGGGCGATTGAGGGCGGTAGAGATGAAATTGAAGGGTGGGAAAGCTCCACGAGCTCAAGGCGGAGCTTCTGAGCTAGGTGGTGGAGCGGCGGAGGCACTGGACTGGCCTGGCCACGGTGGCGGAGAGGATGAGAAGCTTCGGGGCTCCGGCGGGCTTATATAGCCGCGGCCAGAGGCCGGTAGAGAGCACGGGGTGGGGTGGATAAGATCGGCGGGAGCGTGCGCACTCGATTGCGCTAAGGCGGAGGTGATGGCGTGCAGCCGGGGCCGGTGCGCAAGCTTGGCCGGCAATGGCCACGCGGCGGCGGCGCGCTGGGCTCGGTAGGGGACGGGAGCGGGGTCAACTGTGCGCGTGCGGGTGCGAAATGATGGTGGCGACAACGGCGGCTGGTCGGGGACAGACGAGCGGCTGCCAAACGCGTGGCGCGCGCAGCGCCGGAGGCTCGGCCACGACCGGGGCCCTCCCCCTACGCGAGGAAGATGAACAGGGCTACGCCCTAGGGTTTGACTTTTTGGCTGGTATCTGTATTTTGCAAATTACTTCCAAAATTTGAACTGTGCGACAAAAACTCAAAATACCAAAGTTGCTCAGAAAAATGAGATCTACAACTTTGTCAATATGAACATTTTCAAATTCCAAATAGTTTTTGAACTATATTCAAAAACAGAAAAGGGGACACTTTTCAAATTTGATTCAAATCAAAATTACTTTGGATTTCAAACTGAGACTTGAAAATTTGTAAATACCAAAGTTGTTCCTCTCGATCAGATTCACAACTTTGCTTTTTGAACCAACTCAAAATTTTGACTTTTGAAAAAGTTATCAAAAAGGGAATAAATCCAGGATTTGGGATTTTAGGGTTTTGCAAAAGGGAAAATCAAATCAAATCTGATTTTTGAACTTTGATCAATGCAGCAAACATCAGGGCACTAAATTTGAACAAGAATTAAATATAACTAGGCACAGAGGTGAAATTACCATTTTGCCCTTATAGAGAGAATTGGGCTTTTAGGGTTTTTGAAAAGGGAATCAAGGCATAGCAATTAGGCAAATCAAATGCATCACAGGAAATGATTAATGCTTAAGATGATGACATGTCAAGTTAATTACATTTGAACACCAGGGGTGTTACAGCCTTCCCCCCTAAAAGAAATCTCGCCCCGAGATTCCACGTCTTAAGAAGGAAAAGGCAAAACCTTACATCTACAAAGATTCGAGAAAGTCGGGATAGTTCTTTGCTAAGAAGTCTTCGGATTCCCAGGTGGCTTCTTCTTCAGAGTGTTGGTTCCACTGGATCTTGTACCATCTTGTGGTGGTTCTTCGGGTAACACGATCCTTGTGATCCAACACGCGAACTGGATACTCAGTGTATGACAGATCTGGTTCTAGCTCAACGCCTTCAACTTCAACCACATGTTCAGGTACTCGGAGACACTTCTTGAGTTGGGAGACATGAAACACATTATGAACTGCTGAAAGATGATCGGGCAAACTTAACTTGTAAGCAACCTTGCCACAACGATCCAGAATCTCAAACGGACCAATGTAACGGGGTGCTAGCTTTCCTTTGACTCCAAAACGAGTGACTCCTTTGGTGGGTGAGACCTTTAGATACACATAATCCCCGATCTCGAACTGCAGAGGTCGACGTCTCTTGTCAGCATAACTTTTCTGTCGAGACTGTGCGATCTTCATGTTCTCTTGTATTTGCTTGACTTTCTCTTCCATATCTTTTACTAGGTCAACTCCAAAGAATTCCCTTTCTCCGGGTTCAGACCAACTGAGAGGTGTAAGACAACGGCGGCCGTACAGTGCTTCAAAGGGTGCCATTTTGATGCTCTCTTGGTAACTGTTATTATAAGAGAATTCTGCCAAGGGCAAACACTGATCCCAAGTATCTGCGAAGGTAAGCACACCGGCTCTCAACATATCTTCTAACACTTGGTTGACTCTCTCGGTCTGTCCATCAGTCTGCGGATGATAAGCCGTGCTATACAATAGCTTGGTTCCAAGTGAGGCATGGAACGCTTTCCAGAACTTAGCGACAAACTGAGTACCACGATCTGAGATGATGGTCTTGGGTATGCCATGGAGCTTCACTATGTTGTTTTTGTACAAGGTGGCATAAGTTGGGGCGGTATAACTTGTTTTGACCGGTAAGAAGTGAGCTTGCTTCGTGAGACGGTCCACTATCACCCAAATGGAATCGAACCCTTTTTGAGTCTTGGGTAATCCATTGATAAAATCCATGCTGATATCCTCCCATTTCCAACCAGGTACTGACAAAGGTTGCAGCTCTCCTCCGGGCTTCATATGCACAGCCTTGACTTTCTGACATGTATCACAACGAGCGACATGTCGAGCGATCTCAATCTTCATCTTTGTCCACCAGAATTTCTGCTTCAAGTCTTGGTACATCTTGTTGCTGCCACGATGGATGGCAAACCCAGTTGAGTGTGCTTCATCAAGGATTATCTGTCTCAGCTCAGGTACCTTGGGAACTACCAGACGGTTCTTGAACCATACCACTCCTTCATCATCAATCCTGAAACAGTCAGCCTTTCCAACTTGAACCTTTTCGATGATGTGCTTGATTCCGGGGTTATCTTTCTGTGCAGCTATGATTTGTTCTCTGATAGAGGTTTCTACTCTGACATTGCCTAGACTTCCTTGTGGAACCATTTCAATACCCAGCTTCTCTAGTTCATAGCATAGGGAAGATTCATAGGATTTCATAACCAGGCAGTTACAGTATGACTTGCGACTGAGTGCATCGGCGACCACATTCGCCTTACCCGGATGGTAATGCACTTCGATATCATAGTCCTTGATTAACTCAAGCCATCTTCGCTGCCTCATGTTCAGCTCTTCTTGGGTGAAGATATACTTCAGGCTCTTGTGATCTGTGTACACATTGCAGGTACTGCCCAACAGATAATGACGCCATATCTTCAAGGCATGAACCACTGCTGCTAACTCAAGATCATGAGTTGGATAATTTTCCTCATGTCGCTTAAGCTGCCGCGAGGCATAAGCGATCACTCTTCCTTCTTGCATCAACACGCAACCCAAACCAGTACCAGATGCATCACAGTAGACATCAAAGGGCTTCTCGACGTTTGGCTGAGCTAGCACTGGTGATGTGGTCAACAATTTCTTCAAAGTCTGAAAAGCTTGTTCACAAGCTGGTGACCAAAAGAACTTCACAGAATTCTTCAGCAACTCGGTGATAGGCTTGGCGATTCTGGAGAAATCTGGGATGAATCGACGATAATATCCAGCCATTCCCATAAAACTGCGGACCTTGTGAACAGAGGTAGGTGGCTTCCAATCCAGGATATCTGACACTTTTCCAGGGTCGACTGACACACCTTCGGCGGAAAGGACATGACCAAGAAACTGTATCTGATCTAACCAGAACTCACATTTACTGAACTTAGCATAGAGCTGATGGTCTCTGAGACGGGATAGAACGATACGAAGATGCTTGGCGTGATCTTCAGGGGTTTTTGAGTAGACAAGGATGTCGTCAATGAACACGACCACGAATTTATCAAGCTCTGGCATGAACACAGAGTTCATGAGGTACATGAAATGAGCGGGTGCATTGGTCAAACCGAAGGACATGACCAAGTACTCATATAGGCCGTATCGGGTGGTAAAAGCTGTTTTAGGAATATCTTCAGGACAAATCTTTATTTGGTGGTAGCCGGATCTGAGATCGATCTTGGAGAATACCTTGGCTCCAGCTAACTGGTCAAAGAGAAGATCAATACGAGGCAAGGGGTATTTGTTTTTGATGGTGACTTCGTTGAGTGGGCGATAATCAACGCAAAGTCTGAGACTCTTGTCTTTCTTCTTTACAAAGATTGCAGGACAGCCCCAAGGAGACGAGCTTGGGCGAATGAAACCCTTGTTCAACAAATCTTGTAATTGGATTTTTAGTTCTGCCAACTCTCTGGGAGGCATACGATAAGCTCTGCGGGATATAGGAGCAGTCCCGGGCTTTAGCTCTATGGCAAACTCAACGTCACGGTCAGGAGGTAGACCAGGTAAATCCTCAGGAAAAACATCAGGGAACTCACAGACTACAGGGATGTCTCGAATCCCTTGATCATAGGTAGCATTTAGCTGTGTAGTGGCTGGTTTTGAGGGCATAGGAAGTTGGAGAAGGAGTTTGGCGGTACTGTTAGGAATATCCACTCTCACAACTCTATTCAAGATGTCGATCATGGCTTTATACTGACACATCCAATTCATGCCTAGGATGACATCTATCTCCTGATCATGAAGCACTATCATGGTGGTGGGAAATACATGTTCCCCCAACCTTACTGGTATACTGCGAACCACCTCTTTGGTGATTATACGCCCTCCAGGCGACAAAATGCAAAAACTTTCTTTCAACTCCCCAATTGATATGTCATGCTTAGAGACGAAGGTACGACTGATGAAAGAATGCGATGCACCAGAATCAAACAACACAACTGCAGGATGATTGGCAACGGGAAACCTACCGATCATGACGGGCTCCCCTTCTGGAATATCGCTGACAGTGGTGTAGTAGACTTGCCCGTGCTTCTTGACGAACTTGCCCTTCTGCACTTGCTGCTGTGGAGCACGGTGTTGCTGCTGCTGTGGTCCTCTAGGACCCTTCTGAAAGTTCTGAGCAGGCTTCTTGGGCTTTGGGCACTCGCGAGACCAGTGGCCAAGTTGACCACAGTTGTAGCAGGGATGGTTATAGGCGGTTTGTGGGGTGGTGATACGAACACCTGGGGCGTTCGGCTGAGTGGCACTTTGTTGGTTGGCGTTGTGGGTGGTAGCCGCGGTACGGACAACCACTTGCTGGTGAGGGTAAGGTGGACGGTTGTGGTGGTGACTAGGATGATATATGACCCTCTGGCGCTTGTGATTGCCAGAGTGGCTGCTAGATCCTGCTTTCTTCTTCTTCTTCTCCTCTTGGTACTGACGGTTACTCTCTTCAAAAGCAACTGCCCGGTCAACAGCCTCATGATAAGAACCGGTCAGGTTGTTTGACATGCTTCTGCGGATCTTAGGGTGCAATCCCCTAAGGAAACAATCTCTCTTCTTCTCATCCGTGTTGACATATTCCGCTGCATACTGACTCAGATGGTTGAATTGACCCACATACTGCATCACTGTGGAGTCCTTCTGCTGCAGGGCTAGGAACTGATCAAGCTTCATCTTCATCAGACCTGATGGGATGTGGTGTGCACGGAAAGCGGTGCGGAACTCTTCCCAGGTCAACTCATGACCTTCAGGCTGGGCAGCCAAGAGGTTGGCATACCAAGCACTTGCTGGGCCACGAAGCTGCTGCGAAGCAAACCGGGGCTTCTGGATTTCAGTGCATCGGATGAGACCAAACTTCTGCTCCATGGTGCGGAGCCAATCGTCAGCTTCGAGGGGTTCATCGGCTCTGGTGAAAACCGGTGGACGGGTTTCAGTGAAATCCACATAGGTGGTCTCTTGGTTGTGACGACCACGGTGACCAACATTCTGCTGTCCTTGGTTCTGAGCCATCAGATTGGCAGCGGCGGCCAGGGCTGCAATGGCATCTGCTAGGGTAGCTGGGACAGGTGGAGGGTTTGGGATGTTGGCATCATCAGAACCTCCAGCTCCGGTACGGGTGTTCACAGGCATCTGTATAAGCAACTCGGAACTCAGCATAAATGGACAAAGGTTCTGAAATGACCGATTGATAGCTTCATTGATACAAAGATAGCTGGCTTGATAAAGATGACAACAGACTGATACAGGCCGATAAAGGGGAAAAGATACGAAAAGAAAGATACATGCCAGACTTGGCAACAGACAGACTAACGCCCCCAAACCTAGACTAAGGTTTTAGGTAAGCAGATGGTACAGACACAAGGAGTCTAGTCGTCATCGATGAAGATCAACTCTTCGTCATCATCATCATCCTCGATGATAAGCTCAGGCTCTTCCTCCTCATCTTCATCTTCAACGTGGACATCTTCAGCAGGTTCCACTTCCTCATTCTGATCGGGCTCGTGTTCCACTTCAGGTTCCTCCACGACTCCGTCTTCGGGGTCCTCAGCAACTGGTGGAATCACGGGGTGGAGCTGGTTGTGCAGCTGGTGTACTTCCTCATGAAGCATATCATTGAACTGCTCGATCTGGGCGGTGTACTGCTGCAGTCCATGGAGCTGGGCTCTGGTGACATCTTCGCGGGTCCAAGCATCATTGCGCTGCTCGATAGCGCGAACCGTGTTCCGATTGGCCTGCTCCAGGGAAGCTCGTGCCTCATAAAACTCCAGGCGGGAAAGATAGAAGTCATGCTCCATGTTCTCCATCTCAGCCTTCAGATTCTTGATTTCCTCCTTCAGCTGTTTGCGGGTACGACGGGGAAAACGACGACCATTGGAGGATTCTCCAGTCTCTTCTCCGGTGCGTGGCGCCAGCTGGTGACGCGGCACACCGTTCGGTCCAGTCGACTTGCGGGCGGTCAGCTTGATGCGAGCCATATCTGGACAAGAGGTTATAGATGAGAAAGGCTAGCAAGAAAAGGTATAGGTACACTATCCCAACGAACTCATTTATTAACTTAAGTGAATATGACATGATGCATGAATCGTTCCTACGGAACAAGGCAATGCAATACTTAACATATATAGGGCTTAAAACATGTTGTTCCACTAGCTAGTGTTGCCATAAGAGGGACAAGATGAGAGAAGCAATTTGGACTCAAAATAGTCAAGTTTAAATTTTGTTTGGACTCAAAAGAACTTTTGAAGTTTTCACAAAAGAAACACTGCAACGTTAAAGTGAGATGCTCCGATACCACTCTGTGACGGAACGACCCTAATCCTATGGCCCACGTGTCCCTGTCAACCTCTGACAGCCGAACCCATGTTCCATGTGATTAAGACCTGTTCGCCACCGGGCTACATCAGCGCCCAATGTCCGCAGGATCATCTCACAATTCGGTTACAGCATTGCATACTTTTACAAATAACATCGGAATAAAGAGCGGAAGACTTAAATAACATTAGTTTTACAAAACGAGGTTTCAAATGAAGTAAGGAGTATGGTTATTACAAACCATTGTTCGGGTGATTCAAAGTAGACAACGTAGCGGAAACATTAACATAAAGATACATGTAACACCCAGCCCGAGGGTGCACATTTACTCATCGGCCTCATCGGCCTCTTCCTGGACGAAGGTCACGCAACAGGGTGCGAGACACATCGGGGTCTCAGGCATACCTGCAACATGGGTAACAAACCCTGAGTACTGGGGTACTCAACAAGACTTACCCGACTAAAGAAGGAATGAGAGGCTTAGGGTAGTCAAGGTAAGGCTTAAGCAAGATCAAGTATTTTGCAGAAAAGCATTTTTGTAAACCTTATTTTATTTTTGAAAGATTCAGTATTCCTCAATTCTTCATCATTCATGATTCATTTTACATTTCAAAACATTCCTAGTTGAGAACCACTCTCCGTTGACAGTCAGTGGACCAAGTCTCCATAACCGAGGAGCAACGTTAATCCGGATAAATAATACTCAGCTGAGGATCCCTATCCACACTGCATATGTAGCACCCAAGCTTGCATATGCCAACCCGTCTACCACGATTCCTCCAAGATTGGGCCCGGTCCTACGCCACCCGGAAGTACAGTACACCACTCCAATTTTCCGCCAGCGACAAGTACCTCGGGACTCTAACCCAAGAGTACAGGTCCTGACACGTGGGTACATGCTACTTCCGCCATCTCTCCACTCCCAGTGCGCGGTTGTCGGTCCAATAAAGGATTCCTCGGAGCCAGAGCTTCCCGTAGTATGTGAATAGTTACAAGTCTTGACCAGCAGGCCCCCATACGGATGGTCCCTAATTTTCCAGCCAGAACTATACCTTGGTCATATCTCACCCAAGCGTAATAGTCCTGTCAGTTTTTCAACCATGTCCCGGTCGGTGTCAACTGTTGAGTCCCGGACTACAACATGACGGCACCGTACGCGCGGACAACCTCTTCTCGACAATGACCACATGCTAGCTAGGCAAGCAGTCATCGAATGGGAAGTAAAGCCAAATTCCCATAAAGATTCTTAAGTGATCACACTTTTGAAAATGACATTTTATTGCAAGTCTAATTCAATAAGCATTGCTAAGCATTTTTCAAATACTTTTGAAAAGCAGGTATCAGGTGTATCAGTGGTCAAGGTGGATAGTGCATCAATTAGGATAGCACACAACTCCTATAAACCTAATGCAATAATTTAACTCAAAAGCATTTAAGGAAATCATTTTATAAATTCAAGGAAAGGGTTAGATGCACCGGGGCTTGCCTTGAAGAGCAAAGAGAGCAGACTCGGGGTAGGTATAGGTGTTGGAGCTCGGGGTCGCCTCGGGAGTTGGTTCGTCAACAGCGGCCTCGACTCTGGTACCTTCTTCGTCAACTATACGGATGCAATGATGAATGCTCATGAGAATGATGATATGGACTTATGGTGCAAGACAATTCCACTGAATCTAGATTACTCTTAGGCAAGGCATAATCGAAATCTAGGTTGAGCATAAAAGGTAACCATTTCTTTCTTAAGCATTATTGATGTTAGGCCTTATTATAATTATCCTAAGTATTAACCAAACATATCATCACAGACATCATAGACCAAAGGGTAGGGGTCTATGAACATCAATCAATCCAAAGATCACATCATTAAACACTTATTACCAACCCTAATCCATCTTTTCTATTTTTCTTATTTTATTTAAAAGGTCATTTTATGAAGTTGCTCCAAAAATTACCAAATTAATCACATAAGTTCATTAAGGCATAAACAGATGGCAAAACAAATTTCATAATTTTTGGAGGTCATTAAGATGCTCAAATAATCTAAACATTTAATTAACAAAAGGCACTATTCCTTAATTAAAATAAATGCTCAAAAATCAACTTGCTCCAAAAGACTTCAAAATTTTACCAGAGGTTCAGCATGTTATAACAAGGTCTCAAAAATTTATCTCAAGATTTTTGGAGTTATAGATCACTCTCCAAAAATACCAAAACCTTCATTTTTTTAATTAAAAGGGGAATTTTACATTTTCAAATTCTTGCAGAAAAGTCAAGTTTTATATTTTTATAAAATACTACACAGTGCAAGGAGCATACCATAATTTTCTGAGCATTTAAGGAACAACAGATTAATTCACACAAAAAAGAGAAAACAGAACACTATTCATAACTCTCCAAAAAGGAAAAGAGCACTGTGCTCCTTCTATGAAGGGCTCGGGCGAAACGGGCTCGGGCGAAACGGAAAGTGAGTGCTCCGTCCGAGGCCTGGCCCGGAGGCTCGGGCGAAGCGGACTCGGGCGAGATGGAAGGCTCGGGCGAGACGGAAGGCTCGGGCGAGACGGAAAAGCAAGCGTCCGTCCGAGGCCTAGCTCGACGAAGCGGAGGGTGCATGAGTCCGCTCGAGGCTTGGGCTCGGGCGAGACGGAGTGGAAGCAGAGGCCGGAGGCCTCGGGTGCTTACCACGGATCGGAGGCAGGGCTCGAGGGTGTGGCTCGGCACGTGCTCGAGGGTGGTGGTTCGGTGGAGCTCCTTCGGCGGCGAGCGGCGAGCGGCGCTCCGGCGACCCTGCGCAACACACGAGACCGCAAGGGCCTGGTCAGAGTCGCACGGAACCAAGGAACACGACACGGGGGTCGGTGAGGGATGATCATGGCCGGAGACGGCGAATTTCACGAACCCGAGCTCGCCGGGTTTCTGCCGGAGATGGGAACGGCGAGCTTACGCCGGGCGATTGAGGGCGGTAGAGATGAAATTGAAGGGTGGGAAAGCTCCACGAGCTCAAGGCGGAGCTTCTGAGCTAGGTGGTGGAGCGGCGGAGGCACTGGACTGGCCTGGCCACGGTGGCGGAGAGGATGAGAAGCTTCGGGGCTCCGGCGGGCTTATATAGCCGCGGCCAGAGGCCGGTAGAGAGCACGGGGTGGGGTGGATAAGATCGGCGGGAGCGTGCGCACTCGATTGCGCTAAGGCGGAGGTGATGGCGTGCAGCCGGGGCCGGTGCGCAAGCTTGGCCGGCAATGGCCACGCGGCGGCGGCGCGCTGGGCTCGGTAGGGGACGGGAGCGGGGTCAACTGTGCGCGTGCGGGTGCGAAATGATGGTGGCGACAACGGCGGCTGGTCGGGGACAGACGAGCGGCTACCAAACGCGTGGCGCGCGCAGCGCCGGAGGCTCGGCCACGACCGGGGCCCTCCCCCTACGCGAGGAAGATGAACAGGGCTACGCCCTAGGGTTTGACTTTTTGGCTGGTATCTGTATTTTGCAAATTACTTCCAAAATTTGAACTGTGCGACAAAAACTCAAAATACCAAAGTTGCTCAGAAAAATGAGATCTACAACTTTGTCAATATGAACATTTTCAAATTCCAAATAGTTTTTGAAATATATTCAAAAACAGAAAAGGAGACACTTTTCAAATTTGATTCAAATCAAAATTACTTTGGATTTCAAACTGAGACTTGAAAATTTGTAAATACCAAAGTTGTTCCTCTCGATCAGATTCACAACTTTGCTTTTTGAACCAACTCAAAATTTTGACTTTTGAAAAAGTTATCAAAAAGGGAATAAATCCAGGATTTGGGATTTTAGGGTTTTGCAAAAGGGAAAATCAAATCAAATCTGATTTTTGAACTTTGATCAATGCAGCAAACATCAGGGCACTAAATTTGAACAAGAATTAAATATAACTAGGCACAGAGGTGAAATTACCATTTTGCCCTTATAGAGAGAATTGGGCTTTTAGGGTTTTTGAAAAGGGAATCAAGGCATAGCAATTAGGCAAATCAAATGCATCACAGGAAATGATTAATGCTTAAGATGATGACATGTCAAGTTAATTACATTTGAACACCAGGGGTGTTACAGCCTTCCCCCCTAAAAGAAATCTCGCCCTGAGATTCCACGTCTTAAGAAGGAAAAGGCAAAACCTTACATCTACAAAGATTCGAGAAAGTCGGGATAGTTCTTTGCTAAGAAGTCTTCGGATTCCCAGGTGGCTTCTTCTTCAGAGTGTTGGTTCCACTGGATCTTGTACCATCTTGTGGTGGTTCTTCGGGTAACACGATCCTTGTGATCCAACACGCGAACTGGATACTCAGTGTATGACAGATCTGGTTCTAGCTCAACGCCTTCAACTTCAACCACATGTTCAGGTACTCGGAGACACTTCTTGAGTTGGGAGACATGAAACACATTATGAACTGCTGAAAGATGATCGGGCAAACTTAACTTGTAAGCAACCTTGCCACAACGATCCAGAATCTCAAACGGACCAATGTAACGGGGTGCTAGCTTTCCTTTGACTCCAAAACGAGTGACTCCTTTGGTGGGTGAGACCTTTAGATACACATAATCCCCGATCTCGAACTGCAGAGGTCGACGTCTCTTGTCAGCATAACTTTTCTGTCGAGACTGTGCGATCTTCATGTTCTCTTGTATTTGCTTGACTTTCTCTTCCATATCTTTTACTAGGTCAACTCCAAAGAATTCCCTTTCTCCGGGTTCAGACCAACTGAGAGGTGTACGACAACGGCGGCCGTACAGTGCTTCAAAGGGTGCCATTTTGATGCTCTCTTGGTAACTGTTATTATAAGAGAATTCTGCCAAGGGCAAACACTGATCCCAAGTATCTGCGAAGGTAAGCACACCGGCTCTCAACATATCTTCTAACACTTGGTTGACTCTCTCGGTCTGTCCATCAGTCTGCGGATGATAAGCCGTGCTATACAATAGCTTGGTTCCAAGTGAGGCATGGAACGCTTTCCAGAACTTAGCGACAAACTGAGTACCACGATCTGAGATGATGGTCTTGGGTATGCCATGGAGCTTCACTATGTTGTTTTTGTACAAGGTGGCATAAGTTGGGGCGGTATAACTTGTTTTGACCGGTAAGAAGTGAGCTTGCTTCGTGAGACGGTCCACTATCACCCAAATGGAATCGAACCCTTTTTGAGTCTTGGGTAATCCATTGATAAAATCCATGCTGATATCCTCCCATTTCCAACCAGGTACTGACAAAGGTTGCAGCTCTCCTCCGGGCTTCATATGCACAGCCTTGACTTTCTGACATGTATCACAACGAGCGACATGTCGAGCGATCTCAATCTTCATCTTTGTCCACCAGAATTTCTGCTTCAAGTCTTGGTACATCTTGTTGCTGCCAGGATGGATGGCAAACCCAGTTGAGTGTGCTTCATCAAGGATTATCTGTCTCAGCTCAGGTACCTTGGGAACTACCAGACGGTTCTTGAACCATACCACTCCTTCATCATCAATCCTGAAACAGTCAGCCTTTCCAACTTGAACCTTTTCGATGATGTGCTTGATTCCGGGGTTATCTTTCTGTGCAGCTATGATTTGTTCTCTGATAGAGGTTTCTACTCTGACATTGCCTAGACTTCCTTGTGGAACCATTTCAATACCCAGCTTCTCTAGTTCATAGCATAGGGAAGATTCATAGGATTTCATAACCAGGCAGTTACAGTATGACTTGCGACTGAGTGCATCGGCGACCACATTCGCCTTACCCGGATGGTAATGCACTTCGATATCATAGTCCTTGATTAACTCAAGCCATCTTCGCTGCCTCATGTTCAGCTCTTCTTGGGTGAAGATATACTTCAGGCTCTTGTGATCTGTGTACACATTGCAGGTACTGCCCAACAGATAATGACGCCATATCTTCAAGGCATGAACCACTGCTGCTAACTCAAGATCATGAGTTGGATAATTTTCCTCATGTCGCTTAAGCTGCCGCGAGGCATAAGCGATCACTCTTCCTTCTTGCATCAACACGCAACCCAAACCAGTACCAGATGCATCACAGTAGACATCAAAGGGCTTCTCGACGTTTGGCTGAGCTAGCACTGGTGATGTGGTCAACAATTTCTTCAAAGTCTGAAAAGCTTGTTCACAAGCTGGTGACCAAAAGAACTTCACAGAATTCTTCAGCAACTCGGTGATAGGCTTGGCGATTCTGGAGAAATCTGGGATGAATCGACGATAATATCCAGCCATTCCCATAAAACTGCGGACCTTGTGAACAGAGGTAGGTGGCTTCCAATCCAGGATATCTGACACTTTTCCAGGGTCGACTGACACACCTTCGGCGGAAAGGACATGACCAAGAAACTGTATCTGATCTAACCAGAACTCACATTTACTGAACTTAGCATAGAGCTGATGGTCTCTGAGACGGGATAGAACGATACGAAGATGCTTGGCGTGATCTTCAGGGGTTTTTGAGTAGACAAGGATGTCGTCAATGAACACGACCACGAATTTATCAAGCTCTGGCATGAACACAGAGTTCATGAGGTACATGAAATGAGCGGGTGCATTGGTCAAACCGAAGGACATGACCAAGTACTCATATAGGCCGTATCGGGTGGTAAAAGCTGTTTTAGGAATATCTTCAGGACGAATCTTTATTTGGTGGTAGCCGGATCTGAGATCGATCTTGGAGAATACCTTGGCTCCAGCTAACTGGTCAAAGAGAAGATCAATACGAGGCAAGGGGTATTTGTTTTTGATGGTGACTTCGTTGAGTGGGCGATAATCAACGCAAAGTCTGAGACTCTTGTCTTTCTTCTTTACAAAGATTGCAGGACAGCCCCAAGGAGACGAGCTTGGGCGAATGAAACCCTTGTTCAACAAATCTTGTAATTGGATTTTTAGTTCTGCCAACTCTCTGGGAGGCATACGATAAGCTCTGCGGGATATAGGAGCAGTCCCGGGCTTTAGCTCTATGGCAAACTCAACGTCACGGTCAGGAGGTAGACCAGGTAAATCCTCAGGAAAAACATCAGGGAACTCACAGACTACAGGGATGTCTCGAATCCCTTGATCATAGGTAGCATTTAGCTGTGTAGTGGCTGGTTTTGAGGGCATAGGAAGTTGGAGAAGGAGTTTGGCGGTACTGTTAGGAATATCCACTCTCACAACTCTATTCAAGATGTCGATCATGGCTTTATACTGACACATCCAATTCATGCCTAGGATGACATCTATCTCCTGATCATGAAGCACTATCATGGTGGTGGGAAATACATGTTCCCCCAACCTTACTGGTATACTGCGAACCACCTCTTTGGTGATTATACGCCCTCCAGGCGACAAAATGCAAAAACTTTCTTTCAACTCCCCAATTGATATGTCATGCTTAGAGACGAAGGTACGACTGATGAAAGAATGCGATGCACCAGAATCAAACAACACAACTGCAGGATGATTGGCAACGGGAAACCTACCGATCATGACGGGCTCCCCTTCTGGAATATCGCTGACAGTGGTGTAGTAGACTTGCCCGTGCTTCTTGACGAACTTGCCCTTCTGCACTTGCTGCTGTGGAGCACGGTGTTGCTGCTGCTGTGGTCCTCTAGGACCCTTCTGAAAGTTCTGAGCAGGCTTCTTGGGCTTTGGGCACTCGCGAGACCAGTGGCCAAGTTGACCACAGTTGTAGCAGGGATGGTTATAGGCGGTTTGTGGGGTGGTGATACGAACACCTGGGGCGTTCGGCTGAGTGGCACTTTGTTGGTTGGCGTTGTGGGTGGTAGCCGCGGTACGGACAACCACTTGCTGGTGAGGGTAAGGTGGACGGTTGTGGTGGTGACTAGGATGATATATGACCCTCTGGCGCTTGTGATTGCCAGAGTGGCTGCTAGATCCTGCTTTCTTCTTCTTCTTCTCCTCTTGGTACTGACGGTTACTCTCTTCAAAAGCAACTGCCCGGTCAACAGCCTCATGATAAGAACCGGTCAGGTTGTTTGACATGCTTCTGCGGATCTTAGGGTGCAATCCCCTAAGGAAACAATCTCTCTTCTTCTCATCCGTGTTGACATATTCCGCTGCATACTGACTCAGATGGTTGAATTGACCCACATACTGCATCACTGTGGAGTCCTTCTGCTGCAGGGCTAGGAACTGATCAAGCTTCATCTTCATCAGACCTGATGGGATGTGGTGTGCACGGAAAGCGGTGCGGAACTCTTCCCAGGTCAACTCATGACCTTCAGGCTGGGCAGCCAAGAGGTTGGCATACCAAGCACTTGCTGGGCCACGAAGCTGCTGCGAAGCAAACCGGGGCTTCTGGATTTCAGTGCATCGGATGAGACCAAACTTCTGCTCCATGGTGCGGAGCCAATCGTCAGCTTCGAGGGGTTCATCGGCTCTGGTGAAAACCGGTGGACGGGTTTCAGTGAAATCCACATAGGTGGTCTCTTGGTTGTGACGACCACGGTGACCAACATTCTGCTGTCCTTGGTTCTGAGCCATCAGATTGGCAGCGGCGGCCAGGGCTGCAATGGCATCTGCTAGGGTAGCTGGGACAGGTGGAGGGTTTGGGATGTTGGCATCATCAGAACCTCCAGCTCCGGTACGGGTGTTCACAGGCATCTGTATAAGCAACTCGGAACTCAGCATAAATGGACAAAGGTTCTGAAATGACCGATTGATAGCTTCATTGATACAAAGATAGCTGGCTTGATAAAGATGACAACAGACTGATACAGGCCGATAAAGGGGAAAAGATACGAAAAGAAAGATACATGCCAGACTTGGCAACAGACAGACTAACGCCCCCAAACCTAGACTAAGGTTTTAGGTAAGCAGATGGTACAGACACAAGGAGTCTAGTCGTCATCGATGAAGATCAACTCTTCGTCATCATCATCATCCTCGATGATAAGCTCAGGCTCTTCCTCCTCATCTTCATCTTCAACGTGGACATCTTCAGCAGGTTCCACTTCCTCATTCTGATCGGGCTCGTGTTCCACTTCAGGTTCCTCCACGACTCCGTCTTCGGGGTCCTCAGCAACTGGTGGAATCACGGGGTGGAGCTGGTTGTGCAGCTGGTGTACTTCCTCATGAAGCATATCATTGAACTGCTCGATCTGGGCGGTGTACTGCTGCAGTCCATGGAGCTGGGCTCTGGTGACATCTTCGCGGGTCCAAGCATCATTGCGCTGCTCGATAGCGCGAACCGTGTTCCGATTGGCCTGCTCCAGGGAAGCTCGTGCCTCATAAAACTCCAGGCGGGAAAGATAGAAGTCATGCTCCATGTTCTCCATCTCAGCCTTCAGATTCTTGATTTCCTCCTTCAGCTGTTTGCGGGTACGACGGGGAAAACGACGACCATTGGAGGATTCTCCAGTCTCTTCTCCGGTGCGTGGCGCCAGCTGGTGACGCGGCACACCGTTCGGTCCAGTCGACTTGCGGGCGGTCAGCTTGATGCGAGCCATATCTGGACAAGAGGTTATAGATGAGAAAGGCTAGCAAGAAAAGGTATAGGTACACTATCCCAACGAACTCATTTATTAACTTAAGTGAATATGACATGATGCATGAATCGTTCCTACGGAACAAGGCAATGCAATACTTAACATATATAGGGCTTAAAACATGTTGTTCCACTAGCTAGTGTTGCCATAAGAGGGACAAGATGAGAGAAGCAATTTGGACTCAAAATAGTCAAGTTTAAATTTTGTTTGGACTCAAAAGAACTTTTGAAGTTTTCACAAAAGAAACACTGCAACGTTAAAGTGAGATGCTCCGATACCACTCTGTGACGGAACGACCCTAATCCTATGGCCCACGTGTCCCTGTCAACCTCTGACAGCCGAACCCATGTTCCATGTGATTAAGACCTGTTCGCCACCGGGCTACATCAGCGCCCAATGTCCGCAGGATCATCTCACAATTCGGTTACAGCATTGCATACTTTTACAAATAACATCGGAATAAAGAGCGGAAGACTTAAATAACATTAGTTTTACAAAACGAGGTTTCAAATGAAGTAAGGAGTATGGTTATTACAAACCATTGTTCGGGTGATTCAAAGTAGACAACGTAGCGGAAACATTAACATAAAGATACATGTAACACCCAGCCCGAGGGTGCACATTTACTCATCGGCCTCATCGGCCTCTTCCTGGACGAAGGTCACGCAACAGGGTGCGAGACACATCGGGGTCTCAGGCATACCTGCAACATGGGTAACAAACCCTGAGTACTGGGGTACTCAACAAGACTTACCCGACTAAAGAAGGAATGAGAGGCTTAGGGTAGTCAAGGTAAGGCTTAAGCAAGATCAAGTATTTTGCAGAAAAGCATTTTTGTAAACCTTATTTTATTTTTGAAAGATTCAGTATTCCTCAATTCTTCATCATTCATGATTCATTTTACATTTCAAAACATTCCTAGTTGAGAACCACTCTCCGTTGACAGTCAGTGGACCAAGTCTCCATAACCGAGGAGCAACGTTAATCCGGATAAATAATACTCAGCTGAGGATCCCTATCCACACTGCATATGTAGCACCCAAGCTTGCATATGCCAACCCGTCTACCACGATTCCTCCAAGATTGGGCCCGGTCCTACGCCACCCGGAAGTACAGTACACCACTCCAATTTTCCGCCAGCGACAAGTACCTCGGGACTCTAACCCAAGAGTACAGGTCCTGACACGTGGGTACATGCTACTTCCGCCATCTCTCCACTCCCAGTGCGCGGTTGTCGGTCCAATAAAGGATTCCTCGGAGCCAGAGCTTCCCGTAGTATGTGAATAGTTACAAGTCTTGACCAGCAGGCCCCCATACGGATGGTCCCTAATTTTCCAGCCAGAACTATACCTTGGTCATATCTCACCCAAGCGTAATAGTCCTGTCAGTTTTTCAACCATGTCCCGGTCGGTGTCAACTGTTGAGTCCCGGACTACAACATGACGGCACCGTACGCGCGGACAACCTCTTCTCGACAATGACCACATGCTAGCTAGGCAAGCAGTCATCGAATGGGAAGTAAAGCCAAATTCCCATAAAGATTCTTAAGTGATCACACTTTTGAAAATGACATTTTATTGCAAGTCTAATTCAATAAGCATTGCTAAGCATTTTTCAAATACTTTTGAAAAGCAGGTATCAGGTGTATCAGTGGTCAAGGTGGATAGTGCATCAATTAGGATAGCACACAACTCCTATAAACCTAATGCAATAATTTAACTCAAAAGCATTTAAGGAAATCATTTTATAAATTCAAGGAAAGGGTTAGATGCACCGGGGCTTGCCTTGAAGAGCAAAGAGAGCAGACTCGGGGTAGGTATAGGTGTTGGAGCTCGGGGTCGCCTCGGGAGTTGGTTCGTCAACAGCGGCCTCGACTCTGGTACCTTCTTCGTCAACTATACGGATGCAATGATGAATGCTCATGAGAATGATGATATGGACTTATGGTGCAAGACAATTCCACTGAATCTAGATTACTCTTAGGCAAGGCATAATCGAAATCTAGGTTGAGCATAAAAGGTAACCATTTCTTTCTTAAGCATTATTGATGTTAGGCCTTATTATAATTATCCTAAGTATTAACCAAACATATCATCACAGACATCATAGACCAAAGGGTAGGGGTCTATGAACATCAATCAATCCAAAGATCACATCATTAAACACTTATTACCAACCCTAATCCATCTTTTCTATTTTTCTTATTTTATTTAAAAGGTCATTTTATGAAGTTGCTCCAAAAATTACCAAATTAATCACATAAGTTCATTAAGGCATAAACAGATGGCAAAACAAATTTCATAATTTTTGGAGGTCATTAAGATGCTCAAATAATCTAAACATTTAATTAACAAAAGGCACTATTCCTTAATTAAAATAAATGCTCAAAAATCAACTTGCTCCAAAAGACTTCAAAATTTTACCAGAGGTTCAGCATGTTATAACAAGGTCTCAAAAATTTATCTCAAGATTTTTGGAGTTATAGATCACTCTCCAAAAATACCAAAACCTTCATTTTTTTAATTAAAAGGGGAATTTTACATTTTCAAATTCTTGCAGAAAAGTCAAGTTTTATATTTTTATAAAATACTACACAGTGCAAGGAGCATACCATAATTTTCTGAGCATTTAAGGAACAACAGATTAATTCACACAAAAAAGAGAAAACAGAACACTATTCATAACTCTCCAAAAAGGAAAAGAGCACTGTGCTCCTTCTATGAAGGGCTCGGGCGAAACGGGCTCGGGCGAAACGGAAAGTGAGTGCTCCGTCCGAGGCCTGGCCCGGAGGCTCGGGCGAAGCGGACTCGGGCGAGATGGAAGGCTCGGGCGAGACGGAAGGCTCGGGCGAGACGGAAAAGCAAGCGTCCGTCCGAGGCCTAGCTCGACGAAGCGGAGGGTGCATGAGTCCGCTCGAGGCTTGGGCTCGGGCGAGACGGAGTGGAAGCAGAGGCCGGAGGCCTCGGGTGCTTACCACGGATCGGAGGCAGGGCTCGAGGGTGTGGCTCGGCACGTGCTCGAGGGTGGTGGTTCGGTGGAGCTCCTTCGGCGGCGAGCGGCGAGCGGCGCTCCGGCGACCCTGCGCAACACACGAGACCGCAAGGGCCTGGTCAGAGTCGCACGGAACCAAGGAACACGACACGGGGGTCGGTGAGGGATGATCATGGCCGGAGACGGCGAATTTCACGAACCCGAGCTCGCCGGGTTTCTGCCGGAGATGGGAACGGCGAGCTTACGCCGGGCGATTGAGGGCGGTAGAGATGAAATTGAAGGGTGGGAAAGCTCCACGAGCTCAAGGCGGAGCTTCTGAGCTAGGTGGTGGAGCGGCGGAGGCACTGGACTGGCCTGGCCACGGTGGCGGAGAGGATGAGAAGCTTCGGGGCTCCGGCGGGCTTATATAGCCGCGGCCAGAGGCCGGTAGAGAGCACGGGGTGGGGTGGATAAGATCGGCGGGAGCGTGCGCACTCGATTGCGCTAAGGCGGAGGTGATGGCGTGCAGCCGGGGCCGGTGCGCAAGCTTGGCCGGCAATGGCCACGCGGCGGCGGCGCGCTGGGCTCGGTAGGGGACGGGAGCGGGGTCAACTGTGCGCGTGCGGGTGCGAAATGATGGTGGCGACAACGGCGGCTGGTCGGGGACAGACGAGCGGCTACCAAACGCGTGGCGCGCGCAGCGCCGGAGGCTCGGCCACGACCGGGGCCCTCCCCCTACGCGAGGAAGATGAACAGGGCTACGCCCTAGGGTTTGACTTTTTGGCTGGTATCTGTATTTTGCAAATTACTTCCAAAATTTGAACTGTGCGACAAAAACTCAAAATACCAAAGTTGCTCAGAAAAATGAGATCTACAACTTTGTCAATATGAACATTTTCAAATTCCAAATAGTTTTTGAAATATATTCAAAAACAGAAAAGGGGACACTTTTCAAATTTGATTCAAATCAAAATTACTTTGGATTTCAAACTGAGACTTGAAAATTTGTAAATACCAAAGTTGTTCCTCTCGATCAGATTCACAACTTTGCTTTTTGAACCAACTCAAAATTTTGACTTTTGAAAAAGTTATCAAAAAGGGAATAAATCCAGGATTTGGGATTTTAGGGTTTTGCAAAAGGGAAAATCAAATCAAATCTGATTTTTGAACTTTGATCAATGCAGCAAACATCAGGGCACTAAATTTGAACAGGAATTAAATATAACTAGGCACAGAGGTGAAATTACCATTTTGCCCTTATAGAGAAAATTGGGCTTTTAGGGTTTTTGAAAAGGGAATCAAGGCATAGCAATTAGGCAAATCAAATGCATCACAGGAAATGATTAATGCTTAAGATGATGACATGTCAAGTTAATTACATTTGAACACCAGGGGTGTTACAGCCTTCCCCCCTAAAAGAAATCTCGCCCTGAGATTCCACGTCTTAAGAAGGAAAAGGCAAAACCTTACATCTACAAAGATTCGAGAAAGTCGGGATAGTTCTTTGCTAAGAAGTCTTCGGATTCCCAGGTGGCTTCTTCTTCAGAGTGTTGGTTCCACTGGATCTTGTACCATCTTGTGGTGGTTCTTCGGGTAACACGATCCTTGTGATCCAACACGCGAACTGGATACTCAGTGTATGACAGATCTGGTTCTAGCTCAACGCCTTCAACTTCAACCACATGTTCAGGTACTCGGAGACACTTCTTGAGTTGGGAGACATGAAACACATTATGAACTGCTGAAAGATGATCGGGCAAACTTAACTTGTAAGCAACCTTGCCACAACGATCCAGAATCTCAAACGGACCAATGTAACGGGGTGCTAGCTTTCCTTTGACTCCAAAACGAGTGACTCCTTTGGTGGGTGAGACCTTTAGATACACATAATCCCCGATCTCAAACTGCAGAGGTCGACGTCTCTTGTCAGCATAACTTTTCTGTCGAGACTGTGCGATCTTCATGTTCTCTTGTATTTGCTTGACTTTCTCTTCCATATCTTTTACTAGGTCAACTCCAAAGAATTCCCTTTCTCCGGGTTCAGACCAACTGAGAGGTGTACGACAACGGCGGCCGTACAGTGCTTCAAAGGGTGCCATTTTGATGCTCTCTTGGTAACTGTTATTATAAGAGAATTCTGCCAAGGGCAAACACTGATCCCAAGTATCTGCGAAGGTAAGCACACCGGCTCTCAACATATCTTCTAACACTTGGTTGACTCTCTCGGTCTGTCCATCAGTCTGCGGATGATAAGCCGTGCTATACAATAGCTTGGTTCCAAGTGAGGCATGGAACGCTTTCCAGAACTTAGCGACAAACTGAGTACCACGATCTGAGATGATGGTCTTGGGTATGCCATGGAGCTTCACTATGTTGTTTTTGTACAAGGTGGCATAAGTTGGGGCGGTATAACTTGTTTTGACCGGTAAGAAGTGAGCTTGCTTCGTGAGACGGTCCACTATCACCCAAATGGAATCGAACCCTTTTTGAGTCTTGGGTAATCCATTGATAAAATCCATGCTGATATCCTCCCATTTCCAACCAGGTACTGACAAAGGTTGCAGCTCTCCTCCGGGCTTCATATGCACAGCCTTGACTTTCTGACATGTATCACAACGAGCGACATGTCGAGCGATCTCAATCTTCATCTTTGTCCACCAGAATTTCTGCTTCAAGTCTTGGTACATCTTGTTGCTGCCAGGATGGATGGCAAACCCAGTTGAGTGTGCTTCATCAAGGATTATCTGTCTCAGCTCAGGTACCTTGGGAACTACCAGACGGTTCTTGAACCATACCACTCCTTCATCATCAATCCTGAAACAGTCAGCCTTTCCAACTTGAACCTTTTCGATGATGTGCTTGATTCCGGGGTTATCTTTCTGTGCAGCTATGATTTGTTCTCTGATAGAGGTTTCTACTCTGACATTGCCTAGACTTCCTTGTGGAACCATTTCAATACCCAGCTTCTCTAGTTCATAGCATAGGGAAGATTCATAGGATTTCATAACCAGGCAGTTACAGTATGACTTGCGACTGAGTGCATCGGCGACCACATTCGCCTTACCCGGATGGTAATGCACTTCGATATCATAGTCCTTGATTAACTCAAGCCATCTTCGCTGCCTCATGTTCAGCTCTTCTTGGGTGAAGATATACTTCAGGCTCTTGTGATCTGTGTACACATTGCAGGTACTGCCCAACAGATAATGACGCCATATCTTCAAGGCATGAACCACTGCTGCTAACTCAAGATCATGAGTTGGATAATTTTCCTCATGTCGCTTAAGCTGCCGCGAGGCATAAGCGATCACTCTTCCTTCTTGCATCAACACGCAACCCAAACCAGTACCAGATGCATCACAGTAGACATCAAAGGGCTTCTCGACGTTTGGCTGAGCTAGCACTGGTGATGTGGTCAACAATTTCTTCAAAGTCTGAAAAGCTTGTTCACAAGCTGGTGACCAAAAGAACTTCACAGAATTCTTCAGCAACTCGGTGATAGGCTTGGCGATTCTGGAGAAATCTGGGATGAATCGACGATAATATCCAGCCATTCCCATAAAACTGCGGACCTTGTGAACAGAGGTAGGTGGCTTCCAATCCAGGATATCTGACACTTTTCCAGGGTCGACTGACACACCTTCGGCGGAAAGGACATGACCAAGAAACTGTATCTGATCTAACCAAAACTCACATTTACTGAACTTAGCATAGAGCTGATGGTCTCTGAGACGGGATAGAACGATACGAAGATGCTTGGCGTGATCTTCAGGGGTTTTTGAGTAGACAAGGATGTCGTCAATGAACACGACCACGAATTTATCAAGCTCTGGCATGAACACAGAGTTCATGAGGTACATGAAATGAGCGGGTGCATTGGTCAAACCGAAGGACATGACCAAGTACTCATATAGGCCGTATCGGGTGGTAAAAGCTGTTTTAGGAATATCTTCAGGACGAATCTTTATTTGGTGGTAGCCGGATCTGAGATCGATCTTGGAGAATACCTTGGCTCCAGCTAACTGGTCAAAGAGAAGATCAATACGAGGCAAGGGGTATTTGTTTTTGATGGTGACTTCGTTGAGTGGGCGATAATCAACGCAAAGTCTGAGACTCTTGTCTTTCTTCTTTACAAAGATTGCAGGACAGCCCCAAGGAGACGAGCTTGGGCGAATGAAACCCTTGTTCAACAAATCTTGTAATTGGATTTTTAGTTCTGCCAACTCTCTGGGAGGCATACGATAAGCTCTGCGGGATATAGGAGCAGTCCCGGGCTTTAGCTCTATGGCAAACTCAACGTCACGGTCAGGAGGTAGACCAGGTAAATCCTCAGGAAAAACATCAGGGAACTCACAGACTACAGGGATGTCTCGAATCCCTTGATCATAGGTAGCATTTAGCTGTGTAGTGGCTGGTTTTGAGGGCATAGGAAGTTGGAGAAGGAGTTTGGCGGTACTGTTAGGAATATCCACTCTCACAACTCTATTCAAGATGTCGATCATGGCTTTATACTGACACATCCAATTCATGCCTAGGATGACATCTATCTCCTGATCATGAAGCACTATCATGGTGGTGGGAAATACATGTTCCCCCAACCTTACTGGTATACTGCGAACCACCTCTTTGGTGATTATACGCCCTCCAGGCGACAAAATGCAAAAACTTTCTTTCAACTCCCCAATTGATATGTCATGCTTAGAGACGAAGGTACGACTGATGAAAGAATGCGATGCACCAGAATCAAACAACACAACTGCAGGATGATTGGCAACGGGAAACCTACCGATCATGACGGGCTCCCCTTCTGGAATATCGCTGACAGTGGTGTAGTAGACTTGCCCGTGCTTCTTGACGAACTTGCCCTTCTGCACTTGCTGCTGTGGAGCACGGTGTTGCTGCTGCTGTGGTCCTCTAGGACCCTTCTGAAAGTTCTGAGCAGGCTTCTTGGGCTTTGGGCACTCGCGAGACCAGTGGCCAAGTTGACCACAGTTGTAGCAGGGATGGTTATAGGCGGTTTGTGGGGTGGTGATACGAACACCTGGGGCGTTCGGCTGAGTGGCACTTTGTTGGTTGGCGTTGTGGGTGGTAGCCGCGGTACGGACAACCACTTGCTGGTGAGGGTAAGGTGGACGGTTGTGGTGGTGACTAGGATGATATATGACCCTCTGGCGCTTGTGATTGCCAGAGTGGCTGCTAGATCCTGCTTTCTTCTTCTTCTTCTCCTCTTGGTACTGACGGTTACTCTCTTCAAAAGCAACTGCCCGGTCAACAGCCTCATGATAAGAACCGGTCAGGTTGTTTGACATGCTTCTGCGGATCTTAGGGTGCAATCCCCTAAGGAAACAATCTCTCTTCTTCTCATCCGTGTTGACATATTCCGCTGCATACTGACTCAGATGGTTGAATTGACCCACATACTGCATCACTGTGGAGTCCTTCTGCTGCAGGGCTAGGAACTGATCAAGCTTCATCTTCATCAGACCTGATGGGATGTGGTGTGCACGGAAAGCGGTGCGGAACTCTTCCCAGGTCAACTCATGACCTTCAGGCTGGGCAGCCAAGAGGTTGGCATACCAAGCACTTGCTGGGCCACGAAGCTGCTGCGAAGCAAACCGGGGCTTCTGGATTTCAGTGCATCGGATGAGACCAAACTTCTGCTCCATGGTGCGGAGCCAATCGTCAGCTTCGAGGGGTTCATCGGCTCTGGTGAAAACCGGTGGACGGGTTTCAGTGAAATCCACATAGGTGGTCTCTTGGTTGTGACGACCACGGTGACCAACATTCTGCTGTCCTTGGTTCTGAGCCATCAGATTGGCAGCGGCGGCCAGGGCTGCAATGGCATCTGCTAGGGTAGCTGGGACAGGTGGAGGGTTTGGGATGTTGGCATCATCAGAACCTCCAGCTCCGGTACGGGTGTTCACAGGCATCTGTATAAGCAACTCGGAACTCAGCATAAATGGACAAAGGTTCTGAAATGACCGATTGATAGCTTCATTGATACAAAGATAGCTGGCTTGATAAAGATGACAACAGACTGATACAGGCCGATAAAGGGGAAAAGATACGAAAAGAAAGATACATGCCAGACTTGGCAACAGACAGACTAACGCCCCCAAACCTAGACTAAGGTTTTAGGTAAGCAGATGGTACAGACACAAGGAGTCTAGTCGTCATCGATGAAGATCAACTCTTCGTCATCATCATCATCCTCGATGATAAGCTCAGGCTCTTCCTCCTCATCTTCATCTTCAACGTGGACATCTTCAGCAGGTTCCACTTCCTCATTCTGATCGGGCTCGTGTTCCACTTCAGGTTCCTCCACGACTCCGTCTTCGGGGTCCTCAGCAACTGGTGGAATCACGGGGTGGAGCTGGTTGTGCAGCTGGTGTACTTCCTCATGAAGCATATCATTGAACTGCTCGATCTGGGCGGTGTACTGCTGCAGTCCATGGAGCTGGGCTCTGGTGACATCTTCGCGGGTCCAAGCATCATTGCGCTGCTCGATAGCGCGAACCGTGTTCCGATTGGCCTGCTCCAGGGAAGCTCGTGCCTCATAAAACTCCAGGCGGGAAAGATAGAAGTCATGCTCCATGTTCTCCATCTCAGCCTTCAGATTCTTGATTTCCTCCTTCAGCTGTTTGCGGGTACGACGGGGAAAACGACGACCATTGGAGGATTCTCCAGTCTCTTCTCCGGTGCGTGGCGCCAGCTGGTGACGCGGCACACCGTTCGGTCCAGTCGACTTGCGGGCGGTCAGCTTGATGCGAGCCATATCTGGACAAGAGGTTATAGAT
Organism: Coix lacryma-jobi var. lacryma-jobi; assembly: GCA_009763385.1. Taxonomy (NCBI): domain Eukaryota; kingdom Viridiplantae; phylum Streptophyta; class Magnoliopsida; order Poales; family Poaceae; genus Coix; species Coix lacryma-jobi. Next base: position 5,321,240 of record CM019825.1, on the reverse strand, counting down.
GAGAAAGGCTAGCAAGAAAAGGTATAGGTACACTATCCCAACGAACTCATTTATTAACTTAAGTGAATATGACATGATGCATGAATCGTTCCTACGGAACAAGGCAATGCAATACTTAACATATATAGGGCTTAATACATGTTGTTCCACTAGCTAGTGTTGCCATAAGAGAGACAAGATGAGAGAAGCAATTTGGACTCAAAATAGTCAAGTTTAAATTTTGTTTGGACTCAAAAGAACTTTTGAAGTTTTCACAAAAGAAACACTGCAACGTTAAAGTGAGATGCTCCGATACCACTCTGTGACGGAACGACCCTAATCCTATGGCCCACGTGTCCCTGTCAACCTCTGACAGCCGAACCCATGTTCCATGTGATTAAGACCTGTTCGCCACCGGGCTACATCAGCGCCCAATGTCCGCAGGATCATCTCACAATTCGGTTACAGCATTGCATACTTTTACAAATAACATCGGAATAAAGAGCGGAAGACTTAAATAACATTAGTTTTACAAAACGAGGTTTCAAATGAAGTAAGGAGTACGGTTATTACAAACCATTGTTCGGGTGATTCAAAGTAGACAACGTAGCGGAAACATTAACATAAAGATACATGTAACACCCAGCCCGAGGGTGCACATTTACTCATCGGCCTCATCGGCCTCTTCCTGGACGAAGGTCACGCAACAGGGTGCGAGACACATCGGGGTCTCAGGCATACCTGCAACATGGGTAACAAACCCTGAGTACTGGGGTACTCAACAAGACTTACCCGACTAAAGAAGGAATGAGAGGCTTAGGGTAGTCACGGTAAGGCTTAAGCAAGATCAAGTATTTTGCAGAAAAGCATTTTTGTAAACCTTATTTTATTTTTGAAAGATTCAGTATTCCTCAATTCTTCATCATTCATGATTCATTTTACATTTCAAAACATTCCTAGTTGAGAACCACTCTCCGTTGACAGTCAGTGGACCAAGTCTCCATAACCGAGGAGCAACGTTAATCCGGATAAATAATACTCAGCTGAGGATCCCTATCCACACTGCATATGTAGCACCCAAGCTTGCATATGCCAACCCGTCTACCACGATTCCTCCAAGATTGGGCCCGGTCCTACGCCACCCGGAAGTACAGTACACCACTCCAATTTTCCGCCAGCGACAAGTACCTCGGGACTCTAACCCAAGAGTACAGGTCCTGACACGTGGGTACATGCTACTTCCGCCATCTCTCCACTCCCAGTGCGCGGTTGTCGGTCCAATAAAGGATTCCTCGGAGCCAGAGCTTCCCGTAGTATGTGAATAGTTACAAGTCTTGACCAGCAGGCCCCCATACGGATGGTCCCTAATTTTCCAGCCAGAACTATACCTTGGTCATATCTCACCCAAGCGTAATAGTCCTGTCAGTTTTTCAACCATGTCCCGGTCGGTGTCAACTGTTGAGTCCCGGACTACAACATGACGGCACCGTACGCGCGGACAACCTCTTCTCGACAATGACCACATGCTAGCTAGGCAAGCAGTCATCGAACGGGAAGTAAAGCCAAATTCCCATAAAGATTCTTAAGTGATCACACTTTTGAAAATGACATTTTATTGCAAGTCTAATTCAATAAGCATTGCTAAGCATTTTTCAAATACTTTTGAAAAGCAGGTATCAGGTGTATCAGTGGTCAAGGTGGATAGTGCATCAATTAGGATAGCACACAACTCCTATAAACCTAATGCAATAATTTAACTCAAAAGCATTTAAGGAAATCATTTTATAAATTCAAGGAAAGGGTTAGATGCACCGGGGCTTGCCTTGAAGAGCAAAGAGAGCAGACTCGGGGTAGGTATAGGTGTTGGAGCTCGGGGTCGCCTCGGGAGTTGGTTCGTCAACAGCGGCCTCGACTCTGGTACCTTCTTCGTCAACTATACGGATGCAATGATGAATGCTCATGAGAATGATGATATGGACTTATGGTGCAAGACAATTCCACTGAATCTAGATTACTCTTAGGCAAGGCATAATCGAAATCTAGGTTGAGCATAAAAGGTAACCATTTCTTTCTTAAGCATTATTGATGTTAGGCCTTATTATAATTATCCTAAGTATTAACCAAACATATCATCACAGACATCATAGACCAAAGGGTAGGGGTCTATGAACATCAATCAATCCAAAGATCACATCATTAAACACTTATTACCAACCCTAATCCATCTTTTCTATTTTTCTTATTTTATTTAAAAGGTCATTTTATGAAGTTGCTCCAAAAATTACCAAATTAATCACATAAGTTCATTAAGGCATAAACAGATGGCAAAACAAATTTCATAATTTTTGGAGGTCATTAAGATGCTCAAATAATCTAAACATTTAATTAACAAAAGGCACTATTCCTTAATTAAAATAAATGCTCAAAAATCAACTTGCTCCAAAAGACTTCAAAATTTTACCAGAGGTTCAGCATGTTATAACAAGGTCTCAAAAATTTATCTCAAGATTTTTGGAGTTATAGATCACTCTCCAAAAATACCAAAACCTTCATTTTTTTAATTAAAAGGGGAATTTTACATTTTCAAATTCTTGCAGAAAAGTCAAGTTTCATATTTTTATAAAATACTACACAGTGCAAGGAGCATACCATAATTTTCTGAGCATTTAAGGAACAACAGATTAATTCACACAAAAAAGAGAAAACAGAACACTATTCATAACTCTCCAAAAAGGAAAAGAGCACTGTGCTCCTTCTATGAAGGGCTCGGGCGAAACGGGCTCGGGCGAAACGGAAAGTGAGTGCTCCGTCCGAGGCCTGGCCCGGAGGCTCGGGCGAAGCGGACTCGGGCGAGATGGAAGGCTCGGGCGAGACGGAAGGCTCGGGCGAGACGGAAAAGCAAGCGTCCGTCCGAGGCCTAGCTCGACGAAGCGGAGGGTGCATGAGTCCGCTCGAGGCTTGGGCTCGGGCGAGACGGAGTGGAAGCAGAGGCCGGAGGCCTCGGGTGCTTACCACGGATCGGAGGCAGGGCTCGAGGGTGTGGCTCGGCACGTGCTCGAGGGTGGTGGTTCGGTGGAGCTCCTTCGGCGGCGAGCGGCGAGCGGCGCTCCGGCGACCCTGCGCAACACACGAGACCGCAAGGGCCTGGTCAGAGTCGCACGGAACCAAGGAACACGACACGGGGGTCGGTGAGGGATGATCATGGCCGGAGACGGCGAATTTCACGAACCCGAGCTCGCCGGGTTTCTGCCGGAGATGGGAACGGCGAGCTTACGCCGAGCGATTGAGGGCGGTAGAGATGAAATTGAAGGGTGGGAAAGCTCCACGAGCTCAAGGCGGAGCTTCTGAGCTAGGTGGTGGAGCGGCGGAGGCACTGGACTGGCCTGGCCACGGTGGCGGAGAGGATGAGAAGCTTCGGGGCTCCGGCGGGCTTATATAGCCGCGGCCAGAGGCCGGTAGAGAGCACGGGGTGGGGTGGATAAGATCGGCGGGAGCGTGCGCACTCGATTGTGCTAAGGCGGAGGTGATGGCGTGCAGCCGGGGCCGGTGCGCAAGCTTGGCCGGCAATGGCCACGCGGCGGCGGCGCGCTGGGCTCGGTAGGGGACGGGAGCGGGGTCAACTGTGCGCGTGCGGGTGCGAAATGATGGTGGCGACAACGGCGGCTGGTCGGGGACAGACGAGCGGCTGCCAAACGCGTGGCGCGCGCAGCGCCGGAGGCTCGGCCACGACCGGGGCCCTCCCCCTACGCGAGGAAGATGAACAGGGCTACGCCCTAGGGTTTGACTTTTTGGCTGGTATCTGTATTTTGCAAATTACTTCCAAAATTTGAACTGTGCGACAAAAACTCAAAATACCAAAGTTGCTCAGAAAAATGAGATCTACAACTTTATCAATATGAACATTTTCAAATTCCAAATAGTTTTTGAACTATATTCAAAAACAGAAAAGGGGACACTTTTCAAATTTGATTCAAATCAAAATTACTTTGGATTTCAAACTGAGACTTGAAAATTTGTAAATACCAAAGTTGTTCCTCTCGATCAGATTCACAACTTTGCTTTTTGAACCAACTCAAAATTTTGACTTTTGAAAAAGTTATCAAAAAGGGAATAAATCCAGGATTTGGGATTTTAGGGTTTTGCAAAAGGGAAAATCAAATCAAATCTGATTTTTGAACTTTGATCAATGCAGCAAACATCAGGGCACTAAATTTGAACAAGAATTAAATATAACTAGGCACAGAGGTGAAATTACCATTTTGCCCTTATAGAGAGAATTGGGCTTTTAGGGTTTTTGAAAAGGGAATCAAGGCATAGCAATTAGGCAAATCAAATGCATCACAGGAAATGATTAATGCTTAAGATGATGACATGTCAAGTTAATTACATTTGAACACCAGGGGTGTTACAGATTCCCAGATGGACGGCTCAGATTAGTTCTGAGAGGGGCTGGCGGCGCTGTGTCGCCGGAGCAGAAAGAAACACGGCGGCGGCATCGCCGGAGTTGGGCGGGGGAGCTCGGGATTGCTCTATAGAGCGGTAGAGACCTCGGGAGTAGGTCCAATCGAAAGAGGAGAGCAAAGCGGACTCACCAGTGGTGATGATGGCGTCGGTGAGGTCTCTGTGACGGCGGATTGCGCGGCGAGGCGGACAGCGGGGGCGCTGCAACGACGGCGAGCACGGGTTAACGCGAAACCAGGGGAAAACAGAGGGGAAAAAGGTGTAATGGCTTCGCGTGACCAAGACGAAGCTAGATAGAAACCTTGCGACGGCTGGAACTCGTTGAAGCGTCGGGTTGACGACGGCGGATCGACGGCGGCCGCGGAGTTCGTCGCGGGAGCGAATTAGGGCACGAGAGCAGAAGCTTGATGCGTGGGGAGAGGCGGCGGACTCTCGGGGATCTTATAAGGGGATCGGCTCGGTCGATTTGGCAAGTGAGGACGCGTAGCGTCGATGGAATCGAACTCGGCATCGAGTTCGAGCCGGAGACGAGAGGGAGACGCCGTCCCTGACCGGTGGGGTAAGCTGTCAGCGAGAGGGAGAGAACCAGGCGCGCGGGTGCGGCGAGCGGACGGCTGGGCCGGCGGAGCGGCGCTGCGCGCGGGCGTTGGGCCGGGCAGCGGCCCATGCGGGCGAAGGAGAAAGGGGAAGGGGAGAAGAGAAACGGGCCGGCGCGAGGGGAGGAGCAGGCCGTCCAGGCTGATCGGGCCAAAAAGGGAGAGAGGGGAAGGGAGAGAAGGAAAATTGTTTTCCAATTTCAGATTTGATTTTTCAAATGCATTTTCAAATCCTTTTGAATTCAAACAACTTTTGAACTAAAACCACACATCACAAAAATAAGATATGCACCAGCATGTATGCATCAACATGATCTTTGGCCTAGGATTAATTTTAGCTTTTGCAAATAGTTTTATTAACTAGTTTCCATGCAACACATAAAATGCATAATTAAATCATATTGCCTATTTTTAAATTGATGCAAATTTTTGGGATGTTACAAATCTACCCCCCTTAGAGAATCTCGTCCTCGAGATTCCAGCGATGCTTACTCAAACAACTGCGGGTATGATTTTCTCAAATCCTCTTCTCTTTCCCAAGTTGCCTCTGCTTCTGAGTACCGATTCCACTGAACCTTACACATCTTTATTACTCTGCTCCGGGTAACTCTTTCGGCTGTCTCTAGAATTCTTGTTGGGTACTCATCATAAGTCAAATCTTCCTTAACTGTGAGCTCTTCCAACGGTATCTGCTCTTCGGGTACTCGCAGGCACTTTTTCAACTGAGAAACATGAAACACATTATGCACTCCTGACAAGCTTTCAGGCAATTCTAACTGATACGCCACTTCACCACGTCTTTCAAGAATTTTGAACGGTCCAATATACCTAGGTGCTAGCTTTCCTTTCTTATTGAACCTTTTCACACCTCTCATCGGTGACACCTTTAGGTAGACATAATCACCTACTGCAAAAGTTAGATCTGGACGACGGTTATTTGCATAACTCTTCTGCCGAGACTGAGCGGCTCTCAGGTTATCTCTGATTATCCTGACATGTTCCTCGGCATCCCTCAACACATCAGGTCCAAACACTTGACTTTCACCTGTCTGATCCCAGAACAACGGTGTTCTACACGGTCTTCCATACAAAGCTTCAAACGGTGCCATCTTTAGACTCTCCTGATAGCTGTTGTTATATGAGAACTCTGCATAACACAAATTCTTGTCCCAACTGGTGCCATATTGCAATGCACAAGCTCTCAACATGTCTTCTAGAATCTGATTTGTTCTTTCTGTCTGTCCATCAGTCTGTGGATGATAAGCAGTACTGAAGTTCAACCTTGTCCCCAATGATCGATGTATCATCTGCCAAAAGTGAGAGGTGAACTGCGTACCACGATCTGACACAATCTTTCTTGGCACTCCATGCAAACATACTATTCGTTCCATATACAATTCTGCCAATCTAGCTCCAGTATAGGTAGTTTTGACCGGTATAAAGTGAGCAACTTTGGTCAATCACTATTACCCATATGGAGTCGTAACCTCTCTGAGTACGAGGTAACCCAACTATAAAGTCCATACCAACTTCTTCCCACTTCCATTCAGGTATCTTCATCGGTTGTAACAGACCAGCGGGTCTCTGATGTTCTGCCTTTACCCTCTGACATGTATCACACAAAGCGACGTACTCGGCTACATCTCGCTTCAGTCCATCCCACCAATACTTTTTCTTCAGATCAAAGTACATCTTAGTGCTTCCAGGATGAATGGAATAAGCTGACTCATGCACTTCTCGCAGTATAGACTCACGTATCTCCTTGATTGCAGGTACACATAATCTATTCCCATGCCATAATGTACCATCATCATCTAACCGAAAACCTGATGCTTTGCCAAGAACAATGTTATCGGCTATCTGCTTTAACTTTTCATCTGACATCTGACCCTTACGTATCTCTTGCATCAATACTGGTTCAAGCTCTAACTCTATTCTGTTGATCACAATTCCCAAATTCAGATGTGCAAATTCAGCACACAACTCTTCTGACATAGAAGCAATTCGGATCTCATTGGCATGGCTTTTTCTGCTCAAGGCGTCTGCTACAACATTAGCCTTACCGGGATGGTAGTGTATTTCCAAATCATAGTCCTTAATCAATTCTAACCATCTGCGTTGTCTCAAATTCAGATCGGACTGAGTGAAAATGTACTTCAAGCTCTTATGATCGGTATAGATGTCTGTCTTGTGACCCACTAGATAGTGTCTCCAAATTTTCAATGCATGGACGACAGCTGCTAATTCTAAATCATGAGTGGGATAGTTCAGCTCATGCTTTCTCAACTGCCTTGATGCATATGCTACCACTTTGCCTTCTTGCATAAGAACACAACCCAAACCTTGACGAGATGCATCACAATAAATAGAGAAATCCTTACTCAGATCTGGCAGAATTAACACTGGAGCTGTAGTCAGACGTTTCTTCAACTCCTCAAAATTAGCTTGACATTTATCGGACCAGACAAACTTAGCATTCTTCTCTAGCAGAGCTGTCATTGGCTTAGCAAGTTTGGAGAATCCTTCAATGAATCTTCTATAGTAACCGGCCAATCCAAGGAAACTACGAATCTCGGTCACATCTGTTGGTGGCTCCCAGTTCAACACATCTTCAACCTTGCCCGGATCTACTGAGATGCCTCCATTAGAGATAACATGTCCAAGGAAAGAAACTTCCTTTAACCAGAACTCACACTTACTGCGCTTGGCATACAACTTGTGCTCTCTGAGTTTCTGTAGCACTAACCTCAGATGATCAGCATGATCCTCCTTGTTCTTAGAGTATACTAGAATATCATCAATAAACACAACAACGAACTTGTCGAGATATTCCATGAACACCTTGTTCATCAAATACATAAAGTAGGCAGGTGCATTGGTCAATCCAAATGACATGACTGTATACTCATACAACCCATACCTTGTAGTGAAAGCTGTCTTTGGAATATCAGATGCTCGAATCTTCAACTGATGATAACCAGAACGCAGATCAATCTTAGAGAACACACATGCACCTTTAAGCTGGTCAAACAGATCATCAATCCTCGGCAACGGGTACTTGTTCTTGATGGTAACTTCATTAAGCGATCTATAGTCAACACACATCCGTTGACCACCATCCTTCTTGTCAACAAAAATGATAGGAGCTCCCCAAGGTGATGAACTAGGACGAATAAACCCTTTTTCTTGTAACTCTTTAATTTGTTTCTTAAGTTCTTCTAATTCAGGTACTCCCATTCTATATGGTCTTTTAGCTATGGGTGCAGTTCCAGGTAAAAGTTCAATAATAAATTCAATGTCGCGATCAGGTGGCATACCTGGCAAGTCATCGGGGAACACATCCGGGAACTCATCCACCACTAGATCTTCCGGGAAAGCCTCTTCATTCATCTGATTCACGGTTGCAGTCGGTGTTGGTTGTAGCACTACATTCACACTGATTCTGTCCCCCTTAGCTGTAGTAACTGTCACGACCTTATCTTGACACTGAATGCCTGTCTTGGTTTTCGTCAGCCAATCCATACCCAGTATCAAATCAATACCAGCTGTTCTCAGCACAATTGGGGATACTGAGAAATCTACCCCCCCTAGGGACACATGTATAGGCATACACTGAAGCGTAGCTTGCAATCCTCCACCCGGTGAGGTAACCATTATGGGGGTTTTCATGAGGCTAACAGGTAGGTTATGCATTCTAACAAATGTATGTGATATGAAAGTATGCGATGCACCAGAATCGAAAAGAACTGTAGCGGGGATGGAACTAATGTTGAACGTACCAAGCATAATTTCTGGCGCTTCCTGCACGGTCTCTGTGGACACGTGATTCACCTTGCCCGAATTAGGGGGTACTTGCTGCCTTCCTTTCTGCCCATTATTCTGAGGTGGGAGCTGATCTTGCCTCTTCGGACAGCGGTTGGCATAGTGACCGGGATCACCACAACGGAAACAGGCATTGGGTGTTCCATTCTTGACGGGGGTGTTGGGTGCACTAGTCTTCATGGGAGCATTGTTGGGAGTGCCTTGGCGCTGAGCTTGATTATTGTTCTGCTGCTGTTGTGGGTATGAAGGACGTTGTTGTCCCTGGTTGCGGTTCCACTGAGTAGTCGGTCCCTGGTACCTCTGCTGATTGCCTGGTGCAAAGTTGGAACGAGGGCGGTTGTTACTACCAGAAGACTGACCTTGGAGCTTCCTCTTTCTAGCCTCCATCTCCTTGCGCTTGTTGTCAACCACAATAGCACGGTTGACTAGAGTCTGGTAACTGGCATACTCATTGGACATAAGCTGCAGTGCCAGTCCATCATTCAGACCCTTGAGAAAGCGACGCTGCTTGTCGGCATCCTGAGCGATATCTGTGGGGGCATAGCGTGACAATTGAGCAAACTTGTCACGGTACTCAGCAACGGTCATGGCTCCTTGGCGCAGAGATCTGAACTCTTCCTGCTTCAATTCAATCAGACCAGCAGGGATATGGTATGCTTTGAAGTTGGTCTTGAATTCTTCAAAGGTGACAAGTGGAGCATCGTTGGCTTGGCCGAACTGAAACGATTCCCACCAATCCAGAGCAGCTCCTTGCAACTGACCAGAAGCATAGAGCACCTTCTCCTGGTCATTGCATTGCGCGATGGTAAGCTGGCGTTCAATGGCACGAAGCCAGTCATCAGCCTCCAGGGGATCAGCGGCATGAGAGAACACTGGCGGGTGACCTTTTAAAAACTCACCCCTCTTGTCCCTCACTTGCATCGGTGGTGCTCCTCCAACTGGCTGATTCTGCATATGTTGCATCATGGTTTGCATAAATTGGGCTTGGATGCCCATCAACTGCTGAATGTTAACTGGGGGTGGTGGTGGTGGGTTAACAGGTGCTCCACGACCACGGCCACGTCCACGTCCACCTCCAGCTCCACCTCCTCTGGCGGCCATCTGTGTTTCCAACAAGGATCAAGGTTAGCGAACTTTTCATGAAACGATCACTTGTATGAGAGGAAACAGGAGATCTGAAAATTTCTGGGCGAGATCCGGTAACAGCAGCACAGAAAAACAGTCATATACGGAGTTCCAGAAATCCAAACAGGGCGTGTGATACACGGTTGGAAAGATAACGAAATTATCTACAACTTTTATTTAAGTAACTTTCCCAGATTCTGTCGTTAAGTTAGTCAAAAACAGAGAACAAACAGATCTGTCCAGAACTCAAAACTGCGCAGAATCTCTAACTTGAAACAGCCATATCTCACAAACCATAACAGCTATTGAAGTGATTCCAGAGGCATTGGTTAGATATAGGAGTCTATTTTCCACCATAAAATTTTCAGCCATGTTGCATGATCAGAACTTGAGATATAACCAAAAGATCACAGGTTGCTCCAGAAAACAGCATAGGACAAGATATAACTAACCCTCTTATTATTCATAAACGTTATGTCTAACTATGAGATTTGTAGACAAGCCCACAAATCTCAACACTCATTACAAAGATTCAAATCACACATAAGCATAATGATAATCCAACTCACACATAAAGAAGCACACTAGCACAAAGTTTAACTAGACTCGACAAAACGTTTACTAATATCGTCTTATTACATAGAAGGGTGACCTATGCCTATTTGTAGAGCGGTTCGCGGAGCCTCTTGTACATAGGGGGTTGGTTGAGAAGTTCCAAGAGCCCATCAATGGTGCTATAGCATCTTTTGAGATCTTTTCCCAGGGATATCACCTCCCTTTCCAAGTCCGCGTTAGACCTTTCCCTGTCAAGGAGAAAATCTCGTGTGGCCTTCTCGGTTGGAGTTGCATTGGGGTCTTCTACCATAGCCTCCTTATTCTCACGGTTCCAATAGGGCAGATAGCGGTATGCATCATCCCTCATGTCATCAATGCGACGACCCCGGAATGCTTTGTAGGCTTCAACTGCCAAGGCTGACGCTAGAGTGGACCGGCGAGCCCTGTGGCCAATCACCATCTCATGCAGGTATAGGCCACTCTCCGGTTCTCGGACGGCGACAGTCACTCTTGCCTTCCAATAGGTCCTTTCCATGTGATGAATGTACCTCCAGTGGGTGTACTGTATGATGATGTTCTTGTCGGGGTAGTAGGCATCAAAAAGTCCCATCAGCCTGTGATGTGTGGGACTCTGGGCAACTGTGGGTGCTCCGACGAAATACCCGGAGTCCACATCCCAACCCGTTGGAAGCTCTTCATCGTCTTCAACCTCCAGCACTTCTGGGGGCACTGGCGCGGGAGGTACTGGAGCTTGTGGAGCTGGTGCTTGCTGAGCTGGAGCTTGTACTGGTGGTGCCGGCGCTTGTGGTTCCACTACTTGAGGTGCTTGTTCTTGCAGTACTGGCTCTTGCGGCGCTACCTCCTGCTGTTCTGGCTCCTGGGGTGCTTGCGGTGCTTGCGGAACGGGGTTGCCTGCCCTCCTGCGTCCACCGATGGTCCTGCGGGTGGTACGACGAGCCATCTATGGAGTAGACCAAGAGACAGATACAATAGAATCAATATATTTGTGTAATAGAGTAAGTAAAGAGAAGCATATAGTTTTGATAAATTAACAAGGCTAAGATAAAATAGCAAGAATTGAGAAGCAAGGACCACTAAAACGACCATAACTAACTAGGCTTGCGTCCTACAGTCAACATAGCTCTGATACCAATTTGTCACACCCAATTTTAAGAACAAAATTGAATGCAATAACTTATGTGTGCCCAGAGATCAATCACACACATAAGCCACAAATTTAAGAAGTACCATCACATATGTTTATTACATAACGAATATTATTCAAAGTCTTTACATAGCAGCGGATATATAAAGCATCTCTCGCGGTAGCTCCATCACAGGGAAGATGACTGGTTGACAGCAAGACTAGAACTCTTCAGGGAAGTCGTCGTTACCATAGCAACCTGTTACCCATCCGGGATTTTTATCCAAGTAGAAAGAAAATAAACAAGCATAAGTACATCTCGTACTTAACAAGTGTAACATGGGGTTCATGAAGCTCAAAAGGCTGACACTGGTTAAACTGCAGTAGCTTTTAGTTGGCAACATTTTAACATTAAGGTGAACATATATGAATGCTTAAAACCCTAACCACATGATCATAATAACTGAAACATAGCGATAAGGTAATCAACATGAGCAACATAAATAAACATCATATAACAACTAAGTCTGTGAGTTTTCCGGGCCGCTCGTATCCGTGAGCACGGCTGATATATCAGTTTATTAAACTCTGCGCAGAGGTGTACACTTTACCCGATGAGTCGTGATATCCAGATGCCCGGGTTAATTACTCCCATAACACTTCCAAGGTGAGTGGGCAGGATACACGCAAAGCCTTTTAAAGGTTCGTCTAACAAGTTAGGGCCGCTAGGTCTTAAGGCAAGGGGAAGAAGGGTCTCCCAACCTTACGGCAACGCAGGCAAGGTGAAAGTAGCCGCCCTAAATCCAGCTCGTCAAGCGCCTTATGCGCCCTTTCGGGTAACCACTAACAAGCTAGAAAAGGTCCTTATACTGAGCTAAGGTCAGAGCCATATAACCCTCATGGTTGCACTGTATGTCCCAGCTTTTGCTGACAGGAGGTCCTAAACCATGTTGCTAAAAAGATCAAGTTTTATTCACCGTTATTAGATCATGTTTGGTTTAAGTAAAGCTCTAGCAAAACTCTACCCATATGCATAGCATCCCAAGGTTAACAAGGTAACGGATCAAAAGTCTAGGGTAAACTAGATAGGAGATCAAAATTAGACACATGCATATGAATTTAGATGCTTCATGGTGAATAGGTCAACAAGGATGATCCCATGCTATACTTGCCTGATTCAGAGTACTCTGGTTGATCCTGGTTGTCGTAGAAGGGCTCCTGATCACCGGCGTATGTCTCACCGTCTATACTCGATTATCACATCAACACACAATCATCGGAACACAATCATGCAAGACAAACAAGCTATAATTAGAACATTACACCAACAGCAAGAAAATAATATAAAAAGTTTGAAAACAGAACTACGATCCAACACGATCACATAAACGCGAAGATCACGAAAAACGGAATTATAACGCGAAAGTTATGAGCTAAACAAGTTACAAAACCTTGGTTAGTAGATTAAACCTAACTCAAATTTTAAGTACTGAAAACAGTATAGATTTTCATACATGTAGATAGATCTTCTCAAAACGAATCTAACGCAACTTGAACGGACTAAATCGGACTAAAAACGTAGAAGTTATAAGCATTTAAAACTGGTGGCAAATCTGTAAATAAACTGAAATTGATTTTGAATTTAAATTGATTTAAGACGAATTTCAGATCTGGCTGGACTGCGCCTCAATTTGGATGAAACGCAGGGGCTTAGAAGCAAGTTTTCACAGACACAGAGCACAGTGCTCAAAAGGACCGCGGGTTGAGGCTCGAATAATTGTAATGGTCTTTCTGTAAAATGACCGGCGAAGGGGTACCGACTGATGGAGATCGTCGATTCCCAGATGGACGGCTCAGATTAGTTCTGAGAGGGGCTGGCGGCGCTGTGTCGCCGGAGCAGAAAGAAACACGGCGGCGACATCGCCGGAGTTGGGCGGGGGAGCTCGGGATTGCTCTATAGAGCGGTAGAGACCTCGGGAGTAGGTCCAATCGAAAGAGGAGAGCAAAGCGGACTCACCAGTGGTGATGATGGCGTCGGTGAGGTCTCTGTGACGGCGGATTGCGCGGCGAGGCGGACAGCGGGGGCGCTGCAACGACGGCGAGCACGGGTTAACGCGAAACCAGGGGAAAACAGAGGGGAAAAAGGTGTAATGGCTTCGCGTGACCAAGACGAAGCTAGATAGAAACCTTGCGACGGCTGGAACTCGTTGAAGCGTCGGGTTGACGACGGCGGATCGACGGCGGCCGCGGAGTTCGTCGCGGGAGCGAATTAGGGCACGAGAGCAGAAGCTTGATGCGTGGGGAGAGGCGGCGGACTCTCGGGGATCTTATAAGGGGATCGGCTCGGTCGATTTGGCAAGTGAGGACGCGTAGCATCGATGGAATCGAACTCGGCATCGAGTTCGAGCCGGAGACGAGAGGGAGACGCCGTCCCTGACCGGTGGGGTAAGCTGTCAGCGAGAGGGAGAGAACCAGGCGCGCGGGTGCGGCGAGCGGACGGCTGGGCCGGCGGAGCGGCGCTGCGCGCGGGCGTTGGGCCGGGCAGCGGCCCATGCGGGCGAAGGAGAAAGGGGAAGGGGAGAAGAGAAACGGGCCGGCGCGAGGGGAGGAGCAGGCCGTCCAGGCTGATCGGGCCAAAAAGGGAGAGAGGGGAAGGGAGAGAAGGAAAATTGTTTTCCAATTTCAGATTTGATTTTTCAAATGCATTTTCAAATCCTTTTGAATTCAAACAACTTTTGAACTAAAACCACACATCACAAAAATAAGATATGCACTAGCATGTATGCATCAACATGATCTTTGGCCTAGGATTAATTTTAGCTTTTGCAAATAGTTTTATTAACTAGTTTCCATGCAACACATAAAATGCATAATTAAATCATATTGCCTATTTTTTAAATTGATGCAAATTTTTGGGATGTTACATCCTACAGTAAACATGTGCTAATGACAGATTAATTAGGCTTAATAGCTTCGTCTCATTAAGTATTGTACAGTGGTGTGATTAGCTTTATAATTAATCTATTTTTAATAGACTAAATTAGTGCCGCAACATCCGATGTGACATCCCAAAATTTTTTCACCCTATATCTAAACACACCCAGCAGGAAGTTATTAGATGCATTTGGACTTCAAAGATGTGCCAAATAAAATCTTAACGAATAACATCTGCCAAATAGCAACATTCCAAATGGCATGATGCTCTATGGGCTCCACCGGTCATCCGTGCTCTCCACCTGGCATCCCTGCAGGAAAGTTGATCCCGAAGTTGAAACACAACTGCCATGTTTAGTTGTCATTCTAAAATTTTTTCACCTATCACATCGAATATTATGACACATACATGGAGTATTAAATATAGACTAATTATAAAATTAATTTATCAGCCGGAGTTTACTTCACGAGACGAATCTATTAAGCCTAATTAGTTCATAATTTGACAACGTGGTACTACAGTAAACATATGCTAACGACAGATTAATTAGACTTAATAGCTTCGTCTCGTTAAGTATTGTGCGGCGGTGTAAATAGTTTTATAATTAATCTATTTTTAATAGACTAAATTAGTACTGCAACATCCGATATGATATGTCAAATTTTTTTCACCCTACGTCTAAACAGAGCCACCACAAGTTTGCTAAGGAGATTCGAGGACTTCACTATCCAAATTGTCAAAAAAAAAAAGACTTCACTATCCGTGTTGGAGAAGCTTGTGTCATGTTTTCTTAATTCATACTAATTACATCGTGAAATAAGGCCCCGTTTGACATAACTTAGCTTCATCAGTTTTTAAAAAAACATCTTTATAAATAACACCATGCATAATTGAGAGAGAGAAATGAGGGAAAGATTTGTGAAAAAAAAATACTTTTTTCAACTTCATCTCTTTTCATTCCTTTGCGAGAGTATAAAAAAGAGCTTCACTCCATGAACTGTTTTGAAAAAAGATCTTTTAAAAAAAACAGGCTCATAATAGCTTATGAAGTTATTGGTGAAGTTGTACCAAATAGGCTCTGATTATATATCCATTTCCGAGTCCAAGCCCTTTGTATATCAAGTAAAATCATAGGGCCTTGTTCGATTACGTCGGAACGGAGCCGTTCCGGTCAGATTGATCTCATCCAGTTTTGAATCTGGTCCATAGCAAAGTAGCTATTCGGTTGAGGTTTGGTTCCGGACGAATTGATGTGGCCCGGTTTAAATTTAGCTCATTTCTGATGTTCTCTGACATCTAAATTTGTTCCTCACCTCTTAAGACTAGGAACGAAAATAACCAGATTAAGTAAATACTTTGGCTCACTCATTTCCGATCTAGAATGGTTTGAGACCCTATTTCAATCAAGAAAACGAACGAGCCCCAATTGATATTGGGTTTTTTTGATTGGTACCATTACAATTTTGGGTCTTTGATATCAGCATATAGCTATCGTGAATTTTGGACCCGGCCGCGTGAAGTGCAGCAACAATTGAGTCGTCGGCCACTGCCGGTCTCTGTGCAAGCTGCTTCCTACTGCAAATTGTAACCAAGCAGCCTACTTCTCATTAGCGGAGCAGCTCATCTCGATCAACGAAACACGCCCATGCAAGTGCTTCACTGCTTTGTTTCACTGCAAAGATTCGCTCTACTACCAACAGGATTTTGTTTCTTGGATCCACACTAGTCCCAGACTCCAAGATCTGATGATTATGTGAGTCGGAGGAGAGGGGAGGAAGAATCGCCTGAGAAGAAGGGAGATCCGAAGATGGGAGGAGCTGGGGAGGAGAGCGCCTTGGCGGGGATGATGGGCCCCGCGCTCGACAAGCTCGCTAGCCTCGTTGAGAAGTACACCGAGCTCAGAAACGTGAGGAAGAAGATGGAGCAGCTGAGGAAGGAGCTGATCGCCATCAACCTCGCGCTGGAGAAGCACGCGGCCATGGAGAGCCCGGACGCGCAGGCGAAGGCCTGGGCTGCGGAGATGCGCGAGCTGGCCTACGACTTGGAGGACAGCATCGACCTCTTCACCCACCACGTCGACCACGAACCGCCTGACACCGCCACCGGCGTCAAGAGGTTCTTCCTCCGGATGATCCGGAAGCTCAAGAAACTCCACTACCGACACAGATTTGCTCAGGAGATCAAAGAACTTCATGATCTTGCCAACGAATCGTACCGGCGCAGAAAGAGATACAGGATCGAAGAGGGCGGTTCAGGCATCTCGCACGCGGAGATCGATCCTCGGTTACAGGCACTCTACGTGGAGGTGGAGAAGCTCGTGGGCATCCAGGGCCCAAGCCAGGAGATCATTGGTCGGCTCGTCGGCGAGAAACCGCCGGCGGAGCAACGGAGGGTTGTCGCCATTGTTGGATCTGGAGGTTCAGGCAAGACTACACTTGCTAAACAGGTGTACGAGAAAATCAGGGGCCAATTCTCTTGTGCAGCTTTTGTGTCTGTGTCGCAAAAGCCCAATATGAATAGCCTTCTATGGGAGTTGCTATCTCAAATTGGGAGCCACGGTGGAGATTTAGGATTGATGGCAACAGGATCTTGCAGCGAAAAACAACTGATTGACAGACTAAGATCACATCTTGAAAATCAGAGGTTAGTTTACCTGTTCTCTTTGGTTAGCTTCAGTACGCCTCCTAGGAATTTGTGATTTGCCATTAGTTACACCAAATTCTCTTACACAACAATAACTCGTTTAGCATGATGGCTATCCAAAGTTAAAACTATCTTCTACTAGTGTATGCCATACTCATATTTTTTCACACACTCTTGTAGCATTTTAACATGCATTCATATTTCTGCTATTGTCTTTATACAGAAATGATTTTCATTGCTTCACAAACTTGCTTGTAGGTATCTTGTTGTGATAGATGATGTTTGGACAAAGTCAGCATGGGAAACCATACAATGTGCTCTTCCTAAAAATGCCCATGCAAGTAAACTAATTATGACAACACGCATAAACAGTGTAGGTCAGTTCTCCTGCACTTCAGATGAGGGTTTCATCTATCAAATGAAACCTCTTAGCAGAAACGATTCTGAAAATTTATTTCTGAAAAGGACGTCATGTGATGAAGATAAGTTTCCTGTTCAGCTGGAGGGGATTAAAAATGAGATAATTGCAAAATGTGATGGTTTGCCACTGGCCATTGTTACTCTAGCTAGCATGTTAGCTACTAAACCGAGAACAGAGGAAGAATGGGAGAGGGCACTTAATTCTATCCATTCTATGCACGAAAAAGATAGTGGCCTGGAAGTGATAGATAAGATACTGTCTCTGAGTTACAGCGATCTACCGCACAATATGAGAAATTGCTTATTGTATCTCAGTACATTTCCAGAGGATCACATGATTTACAAAGATAACTTAGTATGGAGATGGATAGCTGAAGGATTTATCACTGAAAAACAAGGCTTTACTTTGGAGCAAGTTGCCGAGAGTTACTTTTATGAGTTTGTAAACAGGAGTTTGGTCCAGCCCATAACCTTGCGTTCAAGATATGAAACTCGTGGAGAAGGAGGATGTCGAGTCCATGATATTGTATTGAACTTCCTCATCTCTCGTTCAACTGAAGAAATTTTTTTAACTATGTTAGATGGCCAGGGCCTTCCATCTTCAGATCAAAGGATTCGTCGGCTCTCTGTCTGGGACAATCCAGAACATGCAGTGGCAGTCTCTCAAGCAACCATGAATCTGTCCCATCTCCGGTCTGTCAGCATATGAAATGTTGGAGATTGGACTATGCCTCCAGTTTTAGACCTACCTGTCCTTCGAGTGTTAGATTTAGAGGGATGCCGTGATTTGAGGATTGCTGACCCTGATTGTATTTTAAGTTTATTTCATCTGAGATACCTGGGGTTCCGTAGTGCAAGCGGTGTCATGCTACCGGATCAAATTGGAAATCTACACTATCTGCAGACCATCGATTTAAGCGGGACTGGAGTTACACAGCTGCCAGAAAGTATTGTTCGGCTCAAGCGACTGATGTGTCTTGTTGGTCAACGACTCATCATGCCAGATGGGTTTGGTAACATGGAGTCTCTTCAGGAGTTAGGGACTATTGATTGCTGGAAGTGCTCCATCAATTTTGGGGAAGATCTAGCACTTTTGAGCAGGCTGAGGGTGCTCCGAGTGACTTTCATCGGGGTCGAAACAAGTGATATGGAAACTAGAAAGAAATCTTTGATGTCATCCCTCTGCAAACTTGGAGGAAACAACCTTCGGCGTGTCGCTATTAATGACCGCGTTGGTGGTGGAGAGTGTTTTGTCGGTTCGTGGTACCCTCCTCCATGTCTACTCCAAAAGTTCATTCACATCAGTCAATACTTCTCCAGGTTTCCTAAGTGGATTAGTTCCTGTCTATGTGATCTCACCCACTTGGATATAAAAGTTGAAAAGATGGAGCAAGAGTATCTACGAATCCTTGAAGATCTGGCCGCCATTCGTTTCCTCTACCTTTTTGTAAAGCAAGTTTCTGAAGATGGGCTCATCATCAGTCGTGGCGCATTCCGATGTCTAAGGCGTTTCGAATTCTGTAATATAGATGGACCTGGTTTGGTATTTGAAGGAGGCATGCGGATGCTAGAATGGCTTAGGCTCGGATTTGACGCAGATAGAGCACAATCAACATATGGCAGTTTGGAAGTTGGCATCGAGCACCTCTCATCTCTCAAAGATATCGTCCTCATTGTCTGGATGATTTCTGAAGGTGGTAATGATCCAGCGGAGCAAGCCGTCAAGTCTGTCATCAGTGGACAAGTAAATATGCTTCCTAACTGTCCCACGGTTGACATCCGATTTCGTAGACGGAGTCGGCTGGTAGGCACAGAATAAAGACCACACGAAAGATGACGTTGGATGTGGGCATGTGGCGCCTTGTGTCTTGTAATGTACGTCTACTGGAGTAGTATGTCTGTTCTGCAGTTCATGCTTGTTGCCAAAATGGAAAGCTCGACATTTCGCACCACATGCTCCATTCAGGTTAGCATGTAGAAGACATCGTCCCAGAAGGGAAGACATACAATACAACCACAAATTGTGTTTGGATGTGCTGTGACCATTATTTTTTCATCTTAATGCAGTGACATGCAACTCTTCTGGGAAAGAAATTGCCAGATTTTCTCTTCAAGGCTGCTTCCTGAATGGGAAGATCCGGCAAAACTGGATGATCTGCATCAGTCAAATGATAATCTCACAGCTTTGAAGAGAGATCTATATGTTTCTTGGATTACTTACGCTTCCTCAATTGCACAGAACAAGCAATCTTGAAAGAGCAACCTGATGTCTGCATTATACATGACTGCAAAAGGGAGTTGCAGGATGCCATGGTGGAACTCTTAGAATAGCTGTATCAGTCTGGAGTCACTCTCCCATGGAGAGATGTGCAGGCACATCTAACGTCTTGGGGATAAGGACCTTATGGGGCTGTTTAAGAGACATCGCCAACAGAACCCACAAAGTAAGTTTGTAAAGATCAATATGAAAGGAGCTAGATGAGTTGTCATTAAAATATATGGCAAGAAAGAAAGTGGTGCTAATGTCGATATGCAGCAGGAGTCAACTGAGCATAAAGAGAGAGCCTTAAGAAATTATGCTGGTGACAGCAACGGCAAAATAACAAGGTCATTTTAGGAGTGGACCAGGGTGAAATCAAAGGCGAAGTGGTCACTGCTGCATGCCCGCATGACAGAAAGGGAGCTAGGTCTGGAATCATGGGCACTTAAAATTGCAGATCTAGGTAATAGCCATGTATAGAAGGGAATGAGTTGCCTTCCACTCACTGGGATGGTAGAGCCGTAGAGGTGACATTCCAGTGGATGGCACACTGCTTACAAAATACAAGTGTTGAAACAAAGAAAGCAATAGGCTTCCCATCAACTTCCTGCTTGTCCCTGAACTTGTCCAGTACGACATGAATGACAAAATGAAAAAGGTCCAGGTGCACCAAGTGATCCCTATCCCTATATACACACTACAGAGTCCTTTTATAGGGGGAAGAAGATAAATTCAAGGCTGCAGGAGTTGAAGCAAGGGCATGCGACTGTAATCAAAATATAGTACACAGGTAGCATGAATATTGAATACGGCTGAGACTGAGACAATCTGAAAAATCGTTGAATGTGCTTGGAACAAGCCCAAGCTGCACCACAAGGCACGAGCATTGCTGTCATGCCATCCCAGTTTACTGTCAGATTGGAATCAGTGCGGCTGCAAACATCTCCCCATACTACAGCCTGTTCAACAATCTGTCAAGGCCGTAAGATGCTTCAAAGACTGCAGACTACTTTTAAATTTCAATGCCATGGGAGGACTAAGGGTCCGTTTGGTTGGTGACCAGACCTTGCCACGCCACAGATTCGTCGTGCCACAGTTTTTCTGGCAGTCGTTTGGTTCACTGCCACAGCTATGGCACGCCACACTTTCTTAGCACCATGCCCCACATGTCATAGACTCATTTTCGTGCCAAACTTTGCCACAAGTGTGGCTTCGATTTTGCTCGCCACACTTTCTGTGGCAGCCACAGTTTGCCGAAGATCAGGCGTGGCAAGTTACGGTCACCAACCAAACAGGCCCTAAAGCCCATATTTTTACTTTTCCTAAAACACAATACAGAATATAGATGCCGCATATATGCTTTACATGCATGCACATACACATACACTTGCTCATTTGAATCCAGATGGATATTGGCAAATATGGCTGGCAGCTGACCTTGGCACACACCACTAGTTTACATTGGCGAATTATGCGAGTCTCGACAGAGGTTACTTCGATTAGATATTCAGATCAGACATCTGGAACTTGAACAGATAAATATAACTGATGCTGCAGTCAAAACTCAAAAGGCTGCTACATGGATGACACTGTCTCAGCGCAGGAAGCAACGCAGGTCCACCACACGCAGCACCTTGAATCCGTCCAGGCTACACCCCAGCGCGAGCCTCGGCTTCTTCGGCGCCGGTGGGCAGTGCAGGGGGCGTTCAGTTCCAGCGCCGCTCGCTGACGACGGCGATGAAAGCTCTCCTGGACCTTCTTCGTCCTCGTCGTCACCGTGGGAGTGAGTTCGCTTCAGCCTCAGCGACCGCAGCTCCACCAGCTTCGGAATACTAACAGCTTCCACTTCTTCTTCAGGCACCAGCTGCTGGATGGTTCTCTTTCCCAGGATCTTCCTTTGGAGACCCATGGCGAACTCGGTTTAACCTGCAACAGCTGTGTAGAAATAATGCTAGATTGTTAGCTCAGGTGAACAAAGATGTACCGGAAGTTGAAGAAGAGCAAGCTAGGAGAGTTGTTCATGCATGCTACCAGCTAGCTAGTTTGAGCTCTCGCTTTGGAGTTGGACACCAAGCAACGGATATGACATGACAGATTGACAGCAGAATGTGCATGCTTATAAGCAAGCAGGCCCAGCAAAGAGCCGACGATCTTTGCAGTTGCAAAGAAGGGAAAAGGTGGGATGAAAAAGGAATGCCATTGAACTGGCAGTGAGTGAGTGCACGAGTGAGAGCATCATGTCAAGGAGGAACCAGAGGAAATTGCAGGGCAGATGAAAAGTGCGGAGCTCTTTCCGTTGGTTGGAATAAAAACTAGCCTTTCTTTCCGTAACAGGCTAACAGCATATGATGAAAATTAGCAAGCTGCAACCAGAAAGATTAAAAAAAAGTGTCATTTGAGAGGGAAAATGTCATGGCCGGTGAGGAGGCACGTGAGCAGGAGCCAAAGTGAAGGTGAAAGAGGAATAAAGGAAAAGACGATGACGAGAAAAAAGCACAGCTTTGTCTTTTGTTTGGAAAAGAATAAAAATAGGGAGGAAAAACATTCGTGGGGAATATGCAAAAGTTAGCCTTGCTTTGGCTGGATACATTTTTTGGGTGCATCATTTTGGAGGGAATACTAAGCTGCAAGCTTTAATTAAAGTCATTGCTTAATAACTATTGCTTTGAACTGTTTGTGTAGTTCATCTTATCTTTATGGAGCTTAAAGAGGATGAAGACTTTGTTACGTAGCTCATTACTGCTGTAACTAAGTGGATGACAAACTAAGATCACATTTTACATAAAGACCTATTGTGGGTTCATAGACTCTCAAAGTGAATAAGTGATTATCTAGGTTTTTCATCTAGATTTTTCAACTTGTCAGGTGATTCATTCCAAATGTGAATTTAGATCCATGATTAGACCTAGAGTAACTTATAATAAAACCACTTGAAAAGTACAAGGATCTAGATAATCACTTTGAGAGTTTATAGACCATGATAAGAATGCAAAAAATAGTCAGGATACATGGTGCATTCTACTCTTTGTAAAAAGTGAAGTCCATTTGACCCCTGAAGTCTGAAAAACTTCTCAACTACAATACCATACCAAAAATGATAAGTCCTCTAACTTTGAGAACCGAGCGAAATTCCCCCTTGACCATTTCAAAGCATTTCTCACATCGTTTTGGCTGACATGGCATATTGACCTCACACGTTATCTTTTTTAGCCATTTCATATTTTATTGAATATTTTAGATCCTAAATAATTTTAAATGAAAAAAAAACAAAAATAGCTCTCGCCAAGTAGTATAACTTCAGTGTAGAACAAATCTCTATCCATTGTCATTTGAAAACTTATTTAAAAAATAATTTCAAATTCTGTTAATTTTAAAAAGTAAATATTTTAGCATCTAAACTATTTTGGTCGGCCCGCGCTACCTCCTCGCGCCACCACCTGCTGCCACCAGATCAAATAGAAGGAGATTGGCGCCGCTCTATGAGGAGAAAGACGAAGACAAAGAGATGAGACAAAGAGAGTGACAGAGAGGCAACTCTCGAGACAAGGGCGGTCTACGGCAACCATCGTGTCCTCCACTGTGCTTGTCGAGCCTACACTACACGCACCACCCGAAGTACGGCGAGCCTCTTCCCCTCTGCACGACTGCACCTACGCCACCCAGACCCAGTCGAACGCCTCCATGCACACCACCTGGAAGCTAGAGCCTGCTACCTTGGCCTCCGCTCCTAGAGTAGGAAGGGTGGCAATTGAAGATGGTGGCATTCGGACAATAGAGCCCAAAGTCAAGCCAGGGAGGGGCGGTTGGGTGGGGGAGAGAGAGATAGATAGAGAGAAGGGGGGGGGGGGGGGGGCGACAAAGAGAAAGCGTAGTAGAGCCCAGAATCGAACTAGAATATGCTATATGAATATTGTGTTTGGGTCGTTGTAGTCATTAAAAGGTATTTGGTAGAGCTCTACATGGCTCCAGATAAAAAAATTAGCTTCGTTCCTACTTTGGAACGTCTTAGCTCCACGAACTCTAGATCTACCTAAACCATGGATCTAGCTCTTAGGTACACCACCGCTATCACAGCCCACGGCCGCCGCGTTGTCGTCATCGCCGTCGCGACCGCCATGGCGCCTAGCTTTGTGTGCCGCCTGCTGTTTGCGTGATGAGTGAGAGGTTTGGCCAGCCGACTTCGTTGATGGCCGCCGGGCCCGGCAAGCACTTATCAAAGCGGCGATGTGCAGTGCAGTGCAGTGCAGGGGATGGATGATGTAGTGGCTGACATCCAACTCTGCTGACAAGAAAAGGTCGCCTAGTTTTGTCTTCAAAGGCTGCTTTCAGTTAGCTGATCATCCAGCACAATTCGACAACCTCTGCCATGCAAATGATAATCATCATCTCACAACTCTGTGCGGAAAATCTGTATGCTTCTTCTTGGAGGGGGCCCTGCACGGTCGTATCAGTATTCTGCACGCAGCAACCTGAAGCTCCTTTTGTAAGAGAGCAACTAATTGCAGTTCTGCAGCTCCACAGCTTGGAACAAAACATTCAGCTGTGCTGTGGCGGTTGGTTGCCTGACGGCTGACGCGGCCTCCCGCGTGATGTCAACTGCAGCGATGCTGATGCAGATGCAGCAGCGTGTGTTGCGTTCCATTCCAACCATGTGGGCTGTGGCCAGCCTCCGCCGACAGAAACAGAATGCGCGGCCCCTTCGTCTTCGTCCAAAGGCCGGCCGCGTGTTGTGCGTGCCTGAACCCCGCGTGTCCAGCGTTGGATTGGAGGAACCACCGCTCACTCAATAATGCCTCCCCATATGCTATTGCTATGCTACGATGCTGTTCTGCATCTGCATTCATTCATGGGGAATGCGTGGTCTGAAACTCTGAATTGCCAACGTCAGGGAAAAAGAACTGAAGGACGGGCCATCGAATCGATTGTTCTGGAGATCGAGAAACTCGTCCACCGTTCAGAGAAAACGACGTCCGTGAACGGCAACCGCGAGACGAAGACGGAAGACGAGAGCCTCGCATTGCGTTGCGTCCTCCAAGAAACAAGAGCGAAACTCTCTTCGTCGGTCGGTTCAGCATGACAACAGAGAACGAGAGAGTGCAACAAGTCGCACGCAGTGTACGTAGCTGGCCTGGGTCCCTATAGTTTATCCAGCTCCGTTAGAGTCAGACGGGCCAACGATTAATAAATAGTCACACTGCTGCTTCGCTCCTTGATGATCAAGGCAACGCTAGTGGCACTGATTGCTCTGTGACCTACTTACTAATAATAAAAAGAATAGGTTTGCTGTGGTACCTCTAAAAGACTATGAGCCTCTCATTTATTTTGATCGGACGGTCACGATAACTTATTACCTCCTAGGAGGTAATAGATGAAATGTATATTTATTTAATTTTTTTATTTTATAAAATAGGATTCACAAAGA
This sequence comes from Coix lacryma-jobi var. lacryma-jobi, assembly GCA_009763385.1. Lineage (NCBI taxonomy): Eukaryota > Viridiplantae > Streptophyta > Magnoliopsida > Poales > Poaceae > Coix > Coix lacryma-jobi. The sequence continues at coordinate 5,295,878 of CM019825.1, read as the reverse complement.
GAGTTTTAGGTATAAAAATCTTTTTCTAGATTTGACTGATGCAAGCGTGTGAGACTAATATATATAGTAGATCTTTTTTATTTTACATTTGATATATTTTGATTACCATATAATTTTACATACGTGATTCTGTATGTGTGGTAGGATTTGCACGTGTATGTGGTTAGCGTATGTGTGGTCAATGTATAAAGTTACAATACTTTTTCTTGACCGAATAACCACCTTTTTAATATAAATATAAATAGATATAATGCTCAAAGACATGGGAGAACAACAAAAAATGGTTCTGACTTGACACTGAGGTCATTAAAATTTAGACACCATATAATATCTTGTACAGTATTATATACAATCATAGGATTGAAAAAATATTATTATATTTAAATTTTAGTTCATACTAATGTTTTGGATAGCACTATCTAGTAATTTGGATATGTGTGAAATTGAATAGGGATAATATTATTTACTCGGAATCTCGGATATGTACTTCCTTAATTAGGGGAATCGGCGCGCATGCAAAGGAAGACTCTTCTGTTATCCCATGATTCGTGGAATTGGCATGCAAAGGAGTTTTCCCTCTCCCGTCATTGAGGGGATACAAAGTATTTTTGTTTCTGTTGATTTTTTTAATTTATTAAGTCATTAAAAAATCTAAAAAATCAACGGCTTAGATTTATTTGAGATATTACCTCTTAGTAGGTAAAATTTATACCTTAGCATTGCCCTAAAAAGAAATCCAAGGAAGCTGCTGCATACAGCTTCTATGTCATGAATGACTGGCAAGGCACCACACTCTCAACGAAATATATATCGATGTTCACTAATGAGGTCCCCTTGCTCCTCCAAACAAAAGGAAAGTCGATCTTTCAAAATAAAAAAAGTCGGCAAGTAGAACTTGTTCTTTTGTCTTTTCTTTTGAACGACCTCTAAAAGACCCATAAGAATGCACACAGGTGAATTGGTTCTCTGACGGTTTCGTTTCTCTGTCTAAACATTATTCCTATGCTCTCAATTCTCATATCAATCAATAAATACACGTACACATCCTGCCACCACTAAAAGACCCATAATGCACACACACACTGCTTCTATTAACACATCGGAAAGACTAAACAAGCAGATTCCAAGGTTGATAAATTTTTCACATGTAAGCCACTATCGGCAGACGCATCCCCTACCACTAAAAAAATAGTATCACTAAATCATAGAATAAATCTAGAAAAAAAAAACCGAGGACCCACATCAATTCGAGAGCTTAAATTCGAATAGGCAAATTCAATCACAAGAAACCTAATCACCTAATTAACTAAGCTACGTTCACTTTTCATCTTTTCTTTCTTGACCACGCGTCCGTTGGATGCCATTGACCTAGCTTGTATTAAGCTATCTTCGGTGCAAGTTTTATATTCTAGTTTTCAACGTACTTAGATTAGATTTTAAAAAAATAGTACAGAAGAGTTTCATCCACATAAAAATCTCTCTACTTCTATGAAACTTTGAACGTCTCTCTCTTCATTAATACAGTGTCAAGTCAACGTATTTAATGCGTGTATGAAACTCTATAAAACTTCTATTGAGACTGATCTTAGGAGAGTTTATGTGAGAAGTGTTTCCCTAAGAAGGCGTACAAATGGTGTAAAAGTATGGTCAGAATAAGCAATTCTGATTTAGCTTATGCTTTTTAGTAAAAATAGGGCAGTGGAAATAAGTATGGTTAGAAAAAAAAAACTGCCCACGACCACTCTAGTTTAGCTGTTAAGTCTATTTTAGCCATAAACTATATCAAAAAAATATACAGCTTATAAACTGTACAACAGTAGCAAGAAGGACATTGTTGTTTGCCAGCAGGTAGCTACACGCTTGTGACACACGCACTGAATTGGATCAATCAACGTTTTTTTCTCTCTCTCTCGTCTCACGTGGTAAAAATATTGATGCACACGGCGGTTGAGCACTTTCTCTAGGTTTGATACACTAGTACACTAGCGATCCACGCCAATAATTTTTTTTTTTTACCAAAATCAAGGTATCCGCAATCACGACACAGTATGTGCTTTTTGTTTAAAGCAAGCGTGGAAAGTCACGTACATGCACTGATGCAAACATTTTTTTTTTGCGATACCCGGTTACAGACGCAGACGCTCACAAACACGAGCACGCATTCACCCTACCCCTACTATGAACGCATGCACGCACACCCTATCCCTATGAGCACCTCCGAAGAACCGAGTTGGACCGACAAATCTCGAGATTTTTTTTTTGCGATACCCAGTTACAGACGCAGACGCTCACAAACACGAGCACGCATTCACCCTACCCCTACTATGAACGCATGCACGCACACCCTATCCCTATGAGCACCTCCGAAGAACCGAGTTGGACCGACAAATCTCGAGATTGACGAAACGTCGCCTACCACTGAAAGAATAACGTCGTTAAATCCTGGAATAAATCCAGGAAAATGCGAACACCCATGTCAAGTCGAGGACTTGAACCCGGGTGGGCAGGTTCCACCACAAGGAACCCAACTAGCTGAGCTACGTTCGCTGATATGCAACTTGGAGAAAATGGATTGGTATATTATCTTCAACTCGGTTAAGTCGTCGTCGTAGACGCCTGGCCATCGTCCTGATGCTGCCATCTTAATCTTACTATTGCTAAAAGTCTTTGATAAACGATAACAAACAAACTGAATTGAAATATCCTTAAATCTATGTAAATAACAATATAAGTTATATTAAATAATTAAATCAATTTAAAGTGCGCTATATATATAATTTTAAATTGCATATTTCCACTGCTCTTAAATTGACATAACAAGCATAAATTGTATGTGCCACCATTAGAATAATTAAATGGTGTGACATGGACAATTCAAATTAAAGTATATATTAATACTTTATGGCAACAAATTTTGTAAGTTGTTTATTATTTTAGACGAGTTTATACCTTTCCAGCGAAACATTATGGCATATCGGCATAATTATTTAGTCACTATATGGTTTTTCATAAAACAATACGAATACAAAGAAAACTTCTATACATAACAACTCAACATTATAGCAGATGTATCGCTGATAGTGGAAATGGTGGGAAAATGCAAATACAGTTTATGGTGTTAATTTTAACTAATTTTGTAGATGATGGAATATGTGGGTAACTTATTAGATGCTAATTTAGAGTGGTACTTTATATATTTTTTCCGTATGGCAAGGGTGAATGATTTTTTTTTATAAAAAAAATAGAATAGAGCCATCAATGGGTATATTGTTCGTGATGGTGATTGAAGTCCACCAAATAAAATGCCGGGTGTTTTTATTTTTTTGAGATATTAATATGAGAATTTGTGGATTTATATATTTATCCTTAGGACGTCTCTTTAATATTAACTTGGAGGCTCCTCCTTTGGAGACCTCTAATTAGCAGTACAGTAGTATTATCAATGTGAATGTAAAGATTAAGATTGTTTTGGGGGGGGACTTGTTTTGTTGTTTTGTGCGTGGCGATGGACATGGACCAGCGAGTTAATTAACAAACAAACAGGGGTAGTCGGCCGGTCACCAGTCGGTGTATTGGCGCCGCGTGCACCTGTACTAAATACTGTACTATGTATGTTTGCGCGCTTCGCCACGCACGTATTGACTGTTATTGACTGTGTAGTTGTACGTGTCTTTTAGAACAAAAATAGCAAAGCATTGAATAGAGTGAAGTAGTAGATGACAAGTATTTGAAAAGTTTTTTTGGGTTACATTGCAGGTTCATGTACTCATTTAGTCTATTAAAAATAAACTAACAAAAAAAACAAATTACATATTCCGCTTGAAAACCGTGAGACGAATTTATTAAAACTAATTAATCTATCATTAGCATATATTTACTGTATCATAACATTATCAAAACATAAACTTAGTAGACTTAAAAAATCATCTCGTAATTTACATGCGGTCTGTGTAATTGGTTATTTTTTTAATCTACGTTTAGTACTACATGCATGTATCTAAACATTCGATGTGATGTGTGAAAAGTTTTTACAGTGGGAACTAAACAGAGCCGAGTGCTGCTTTAGAAACCGAAATATACTCTACATTATTTAAGTCATCATTGTCACACAAATGTACAGTTAGTAAGCATGCACACGCGTCGAAAGGACGCAGACCAGTGAACGGAGATGCTCTCAACGGGCCGGAATTCTCCCGGGTAAATTAAGATTTATATTATTATACATTCAGCTGGTCTCTCTAATATGGTTGTTTCTGAGACCGATCATATATATTTTTTGAGATTGAGACCGATCATATATGTGATGTTCCTTGTGAACTCGGAAAGAGGCGGACGGCTAAACGATAGAATAACCCCCAAGGGCCCAGGCCCAGGATCTGATGGAGGCGACCCACCAACAACCGCCGCTGATGATTGAGAGGCCGGCTTGCGTGCGTGCGTGCGTACATGGAATGCAATGCGAGTATGCGACTAACAGTAACAGCACATGCACGCACGCATGTCACGAGCAGCTGGCTCAAGGTCAAGGGAAGAAGAATTGAGAGGTTGAGACGACATGCATGCATATACGGCCTTGACCTAGCACGCAGCAGCAAGCTGGACTGCAGCTGCTCGCCGACACGACTAGGCCTAGACACGACCGTCCGTCCGTCTTCATTCCCGTCTCATCTCGAGACATCACCTCTGACCTCTCTGCCTCTAGCTCCCATCTTGTCATTTACTGTATGTATGTAGAAATAAACTGATCACCAGCTCCAGCATTGCTGTTGCTGTCACCGTGTCACGGCACGGCGGCTGCGATCCTCTCGTCGATCGTCTCCAATCCGGACGCCGCAGCGGCAGCGCAGACACGCCCCTCCTGTCCGATCCATTTCCATTTATTTGCAGCCCACAGCGCCAGCGGCTGATCAAGCAGATATACATAGACATAGGGAGGCTGCTGCAGGCATGTGGTGCAGATGAGATCGATGGTACAGTAGATGATTGGCAGCACTGCCCGCAGGGATCGATGATTGTTAGTTAGTCGTTGACGCATGTGCCGTCACCCCAACACCATCGTCTAAGTATAGCATAGGCACAGCACAGCACAGCAGGGCAGGGCAGGGCAGGGCAAGGGCGCCGTCGTCGCCGTCCGTCCGTCCCTCGCTACCAACCTTGCCTGCCCGGCCTCCCCTGCCAACTTTATCCTCCCCTGCCCGGCCGGGCCCCCCACACAAACACCACCGGTGGCGTGGCGCCGCCCTTCCCACCACGTCTGCCACCACCCCCGGTCGCGGTCGATCGGGGTTGGTCCTCCGCCGGTCACCATGGCGGCGGCGAGGATGGCGCCCCTCCTCCTCCTGGTCCTGGCGCGGCTCCTGCTCGTGGCCGCCGCCGCCGCGTCGGGCATCCGGGGGGTGGACGTCATCCGCCGCCTCCCGTCGTCGTCGTCGTCCGCGCCGCCGCCGCTGCCGCCGTCCCCGGCGTTCCGCGAGGCGCCCGCGTTCCGCAACGGGGACGAGTGCCCGCCCCGTGGCTCCCCCGACGGCCGCGTCGACGTCGCCATGACGCTGGACGCCAACTACCTGCGCGGCACCATGGCGGCCGTCTTCTCCATCCTGCAGCACACGGCGTGCCCGGAGAACGTGGCGTTCCACTTCCTGGCTGCTGGCGCTGGCGCTGGCGACGGCGACCCGTCCGCGACGGCCGACGGCAACGACCCGCTGGCGGCGATCCGCGCCACGTTCCCGTACCTTGACCCGAGCGTGCACCGGTTCGACCCGTCCCGCGTCCGCGGCCGCATCTCCCGGTCCGTGCGGCACGCGCTGGACCAGCCGCTCAACTACGCGCGCATCTACCTGGCCGACACGCTCCCGGCGGCCGTGCGCCGGGTCATCTACCTCGACTCCGACGTGGTGGTGGTGGACGACGTGCGCAAGCTCTGGTCCGTCGACCTGGGCGCGCGCCACGTGGTGGCGGCGCCCGAGTACTGCCGCGCCAACTTCACCAACTACTTCACCGACGCCTTCTGGTCGGACGGCGGCCTGCGCGCCGCGTTCCGGGGCCGCCGCCCCTGCTACTTCAACACGGGCGTCATGGTCATGGACGTCGCCCGCTGGCGCCGGGGAGGCTACACCCGCCGCGTGGAGGAGTGGATGGCCGTGCAGAAGCGGAAGCGCATCTACCACCTCGGCTCGCTGCCGCCCTTCCTGCTCGTGCTCGCCGGGGACATCAGGCCCGTCGACCACCGCTGGAACCAGCACGGCCTCGGCGGCGACAACGTCGAGGGCAGGTGCCGCAGCCTGCACCCGGGACCCATCAGCCTGCTGCACTGGAGCGGCAAGGGCAAGCCATGGATGCGCCTCGACGCCCGGAAGCCGTGCACCGTCGACTACCTCTGGGCGCCCTACGACCTCTACAAGGCGGCCGCCACCGCGCTGGAGGAGTAAGCGAGCGCGCGGGAGTCATATCCGTCGTCGTCCATGCTAATTAAGCTGCTATACCGTACCGTACCGGAATGCTAGCTAATTAAGCTTCATGGCCGGCCATGGGTCAACGTATGTACGATCGACCCGGCGGGGGCGCGGACGACGTACGGCGGCCGACGGCGAGGAGGGAGGGAGGCCGGCGATCCAAGAGGTCATCATCGATCGATCAAGATGCATGAGAGCTCAATGACGACGACGAAGGATTGTATATTACTGATCAGAGGAGATGGAAGAGAGGGTGAGTTTGGAGGAAGGTCGATTCGATGCATGCGTGAATGATAAATAATCGTACTCGATCGTACGTGTAGGGCGCGGCCGCCGGCCGGAGGCGGCGGAGAGAATAATGGCCGTCCGTCGTCGTTCATGTCTCGATCGAGACCTCGATCGATCTCGTTTTTTGACTGGGTTCCTCGATCGATCCTTCGTACGTCGCTCGTGTTTGTGTAGGTCATCATCGTGGGCCGGGGCCCGGGCCGGGGGTCCTCAGGCGAGCTGGTGATGTGTCGCGATTTGTAAAGAAGAACGATTAGGGGTGGTGCAGTGGAAGGGGATACACACAAAACAAAACCATGTATTGTACAGTACTACTGAACACACACACAGGGAAAATCAAGAAGAGCCATGTTGCCCCTTCATTCATTTTTCATAGGAAGTCGAAAAAAAAAATTACCGCTAGATATAATGCTTTGTGTGTGGTTGTTGCACTGGTGTCACAAATTTCTGCTCACGCCTATGGTGACGGTTTTGATTGTTTTCAGAAAGTAATATGCCTGTATGTTGCACCGTGCGGGGGCCATATATATTTGTTGTGAAATTTTACAGTGCTTGGAAATAATGAGAACCATCCATTTCATTAGATCTGATGGTTTAAAAATAGGAGGAACTAGATGAAAGGAACTTAAGTTGTGGGCCGGAACCAAAAAATATGTAGACCCGGAACTGATTTCTATTCAATCTTGAAGGGTATAACAATATTTGACATTGCAGAAGCTGTTTCTCTGATTCTCTGACTACAAAAACTCTTCCTCATCTCAGTATATTATCCGACTATTCGGCCCCAGCTCCGCGGCCGACGCCCGTGCTGCTAGTGCTGGACATTGGCAGCAACGTGGTGTGGCTGCAGCGTGCGTCGTGCCGCCGTGCTATGCGCAGTTGGGACGGCTATTGGGCCAACATGATCGTTGTGGCACGGCCCCCGCAGCAGTGCCGTCGCGGCAGTGCTCTGCAGCAATGCCGGCCGGCCTGCATCCAGCCATCTCGCTGTCACCGCTTCGCTCTTGCACACCCCAGCAATGGCAATGGCCACGTCTCCAGTCCTCTCCCTCGTCACCATCACGACCTCCTCTGGCGCATTGAACTACAGTGCTCCTTCCTCTCTAAATTGGGTGATGCTTAAGCAGTGATGCACTTTACTTCTTGTTTCAGAAGTGATGGGTTCATGTTAATAGCAGATATTTGGGAATCCTGCCATGGTAGATATTGTGCTTACCTACGGTGCTGATATTTTGGCCGTCGTACTAAATGTAACACACCAAGTGCATGCAACAGATAATTCTGCTGCACTTAAGGAGAGACACGGTGGTGAGGGAGGTCACAGACGGAGAAGGAGGAGCTCGCCGCTTGCCTCTGCTCGGCAGTCGGCGACAAGCAGGGGGACGGCGGCAGCTTGGGGCTTACTGACAGCGGGTTCCACGGCTTGCGAATTGGCTCAGGGAGCTGAGAGAATATGTATGAAAATAAAAGTACTAAATTATCCGTAATTATAAGTACTAAAATAATTACAGTGCTTGAGGGGAACCAGCGGTTCTTCCTGTTAAACTTATTTGCGACGGGTGTTAATCAAGAATTATTGGCGATGCTGAAAAAAAAGAGTAAAATGCACTGGTGGTCCTTAAAGTTGTCAGCAGGTGTCATATAGGTCCCAAACTTATAAAAACATATTTCTGGGTCCCTAAAGTTGTCGGCAGGTGTCGTATAGGTCCCAAAGTCCTAAAAACGTATTTCTAGGTCCCTGAAATTAGTTCAGGTGTCACCTAGGTCTCAATGGGCGCTTAACCGACCCGTTAGTTGATGTGTCAGACTGACTCAGTGTTTATATAGACCTGACAGGTGAGACTTACACATCAGCAGTACACTTAGTTATTTTTTTAAAAAAAACATATCTTTTGCATATGATCTCGGATGAAGATAAATTATATATGAAAATTATAGCCCTCGATGAGATCTATAACTTTTTAGTTTTAATATTTCTCATTTAAGATTATTAAGATGGCAAAAATAATCATATAAAGTTTTAATAGCTTATTATTCGTGTATTCGAGTTTGTCAAAATAATAAATTTATAGGTCCCATCAGTGACTATAATTTGCATATATAAACTATCTTTATTTGTCACTGTATTTGAGAACATGGTTCCTTTAGGATGACAGGCTCTAGTACGCGATTAATATGCTGCTGAAATTTTATTTTATTTCTTTTACAATTTTAACGACCTCGAATAACAAAATTCAAAATTATGAATTTGCATATTTTATTGAGACCTACAATATTCATATAAAGTATTTTATCTGTTGTCATACACGAGAGATATGAGTTTTTTTATATGACAAACTCTAGTACGCGAATAATATATTGGTGAAACTTTATATTACTCTTTTAACCATCTTAACAATCTTAAATAAAAAATATTAAAAATAAGAAGTTGTAGATCTCATCGAGGGCTACAATTTTCATATATAATTTATCTTCATCCGAGATCATATGCAAAAGATATGATTTTTAAAAAAAATAACTAAGTGTACCGCTGATGTGTAGGTCTCACCTGTCAGGTCTATATAAGCACTGAGTTAGCCTGCCATGTTAGCTAATGGATCGGTTAAGCACCCATTAGGACCTAGATGACACCCGAACTAATTTCATGGACCTAGAAATGTGTTTTTAGGACTTTGGGACCTATACGACACCTGTCGACAACTTTAGAGACCTAGAAATGCGTTTTTAAAAGTTTGGGACCTATATGACACCTGCTGACAACTTTAAGGACCGCCAGTGTATTTTACTCGAAAAAAAATTATACCTGCCATCGGGCACTGATACCTGAACTTTTCAAGGCTCACAATGTTGGCAACGATGCTTGCATGTGTGTGGACCCCGGTCACAGTACCAACATCTTACTTTTCTATGTTTGCTTGTGCTTGAGATATATTTTTTTAATCTTTCAAGCACTGGTGAACCTACATGACTCGACTCATATAATTTTGAAGCAAGCATCGGTACTCACAGTGTTACTATTCGATGCCTGGCACTCTCTCTTTTTATTCTGGTATCGGAAGCGCACCACGTTGTGGCCGGTCTTAGCTAGAACTCAGAGATTCAATTAATTAATTTTACCTCTATGTATCTTTTCCAAAAACAATAAAAATATTGTTTAAGCTCCAAAATTCACACCTAATTCATTTTAAAATACAAAAACTATGAAACCGGTTTTGATGTTACCCCAAAAATGCAATCTATGTATTGTTTCTCTGTTTAGAGTGATGCAAACAAATGCTCATGACCATGATAGTAAAACAAACACCAATACATATATATCATATTTTTAGAAGAATTTTGGAAGTAATTCTGTTTTTTTCGTGTTCGAGAATTCTGATTTTTTCAGATTAATGATTTAGTTGTGGTTTTTAGATATTAAACTTTTTTATTGTGTATATAACATATATAGATAGGCAAAACCAGCTAATTAAAGGGATAATTGTTTTCACAGTTTGATGATCAAAAGTATTTTTCGGTCTTTTATTTCTATGGCTAAAATCAAACTTTTGGGACTAGTTCAATGGTAAAAAAAAGTCATCATATTGCCACCGTATCGGAAATAGAAGTTGTCGGTGTTTCGACTCCGGGGGTACGACACCAACTAGTAATATGATCGCGTGTTCTCTTCCTGGATGGTGATGCAAGATGACACAAGAATTTATCCTGGTTCGGGCAAAGAAGGCCCTACATCCAACGGGGGAGGAGGTTCTCGTATTACTTGCACCTAAGTGCTTGTACAGGGGCAATACAAGCTCAATGAGCGTGGACCGGAGTCCGGACTCGTGTTTTTGTGTGTGGACTCGTGTCTCTCTTTTTTTGCGCGCGAAGGGCCCTGACGTCCCTTTCTATAGAACAAGAGGAGGTCAGGGTTTACATAGGATTGACATGTACAGCGTTCGGTATGGCGAAGGGTAGAAACTCTGTCTCGTCGGAGTCATTGTAGCCAACGTGGGTGTTGCTGTTGAGGCGTCCTCGATACGTGGCCTCCATCCCGGGCGCGGACGTGGAGGCGTGGCGATGTGGAAGTCGTACAGCACCCATCCCGGTACGTACAGGACACGACGGGGTCTCTCCGGGTCTTGGGGTACCTGCCCTCCAATAGCGTGAAAGCAGTTAGGGCTCGAGGGGCGCGGAGCCGGCCTCGAGGTGGCGCCTACGGAGGGCTCGAGCCCCCGCAGGTACGGGCAAGTCCCGGAACGCCCGGGCGTACAGCGGGATCCCAGGCCTCGGGATGAGGCTCGAGTGTGCTACGGTGCAGGACACGGCCCAACAGTGCTGTACTTGCGCCTTTTTGCCCATGCTTGAGGTGAAAGCGAGATTTGACTGTGGCTCCGGTTTACTGTGGCGCATGTCGCCGTGCGCCAGAAGACGTGACCGGAGTAGGTGAACGCATTAAATACGCAGTATGGGGTTGGTATCCGGTGCTCGTGCCGCTCAAGGGTGGCGTGGAGCGTCTCGAGGGATAGGCTGCCGCGCCAGAGAGGCTCGAGGTCCCCGCGTGGGGTCTCGAGGAACGATGTATGGCTGCGGAGGGCTCGAGGCCTATGTACCGGGGCTCGAGGAGTTGGTTTTTTAGAAGGTTATACTTGCTAGGTTTTGCTATTAATTGGTGTTCTAGGTTTGACCTTTTGGTTTTGCGTTGATTGAGGGTACCCTTTTGGTGTTCCCCCGACAGAAGTCGTTTAGGACAGCGACACGTCTCTAAAAGCATAACTTTGACCACTTGTTTATTTAAAAATATTTGTTGTAAAGTGGTATATGTATATTTTTATAAAAGATCTTTTCAAGACAAATTTATTTATATAGTTTTTTACATATCTAAACTCAAAAATTTAAAAGTTATTCATGATATATTTATATTCCTAATGTTTGATTCAAACCTTGTCCAAAATAACTTATATTTTCGATACAGAGGGAGTATGTACGTATGCACTGTGCAAATTAGCACGGACATCAGCACAGTATGTAACAGCGAGATCACATCTCAAATTGTCCCCCCCCCCAACCACCCACCCCCACCCCCACCTCTCCATGTCACAAATAAGAGTTGTTCTCAAATACACATGCATTCGATTTTTAAGCTTTTGGCCAATCGAACTTTTAGTTATGAAATTATCATGTATTATAAGGTATTTTGTATTGCTTAACCCCATCCATACGTGCACATGTCTTTTAAACCCCATCGATGCACATATTCATGCATGCCTTATAAACATCATCTTACTAAAATTGACACATGTAACTGTAGCCCGAAACAATTACATGCATTTTTAAATTATAGCTTACTAGAAAATCAAGCAAGTTAACAATCGAACTAACTAACTAGTGAGGGGTAGATTAGTCTTTTGCTAGACTTATTATTTCATTATAAAATTACTTGCATACCTTGTATTTTAGGATACATGGAGCATTGATATATATCATGTTTTTTTTAAAAAAACGAACTAAGTATAAAATGTACTGCTTATATTATTTAGGTCCCAAGTGATTCAATCCATGTCAGAATCTAAATAAGTCACTTTGTTTATTTATTTATAATTGATTAGAAATTTTAAGTACCGGAGTGAATCACTTGGCATTTTTAGATTATATGGACAAAAAACAACCGGAGTGCATTTCACTCAATTTTCTTTTTATACGAAAAAAATAAGGTGTCTCTAGTTTAGCTTACTCTTTCAACAGCAGTGAAAAACACACACACACCGCGGCAGTTTACGGGTCCACGACGGGCACCCGAAGTCGTCTTCGTCAGGCTACGAGCCGACGACGAGACTGACGGACTGAGAGAGCTTCGCCCCACGATTCCATCTGGATTTCCGCCGGCCAGCGGCGAGATGTCCTTCTTCTTCCGGGCCGCGACGCGGCAGCGCCCGTCGCCGCAGGAGATCGCGTGCTCCATCAAGGATTCCCTCATCGCCCTGGACACCAAGACCGGCGCCAAGGTATATCCGCGGCTCTCCAGCATCTGGCTCCCGCATTCCCATCCGCTACGTGGCCCGCCCGATCCGCGCGTGCAGGCTCGCCGCAAGCGTCTCGTCCACCCCCCAACCGGGTCATCTTGGGTGCTGTCAACGAGGTTGAGTTGCTTTGTTTGTGGAGTCCCCTGGATCCATCGCGTTTTTTGTTTTGTTTTGTGGACTCCCTGATGTTGGTGACAGACTGACAGTACTCCACTTCTCTGGTAGTTGACGAATGATGCTTTGCCAACTAGAAGTATAGACTGTGCTGGTATTGGCCGGGCAATTGAAAGAGTGGTTTTGGGTGGTTCGTCTGTCTCTTTAGCCTGTCGCTCAAAGCTTAAGAAAACCACTGACTAGTGGATCGTAATGGGGCCTGTGACTGTGAGGTTGCAATTGTCACTGGATTGCACATTTTTGCCTCCATGTTAGTGGCGGTAAAGGCATTTATGTTGAGGTGAACTAAATCAAAAAAATTAACCTGATCTGAAAGTTTGTTTCTACCTGCTGTGTCATGGAGATTTGTTCTATAGGTATACAAACGTTACCTATTTTTTTTGCGAGGAGTATACAAGTGCACATTGATTGTGTAGATTTCACACATTTGTTTGGTGTAGTTACCAAGTTAGTAATCATGACAGTGAGAGGACATTTTGTCTTACTTGTTCATCAAATGTATAAGTTAGCAGTTGGGATCTGTTTACAACAGCTACAAGAGCCAGATCAACTATAAAACTGCACTTCTGCTCATGTTCTTTTTAACACTGTTCTCATAGAAACAGAGATGTATGTTGACCCTGCTTTAAAGCGAGCACCTGTTTACTTATTTAATTTACAGTTTTAGTTGTTCTCTGATTGATGTATTGCCCGTTGCCCCTCATATACGTTTAGAGTTCTTGTGCACTGAACAGTGAACACTGGTACAAAAATCATGTTGCACATGAATTTGTGTATGCTCCTGTCAGGCTCTTGAGGATGCTGAGAAAAACATACTTACGTTGAGGCATACACTTGCTGGTGATGGAGAAGTAGAACCAAATCAAGAGCAGGTTCTGCAGATAGCCCTTGAGATTTGCAAGGACGGTGTTCTTTCCCTCTTTGTTCAGAATCTTCCTTCCTTGGGTTGGGAGGTATGTTATATTCACAAATTGAACGTGATAACCCTTTTTCACTGTGTTATTAGCATTATTGGTTCTATGTTGCAGGCTAGAAAGGATCTTGTCCACTGCTGGTGTATTTTGTTGAGACAGAAAGTTGATGAAGGCTATTGCTGCGTCCAGTATATTGAAAGTCATTTTGATCTTTTGGATTTCCTTGTTGTTTGGTAAGGCCTATTTCTCAAGTTATGAATTGTAACACAACCAATAGGAGCATGCTGATTCGTTTCTTGGTGGGAAATTGAGAATGCAATTGCAGAAATATATAGATGACTGATTGCTTCCTTTGGCTATTTATTTTTACCACTTATATTTGCATAGTTGTATTATTGTGTGTTTGTTTATGAAATGCACCTGTAGTATATGCGATAGTTTTACCACTTCTACTTGCCCTATTTTGTGTGTTTGTTTATGAACTGCTCCTGCAGTATATGCCATTGTAATACTCTTGTGCCTGAGTGATTTAACTATGTTCTACTTCTACCAGCTACAAGAACTTGGAAGTTGCATTGAATTGTGGGAACATGTTGCGAGAATGCATAAAATATCCTACACTTGCAAAGTAAGGCTGGGAAATATTTGTTCAAGTATATTTCTTTTCTTAGTGGCTCTGCAATAGCATACAGTTTCCAGCATATATGCCTTCGCCTGACATGTCTGTTTTTTAGAACCTCTGGCCCTCTGTAGTTGCATGCATGGACAGATATATTACATAGTACAATCACAAAGCAAGCAGACATGCAAATGTACTCTGCAGTATGCAGATGTTAGATTTTGAAATAAAACTAAAGAAACAGACAAATAGATGATTTAATCAATTTTGCAAATGATTAATTTTTCATACATTTGATTTTGTAGTGCTCTTTCAGATATATATTGGAGTCAAGTAGCTTCGAGTTGTTTTTCCAGTATGTTGAATTGCCAAACTTCGATATTGCTTCTGATGCTCTGAACACCTTCAAGGTAAATCTAATCTTGTCAATTGATTTTTTAAATAAAAATATGGCTTTATGTTTGCTTTTTCAGGATTGATGTTTGCTGTTGACAAGATATTTGCAGGATTTGCTAACCAAACATGAAGATCAAGTCTCTGAATTTCTGAGCTCACATTATGAACAGGTCAGCCAAATGATACCTTTCTGTAGAATGAATGAAATCCATAATTTTAATGTTCATTCCAAATAATAAGAGGACCAACAGTTTTCCTCCACCCTGTTCCTTGTATTTTGTATCTTCCTGCATGCCACCTTTTGCATATGTTGGTTAGGCTTTTAATGAATAATTGTTCCTTTGTATTGCTAAAGTTTTGAAGCACTGATCCATTGTAAACATGTGCAGTTTTTTGGACTCTACACAAAACTTTTGTCTTCAACTAATTATGTGACACGAAGACAATCAGTGAAGGTTAGACTATTTAAATTGCAATTTCTTGTAGGGTACAAAAATATGATGCTTAAAATCACTTGCTGCGTGCCAGTTTCTTTCAGAGTTTCTGTTGGAGGCCCCAAATGCTCAAATAATGAAGCGTTACATTTTGGAAGTTCGTTACTTAAACATTATGATGGGTCTTCTGAAGGTATTATAGTATTAGTTATAAGTTCCCTGCTTATATTTAAACGAATCAGCAATGATATTGATCACCATTCTCACTTCCTCTGT
This sequence comes from Coix lacryma-jobi var. lacryma-jobi, assembly GCA_009763385.1. NCBI lineage: Eukaryota > Viridiplantae > Streptophyta > Magnoliopsida > Poales > Poaceae > Coix > Coix lacryma-jobi. The sequence goes on along the minus strand of CM019825.1, from coordinate 5,280,326 downwards.
TTCTTGATTTTTCACCCAAGTGGTTACGACATTCTAGTGCCATTATCTAGCGAAAATAATGGTGGTTGTTATTAGCACAATACGTGAGAGATCCTGCTTTTTTTTACTGGCTTTTGGATATCTTGCCAAGCAAAGGTGATCCTGAGAGGCTAAGATATATGTACAGAACTACACTCTTGCAATTGTCACCCTTCTTTCTTCTTAATATATTGATATTGATACGCAGCTCTCCTGCGTGTTCCAGAGGAAAAAACTACCAGAGATCCAGCCAGCCAGATCTAGATGGCTTTCTGTTTATAGCTAAAATGCATATAGCACCATTATTCATGTCGAACACTATCATTTTATTCCTCCGAGCTATTTATAAACTGCTTGGATACCAGTCATCTTGTGTCCAACAGTGAGTATTCAAGCAGTTTTCTTAGTTTCTATACAAAACAAGTTCAAATATACACTTGCAAGAAGCCAGTGCTGCAGATTTTCTCCCTTTATGACAACTAAGTGATGAAAACAACACAGATTATTCATAGATAGTTTGTTTCCATCTTCATAACTAGTGCCATCTTTTCATGCCTATACGCATCCTTTTTTAATGCCTCTACTAAGTACTAACTGGTGTCTTTTGTAGGATTCAAGCAAAAATATCAGGATATGTTCCTTCCACATTTTTAAGGTAACAAGTCTCACATTTGAAAGTTTCATACATTTACCCTTTCGGTGGCTTGACACTCATCAGGCCTTGCTTGGGTTTTGAAATTTTAAGTTGGAGCTGTTACCATTTTTTGGAGGTTCATTTTCATTACATGGATGCAGGTATTTGTTGCCAATCCAAACAAGCCTCGTGAGATTATTCAGGTTTTGGTTGACAGTCACAGAGAACTGTTGAAGCTACTCCACAATCTCCCCACAAGCAAAGGTACTAATGTATTGCGTACTTCCAACTTAAACCCTTGCCCTATTCTGTGACCAAGTAATTGTGATGCTCGATGTTAAGATTTCCCAGAGATGCACTTTGGAGCGCTAATAATTTGTCCCATTTAGCAGGTGAGGATGAACAGCTTGATGAGGAGAGAGATTTAATTATCAAAGAGATAGAGAAGCTTGTGCGGTTGTCAGTGTAAACCCTCAGGAAATTCAAACATATCCTTGATGTTGATGTTAAGGAAAAGTCAACCCCTTTCTCCCCTCAACATTTTGAAGGCATCCTTTCTGTGTAATATGGTGCACTGTATAGAGCTTGTTTTTCATATATGGAAAAAGTTTGGCCACAAATTGCATTCTTCGCGAGAACACTTGGCATTCCCATCAGAAATTTGTTGACGTGATACCAATACACTGGTAGCAGAATTCACAGCAGGAATAATCTGCATTATGGTGTGGTGTTGATGCCATTAAGGATTGGGTATTTGGGTGAGTGTTTTGCATTTAAAATGTGTTCACTTGCCATGTATGTTCGGATGTGTGTAACGTTTGCAAATTCTTGACAATGTTTGCGTGAGATTCAGGGCACAGGACAAACACTATTCGGTTCAAATTCTCAAGGTCAAATGCGTATATATACGAATACGGTTGAAAAATAACATCTAGGAACTTTTTTTTCTATCCTTCTTTCTATATCTGATACTTGTCACGTACGTAACGTATGGTATACTTTATATATTTGCAATTGGTAATGGGGATGATAATTTACAGGAAGGAAGGAAGGAATGAATTGAATCCGATCGATTTGGATTTCTGAGCGGAGCTGCGAGTTGTCTGCCTGCAATGACGTGTCACAACGGCCGGAAGATGACCGGCGCGCCGTGCTGCGGGTTGAGTATCATGAGCACCCTCGGCGCGTGCACGTACGCCGGCGACAGCCGGAACTGGCAGCGCTGCAGCACCGTGGCCAACGCGATCTTGGCCTCTATGAGCGCCAGGTGCTGGCCGATGCACATCCGCGCGCCGCCGCCGAACGGGATGAACGCCATCTGCTGCCGCGGGCGGCGAGGGTCGCCGCCGTCGTCGGCGAAGCGTTCCGGGTTGAACTCCGTGGCGTCGGCGCCCCACACGTCGGCGTCGTGGTGCACGGCCATGATGGGCATCATGACCTCCGTGCCCGCCGGCACGACGCAGCCGCCGAGCTCGACGTCCCGCGTCGCCTTCCGGATCATGGCCACCGCCGGCGGGTAGAGCCTGAGCGTCTCGTTGACGACCATCCCGAGCGTCCTGAGCCTGGGGAGGTGGTCCTTGGTGGGGACGCCGCCCCGGCGGCCGCCGCAGACGTCGAGGACCTCCCGGCGAGCGCGGTCCTGCCACTCCGGGTGCATGGCGAGCGCGACGGTGGCCCAGGTGAGGAGGCTGGTGAGCGTCTCCTGCCCGGCGAAGAAGAAGTTCTTGGACTCCTCGATGATCTCGTCCGGCGTCATGGCCGGGGCCATGAAGCTCATGAAGTCCCTCATGCCGCCGGCGCGCCCGTGGTCCCGGCCCCGGTGGTCGCCGTCGTCGTCGTCGCTCTGCAGGCCGGCGACGAACTTGGCCAGGAGGGCCCTGATCTCCCTGTCGAGCTGCCACACGCGCCTGTTCCTCGTCGTCGGCAGGAACCTGTAGCCCGGGATGAAGACCTTGCTGTGCGCCTCGGTGGCGTAGCTGGCGTGCTCGGCCTGCAGCCGGAACACCGCGCTGCCCTCGTCGTAGTTGCGGCCGAACGTGGCGACGGTGATGGCCTCCTGCGGCAGCCGCCGGTACCACTCGGCGACGTCCAGCTCCACCTCGCCCGACGACGAAGACGACGGCAGCAGCACGCGCTCCTCCAGCATCCGCTGCACGGTGTCGGCGACGAAGGGCGCGAGCAGCTTGAGGTTCTCGGCGTGGAAGGCGGGCGTGAGGATCTTGCGGCGGCGCGCCCACTCGTCGCCGTAGATGTTGCTGAGGCCGAGGCCCTCGAACTGACGGATCAGCAGGTGCGCCTCGTACCGGTCGAAGTGCTCTGACCGCGACAGCAGCACCTCCCGGATCAGCTCCGGCGAGCTCACGATCAGCCGAGGCGTCCTCCCGAACCAAATCAGATGCATTGGACCTGCACGCGCGCATACGCGCATTTGCATATACGTATTATTAATTTGCATTGCATGCATGCGCGCCAAAAATTAAAATTAAAAGAAAATAAAGGTTTTGCCAGTACACACAAATATGCGTGGTTCGTGTACTACTTGTATACTTACTTATATGAACATATAAATCAAATAATAACGTCGTCTAGTACAGTAATATATTTTTTCGCGAAGGGAGGGATGACTTATAATAAATCTTGGCAAGCATAGTAGTATAGTACAGTACATCTCCAAGTTCACAAGAAAAAAAAAGAGATTTGCTATATTTCAGGCGCTTAAAATATAACATCTTTTCAGGCGACGACTAACAATAACCTTCAGATCTTCATCCAATAGTTCAAATCTATTAACATAAATCACAATAAAAAATGATAATTTTTATCTATGATGAAATGACAAAGACAAAACTGTTCAGGTATCTAAAATATAGGAAATGTGTGAAAAAAAATCTGAAATAAAAAATACATTACCAAGCACACACTTCGCTCGAGTTGTTGGCACATATCTCATTTTTTTCATCAAACAATGCAAGTTGACATAGAAACTAATCATCCAACGTCGAATCAAGCAGGCATATATTACGCATGTGATGATACCATGGCAATGCAAGTGCAATGATCTCTTAGCTAGCTACTGGCCGGCCGGGTTGCCGTGGAGCGAAGCTAAGCCAGCACTTAACTTGAGTGTTTTCATGTGGACAAATCACACACAATTCATTAACTGACCAACAGCAAGATTCGTCCATCACTTGGATCAAACGCAGATGCATGCGTGCCTCTATAGCTAGCTAGCTAGGGTTGTCCTTTCGATATTATACTCCAGAACGGTTGAAAAACAGCGGGAATTATCATCCATCGCCGCAAAGATTATCATAAACTAATCGTGTCAACAGCGAGTAACCAACTGGCGGTTTGGATCCTCACAACTGAAATGCTAGCTGTGCATCTGGCCAATGTCATGCATGGTGTATGTGCACGAGAGAGCAACAGCAACTGAACGAAGCTGAAAGCAAGCATGAAGCAGCTAGGCGTGCATGTGCTCTACCTCTGGATTGCCGGATGGATGGATCTGACTCATATATAGCTAACCTCTTAAGATTAAACGACTCGCATTATTATCATTGACCTGATGCATATGCATATGCATTGACAGCCTGGTGGAGAGCGATCGATGGATCATCGTATATATACTTGCTGACAACATACACACACTGCGGGCAGCCAGCAAGGTTTGACTTGGGAGGGGCGCGTAGTTTTTAATTTTTGCAGAGATGAATTTGTTAGCTTGCTGCCATCACTAGTACCAAAAGTGATGGAGGCAAGTAGTGGCGGTAGTAGGATAGGAATATACTAGGATACAGTAGTACCAATCAAAGTGAAGTTGAAACGCGAAATGGATCGGAGGTCACCTAATCGAGCATAGTTTAGAGTCTGTGCTCTTGTTTCTATTTGCAAAAGCATGGAAGCATGTCCCCTCCTTTCCTGCGGTTTACGCGTGAGCGTCGTCCACTCTTTTATAGTAATTTATAAATTATATATAATGGAGTGTATATTTATTTATATATATATATATGTATGTATACGCGCAAATGGATGCACGCTCTTGTTTAAGTTTCATATTCATATACGTATGTGAAGATGGAACTAGTAAACCTGTAAAGTTGCACCGCGTACCTTTGATTTTTGTTTTTGGCTTGTCCGATCGGGGAAAAAAAAACACAAAAATAAAGAAACCATAACGACGACGACAAAGAAAACAAAAAGGTTTCGAAGAAAAGTGATGGCAAGCAGGCAGTAGCTAGTTAGGAATGATCCAAATTTGATCGAGAGATCAATCTCAGTTCGTAACAGAGATCGAGCTGGATTGCTGTGTTGAGATGAAGATGCATGGACATAAATTAGGCAAATAAAAAGAAGGCCAGGGCGGTCGATCGTCGGTGGTGGTGTGATGATGATCGAAGAAGGCTGAAGAATTGCTACCGTACCGTAGAGCTTCCTCCAATGGTGGTAGAAGGCGAGCACCCTGGGGAGGACGTCGTGCGGCGCCTGGGGCGGCGCGGGGCGGGAGGAGGCGTCCACCATGAGGCGGACCAGCTCGATGGAGCTGCCGAAGAAGAAGCGGTAGCCCGGCCCGCGCACGCCGTGGCGCGCGAAGTGGCGCTCCAGCCGGCGCGGCCGCCACCACAGCGCCTCCATGAGCCGCGCCACCGCCACGTGCAGGCACAGCCACGCCGCGGCGGCGACCGCGGTCGCCTGCCACGACCACCAGGACCACCACGTCGTCATGGCGCGCGGGCCGGCGGCGCCGGCAGTAGTGGGTGGATGGATGCTCAGACGGCCGGGCGCGGGCGGGCAGGTACGCACTGCGGCAGGCGGCAGCACAGCGCGCGAGCGGCGGCGACGTGTGGAAGGAGCAGGCAGCTGCTGCTTGCGGCCCCGCCCTTTGGTTTTTGGTGGAGCCAGGCAATTGGCGTAGTTCGCCTTGCCGCCGCCGTCGCTGGGTTTATATATACTCTAGATAGCTGCTGGGCAGCAGCAGAGGAATTCTCGGATGGCTGCGGCTGCGAGAGAGCTTTTAGGTATTTGATTTGATTGAATTGAATATACCTTGCTGTCCTCCAGGTTACTGCCATCCATTGAGTACATTATTGTTTTTGCCCTGATTATTTACTAACATTTTTGAGAATACAGGCCTGTTTATTTGGATCGCAGGACTAAAAATTAGTTCATTTTATGAAAAATAGATTAAACATAAACTAACTAATTGTGTGCTAATAAGGGCTAATGAGTTCTAACCACAAATTAAGCCTTATTAGTCTACATTTAGACATTCTAATAGATTAAACATAAACTAATTGTGTGCTAATAAGGGCTAATGGGTTCTAACCACAGATTGACCCTTCTTAGCTCTTATTAGTCTAGAATTAGTCTACATTTAGACATTCTAATAAATTAAACATAAACTAATTGTGTGCTAATAAGGGCTAATTGGTTCTAACCACAAATTAACCCTTATTAGCTCTTATTAGTCTACATTTAGAAATTCTATTTGGTATCCAAAAATATGGGCTAATTATTATTTTCTGAAAGTCACAGGGGGGAGGAACTCCCACCTAAACAAGGTGCAAGACCAGGGATCCAACTCTGGCCAGCTCGCTCAACCACAAGGAATACTACTAGTGTGTTTGCAATATATGGGCGCGCTAATTATTAGCTCTAGCATCTAAACATCCTCATAATATGAAGTAAGGAATGGAATGGATATATTTACGTTATTATTCTTCATTCCTGGGTAGGTGAGTAATGGCCACAAAGTTTGAAAGGAATGAAAGCATCCTATAAGATTCAAACAAACATACATGGGGCCGGCCGGCCATGTCGTTGAATCTCGGAGGAAAAAGAGGTTTCACATTGCAATGGTCTGGATTGGATTTACATGCATGTCCAACCAAAATCCAGCCAGTTGACGTGCGCACTACTTGGACCTCCTCGTTTGAAATGCGGCCAGCTTACTCAACTCTCTCACACACACTGGATCTATCGGAAAGGCAGAAGAACCACATAACAACGATATGCTATATGTGTCCTTGCTTTACCGAACCGCACCGAGCTAAAACAAACTACTATCTTTTTTTTTGTGAGAAAAAAGAAATAAAAGAGAGAAAGAAGAGCGAGAGCGACCAAGTCATGTTGAAAGGCAGAGACATGTTTGTTGTGTTCAAGTAGTCGTCGTCGTCGTCATCTGGTGGTGGCATGCATGCCTTTTCAAACACTACCACCCTTTTTGCCTGCCCATTAATTAATTAATTAATAATATATACTCCCTCCGTATCGCTTTTAAATAACGTTTTGGACAAAGTTTGAGTCAAACATTGAGAATATAAATCATGAATAAATTTAGAATTATTGAGTTTAGAGATATAAAAATCATATAAATAAATTTGTCTTGAAAAATACTTTCATAAAAATATACATATACCATTTTACAACAAATATTTTTTAAAATAGAAGTGGTCAAAGTTGCACTTTGAAGACCGTGTCGTTGTCCTAAACGTCATCTAATATGATACGGAGGGAGTATGTATATATTTATAGAAAGAAGAGAGACTCATATTATTATTATATACTGTATATAATACTGTAGTACGTACTCTCTCCATACCCATATTAGTTGACGTTTTAGAAAAGGTTAGAGTCAAACATTGAGAATATAAATCATCAATAACTATTAAGTTTTTATGTTTACAAATATAAAAATTATATAAATAGATTTGTCTTGAAGAATACTTTCATAAAAGTATACATATATCATTTTTCTATAAATATTTTTACAAAAATAAGAGGTCAAAGTTGTGTTTTGGAGACCGTGTCGCTGTCCTAAACGTCAACTAATATGGGTACGGAGGGAGTACTCCGTATCTTTTTTGCATTGAGGGAGGCACCCTGGGGGTGGGGGCCGCCGGCCGCCCGAAGCGCAAGCGCAACTGCGCAAGAGTAGGCAGGCACCTGGGGCCTGCGGGTTGCGGTTGCGCTTGCGGCTGTTTTTTTTTTTTAATCTGTAGGCTGCGGCTGCGGCTGCGGCTGCTTGTTGTGTTGCTGTCTCCCTCCGCCTCCGCCTCCGGGAAAAGCGTGGCGCGCGGGGGTTGCGACGGTCGGGACCCTGTCGCCGCCAGTTGGATCGCACAGCTGGCTGCCCTGGCCGGTCGGTAGCTCCGATCTCCTTCATTCCTCGTCTCTCCTTTCTTTAAGGCTAACGTCAGTGATGGTTTCATCTAAGTTTCATTTGCATTAAATATGTTGCCACATAAGCACTTTGATGACATGACAGCGTATTTAAGAAGAGAGATGAAACTCTCTTGGCACGAATACCAACTCTTTATGAGTCATGAAATTTAATGTCCATGAAACTCTACATTTTATTTCATATGACATGACAATCTTAGAAACAACACAACGAAACTCACCATTGAGATCGACCTAATAATACTAGTGGACTACCCGCACGTTACTGTGAGAATTACGAATTACTAATAGATTACGTGATATGATGATATAAACAATAAAATATTTATGTATCTTACTGACATGGATAATATAGTTGTATATGCTACTGAATTTTAATTGTATGTAATAGTTTATTATCTAGTTGGACAACTTGCATATTAAAATAAATAGCTAGTGGAGTTTCACTTAGTAGATGTTAATTATATGTGATAATGCATTGGTTAGTTAGATAGATTGCATGTTGAGAGAAACACCTAGTGGAGTGCTAGTTGGATATCTTGCATATTTAGAGAAATAGCTAGTGAGGTTTATCTTTATAGAGTTTATAGATATGTACTGTATAATACAATTCCTGCTTATTTGTATATATAGTATATATTTACGGTTCTTGCTTTTATTATTATATTTATTAGCATCTCGATGGTGAATACGTATGTAGTGCTCCCGTGATGTATACTACTGTACAATTCGTGCTTCTATTCCGTCACCGCTTCACACTGCACACACGGATAGCATAGCATATTAGCACCATGCATCACCAACCAAGCATTCATTCTAGAAAGCATGCATCTTAGAGGATAATGGATGCATCCAGCATACTACATGTATTGCAGGTGCTGTTTGTGTGGTTTAGGACACCTTTGCCACGCAGTAAATATAAAGAAATTCCATTATTTTTTATAGGGAAAGCATAGAAACGAAAAAAAAATCTCAGCATTTCAAAGGGACTCTTGTTTTTTTCTCTCCTGTGTCGTGATGCATATATACATTATTTATATGGGTTTGTTTGATAATGATTATGACTCAGTTTCACAAAGTAATTTTTCAGATTCTCTTTTCTTTTAATATATATATAAGTTATTTTTTATATTCTCCTACGTACCAAACAACATTTCTCAAGAAAATAAGTTCTCGGAAATAGTATGCTTTTACACGTCTAGGAATATCCTAGCTTCTCTTAACTCTCTATGTTATCTTCGCTAAGAAACTGTTTTACCAAATACTCTTTTTTAAACAGCTTACGCTTCACCGGTGAAGCTAATAAAGAAATTGAAGCCCAAAAACACACACTACTACTTCAACAATGAAACTGAGCGGTACTAGCTAAACAAGCATTATATGTATGTAATCCCTCTGGGCTTGTCGGGGGAACACCAAAGGGGTACCCCCAATCGACGCAAAACAAACAAGTTAAACCTAGAACACCAATTAATAAGAGGAGAAACTAGTCTAGCTCCCTAAAAACCAAACCCTCGAGGCCGGCCGCACCGACCCTCCGCCAGGAAGCTTAGACTCGCCAAAGCCTTACCGACCGCCTCCCGGCAACCTACCCTTCGAGCCCTGACACCTAGGCCTCGAGCCCACCACGGCCGTACACCGCTCCTCGAGACCCCGCGCGGGGACCTCGAGCCTCTCAAGCACGATAGCCTATCCCTCGAGACATTTCACATCTCCTTCGAGCAGCGCCAGACTTCGGATGCCAATCCCACACTGCGCATTTAATGTGTTCACCTACTCCGATCACGTCCTCTGAAACCCGACGTGCGCCACAGTAAACCGGAGCCACAGTCAAATCTCGCTTTCACCTCAAGTATGGGCAAAAAGGCGCAAATACAGCATTGTCCGGCCATACCTTGCACTGTAGCACCCTCGAGCCACCTCTCGAAGCCTGGATTCCCGCTGTTCGGCCGGGCTTTCCGGGACTTGCCCATACCTACGGGGGCTCGAGCCCCACGTAAACGCCACCTCGAGGCCGGCCCTGCGCCCCTCGAGCCCTGACGGCTTTCCTGCTATTGGAGGACAGGTACCCCCAAGACCCGGAGGAACCTTGCCACGTTATGTACGCGCCGGGATGGGCGCTGCATGACCTCCACGTCGCCACGTCTCCACATCCGTGCCAGGGATGGAGGCCACGCTTCAAGGACGCTTCAACAGCAGCCCCCACGCAGGCTACAGTGACCCCGACAAGACAGAATTCCTACCCTCTGTTGTATTGGGCATCATACATCCCGACTCCTGTATCATCCCTGTGTAACCCTGGCCTCCTCTTGCTCTATAAAAGAGGACACCAGGGGTCTTCACGCATCCGGTGACACAACTCCACGATAGACAAGTCTAGATCCACCTCCACTCGGGTCAGCACACAAGCCCATACAACACCATACCTAGACGAGTCCGGACTCTGGTCCAAGCTTGTTGAGCTTGTAACGCCCCTGTACAAGCACTTAGGTGCAAGTAATACAAGAGCATCCTCCCCCCGCTGGACGTAGGGCCTTCTTCGCCCGAACCAGGATAAATCCTTGTGTCATCTTGCATCACCATCCAGGAAGAGGGCACGCGATCATAATTACTAGTTGGTGACACACCCCCGGGGTAGAAACACCGACACTGTTTGACCTAGACATCTTCGGAGAAGAGCTCAGACGAAGCTTCACCCCAGAGACCAAGCAGCCCCAGAAGAGTTCAATCATTTTCAGATACTAAACTGTTTCCACTAGTTCAACATCTTTTCATAGTGAAGGACCGAGAAGCAACCAGAAAGCGACCAGAGGGGGGGTGAATGGGAGCATCAAAATTTCCTTTCGGAAACTAGTAGCCACTGTCCCGAGAATCACCCCAAAAGACAAACCCTAGAGCTTGCTAATGTCCACGACCCTAGATGTAGGGTGGATGCTTCCAAGAAGCACAGCGGGACACTACACAACTCTAGAAAGCCAACGCAAAAGACGGAAACCAAATCCGACAACGAGCGACCAAGCTGCGGACGAAACTGCACGAAACTGCACTGACCGGACTCACCCTGCGTCCGGTCAACACCCACCGGACGCGTCCGGTCGATCGAAAACAGTTTTCGGACCTTACTGTTTCTGACCGGACTCACAAGCGAGGAGCGTCCGGTCGAGAGCAGTGCGTCCGGTCACTAGAGCCAAGACAGGTGAACAGTAGATCCTGAGCGTGTGGTCAATCCAACAACCCAGCGTCCGGTCACGAGCGTCCGGTCAATACTCAGAAAATTCCGCGACACATTCAACCACCGGACGCGTCCGGTCAGCCCGACCTAGCGTCCGGTCACCTCGTGACTTCGCTGTTCACTCACCGATTTGACTCAATCTCACCCAAAACAAATTCTCTAGAGATCAAACTTGGTGAGAGGAGTCACAAGGAGGATAGTGAGCTATCTCTAAGAGATCATGGCTCGAACCTATCTCCAAATCGATGAATCGAAGAATTTCGGGGGAGGGGAGAAAAACTTGACCCGAAACAAGAATCAATCGATCTCCTAGACCGTGAGGTTAGAGGTGAATTCCTTCGGTCGAAAGAAGTGCCTCACGATCTAGAACAACTTGGTTCAAACGGTTTTGCAAAAGATGAACCGAGCAAAGAGATCAAGCGACGGGAAAATCGTGGAGAAAAAGGATTCCGCGAAGAACACGAACGAAACGCGAATCACAACCACGAAATGCAACCGTGTGGCTACCACACGCTACAACAGTGAGGATACGGCCTCACTTCCTCAGAATCAACAGTACACAGAGGCAAGTCTCTCTGCGGATCTCAGCTAACTACAGCAGGGGATGGGAGAGCAGGAAACCCTAAGTGCGAAAGAGCAAATGACTGAGATGGATAGGAGGAGGGTGTCTCCCCACTACTTATCCTACTACTAGCCTAAGTCTATTTCCTACTCTACCCCTCACTATTCTAATTACAGAGCGAACCAGCTAAACCCTAGGGTTATTCTGGACCAACTCGGTGGTAGGTGTATCCGACGGCCACGCCCGCACAATACGAAGCGTTGCCTCGACGCAACCTCCAGATTGCCGCCACGTGCCGCCACCGCTCTGCACCCCCGGTTTTGTGGCCCAAACCGGGAAACCAGCCTTTTCCAGCCATCCCCCGGTTTTGAGGCCCAAACCGGGAAACCAGCCCACCAGCTTCTGAGTTTTGAGGCCAAACTCAGCAAACCCTCAGCGCCCAGGTTTTGAGGCCCAAACCTGGAAACCGTCCTCAACCCGAGTTTTGTGGCCAAACTTGGAAACCGTCAGCCCGAGTTTTGTGGCCAAACTCGGAAACCGTCCACGCCCAGGTTTTGAGGCCCAAACCTGGAAACCGTCCATCCGATGGTTTTTCCCTGGCTCTACCACCAAACCGAAGTCGTAGATGGGATGCACCTCCCGTGCACCCCGTCCACTGACACGTGTCCCTGAGTCCACGACTCAGGCAACACATGACCGCACTTCTTCACTTGTCGTCGTCACAGGCTGCCAGCCACCACAGCTGATCCTCGGGCCTCTGGTCCCTCAGTCCAAGCCTCACGTCCGCCCTTCACCGCTCGGTACCTCGGCATGGCACGTCCGCCGCACGGCACGCCCATCCTTCACCGCACCCGGTCCATCGGCACGACACGTCTCAACTTGACCTTCACCTCGCCGTCGATCACTGTATCCGTGCTCGACACCTGCACAACACAAGCCAAAGAACATGCGCATCATCCCAGTTGACAATCACTCATCACTCAGAGACCCGGCATACACCCATGTATCCGCAATCTCCCCTTGATGAGTGCATTGTCAACTACTCACACAAATCATAATGAACAAAAGAATAAGGAAGAAGGAGGAAGGAGAAGGAGAAAACTCACCCAAATGACCCAAAAGCATAGCAAAGCCGAAGAAGGTCAAGTGGAAAGAGCGAAAGAACTTGGTCCCCAAAGACATGGGCAACGGCTCGACGCAACCAAGCAAAGCAAAGCTAGCCCTCAAGAAGAGGTAGAACAGGCTCAACACCGCTAGCAGATACCAATTGGAAACTCCAGAGAAAAGAGCTCAACAAATTGAAGCCGAATGAAAATCGAAGCAAAATGCTAGTCCCTCAAGATAGAGGCACAGAGGCTCAACACAACTAGCAAAGAAAGCTCGATACCAATGCCTTTCGGCCAAACACGCTCCGAACCAATTGGAATGTCTCCAAATCAAAAGAGAGCCAATTGAAAACAGAATGCCCTGAAAGTGTTTACTAGTTTCTCAAGATAGAGGCAAAGGCTCAACACAACTAGCAAACTCCCCCTTGACAAATGCAAGCAACTAGGAAAACTCCCCTTAGATGAACATCCAGGAGTATATGATTTGCAATTTCTCCCCCTTAGTTGAAAATGCACTAATCAAGAAAAGGCATCAAGGCAAGAAACTCCTCCTTCCAACATGCATATGAAGTCAGAAATGCAAGTTAGCAGCTTCAGGCATATAATCAAAAGAGTGCAAGAATGCTCTAAACAGTATAACTCCAATGACTCAACTAAGCACTCAAACAGCGAAGGCTCAAACTGATCACACATACGAAATATGAGCATGTGAGAAGTCTTTAGCCAAAAAGATAGTCACCATCAAAATAGCACTACACATGTATAGACAGGAATCCAAACAAGTGCTAAACATGTATACAAGGTGAACTACCCCTAGCAAAGTTCAATCATCATGCATAGGAATGAAGCATATACTTGTGATTTCATTTTTATATCGGAGTTGCAGCGGTGAAATTACACAAGTTTAATTTCAGCATGTGATTGCGAGAGGTTGAAAGCTTGTCTTTGCCTAACTTTTCAACTGTGCGAAGCCTATGCATATGCAATCGGAAGCTTAAAGCAACGGTTTCGGTCATACACTACACGACTCAGGTTTAACTCAAAGTGCAATGAGAAACAGTCTCGATACCGTGAGGTGTTGACAAGCAATCCCATCTCGATCTTTTCAATTCAATAAAACTTGATTCAAATTTTAAACATGATATGAACAGACCAAGCAAGTGAATGACTCATAACTGGAGACATAGCAACCTTGCATATATGAAAAGCATGAATGGACTCAACACATCCTACACATGCTAGTTGCATATCTCAATGGTGAACATTTTCATATTTTATATACATTAAGTAAATTCACCATTCCAAAATAGCTCAGCTCATAACATGTACTAGTGATCAGGAAGAGCATAAGCTACAAGCATCCATATAAGCATCGGAGCATACTAAATAAAGCATAGTTACATTCTAGTGATTATAAACATGAAGCTCAGAATGTAAATGCGTATGCTAAAATGCAAAAGAGAAGAAGATCAAAAGAAAGAGAATCAGTCTATTATACAAGATCCAAAATGTTTCCCCCATCTAAAAGGGGAAACATACACCAAGCTCACCCCTCAACCGATTAAAGGTTGATTCGTCTAAAGGCTTGGTGAAAATATCAGCCAGTTGATGATGAGTATCGACATGGCGAAGGTCGATATCACCCTTCTCCTGGTGGTCTCGCAGAAAATGAAAGCGCACATCAATGTGTTTGGTCTTCGAGTGAAGCACGGGGTTCTTAGCAACGCTAATGGCACTCGTGCTGTCACAAAGCAAAGGCACGCGAGAAAAGTTCAGACCAAAATCACGCAAAGTGGCCATCATCCAGAGCAACTGGGAACAGCAGCTAGCCGCAGCAACATACTCAGCCTCCGTAGTAGACTGGGCGACACTAGACTACTTGCGAGAAGACCACGAAACAAGAGAAGAACCTATAAACTGGCAAGTCCCAGAAGTGGACTTGCGCTCAATACGGCAACCAGCAAAATCGGCATCCGAATAACCGCAAAGGGAGAGGGTGGAGGAAGCAGAATACCAAATCCCGAACTCAGGCGTGAAACGAAGGTACCTGAAAATCCGCTTCACCGCCTGACGGTGAGAGGTGCGTGGCGACGCTTGAAAGCACGCACACAGACACACCGCGAACTGGATGTCCGGGCGTGTCGCCGTCAGGTAGAGGAGCGACCTGATCATGCTGCGGTACTCCTTCTGGTCCACTGCTTCTCCATCCACATCCGCATCCAGGGCAGTCATCGTCGACATGGGTGTTGGAAGAGGCTTGGCCTCACCCATATCGAACCGCTTCAGCAAGTCCTTGGTGTACTTGCCCTGGTGCACAAACGTCCCCTCTCGGGATTGCTTAATTTGCAACCCAAGAAAGAATGTCAGCTCGCCCATCATGCTCATCTCGAACTCCCTGCTCATAGTATCTACAAACTTGGCAACCAAAGCGTGAGAAGAACCACCGAAAATGATATCATCCACGTAAATCTGGACTAAGAGAGTGTCTTTGCCTTGCTTGAGGAGAAAAAGCGTTTTATCTACACATCCCATTGTAAAACCCTTAGCAAGCAAAAAAGTTTTCAACCTATCATACCAGGCTCTAGGGGCTTGTTTCAAACCATATAAAGCTTTGTGGAGTTTAAAAACATGGTTTGGAAACTTGGGATTTTCAAAACCGGGGGGTTGCTCAACATATACTTCCTCTTCTATGTAGCCATTTAAGAAGGCACTCTTGACATCCATTTGAAAGAGTTTAAAACCTTTAGATGTAGCAAAAGCCAAGAGTATCCTAATAGCCTCCAAACGAGCTACAAGAGCAAAAGTCTCCTCAAAGTCTATCCCCTCCTTCTGACTATAACCCTTGGCCACAAGACGCGCTTTGTTCCTCACAATGTGGCCATCCTCTCCTTGTTTGTTTTTGAAAACCCATTTTGTCCCAATAGGATTACAGTTAGGAGGAGGAGGAACTAGAACCCAAACCCGATTTCTCTCAAAATTTTCTAGCTCCTCATGCATGGCATTGACCCAGTCCGGATCCGTCAAAGCGCGTCCAACATCTCGGGGCTCAAATTTAGCAACAAAAGCAGAATGAGCGAAGTGAGAGATGTGCTGTGACCTGGACCGAGTAACCCGTTCGTCGATGCTGCCGATCATCTGCTGAGGCGGGTGCTGGTGCTGGATGTGTCGTGGCGCCTCACGAGCTGAAGTAGCCTCCCCCTCAACAGCAGCTGGTGCCTCCCCGGGTACAAAAGGTACCGCTCGGGGTGGCGGATCCCACGGCCCCCAGGAAGAAGAGGTGTCGGGGCCGTGAGTCGTCGTAGAAGCCGCTCTTTGCGGCACTGCAGGTGAAGGTGGTGCTGGGTCATCTTCAGCATCCTCGTCCTCATCATCGAAAAGAGGCTCACCAACCTCATGATCACCTGCACGCTCAAAACGAGAAGAAGGACAAACCATGGTCTCGTCGAAGGTGACATCTGATGTCTCCATGACTCGGTTAGTGTCAAGGTTAAGTACACGATAGGCTCGAGTGTGAGTGCCATAACCCAAAAACACACCGTCAGAAGAACGGGACTCGAATTTGTCCAGGTTGCCTTTCTTCAATATAAAACAATGGCAACCGAAGACTCTAAAATAACTCACCTTGGGCTGTCTACCAAAACGCAACTC
Organism: Coix lacryma-jobi var. lacryma-jobi; assembly: GCA_009763385.1. Classification (NCBI taxonomy): domain Eukaryota; kingdom Viridiplantae; phylum Streptophyta; class Magnoliopsida; order Poales; family Poaceae; genus Coix; species Coix lacryma-jobi. The sequence continues at coordinate 5,263,944 of CM019825.1, read as the reverse complement.
ATAAGAAGTCTTTTTCAAGAACGCTCTCAGAAAAATGCGATTGGAAATATAGCACGCAGTGTTCATAGCTTCGGCCCAATAACGCCTAGGAGTCCTATGCTCATTGAGCATCGTCCTGGCCATCTCAACAAGAGTCCAATTTTTCCTTTCTACAACACCATTCTGGGGTGGTGTGTAGGGGGAAGAAAACTGATGCTCCAAACCCAAGCGGTCACAAAACTTCTCAAAATCCGAATTCTTGAATTCGGAACCATTATCACTCCGAATTGCTCGCATCCAGTTCAAAGGGAACTCGTTCTGAAGACGCAAAATCAGATTACGAGCAAAGGAGAAAGTCTCGGTCTTCTCAGCTAAAAAGAAGACCCACGAATATCTCGAAAAGTCATCAACAACAACAAGCACATACCACTTCCCCCCAACCGAGCTCTCCCGAGCCGGACCAACAAGGTCCATGTGCAAAAGCTCTCCAGGGCGCTTGGTCATGACCTGAGTCACTGGATGGTGGGGAGAGGCAACCATCTTCCCGTGTCTACAAGAGTGGCAAACAAGATCCTTCTCCATATGCAACTTGGGCAATCCTCGGATTAGGCCAAGTGAACTAAGCCTTGCAAGCAAGTCGAAGCTCAAATGTCCAAGTCTCCTATGCCACTTCCAAAGATCAGAGGAGGAAGGTCCAACCACAAGACAACGAGAAGTGCCAAAAGACTCTGAGAAATTCGCACGAAAGACTTTTCCAAAGGGCGAAATCAAACACACAAGATTGCCCTGAGGATCCAAAATACGACTGAGATTCGGTTTAAAACGAATCTCATAGTCGTCGTCAAAGAGTTGCGAAACAGAAAGAAGGTTAAAATGCAAGTTAGAAACAAGAGCAACATCGCGCAACACAAAGTGCTCATTAACTCGTACCGACCCGCGAGACAATACCTTACCTTTGCTATTGTCGCCGAAGGTTATGTACTCCTTTTCGGCAACAGGGCTAAGGCTGGAGAACCACTTGGCGTTTCTGGTCATGTGCCTCGAGCAACCGGAATCCACCAACCAAATGTCCTCCAACCGTTTTACCTACATCAATAAAAAGACATAGGGTGAGCATACGGTCCAACACTGGGGTTAGTGAAGTAGGAAGAATACCAGTGTTGGGCCGGCTGCTCAAAAGAACGGTTAGCAGAAAAACCATTCCTAGCACGTCTTCGAGAGGAGCGATCACCACGTAGAGGAAAACGTGGTCCGCTAAGGGAGGAGCGTCCATCGCGACACTCAAAACGCGGTGAGGGAAAACGCTCAACAAAGCCTCCGCCACGGAGTCTGTATCCTGCAAAGTCAGGACCCCGTCGGGCACGCTCTCTACGAGGCCTAGGCCTAGCAACTTGAGGCACTGCGCCTCTAGGCCTAGCATCTCTCCTTGGAGCACTCCTCTGAACATTCGGCACATGTACATCATGGAAAGGATGGTACATGTCCGTGTTGTTCATCTCCCTAGCACGGCGCACCTCTCTCTTGCGCCTAAAGCAGAACTCCCTCAAGTGTCCATCTCTCCTACAGAAGTCACAATGATACCTCACCGCACGCAAAGGGGGTTGTTGGTAATCATGGCTGTGGGTGTGGATCACTTTGCCCTTTTGTGGCAACTCCTCCTGAATAGGTGGCATTGTATCCAGTTTGTTCTTAAGGTGGTTGGGTTTGGGATGCCACACTTGGTTCTTGGGTGGAGCTCTCGGAGGTTCCTCAAATACCCCATCCTTGGTGTTAGGTTTGAGAGGCTCTTTGGGTGGAAGCTTGGTAAGTTTGGGAGTAGTGGTGGAGTTGGGCTTCTCACTCGGGTTCAAACCACTCGACTCTCCAATCTTCCCAAAAGCAGAAAGATCAACACCCTGAGCAAAACCTACACCGGGACCTCCAGCAGCTCGCTTGAATTGGGAGATCATCATCCCGAGCTGTGGCTCACCACAAGATACCCATGACAAGATGGTCCGAAGGTATGTGTTTTCCTCCTCGGTTTGCATCTTGCCATGCTTGACATTGGCAATCTCCATCTCCAAACCCTCACACAAAGCACACTTAGCCACACAAGTGCTACCTGAGTTGGCCTCTTCAAGAGACACCATCTTGGCATTCTTCTCTGCCAACTCAGATTGCAAGACAGGGCAAGTCTTGCACGCACCCAACAGAGAAGGTCTAGCCTTCAGCTCATCCACCTCTCCTACCAACGCAGCATACTTACCTCTCAAAGTGAGAAGGTCAGTCATGTGCGTGGTGCACATCTCACACTCAACCTCCTCCGACACGACCACGGTGGACTTGGCAAACTCAAGTTCTCTCACCATGTCCTCCCACTTCTGCCTAAACTCCTTGCGCTCTCTAGCGGCACGCCTAAGCAACTTGTCCTGACTAAGGAGCGCGGCAGTAAGCTTCTCAACCTCAGCAGAAAGCTCGTCGTGGGTGAGGGATACCTGGGAGGTGTCGTCGTCGTTCCGAGGGGTGTGCTCCAGCTTGCCGTCGACCTCATCACCAAGCGCCATGGTGCAGAAGCCGTCGTCGTCGGCGAAGAAGCAGAGACCGTTCAGCTTGTACCAGTTTAGGGTGCCTAACGTCATCATCACCGACAATGGCACCCAATTCACGAGCAAAAAGTTCATCAACTTCTGCGACGACGACAACATTCGCGTGACCTGGGCCTCGGTCGCATACCCTCAATGCAACGGGCAGGTCGAGCGCGCCAATGGCATGATACTCCACGGGCTGAAGCCGCGGTTGTTCAAGACCCTCAAGAATTTTGGAAAGGGGTGGGCTGCAGAGCTCCCCTCGGTGCTGTGGGGCCTCAGGACTACGCCGAGTCTAGCCACCGGGTTCACTCTGTTCTTCCTAACCTACGGCGTCGAGGCTGTCTTGCCTACGGACCTCGAGTACGGCTCCCCTCGACTTCGAGCCTACAACGAGCAAACCAACGATGAAAGGCTCGCCAACGCCAAGGACCAGCTCGAGGAGGCCCGAGACGTGGCGCTCATCAACTCCGCGCGCTACCAGCAAACACTTCGACGCTACCACGACAAGCACGTGTGCAAAAGGGACCTAGCGGTGGGGGACCTCGTGCTTCGACGGCTGCAAGATAATCGAGGGCGCCATAAGCTCACCCCTCCATGGGAGGGCCCATATACCGTAGCTGAAGTACTCAAGCCAGGAACATACAAACTCCACGATGGTCAAGGCAGGATCCTGACGAATGCGTGGAACATATCTCAGATACGTCGCTTCTACCCTTAAAGGCCTCGAGGCCTTGTTCATTTTGTTGCTTTGTACAAACATGATTAATATGAATGAGCAAACTCATGCACCATCTTTCATATTACTTAGCAACTTAAGGTAGCCTCAACCCTGCCTTGCTCAGGGTCAAGCCTCCCTCGGGGGCTGACAGGGGGGACCCTCCCCCCAGACCCCGGAAAAAGCGTGTTTTTCTTTTCAAAAATTCGACCCTCATCTCAATTCGCATCTCGAGCGCACTAGCAACGTCTAAATCCGTAGATACCTCGAGCCTCCAAGAGTCGGGGGGCGTCGATGTAGACGGCCACCCACGCCCCAGGGCTACGGTACCCTACCTACGCCGCCCCTCGAGGAACTCGCGCATATCGAAAGAACACAGACTAAGCCGGTAAAAGCTCGAGCTTGCGATAAAAGAGAAGTGATCGAATAAACTTGAAAAGAAAACAGCTTCCGTAAAACAAACAAGTCACCTTCATATATTAGCCTCAACGTACCATAAGTTATGATATGAATTTTTACAAGGGCCTCGACGCCCAAATTTGGCTCGCAGGCCTCATTCTTCGTCTGTCTAGAATTCCTCCCCGAGGTCCTCCGCCACGGGCTCAGCCTCGACGTCCAAGGAAGGAGGAGGGGGACCTTCCACACCGCTGCTTGCAACAGGAGGCAGCACGTCCTCCTCGAAGAGCTTGGCGAACGCCGCCCCCGGCCTCTCCACCTTCTCCAAAATCTTCTCGACGCGGCGGTCGTTCCACTCTTCGTCCTTCCCCTCGATCTCGACGAAGCCCTTGGCAACGACGTTGACCGGGTAACGAAAGCCGGAGCGGACGGCCGCGAACGCCTGCTTCACGTCGTGGTGGAGAGCGCCCCTGACGCGGTCCCGCGCGGCCACGTCAAAATAGCACAAGGCATCCACCAAGGCGTCGCCTCGAGCCACCGTACCCTCCGCCGGGGCCACCGGGTCGACACCCCACATGGAGCTGAGCCTGTCGAGGGTGACACGCGCCCGCTCCGCTACCATGGTTTCGTCCTGGAGTTGATCCACGAGAGTTTGATTCGTCTTGCGGAGCTCCTCGGCGGTCTTCTCGACATCTATGCAACAGACAGAAAAAGGTAAGTCTGTGGCGTGGCAAAAATCTCGAGAGTAAAGCAAGACGAACCATGAAAGTTACCCTGGCAGTGTACGCCCAGAGCGGCGAAGTCGCTGGCAAGGACCTCCACGCGCTGCTCAAGTGTGCGCTTCTGGGACAGCGCGTCGAGCTTTTCGCCCCTAAGGTCCTCGACCAGCTTGCCTGTCTCTGCAAGGGCCAGATCTTTCTGGATTACCCCCTGCCACGTTGTCTCTGCTGAAGCAAGGGCGGTGGCCGCCTCGGTTTTGGCCTCCTCGGCCTCTTTCCTTGCCGCCTCCGCTACAGACCGAGCGGTGGTGGCTTCGCCCTTGGCCCCCTCGGCCTCCTTCTTCGCGGCCTCCGCCGCAGACCGGGCGTTGGCGACTTCGCTACGGGCGTCGGCGGCCTCCTTCCTCGACGCCTCCGCCGTGGCCAGAGCAGCGGTGGCCTCCCGCTTGGCTTGGGCGGCCTCGTCACGAGCCGCCTGGGTCTCCGCCTGCGCCGCGTTGAGCCGGCTCGCCATCTGCGCGTTCCGACTCTGCTCGGCGCGGAGCTCCTGGAGCTCCTCCTCCGCCTTCATGAGGGCAGCCGCCGCCCGCGCGGACTTGTCCGCCTCCTCGATGTAGGATCTCTCCGCCTCCGCCACGAGCTCAGCCACCTCCCTGAAGACCAGCCACGCCTCCCGCGGGGCCCCCTGCCGAGTCGACCGCTCAGCGACGATGACGGCGCCGGTCGGGCTCGGCGCATCAGGGTACGGCCACACCGGTCGATCGAGCTCGACGATAGGAAGGCCCTCCTCCTCCAGCTCGAGCGGCACCAGCTGCGGCTCATCAACCGGCGGCGCAGGCTGCGGCTCCCTTCGCCCCTCCGCCGTCTCCTCCCGCTGCTCCGTCTCCTCTCGAGGCGACGGCACGACCTCGCGTGGGGGCGGGGACTCGAGGGGTGGCGGATCGCTCGAGGGGTGGCTCGCCCCCAAGATCTCCTCCCTCGCCGAGTCTTCCGGCGTCTTGTCACCCCCGGCCGGTGCCTCGAGCGCTCCTCCCAGCGTTGAGCCCTCGACCGGAGGCGGCACCTGCTCCAGCTCGTCCAAAAGCTCCTCCACCGTCGGTGTCCTCGCCGCCGACACCTCCCCGTCGTTCTCCTGCTCCACGGGCGCGAGAGGCTCCGGCGGTGGGAGATCCTGTCCAGCGGACTGGCTCGCGGCGTCCGGGGCCCCAAGGGCCGCTATCCCCTCAGCCTCAAGCGCCGACGAAGCCGCGCCTGCCTCCGGTGCTCCCCCCAGAACGGTCGTCGTAGCAGGGGGAGAAGTGGTCCTCTCGGTAGGCGCCACTGAAGGAGGAGGAGGCGGCGCCGCGATGGACGCGGTGGCGGCAGGCTCGGCACCTAGAGCCGCGGTCCCTGCGGAAAAAAAAAGAGAAAACGACATCGTCAGGATCAAGAAAAAGCTTCGACCCCCGTGGTCGACGGCGTCAGCCTCACCAAGATCCGCGACGGCCATCTGGCTTCCTCGAGCCATGGCTGCTCGAGCCTTCACCAGCCAAGCGGCCTCTCCAGCAGAAGAAGGAGCCATACCTCGAGGTTCTTGGACCTTAGCAGAGCTCGAGGTCTTGGCCCGCTTGGACACCGTGGAGTCCGCCTCCTGCCGGGAGCGCTTTTCCCTGAAAAACCAGAAGTGGCACTCATCACCAAAGGTAAAGAGGTGAAGTTTCCCTACCAATGAAATTAAGGAGACCTACTCACCCAAAGCGAGGGCGGGGCTTCTTCCCCGAATCGCCGGACCCGCTCAAGGGCTTCGAGCCCGCCCCATGGCTCGAGCCACGCCCCTGAGCCGTCTCCATGTGGCTTGGACGGGGGGAAGGCTCCCGATGCATCCCGTGGCTCGACCCCGGCGGAGAGCTCTCCTTTTGTCTCCCGTCGCGAGGGGGCGACCGTGTCTCCTTCGAGCGGTCATCTTGACGCCTTTCCCAGCGTGGGCTCCGAGACCTGCTCCGGCGCTCGTGCTGACGGCCGCGCCCCCCCCCCCCGCGCCTGCCTCCTTCTCCCGGCGGCGATGCGGCGACGGGCTCCGAGGTCGCTCGCGACTCTCGTCACGGGACGACCGGGGGCTCCCCCCTCGACGGTCATGGTGGCGCGGGCTCGATGTCGCCCTCGACGCCCTGCGGTGGTCGGGCCCGGAGTCCTTCTCGACGTGTTGACCGCTCCTCGACGGCCGGCCCTTCTCGAGACCCCCCGCCTGGGTCGACGCGGTCGCGGCCTCCTTCTGCGCCGCAGCGTTGGCGCTCCTGGTTCGAGGTTTCCTCGCGTCAGCGGGCACGTCCAGTACGGAGCTCGACGTGCCCTGAGCCTCCGACGAGGCTGGGCCTGACGGAGCCTTCCGCGGCTGCGCCCCGCGCGATCCCTTCGCCAGGGGGACCTCCAAAACATTCTCCTGCACAGAGGAGCGATCAGCCCTGACGTCGACGACCCCCGCGCGCCTCAAACGCGCATCCATCCCTTCATCATCACTCTCCTCCTCATCATCGTCCTCCTCCTCCGAGCTCGAGGAACTGAGCTCGGGGGACTCCTCTCCAGGCTGCCGGTTACGACGAGCCTTCGCGAGCTTCTGTTCCCGGGCCGACCGGCGCAAGTTCCTCTCTTTTTCTTTCTTCTTCTTTGCATCCTTACTTTTCTTATCTTTCTGAGCAGAGAGGCGCCTCACCTGTCTTTCTGCGGCGTCCTCCCTCACCGGGGGCCTCGACGCGCGACATGTGAACACCCCCTTCAAGAAAACAAACTTGATAAGAAAAACCATAAGGAGGGTAAAACAAGATTCGGAAAAAGAGAAAGGAGGGGAGGCTCGAGACAACCTGACTCGAGGGTGGCTTACCAGATCAAGACACCCCTCGTCAGGCGCCATGGGGATCAGGTTGGTGTCCTCGGGGACAAACGACCCATGGACTGTGATCGACACCCGGGAGACGCCCTCGCTCCGAGGCAGCCTTTCCTCGGCCATCCTCGACTCGTTCAGCGCCTCGAGCGGGGCCTTTGGTCCCATCTCATGCATGAGGAGGGGGCGATCTTGTGACACCCCAATTTTAAGAACAAAATTGGAGCACAATATATGTATGCCAGGATCAATTTTCATACATATATCCACATCATAGTAAATATCAAAACAATGCTTTATTAATAATATCGAACTTTATTACATGAATGACCCTCGGGTCGGAAAGAAAAGTACAGACTCTCATGAAACTAACTCTAAGGTAAACTCTGACGAAGATGCGGAAAATCTGGACTCCATCTCCACAGGAAGGTCGACCGGGGGTAGCGCCATCCTAATACAGGTCGTCAGGGTCCTAGCCTCCATCTTCTGGATACTCCTGCTCCTCGTACGTGTAGTCTCCAGCGTCTGGGTGGGGTAGCAGGGAGGACAAAGAGGAAGGGTGAGTACATCGAAATGTACTCCGCAAGTGTAGGAAATATATGCTTATGAGGCTCATAACCAAGGTAGGCTGACTTTGTTTGACTCAAGCGCCTAAAGCGACACACCCTATTAATCCTATTAATCCTATGCACCTATTTACTAGGTTATAGACAGACACGGTATAAAAGTAACAACACTCGGAGTCGCACCGAGCAACCACACTCGGAGTCACACCGAGCAACCAACACCTGAAGTCCATCAGGCACCCGCACCTGAAGTCCATCAGATGTCCCGAACCCAATACCAACCAGTAACCAACTAATCTCGAAGAAGTCCAAGCCCGCTCGTGACCGTGAGCACGGCTGATATATCAGTTTTACACTCTGCAGAGGTTGCACATCGTTACCCATGAGTCGTGCAGATCCCGTCACGCTAAACACTGCCGAGGTGCATAGCGGGTTGCACTGCAAGGCCTTTACAAAGCCCCTCCAAGTCTGTGTTACACGTAGGTTTCTCCCCTGTCCATAAGTCAACGACCCCAAGGGACCCCTCTTGAGCCACTATACAACCCCCGTGTAGCATAACTTAGAGGAAACTAATTAATTAGCCAGGTCCAGCCCATCCAGATCTCATGGCTGCGCTGTTTTGCCGGGTTACTTGTCCAAGAACCGGGTCCTAGGGATCCAGGCAGGATATGTCTAGCACGAGCCCCGAACCAAAAACCAAAAGCAGCTGCCGAGTCCCACGGCACAAAACCACCAATACGGGTCCATCCTGCCGGATTTACCTAATAACCATGTTACTACAAAATTACCATGTCCACATTCGTTTCATAGTTCATTAATCAAGTTTATAAACATTTTAACTCCCATCCCATCCATGACGGCAGGGCTAAGCAAGACACCTACCCGAACATCCCAAAACAGGCGACAAGGATAATATATACAAATTCTAGTAAACCCTGACATGGGATTCAAATTAATGACAAGCATGCATCTACAAGATCTAACTACTCTAGTACCAAAAGTAAAATAAAGTAGGTGCAAGATGTTCAAGGACACTTGCCTTCGGACTGGGTCGAATCAACTGGGTCGCAAGGATGGTCTGGAGCGTCCTCGTACTCCGCACTCTCTGGCCCAAGCAACATACATGGCACAATACATAGAAATAAATAACAGTACAACAAACAGTATGAAAATAGTAAACTAATAGATCTACTGCGTAGAGAATAGAATTATGAATCTAACGCAAGTTGAATGGGTCAAAACGGAGTTAAAATGAGCAAGTTATGGGCTTTTGAAGTTTGGTGGCAAATCTGTAAATCGGTTGAACTCATTTTGTGTTTTAAATAAATCAAAATCCGAATTTAATCGGCTGGCGGACCGGGCCTCAATTCGGTGAAACCTCAGGGGCTAGTTCGGAAGAATCGCGCAGACTCAATTTACTGTGCTGATGGAGCGCGGGTTAATTATGTAAAGAAGCAGGGTCTCTTTAGCGAAAAGACACCAGCGAAGGGGTACGGTGGGTCGTCAGCCATCGATCGGGCGATGGACGGCTGAGATTAGATCGGGGCGGACGGCTGTGCCGAGGACCGCGCCTCGTTTCCGCAGAAATTCAGGGGCTTGATCGAAAGATACCCGAGACCCAGTGAACAGTGGAGGTGTAGCGCGGGTTAGTTTCAGAATATTTCAGGGTTTCTTTAGCAAAAGTAGCAGGGCCGGCTGGCGTAGCGCTGACGTGTGAATACGTGGCGTCACGGGGTTGGACTGGCGTGCCGAGTGGCTATGGACTGCGGGTGGGGTGATGTGGTGGACAGGGTTCACGGGACTGTGAACCCGGTGTATACCGGTTCGTGAGATGAATCTAATCTAGGCCGTCAGTTTTGGATCAGACGGTGCGGTGGCAGGGTTTGGCCGTCGGCGAGGCCGAGGGCGGCGGCGCCTGGGCTCTACACGGCAGCGCCATGGGAGGGACTCGCCGGGGTGCTCGGATCGATCCCTAGAGACTAGTAGAGACCTAGGAGGCCGGGGGGAAAGGAAGCAGGGAAGATGGCGAGCTCACCGAGGGGTTTCGCGCGGCGGGAGGTTGCTCAGAGAGGCGTACACGACGGCGGAGTCGGGAGGACTGGTTCGGGATCCGGCGCGGTCGACGCCGTGGAGTTCCTGGCGCCGATTCACGCCGTGGTTGGTTCCCTTGGATGCTCCGTGTGTCTGCGGTGCCGACAGAGAGGAGAACGAGGGCGTTGGCGGCTTTCCACTATGCGCTAGCGAGCTCGATTGGAGCTTGGTTATGGCGATGGCGATGGTGTTGGCGGCTGGAAGGAGGGGGAGGAGAGAGCGGGTTTCGGGGAGGCGGTGTACTTATGGGACGAAGGGAGAGGGGAGGCGGCGCGATCTGCTAGATGACTCGACCTGAACGGGCGGAAGGATGAAGCCGACGCACGCGTGATGCGGGGAGGTCCCGTGCGGAGGTATCGCGCGAGAGGTTGGGGAAAACCCTGACTTGTGGGACCCGTGCGTCGGAGACTGGAGGGGGGAAAGACGGCATGCTTCGGCCGAGAGGAGGCGGCGTGGGCCGTCGCGGCGAGCGGCCGGAGCGCGTGACTGCAAAGAGAGGGAGGGAAACGGGCCGCGGCGCGGGGGAGACGGGCCGCGCGGGGGAGGGGAAAGGAGGTGGGCGCGGGAGGGAGACGGGGAATGGGCCGGGGAGAGGGAGTGAGAGGAGTTGGGCCGGCCGCGTGGCTTGGGCCGAGCGAGGGAGGAGCGGGAGGTGGGCGCGGGCCGGGCTGAAAGAGGAGAAGGGAGCGATGAGGAGAGGCCCTTGCCTTTTTCTTTTCCTTTTTGTCATTTGATTTTTTTTCCCAAACTTTTTAAAGCCTTTTGAATTCAAAATCAAAACCAGTTTGAAATCAAAATTACTTTGAAAAGTTTTAGAAATATTTTCCCTAGGTTTTGAAAATAAAATTTGAGTTTGATTTCGCAAAACTTTTATTAATCATTTTGTTGATTTTCTAAATAGAATAAATTCGATTCGCCCTATACGGGTTTAATAAATTTATTTTCCACTCAATAAAAAAATATGCAACGGCATGAATGCAACATGACAATATTAAATAAATTTTTATTTTCCTCCTCTAATAAACAAGCCAATCTATTTAATTTCTAATTCCTTTTATTAAATTGGGGAAAAATTAAGTCAGGGTGTTACAAACCTTCCCCCTTAGAAGAATCTCGTCCTCGAGATTAGGAAGAGTCGACGAATAGATGAGGAAAATCTGCCCGAAGGTCATCTTCCTTCTCCCATGTGGCTTCTTCTTCGGAATAATGCTTCCATTGCACCTTGCAGATTTTAATCCTCTTGTTTCGAGTACCTCGTTCCATCGTGTCCAGAATCTTGATCGGCTCAGAGAAAGTCAGATCATCCCGCAGATCAAGCTCCTCAAGTGGCAACTGCTCCTCTGGAACTCTGAGGCATCTCTTCAGCTGGGATACATGGAACACATCATGAATACCTGCCAGCCGTGCAGGCAACTCCAGCTGATAAGCAACTGCACCTTTCTTGTCAATCACCTTGAAAGGGCCAATGAATCTCGGAGATAACTTCCCTTTGACATTAAACCTCCGGAGACCTCTGAAAGGTGACACCTTCAGATAGACATAGTCCCCAATCTGGAATTCCAGCTCTCGTCGTCTAACATCTGCATAACTCTTCTGTCTAGACTGAGCTGTCTTCAGGTTGCTTCTGATCTGTCTGACCTGTTCTTCAGCTTCTTCTATAGACTCAGGGCCAAAGACTTTTCTTTCTCCAACCTGATTCCAGAATAGAGGAGTTCTGCACTTCCTGCCATACAGTGCCTCAAATGGGGACATTTTGAGACTGGCCTGATAGCTATTGTTATATGAGAACTCTGCATATGGCAGACTCACATCCCAACTCTGGCTGTTCTGGAGTGCACTAGCTCTCAACATGTCCTCCAGGATCTGATTCACCCTTTCTATCTGACCATCGGTCTGAGGATGATAAGCTGAACTGAAACTGAGGCGAGTGTCCATAGACTCATGCAACCGCTTCCAGAACCTGGATGTGAACTGGGTACCTCTGTCAGATACTATGATCTTAGGCACCCCATGAAGGCACACAATCCGTGACATGTACAACTCCGCAAGCTGCGGCCCACGATATGACTCCTTAACTGGAATGAAATGAGCCACTTTGGTCAAGCGATCAACTATGACCCAGATAGAATCATATCCCGACTGGGTCATGGGCAAACCAGTGATGAAATCCATGCTGATCTCTTCCCATTTCCACTCGGGAATCTGCAGAGGCTGTAACAAACCAGCTGGTCTCTGATGTTGGGCCTTGACCCTCTGACATGTGTCACACAAAGCCACATACTCCGCTACTTCCCTCTTCATCCCATACCACCAGTAATACTGCTTCAGATCCTGGTACATCTTGGTACTGCCTGGATGGAGAGAGTAGGCTGAATCATGAGCTTCCCTCAGAATCAACTCCTTGATAGCCTTCACATCTGGAACACAGATTCTGCCTCTGAACCATAAGACACCCTGATCATCCTCTGTGAACCCTGGGGCTTTGTCCTCCTTGATCGACTGTCTGATCTCCAGAAGATACTCATCAGTGAGCTGCCCTGCTCGGATATCATGCTCCAAGGTCGAATCAACCTCCATGGCTACTGCATCAGTGTGGCCGAGTATACCCAGATTGAGCTTCACAAACTCCTCATGCAACTCAGGTTGCTGCTCCTTGATCTCTAACACATTGCAGTAGACCTTCCTGCTCAGGGCATCTGCTACAACATTTGCCTTGCCCGGATGATAGTTGATACTCAGATCATAATCTTTGATCAACTCTAGCCATCTTCGTTGGCGGAGATTCAGATCTGGCTGGGTGAAGATGTACTTCAGGCTCTTATGATCAGTGTATATCTCTGTCTTCTTGCCCATCAGATAGTGCCTCCAGATCTTCAGAGCATGAACAACAGCTGCCAACTCAAGATCATGTGTAGGATAATTTAGCTCATGCTTCCTGAGCTGTCTCGAGGCATAGGCAATCACACGACCTTCCTGCATAAGCACACATCCCAGACCCTGACGAGAAGCATCACAATAGACCGTGAAGTTCTTCTGGACATCTGGCATGACAAGAATAGGAGCAGAAGTCAACCTCGCCTTCAACTCCTCAAAACCATCCTGGCATTCAGGGGACCATACAAACTTGGCACCCTTCTCAGTCAGCTTTGTCATCGGCTTCACGATCTTGGAGAATCCTTCAATGAATCTGCGGTAATATCCAGCCATACCGAGGAAACTCCGGATCCTTCAACCCCTGGTGTTTAAATGTAATTAACTTGACATGTCATCATCTTAAGCATTAATCATTTCCTGTGATGCATTTGATTTGCCTAATTGCTATGCCTTGTTTCCCTTTTCAAAAACCCTAAAAGCCCAATTCTCTCTATAAGGGCAAAATGGTAATTTCACCTCTGTGCCTAGTTATGTTTAATTCTTGTTCAAATTTAGTGCCCTGATGTTTGCTGTATTGACCAAAGTTCAAAAATCAGATTTGATTTGATTTTTTCTTTGCAAAACCCTGATTTCCAAACCCTGGATTTTATCCCTCTTTTTGTTATTCAAAAATTATTCAAAATTTGGGATTGGTCCAAAAAGCAAAGTTGTAGGACTGGCAAAGAGAAACAACTTTGGTATTTACAAATTTTCAAGTTGCAGTACAAAGTTTTGAGTTATTTCAAATTCAATCAAACTCCAGTTTTTGTCCCCTTTTCAGTTTTCAAAATAAGTTCAAAAACTAATGAGTTTCTGGAAAAGTGTATAATAGCAAAGTTGTAGGTTTTGATAAAAGGAACAACTTTCATGTTTACAGATTTTCAAGTCTCAGTTTGAAATCCAGAGTAATTTTGAATTGAACCAAGTTTGAAAAAGTGTCCCCTTTACTGTTTTCAAATTTTGTTCAAAAACTATTTCGAATTTGAAAATGTTCATATTGACAAAGTTGTAGATCTCATTTTTCTGAGCAACTTTGGTGTTTTGAGTTTTTGTCGCACAGTTCAAAGTTTGGAAGTAATTTGCAAATTTCAGAATCTGGCCAAAAGTCAAACCCTACCCCTAGCACTGTTCCTCTTCTTCCTAGCGTCAGAGGGGGGGGCCCGGCCATGGCGCGGCGCCGCGCCTGCCGCACGCCCGGCTGCTCCCCACGCGCCACCAACCTGCCACCGCTGTCGCCCTGTTCCCTCCGCGCCCGCACGCGAGCGCTGACCCTCTCTCCCGTCCCCTACAGTCCTCTCCGCGCCGCCGCCGCGTGGCCATCGCCGGCCGAGCTTGCGCCCGAGTCCCGGCTGCACGCCCGCGTATCCGCCAGAGCGCAATCGAGTGCGCACGCCCCCGCAAACCTCATCCACCCCACCCCGAGGTCTCTACCGGCCCCGGGCCGTGCCTATATAAGCCCGCCGGAGCCCGACCTCCCTCACTCACCTCCGCCACCGTGGCCAGGCCAGTCCAGTGCCTCCGCCGCTCCACCACCTAGCTCAAAAGCTCCGCCGTGTTCTTGTGCTGCTTCACCACCCTTCAATTTCATCTCTACCGCCTCCAATCGCCCGGCGTAACCTCGCCGTTCCCATCCCCGGCAGAAACCCGGCGAGCTCGGGTTCGTGAAATTCGCCGTCTCCGGCCACGACCATCCCTCACCGACCCCCGTGTCGAGTTCCTCGGTCCCGTGCGACTCTGACCAGGCCCTTGCGGTCTCGTGTGTTGCGCAGGGTCGCCGGAGCGCCGTCCGCCGCTCGCCGCCGAAGGAGCTCCACCGAACCACCGCCCCTCGAGCACGGGCCGAGCCTCACCCTCGAGCACGTGTCGAGCCTCACCCTCGAGCACGGGCCGAGCCTCACCCTCGAGCACGTGTCGAGCCTCACCCTCGAGCACGTGTCGAGCCTCACCCTCGAGCCCTGCCTCCGATCCGTGGTAAGCACCCGAGGCCTCGGCCTCTGCTTCCACTCCGTCTCGCCCGAGCCCGAGCCTCGGCGGACAGACCCTCACCACTTCGCTCGAGCCAGGCCTCGAGCGGACTCGTGCACCCTCCGCCTCGTCGAGCCAGGTCTCGGACGGAGCACTCAGTTTCCGTCTCGCCCGAGCCCGTCTCGCCCGAGCCTTTCATAGAAGGAGCACAGTGCTCTTTTCTTTTTCTGAGAGTTGTGAATAGTGTTCTGTTTTCTCTTTTTGTATGATTTTCTGTGTGCATCCAAAAATTCTGAAAATTTTGTGGTAGACTCTTTATGCTCTGTAGTATTTTATAAAAATATGAAACTTGAGTTTTGTGCAAAAATTTGAAAATGTAAAATTCCCCTTTTAATTGGAAAATGAAGGCTTTGGTATTTTTGGAGAGTGTTCTATAACTCCAAAAATCTGGAGATAAATTTTTATGTGCTAGTTATGCCTTTCTGAATCTCTGGTAAAATTTTGAAGTCTTTTGGAGCAAGTTGATTTTTGAGCTTTATTTTAATTCCTGAATAGTGCCTTTTGTTAATTAAATGTCTAGATTTATTTGAGCACCTTAATGACCTCCAAAAATTATGAAATTTGTTTTGCCATAAACTTGTACCCTAATAAACTTGTGTGATTAATTTGGTAATTTTTGGAGCACCTTCATAAATGACCTTTTTAAATAATTAAGAAAAATAGAAAAATGTGATTAGGGTTAGCGTTGAATGTCCTGTGATGTGACTTTTGGATTGCTTGATGTTCATAGACCCCTACCCTTGGTCTATGATGTTTGTGAGGCTATGTTTAGATGATGCTTAGGATAATTATAATAAGGTCTAGTTTAATCAATATTGCTTAAGGAAGAAATGGTTACCTTTTATGCTCAACCTAGATTTCGTTTATGCCTTGCCTAAGAGTAATCTAGAATCAGTGGTAATATCTTGCACCTTAAGTCCATAACATCATTCTCATGAGCATTCATCATTGCATCCGTATAGTTGACGAAGAAGGTACCAGAGTCGAGGCCGCTGTTGACGAACCAACTCCCGAGGCGACCCCGAGCTCCAACACCTATACCTACCCCGAGTCTGCTCTCTTTGCCATCCAAGGCAAGCCCCGGTGCATTTAACCCTTTCCTTGAATTTATGAAATGATTTCCTTAAATGCTTTTGAGTTAAATTATTGCATTAGGTTTATAGGAGTTGTGTGCTATCCTAATTGATGCACTATCCACCTTGACCACTGATACACCTGATACCTGCTTTTCAAAAGTATTTGAAAAATGCTTAGCAATGCTTATTGAATTAGACTTGCAATAAAATGTCATTTTCAAAAGTGTGATCACTTAAGAATCTTTATGGGAATTTGGCTTTACTTCCCGTTCGATGGCTGCTTGCCTAGCTAGCAAGTGGTCATTGTCGAGAAGAGGTTGTCCGCGCGTACGGTGCCGTCATGTTGTAGTCCGGGACTCAACAGTTGACACCGACCGGGACAGGGTTGAAAAACTGACAGGACTATTACGCTTGGGTGAGATATAACCAAGGTGTAGTTCTGGCTGGAAAATTAGGGACCATCCGTATGGGGGCCTGCTGGTCAAGACTTGTAACTATTCACATACTACGGGAAGCTCTGGCTCCGAGGAATCCTTTATTGGACCGACAACCGCGCACTGGGAGTGGAGAGATGGCGGAAGTAGCATGTACCCACATGTCAGGACCTGTACTCTTGGGTTAGAGTCCCAAGGTACTTGTCGCTGGCGGAAAACTGGAGGGTTAAAGTCCCGAATTGGAGTGGTGTACTGTACTTCCGGGTGGCGTAGGACCGGGCCCAATCTTGGAGGAATCGTGGTAGACGAGTTGGCATATGCAAGCTTGGGTGCTACATATGCAGTGTGGATAGGGATCCTCAGCTGAGTATTATTTATCCGGATTAACGTTGCTCCTCGGTTATGGAGACTTGGTCCACTGACTGTCAACGGAGAGTGGTTCTCAACTAGGAATGTTTTGAAATGTAAAATGAATCATGAATGATGAAGAATTGAGAAATACTGAATCTTTCAAAAATAAAATAAGGTTTACAAAAATGCTTTTCTGCAAAATACTTGATCTTGCTTAAGCCTTACCTTGACTACCTTAAGCCTGCATTCCTGAGTCTTCTCCCTTTTCTTTAGTCGGGTAAGTCTTGTTGAGTACCCCAATACTCAGGGTTTGTTACCCATGTTGCAGGTATGCCTGAGACCCCGATGTGTCTCGCGCCCTGTTGCGTGACCTTCATCCAGGAAGAGGCCGATGAGGCCGATGAGTAAATGTGCACCCTCGGGCTGGGTGTTACATGTATCTTTATGTTATTGTTCCCGCTACGTTGTCTACTTTGAATTTCCCGAACAATGGTTTGTAATAATCGTACTCCTTACCTCATTTGAAACCTCGTTTTGTAAAACTAATGTTATTTAAGTCTTCCGCTCTTTATTCCGATGTTATTTGTAAAAGTATGAAATGCTGTAACCGAATTGTGAGATGATCCTGCGGACATTGGGCACTGATGTAGCCCGGTGGCGAACAGGTCTTAATCACATGGAACATGGGTTCGGCTGTCAGAGGTTGACAGGGACACGTGGGCCATAGGATTAGGGTCGTTCCGTCACAGAGTGGTATCGGAGCATCTCACTTTAACGTTGCAGTGTTTCTTTTGCGAAAACTTCAAAAGTTCTTTTGAGTCCAAACAAAAATTTAAATTTGACTATGTTGAGTCCAAATTGCTTCTCTCATCTTGTCCCTCTTATGGCAACACTAGCTAGTGGAACAACATGTTTTAAGCCCTATATATGTTAAGTATTGCATTGCCTTGTTCCGTAGGAACGATTCATGCATCATGTCATATTCACTTAAGTTAATAAATGGGTTCGTTGGGATAGTGTACCTATACCTTTTCTTGCTAGCCTTTCTCACCTATAACCTCTTGTCCAGATATGGTCATTCTCAAGCGGACTGCTCGCAAGTCGACTGGACCGCATGGTGTGCCGCGTCACCAGCTGGCGCCACGCACCGGAGAAGAGACTGGAGAATCCTCCAACGGACGTCGCTTTCCCCGCCGTAACCGCAAGCAGCTGAAGGAGGAGATCAAGAATCTGAAGGCTGAGATAGAGAACATGGAGCATGACTTCTACCTTTCCCGC
This sequence comes from Coix lacryma-jobi var. lacryma-jobi, assembly GCA_009763385.1. Taxonomy (NCBI): domain Eukaryota; kingdom Viridiplantae; phylum Streptophyta; class Magnoliopsida; order Poales; family Poaceae; genus Coix; species Coix lacryma-jobi. Next base: position 5,245,977 of record CM019825.1, on the reverse strand, counting down.
CTGGAGTTCTACGAGGCACGAGCCGCTCTTGAGGAAGCTAACCGGAATGTGGTTCGCGCTATCCAGCAGCGTGATGCAACATGGATCCGAGAGGATGTCACAAGAGCCCAGCTCCATGGACTGCAGCAGTATACTGCCCAGATTGAGCAGTACAATGATATGCTTCATGAGGAAGTACATCAACTGTACGACCAACTTCACCCCGTGGCTCCACGTGTTGCTGAGGATCCAGAAGATGGAGTCGTGGAGGAACCTGAAGTAGAACATGAGCCAGTCCAGAATGTAGAAGTGGAACCTGCTGAAGATGTCCACGTTGAAGATGAAGAGGAGGAGGAAGAGCCTGAGCTTATCATCGAGGATGATGATGATGACGAAGAGTTGATCTTCATCGATGACGACTAGATTCCTTGTGTCTGTACCATCTGCTTACCTAAAACCTTAGTCTAGGTTTGGGGGCGTTAGTCTGTCTGTTGCCAAGTCTGGCATGTATCTTTCTTTTCGTACTTTTTCCCCTTATCAGTCTGTTGTCATCTTTATCAAGCCAGCTATCTTTGTATCAGTGAAGTTATCAATCAAGTTGTTTCAGAACCTTTGTCCATAAATGTTGAGTTCCGAGTTGCTTATACAGATGCCTGTGAACACCCGTACCGGAGCCGGAGGTTCTGATGATGCCAACATCCCAAACCCTCCACCTGTACCAGCTACCCTAGCAGATGCCATTGCAGCCTTGGCCGCCGCTGCAAATCTGATGGCTCAAAATCAAGGACAGCAGAATGTTGGTCACCGTGGTCGTCACAACCAAGAGACCACCTATGTGGATTTCACTGAAACCCGTCCACCGGTTTTCACCAGAGCCGATGAACCCCTCGAAGCTGACGATTGGCTCCGCACCATGGAGCAGAAGTTTGGTCTCATCCGATGCACTGAAATCCAGAAGCCCCGGTTTGCTTCACAGCAGCTTCGTGGTCCCGCAAGCGCTTGGTACGCCAACCTGTTGGCTGCCCAGCCAGAAGGTCATCAATTGACCTGGGAAGAGTTCCGAACTGCTTTCCGTGCTCATCACATCCCTTCTGGATTAATGAAGATGAAGCTTGATCAGTTCCTGGCTCTCCAACAGAAAGACTCCACAGTCATGCAGTATGTGGGTCAATTCAATCATCTCAGCCAGTATGCCTCAGAGTATGTCAACACAGATGACAAGAAAAGGGATTGTTTCCTCAGAGGATTACATCCGAAGATCCGCAGGAGCTTGTCCAATAACCTGACTGGGTCTTATCATGATATTGTTGACCGGGCAGTTGCTTTTGAAGAAAGCAATCGCCAGTATCAGGAAGAGAAGAAGAAGAAGAAAACTGGGTCAAGCAGCTTCTCTGGCGGTCACAAACGCCAGAGGATCATCTATCACCCCAGCCACCACCACAACCGTCCACCTTACCCTCATCAGCAAGTGGTCGTCCGTACTGCGGCTACCACCCACAACGCCAATCAGCAGAGTGCCACGCAGCCGAACGCCCCAGGTGTTCGTATCACCACCCCACAAATAGCCTATAACCATCCCTGCTACAACTGCGGTCAACTTGGCCACTGGTCTCGTGATTGTCCGAAACCCAAGAAGCCTGCTCAGAACTTTCAGAAGGGTCCTGGAGGACCACAGCAGCAGCAACACCGTGCTCCACAGCAGCAAGTGCAGAAGGGCAAGTTCGTCAAGAAGCACGGGCAAGTCTACTACACCACTGTCAGCGATATTCCAGAAGGGGAGCCCGTCATGATCGGTAGGTTTCCCGTTGCCAATCATCCTGCAGTTGTGTTGTTGGATTCTGGTGCATCGCATTCTTTCATCAGTCGTACCTTCGTCTCTAAGCATGACATATCAATTGGGGAGTTGAAAGAAAGTTTTTGCATTTTATCGCCTGGAGGGCGTATAATCACCAAAGAGGTGGTTCGCAGTATACCAGTGATGTTGGGAAATCATGCGTTCCCTACCACCATGATAGTGTTGAAAGATCAGGAGATAGATGTCATTTTAGGCATGAATTGGATGTGTCAGTATAAAGCCATGATCGACATCTTGAATAGAGTTGTGAGAGTGGATATTCCTAACAGTACCGCCAAACTCCTTCTCCAACTTCCTATGCCTTCAAAACCAGCCACTACACAGCTAAATGCTACCTATGATCAAGGGATCCGAGACATCCCTGTAGTTTGTGAGTTCCCTGATGTCTTCCCAGAAGATCTACCTGGTCTGCCTCCCGACCGTGATGTCGAGTTTGCCATAGAGCTAAAGCCTGGGACTGCTCCCATATCCCGCAGAGCTTATCGTATGCCTCCCAGAGAGTTGGCAGAACTAAAAATCCAATTACAAGATTTGTTGGACAAGGGTTTCATTCGCCCAAGCTCGTCTCCTTGGGGCTGTCCTGCAATCTTTGTAAAGAAGAAAGACAAGAGTCTCAGACTTTGCGTTGATTATCGCCCACTCAACGAAGTCACCATCAAAAACAAATATCCCTTGCCTCGTATCGATCTTCTGTTTGACCAGTTAGCTGGGGCCAAGGTCTTCTCTAAGATTGACCTCAGATCTGGTTACCACCAAATAAAAATCCGTCCTGAAGATATTCCTAAAACAGCTTTTACCACCAGATACGGCCTATATGAGTACTTGGTCATGTCCTTCGGTTTGACCAATGCCCCTGCTCATTTCATGTACCTCATGAACTCTGTGTTCATGCCAGAGCTTGATAAATTCGTGGTCGTGTTCATTGACGACATCCTTGTCTACTCAAAAACCCCTGAAGATCACGCCAAGCATCTTCGTATCGTTCTATCCCGTCTCAGAGACCATCAGCTCTATGCTAAGTTCAGTAAATGTGAGTTCTAGTTAGATCAGATACAGTTTCTTGGTCATGTCCTTTCCGCTGAAGGTGTGTCAGTCGACCCTGGAAAAGTGTCAGATATCCTGGATTGGAAGCCACCTACCTCCGTTCACAAGGTCCGCAGTTTTATGGGGATGGCAGGATATTATCGTCGATTCATCCCAGATTTCTCCAGAATTGCCAAGCCTATCACCGAGTTGCTGAAGAACTCTGTGAAGTTCTTTTGGTCACCAGCTTGTGAACAAGCTTTTCAGACTTTGAAGAAGTTGCTAACCACGTCACCAGTGCTAGCTCAGCCGAACGTCGAAAAGCCCTTTGATGTCTACTGTGATGCATCTGGTACTGGTTTGGGTTGCGTGTGATGCAAGAAGGAAGAGTGATCGCTTATGCCTCGCGGCAGCTTAAGCGACATGAGGAAAATTATCCAACTCATGATCTTGAGTTAGCAGCAGTGGTTCATGCCTTGAAGATATGGCGTCATTATCTGTTGGGCAGTACCTGCAATGTGTACACAGATCATAAGAGCCTGAAGTATATCTTCACCCAAGAAGAGCTGAACATGAGGCAGCGAAGATGGCTTGAGTTAATCAAGGACTATGATATTGAAGTGCATTACCATCCGGGTAAGGCGAATGTGGTCGCCGATGCACTCAGTCGCAAGTCATACTGTAACTGCCTGGTTATGAAATCCTATGAATCTTCCCTATGCTATGAGCTAGAGAAGCTGGGTATTGAAATGGTTCCACAAGGAAGTCTAGGCAATGTCAGAGTAGAAACCTCTATCAGAGAACAGATCATAGCTGCACAAAAAGATAACCCCGGAATCAAGCACATCATCGAAAAGGTTCAAGTTGGAAAGACTGACTGTTTCAGGATTGATGATGAAGGAGTGGTATGGTTCAAGAACCGTCTGGTAGTTCCCAAGGTACCTGAGCTGAGACAGATAATCCTTGATGAAGCACACTCAACCAGATTTGCCATCCATCCTGGCAGCAACAAAATGTACCAAGACTTGAAGCAAAAATTCTGGTGGACAAAGATGAAGATCGAAATCGCTCGACATGTCGCTCGTTGCGATACATGTCAGAAAGTCAAGGCTGTGCATATGAAGCCCGGAGGAGAGCTGCAACCTTTGTCAGTACCTGGTTGGAAATGGGAGGATATCAGCATGGATTTTATCAATGGGTTACCCAAGACTCAAAAGGGATTCGATTCCATTTGGGTGATAGTGGACCGTCTCACGAAGCAAGCTCACTTCCTACCAGTCAAAACAAGTTATACCGCCCCAACTTATGCCACCTTATACAAGAACAACATAGTGAAGCTCCATGGCATCCCCAAGACCATCATCTCAGATCGTGGTACTCAGTTTGTCGCTAAGTTCTGGAAAGTGTTCCATGCCTCACTTGGAACCAAGCTATTGTATAGCACGGCTTATCATCCGCAGACTGATGGACAGACTGAGAGAGTCAACCAAGTGTTAGAAGATATGTTGAGAGCCTGTGTGCTTACCTTCGCAGATACTTGGGATCAGTGTTTGCCCTTGGCAGAATTCTCTTATAATAACAGTTACCAAGAGAGCATCAAAATGGCACCCTTTGAAGCACTGTACGGCCGTCGTTGTCGTACCCCTCTCAGTTGGTCTGAACCCGGAGAGAGGGAATTCTTTGGAGTTGACCTAGTACAGGATATGGAAGAGAAAGTCAAGCAAATACAAGAGAACATGAAGATCGCACAGTCTCGACAGAAAAGTTATGCTGACAAGAGACGTCGACCTTTGCAGTTCGAGATCGGGGATTATGTGTATCTAAAGGTCTCACCCACCAAAGGAGTCACTCGTTTTGGAGTCAAAGGAAAGCTAGCACCCCGCTACATTGGTCAGTTTGAGATTCTGGATCGTTGTGGCAAGGTCGCTTACAAGCTAAGTTTGCCCGATCATCTTTCAGCAGTTCACAATGTTTTTCATGTCTCCCAACTCAAGAAGTGTCTCCGAGTACCTGAACATGTGGTTGAAGTTGAAGGCGTTGAGCTAGAACCAGATCTGTCATACACTGAGTATCCAGTTCGCGTGTTGGATCACAAGGATCGTGTTACCCGAAGAACCACCACAAGATGGTACAAGATCCAGTGGAACCAACACTCTGAAGAAGAAGCCACCTGGGAATCCGAAGACTTCTTAGCAAAGAACTATCCCGACTTTCTCGAATCTTTGTAGGTGTAAGGTTTTGCCTTTTCCTTCTTAAGACGTGGAATCTCGGGGCGAGATTTCTTTTAGGGGGGGAGGCTGTAACACCCCTGGTGTTTAAATGTAATTAACTTGACATGTCATCATCTTAAGCATTAATCATTTCCTGTGATGCATTTGATTTGCCTAATTGCTATGCCTTGTTTCCCTTTTCAAAAACCCTAAAAGCCCAATTCTCTCTATAAGGGCAAAATGGTAATTTCACCTCTGTGCCTAGTTATGTTTAATTCTTGTTCAAATTTAGTGCCCTGATGTTTGCTGTATTGACCAAAGTTCAAAAATCAGATTTGATTTGATTTTTTCTTTGCAAAACCCTGATTTCCAAACCCTGGATTTTATCCCTCTTTTTGTTATTCAAAAATTATTCAAAATTTGGGATTGGTCCAAAAAGCAAAGTTGTAGGACTGGCAAAGAGAAACAACTTTGGTATTTACAAATTTTCAAGTTGCAGTACAAAGTTTTGAGTTATTTCAAATTCAATCAAACTCCAGTTTTTGTCCCCTTTTCAGTTTTCAAAATAAGTTCAAAAACTAATGAGTTTCTGGAAAAGTGTATAATAGCAAAGTTGTAGGTTTTGATAAAAGGAACAACTTTCATGTTTACAGATTTTCAAGTCTCAGTTTGAAATCCAGAGTAATTTTGAATTGAACCAAGTTTGAAAAAGTGTCCCCTTTACTGTTTTCAAATTTTGTTCAAAAACTATTTCGAATTTGAAAATGTTCATATTGACAAAGTTGTAGATCTCATTTTTCTGAGCAACTTTGGTGTTTTGAGTTTTTGTCGCACAGTTCAAAGTTTGGAAGTAATTTGCAAATTTCAGAATCTGGCCAAAAGTCAAACCCTACCCCTAGCACTGTTCCTCTTCTTCCTAGCGTCAGAGGGGGGGGCCCGGCCATGGCGCGGCGCCGCGCCTGCCGCACGCCCGGTTGCTCCCCACGCGCCACCAACCTGCCACCGCTGTCGCCCTGTTCCCTCCGCGCCCGCACGCGAGCGCTGACCCTCTCTCCCGTCCCCTACAGTCCTCTCCGCGCCGCCGCCGCGTGGCCATCGCCGGCCGAGCTTGCGCCCGAGCCCCGGCTGCACGCCCGCGTATCCGCCAGAGCGCAATCGAGTGCGCACGCCCCCGCAAACCTCATCCACCCCACCCCGAGGTCTCTACCGGCCCCGGGCCGTGCCTATATAAGCCCGCCGGAGCCCGACCTCCCTCACTCACCTCCGCCACCGTGGCCAGGCCAGTCCAGTGCCTCCGCCGCTCCACCACCTAGCTCAAAAGCTCCGCCGTGTTCTTGTGCTGCTTCACCACCCTTCAATTTCATCTCTACCGCCTCCAATCGCCCGGCGTAACCTCGCCGTTCCCATCCCCGGCAGAAACCCGGCGAGCTCGGGTTCGTGAAATTCGCCATCTCCGGCCACGACCATCCCTCACCGACCCCCGTGTCGAGTTCCTCGGTCCCGTGCGACTCTGACCAGGCCCTTGCGGTCTCGTGTGTTGCGCAGGGTCGCCGGAGCGCCGTCCGCCGCTCGCCGCCGAAGGAGCTCCACCGAACCACCGCCCCTCGAGCACGGGCCGAGCCTCACCCTCGAGCACGTGTCGAGCCTCACCCTCGAGCACGGGCCGAGCCTCACCCTCGAGCACGTGTCGAGCCTCACCCTCGAGCACGTGTCGAGCCTCACCCTCGAGCCCTGCCTCCGATCCGTGGTAAGCACCCGAGGCCTCGGCCTCTGCTTCCACTCCGTCTCGCCCGAGCCCGAGCCTCGGCGGACAGACCCTCACCACTTCGCTCGAGCCAGGCCTCGAGCGGACTCGTGCACCCTCCGCCTCGTCGAGCCAGGTCTCGGACGGAGCACTCAGTTTCCGTCTCGCCCGAGCCCGTCTCGCCCGAGCCTTTCATAGAAGGAGCACAGTGCTCTTTTCTTTTTCTGAGAGTTGTGAATAGTGTTCTGTTTTCTCTTTTTGTATGATTTTCTGTGTGCATCCAAAAATTCTGAAAATTTTGTGGTAGACTCTTTATGCTCTGTAGTATTTTATAAAAATATGAAACTTGAGTTTTGTGCAAAAATTTGAAAATGTAAAATTCCCCTTTTAATTGGAAAATGAAGGCTTTGGTATTTTTGGAGAGTGTTCTATAACTCCAAAAATCTGGAGATAAATTTTTATGTGCTAGTTATGCCTTTCTGAATCTCTGGTAAAATTTTGAAGTCTTTTGGAGCAAGTTGATTTTTGAGCTTTATTTTAATTCCTGAATAGTGCCTTTTGTTAATTAAATGTCTAGATTTATTTGAGCACCTTAATGACCTCCAAAAATTATGAAATTTGTTTTGCCATAAACTTGTACCCTAATAAACTTGTGTGATTAATTTGGTAATTTTTGGAGCACCTTCATAAATGACCTTTTTAAATAATTAAGAAAAATAGAAAAATGTGATTAGGGTTAGCGTTGAATGTCCTGTGATGTGACTTTTGGATTGCTTGATGTTCATAGACCCCTACCCTTGGTCTATGATGTTTGTGAGGCTATGTTTAGATGATGCTTAGGATAATTATAATAAGGTCTAGTTTAATCAATATTGCTTAAGGAAGAAATGGTTACCTTTTATGCTCAACCTAGATTTCGTTTATGCCTTGCCTAAGAGTAATCTAGAATCAGTGGTAATATCTTGCACCTTAAGTCCATAACATCATTCTCATGAGCATTCATCATTGCATCCGTATAGTTGACGAAGAAGGTACCAGAGTCGAGGCCGCTGTTGACGAACCAACTCCCGAGGCGACCCCGAGCTCCAACACCTATACCTACCCCGAGTCTGCTCTCTTTGCCATCCAAGGCAAGCCCCGGTGCATTTAACCCTTTCCTTGAATTTATGAAATGATTTCCTTAAATGCTTTTGAGTTAAATTATTGCATTAGGTTTATAGGAGTTGTGTGCTATCCTAATTGATGCACTATCCACCTTGACCACTGATACACCTGATACCTGCTTTTCAAAAGTATTTGAAAAATGCTTAGCAATGCTTATTGAATTAGACTTGCAATAAAATGTCATTTTCAAAAGTGTGATCACTTAAGAATCTTTATGGGAATTTGGCTTTACTTCCCGTTCGATGGCTGCTTGCCTAGCTAGCAAGTGGTCATTGTCGAGAAGAGGTTGTCCGCGCGTACGGTGCCGTCATGTTGTAGTCCGGGACTCAACAGTTGACACCGACCGGGACAGGGTTGAAAAACTGACAGGACTATTACGCTTGGGTGAGATATAACCAAGGTGTAGTTCTGGCTGGAAAATTAGGGACCATCCGTATGGGGGCCTGCTGGTCAAGACTTGTAACTATTCACATACTACGGGAAGCTCTGGCTCCGAGGAATCCTTTATTGGACCGACAACCGCGCACTGGGAGTGGAGAGATGGCGGAAGTAGCATGTACCCACATGTCAGGACCTGTACTCTTGGGTTAGAGTCCCAAGGTACTTGTCGCTGGCGGAAAACTGGAGGGTTAAAGTCCCGAATTGGAGTGGTGTACTGTACTTCCGGGTGGCGTAGGACCGGGCCCAATCTTGGAGGAATCGTGGTAGACGAGTTGGCATATGCAAGCTTGGGTGCTACATATGCAGTGTGGATAGGGATCCTCAGCTGAGTATTATTTATCCGGATTAACGTTGCTCCTCGGTTATGGAGACTTGGTCCACTGACTGTCAACGGAGAGTGGTTCTCAACTAGGAATGTTTTGAAATGTAAAATGAATCATGAATGATGAAGAATTGAGAAATACTGAATCTTTCAAAAATAAAATAAGGTTTACAAAAATGCTTTTCTGCAAAATACTTGATCTTGCTTAAGCCTTACCTTGACTACCTTAAGCCTGCATTCCTGAGTCTTCTCCCTTTTCTTTAGTCGGGTAAGTCTTGTTGAGTACCCCAATACTCAGGGTTTGTTACCCATGTTGCAGGTATGCCTGAGACCCCGATGTGTCTCGCGCCCTGTTGCGTGACCTTCATCCAGGAAGAGGCCGATGAGGCCGATGAGTAAATGTGCACCCTCGGGCTGGGTGTTACATGTATCTTTATGTTATTGTTCCCGCTACGTTGTCTACTTTGAATTTCCCGAACAATGGTTTGTAATAATCGTACTCCTTACCTCATTTGAAACCTCGTTTTGTAAAACTAATGTTATTTAAGTCTTCCGCTCTTTATTCCGATGTTATTTGTAAAAGTATGAAATGCTGTAACCGAATTGTGAGATGATCCTGCGGACATTGGGCACTGATGTAGCCCGGTGGCGAACAGGTCTTAATCACATGGAACATGGGTTCGGCTGTCAGAGGTTGACAGGGACACGTGGGCCATAGGATTAGGGTCGTTCCGTCACAGATACTCCTGCTCCTCGTACGTGTAGTCTCCAGCGTCTGGGTGGGGTAGCAGGGAGGACAAAGAGGAAGGGTGAGTACATCGAAATGTACTCCGCAAGTGTAGGAAATATATGCTTATGAGGCTCATAACCAAGGTAGGCTGACTTTGTTTGACTCAAGCGCCTAAAGCGACACACCCTATTAATCCTATTAATCCTATGCACCTATTTACTAGGTTATAGACAGACATGGTATAAAAGTAACAACACTCGGAGTCGCACCGAGCAACCACACTCGGAGTCACACCGAGCAACCAACACCTGAAGTCCATCAGGCACCCGCACCTGAAGTCCATCAGATGTCCCGAACCCAATATCAACCAGTAACCAACTAATCTCGAAGAAGTCCAAGCCCGCTCGTGACCGTGAGCACGGCTGATATATCAGTTTTACACTCTGCAGAGGTTGCACATCGTTACCCATGAGTCGTGCAGATCCCGTCACGCTAAACACTGCCGAGGTGCATAGCGGGTTGCACTGCAAGGCCTTTACAAAGCCCCTCCAAGTCTGTGTTACACGTACTCTAAGGTTTCTCCCCTGTCCATAAGTCAACGACCCCAAGGGACCCCTCTTGAGCCACTATACAACCCCCGTGTAGCATAACTTAGAGGAAACTAATTAATTAGCCAGGTCCAGCCCATCCAGATCTCATGGCTGCGCTGTTTTGCCGGGTTACTTGTCCAAGAACCGGGTCCTAGGGATCCAGGCAGGATATGTCTAGCACGAGCCCCGAACCAAAAACCAAAAGCAGCTGCCGAGTCCCACGGCACAAAACCACCAATACGGGTCCATCCTGCCGGATTTACCTAATAACCATGTTACTACAAAATTACCATGTCCACATTCGTTTCATAGTTCATTAATCAAGTTTATAAACATTTTAACTCCCATCCCATCCATGACGGCAGGGCTAAGCAAGACACCTACCCGAACATCCCAAAACAGGCGACAAGGATAATATATACAAATTCTAGTAAACCCTGACATGGGATTCAAATTAATGACAAGCATGCATCTACAAGATCTAACTACTCTAGTACCAAAAGTAAAATAAAGTAGGTGCAAGATGTTCAAGGACACTTGCCTTCGGACTGGGTCGAATCAACTGGGTCGCAAGGATGGTCTGGAGCGTCCTCGTACTCCGCACTCTCTGGCCCAAGCAACATACATGGCACAATACATAGAAATAAATAACAGTACAACAAACAGTATGAAAACAGTAAACTAATAGATCTACTGCGTAGAGAATAGAATTATGAATCTAACGCAAGTTGAATGGGTCAAAACGGAGTTAAAATGAGCAAGTTATGGGCTTTTGAAGTTTGGTGGCAAATCTGTAAATCGGTTGAACTCATTTTGTGTTTTAAATAAATCAAAATCCGAATTTAATCGGCTGGCGGACCGGGCCTCAATTCGGTGAAACCTCAGGGGCTAGTTCGGAAGAATCGCGCAGACTCAATTTACTGTGCTGATGGAGCGCGGGTTAATTATGTAAAGAAGCAGGGTCTCTTTAGCGAAAAGACACCAGCGAAGGGGTACGGTGGGTCGTCAGCCATCGATCGGGCGATGGACGGCTGAGATTAGATCGGGGCGGACGGCTGTGCCGAGGACCGCGCCTCGTTTCCGCAGAAATTCAGGGGCTTGATCGAAAGATACCCGAGACCCAGTGAACAGTGGAGGTGTAGCGCGGGTTAGTTTCAGAATATTTCAGGGTTTCTTTAGCAAAAGTAGCAGGGCCGGCTGGCGTAGCGCTGACGTGTGAATACGTGGCGTCACGGGGTTGGACTGGCGTGCCGAGTGGCTATGGACTGCGGGTGGGGTGATGTGGTGGACAGGGTTCACGGGACTGTGAACCCGGTGTATACCGGTTCGTGAGATGAATCTAATATAGGCCGTCAGTTTTGGATCAGACGGTGCGGTGGCAGGGTTTGGCCGTCGGCGAGGCCGAGGGCGGCGGCGCCTGGGCTCTACACGGCGGCGCCATGGGAGGGACTCGCCGGGGTGCTCGAATCGATCCCTAGAGACTAGTAGAGACCTAGGAGGCCGGGGGGAAAGGAAGCAGGGAAGATGGCGAGCTCACCGAGGGGTTTCGCGCGGCGGGAGGTTGCTCAGAGAGGCGTACACGACGGCGGAGTCGGGAGGACTGGTTCGGGATCCGGCGCGGTCGACGCCGTGGAGTTCCTGGCGCCGATTCACGCCGTGGTTGGTTCCCTTGGATGCTCCGTGTGTCTGCGGTGCCGACAGAGAGGAGAACGAGGGCGTTGGCGGCTTTCCACTATGCGCTAGCGAGCTCGATTGGAGCTTGGTTATGGCGATGGCGATGGTGTTGGCGGCTGGAAGGAGGGGGAGGAGAGAGCGGGTTTCGGGGAGGCGGTGTACTTATGGGACGAAGGGAGAGGGGAGGCGGCGCGATCTGCTAGATGACTCGACCTGAACGGGCGGAAGGATGAAGCCGACGCACGCGTGATGCGGGGAGGTCCCGTGCGGAGGTATCGCGCGAGAGGTTGGGGAAAACCCTGACTTGTGGGACCCGTGCGTCGGAGACTGGAGGGGGGAAAGACGGCATGCTTCGGCCGAGAGGAGGCGGCGTGGGCCGTCGCGGCGAGCGGCCGGAGCGCGTGACTGCAAAGAGAGGGAGGGAAACGGGCCGCGGCGCGGGGGAGACGGGCCGCGCGGGGGAGGGGAAAGGAGGTGGGCGCGGGAGGGAGACGGGGAATGGGCCGGGGAGAGGGAGTGAGAGGAGTTGGGCCGGCCGCGTGGCTTGGGCCGAGCGAGGGAGGAGCGGGAGGTGGGCGCGGGCCGGGCTGAAAGAGGAGAAGGGAGCGATGAGGAGAGGCCCTTGCCTTTTTCTTTTCCTTTTTGTCATTTGATTTTTTTTCCCAAACTTTTTAAAGCCTTTTGAATTCAAAATCAAAACCAGTTTGAAATCAAAATTACTTTGAAAAGTTTTAGAAATATTTTCCCTAGGTTTTGAAAATAAAATTTGAGTTTGATTTCGCAAAACTTTTATTAATCATTTTGTTGATTTTCTAAATAGAATAAATTCGATTCGCCCTATACGGGTTTAATAAATTTATTTTCCACTCAATAAAAAAATATGCAACGGCATGAATGCAACATGACAATATTAAATAAATTTTTATTTTCCTCCTCTAATAAACAAGCCAATCTATTTAATTTCTAATTCCTTTTATTAAATTGGGGAAAAATTAAGTCAGGGTGTTACAAACCTTCCCCCTTAGAAGAATCTCGTCCTCGAGATTAGGAAGAGTCGACGAATAGATGAGGAAAATCTGCCCGAAGGTCATCTTCCTTCTCCCATGTGGCTTCTTCTTCGGAATAATGCTTCCATTGCACCTTGCAGATTTTAATCCTCTTGTTTCGAGTACCTCGTTCCATCGTGTCCAGAATCTTGATCGGCTCAGAGAAAGTCAGATCATCCCGCAGATCAAGCTCCTCAAGTGGCAACTGCTCCTCTGGAACTCTGAGGCATCTCTTCAGCTGGGATACATGGAACACATCATGAATACCTGCCAGCCGTGCAGGCAACTCCAGCTGATAAGCAACTGCACCTTTCTTGTCAATCACCTTGAAAGGGCCAATGAATCTCGGAGATAACTTCCCTTTGACATTAAACCTCCGGAGACCTCTGAAAGGTGACACCTTCAGATAGACATAGTCCCCAATCTGGAATTCCAGCTCTCGTCGTCTAACATCTGCATAACTCTTCTGTCTAGACTGAGCTGTCTTCAGGTTGCTTCTGATCTGTCTGACCTGTTCTTCAGCTTCTTCTATAGACTCAGGGCCAAAGACTTTTCTTTCTCCAACCTGATTCCAGAATAGAGGAGTTCTGCACTTCCTGCCATACAGTGCCTCAAATGGGGACATTTTGAGACTGGCCTGATAGCTATTGTTATATGAGAACTCTGCATATGGCAGACTCACATCCCAACTCTGGCTGTTCTGGAGTGCACTAGCTCTCAACATGTCCTCCAGGATCTGATTCACCCTTTCTATCTGACCATCGGTCTGAGGATGATAAGCTGAACTGAAACTGAGGCGAGTGTCCATAGACTCATGCAACCGCTTCCAGAACCTGGATGTGAACTGGGTACCTCTGTCAGATACTATGATCTTAGGCACCCCATGAAGGCACACAATCCGTGACATGTACAACTCCGCAAGCTGCGGCCCACGATATGACTCCTTAACTGGAATGAAATGAGCCACTTTGGTCAAGCGATCAACTATGACCCAGATAGAATCATATCCCGACTGGGTCATGGGCAAACCAGTGATGAAATCCATGCTGATCTCTTCCCATTTCCACTCGGGAATCTGCAGAGGCTGTAACAAACCAGCTGGTCTCTGATGTTGGGCCTTGACCCTCTGACATGTGTCACACAAAGCCACATACTCCGCTACTTCCCTCTTCATCCCATACCACCAGTAATACTGCTTCAGATCCTGGTACATCTTGGTACTGCCTGGATGGAGAGAGTAGGCTGAATCATGAGCTTCCCTCAGAATCAACTCCTTGATAGCCTTCACATCTGGAACACAGATTCTGCCTCTGAACCATAAGACACCCTGATCATCCTCTGTGAACCCTGGGGCTTTGTCCTCCTTGATCGACTGTCTGATCTCCAGAAGATACTCATCAGTGAGCTGCCCTGCTCGGATATCATGCTCCAAGGTCGAATCAACCTCCATGGCTACTGCATCAGTGTGGCCGAGTATACCCAGATTGAGCTTCACAAACTCCTCATGCAACTCAGGTTGCTGCTCCTTGATCTCTAACACATTGCAGTAGACCTTCCTGCTCAGGGCATCTGCTACAACATTTGCCTTGCCCGGATGATAGTTGATACTCAGATCATAATCTTTGATCAACTCTAGCCATCTTCGTTGGCGGAGATTCAGATCTGGCTGGGTGAAGATGTACTTCAGGCTCTTATGATCAGTGTATATCTCTGTCTTCTTGCCCATCAGATAGTGCCTCCAGATCTTCAGAGCATGAACAACAGCTGCCAACTCAAGATCATGTGTAGGATAATTTAGCTCATGCTTCCTGAGCTGTCTCGAGGCATAGGCAATCACACGACCTTCCTGCATAAGCACACATCCCAGACCCTGACGAGAAGCATCACAATAGACCGTGAAGTTCTTCTGGACATCTGGCATGACAAGAATAGGAGCAGAAGTCAACCTCGCCTTCAACTCCTCAAAACCATCCTGGCATTCAGGGGACCATACAAACTTGGCACCCTTCTCAGTCAGCTTTGTCATCGGCTTCACGATCTTGGAGAATCCTTCAATGAATCTGCGGTAATATCCAGCCATACCGAGGAAACTCCGGATCTCAGTGACATTCTCAGGTACCTTCCAGTCCAATATATCTTGAACCTTGCCTGGATCAACTGATACACCACCTTCTGAGATGATATGCCCCAAGTAAGCAACCTTCTTCAACCAGAACTCGCATTTGCTCAGTTTCGCATACAACTGATGCTCTCTGAGCTTCTGCAACACTAACCTCAGATGCTTCTCATGTTCTTCTTCATCCTTCGAGAATATCAGGATATCATCAAGGAACACCACGACGAACAGATCTAAAAACTCCATGAAGACCTTGTTCATCAGATACATGAAGAAAGCTGGGGCATTTGTCAAACCGAAAGACATCACTGTGTACTCATATAGCCCATATCGAGTTACAAATGCCGTCTTCGGGATATCAGCTTCACGAATCTTCAGCTGGTTATAACCTGTTTGCAGGTCAATCTTCGAGAACACATGAGCACCCTTCAGTTGATCAAACAGATCATCAATGCGAGGAATCGGGTACTTGTTCTTGATGGTAGCTTCATTCAATGCGCGGTAATCAACGCACATCCGCAGGCCTCCATCCTTCTTTGGAACAAAGATCACAGGAGCTCCCCACGGGGATGTACTAGGACGAATATGCCCCTTCTCTAACTGCTCTTGGATCTGCGTCTTCAGCTCAGCTAGCTTTTCGGCATCCATTCTATATGGTCGCCTGAATATAGGTGCAGTGCCAGGAACTAAATCAATAGAGAACTCAATCTCACGATCAGGTGGCATACCTGGCACTTTCTGGAAGACATCAGGGAATTCCTTGACAACTCGGATATCAGGTACCACGACAGCCTCATATGCTCTGGCTTCTTCAATCATCTTTGTCGGTGCTCGATACACGATCTCCGTGCCATCTGGATGCTTCACTGTGATGAGCCTCTGAGCACAATCAATGACTCCCTGGTACTTGCGTAGCTAATCCATTCCCAGAATGACATCAATACCTTGGGAATCCAGAACAATAAGAGAGGTGGGAAATACTACCCCCCTTATGGTTAAGCTCACATTTGGGCACATATGCCTCGATATCAGTTCTCCTCCAGGAGAATTCACTAGCAGATGCTTTTTCATCAACACTCTATTCATATTATATTTAGATGCGCAGGGTGCTGATATGAACGAATGAGATGCTCCAGAATCAAATAAGACTGTAACTGGGTGTGAATCAACAAGGAACGTACCAAACACCACATCTGGTGCTGTCTGAGCTGACTCCGCTGACACGTGGTTCACACGACCACGAGTGTAGCTCTGGGGCTGGCCTGCGGGACGTGACTGCGGTGGAGCCGGCTGCCTCAGTGGACACTTGTTGGCGAAGTGTCCCATCTGGTTGCACTTGTAGCAGGGACCAATCTGACCTGCCCCCTGTGCTGGATGGGGCTGCTGCGGAGCTGGAAGACCCTGGCGAGGTGCCTGAGCCTGGCGTGGCTGCTGCTGCTGCTGGGGTGGAGCCTGGTACTGTGGAGCTGGGTGCCTGTACTGAGGAGCGGGCTGCCGGTGCTGGGGCGGCCGGTACTTGCTGCTGCTGGGGAATCTGCCTGGAAGCTGGAGCAGGTGGAGCGTAGCGGGGACGGGTAGAGCTGCCGGAGGACTGTCCCTGGAACGTCATCTTCCTCTTGCGATCTGCATCGAGGTCCTTCCGTTCCTTCTCCACCGCGAAGGCACGGTCAACCAGCTTCTGAAATGAGGAATACTCATTTGAAGCTAGGGCATAACGGAGTCCTGGGTTAAGCCCATGCCTGAAGCAGAGAACAATTTCATTATTTATCAGGTAGTAAAAGGAATGAACAAGGTTATGGGAAGAATATATTAATATTAAAGAATGACAGAGATCTTGCCTGAAGCATTCCTGTTTCTTGTCATCCGTGTCCACGTCATCTGGGGCATAACGGGACAGCTGGCTGAACTGCGTGAGATACTCACGCACTGTCATCGCGCCCTGCCTGAGGTCCTGAAACTCCCGGCGCTTCACCCTGATCTCGCCGAAAGGGACGTACTGGTCGCGGAATGCCTTACGGAAATCCTCCCAAGTGATCGAGTTGGCGTCCGCATGAGCTGCGGTGTAGGCAGTCCACCAGTTCTTCGCCGGGCCCTGAAGCTGGTGCGCGGCGTAGAGGGCCTTATCAAGGTCCCCGACATGGGCAAGCTGCAACTTGCCTGTAATCGTCTCGAGCCAATCATCTGCATCCATTGGCTCTATGGCGTGGTGGAACACTGGAGGGCGCGTCATCATGAAGCTCCTGAGAGTGTCATCCGGTCGGGGTGGCTGTGCAGCTCCTGCACCCTGAGCACCCTGAGCAGCCTGCGCCATCTGCTGCATGTGCTGCATCATCTGGGCCATGTTCTGCATCATCTGGTTCTGCACCTGGGCCATCTGGAGCGGGTCGTACGGAGGCGGAGGTGGATGAGGATGAGGCGGCTGGTTGTCACCTGCCCCGCTCCCGCCAGCGTTACCTGCGCTGCTCCTGGTGTCAACCATCTGTTACATTTTTCCAGGAGTAAAAGTGAGATGTGATAGATAGATATATAACAACCCTAATTTGGTTAATTAATTCGATTAGTAAAACATTTTAACAAATGATGTCGCTGCAACCTGATGGTCGCAACACACCAACAATCATTACAAAGAACCAAAACATTACATATGCACAAGTACATGCCAAAGAACGTGCTACGTGATCAAACATTTATGGTGGACAACCTACTATTGGAGGACCTACTTTTAAACTGAGTTTGAATTTTCAGCAGAGAAAGACTACAGAAGTGGGAAAAGGGGTCAGACTTTGTAAAAATAGTTTTGTAAATTCGACGACTGACTAGGGTAGCGTCCTACGGTCAACACGGCTCTGATACCACTCTGTGACACCCCAATTTTAAGAACAAAATTGGAGCACAATATATGTATGCCAGGATCAATTTTCATACATATATCCACATCATAGTAAATATCAAAACAATGCTTTATTAATAATATCGAACTTTATTACATGAATGACCCTCGGGTCGGAAAGAAAAGTACAGACTCTCATGAAACTAACTCTAAGGTAAACTCTGACGAAGATGCGGAAAATCTGGACTCCATCTCCACAGGAAGGTCGACCGGGGGTAGCGCCATCCTAATACAGGTCGTCAGGGTCGTAGCCTCCGTCTTCTGGATACTCCTGCTCCTCGTACGTGTAGTCTCCAGCGTCTGGGTGGGGTAGCAGGGAGGACAAAGAGGAAGGGTGAGTACATTGAAATGTACTCCGCAAGTGTAGGAAATATATGCTTATGAGGCTCATAACCAAGGTAGGCTGACTTTGTTTGACTCAAGCGCCTAAAGCGACACACCCTATTAATCCTATTAATCCTATGCACCTATTTACTAGGTTATAGACAGACACGGTATAAAAGTAACAACACTCGGAGTCGCACCGAGCAACCACACTCGGAGTCACACCGAGCAACCAACACCTGAAGTCCATCAGGCACCCGCACCTGAAGTCCATCAGATGTCCCGAACCCAATATCAACCAGTAACCAACTAATCTCGAAGAAGTCCAAGCCCGCTCGTGACCGTGAGCACGGCTGATATATCAGTTTTACACTCTGCAGAGGTTGCACATCGTTACCCATGAGTCGTGCAGATCCCGTCACGCTAAACACTGCCGAGGTGCATAGCGGGTTGCACTGCAAGGCCTTTACAAAGCCCCTCCAAGTCTGTGTTACACGTAGGTTTCTCCCCTGTCCATAAGTCAACGACCCCAAGGGACCCCTCTTGAGCCACTATACAACCCCCGTGTAGCATAACTTAGAGGAAACTAATTAATTAGCCAGGTCCAGCCCATCCAGATCTCATGGCTGCGCTGTTTTGCCGGGTTACTTGTCCAAGAACCGGGTCCTAGGGATCCAGGCAGGATATGTCTAGCACGAGCCCCGAACCAAAAACCAAAAGCAGCTGCCGAGTCCCACGGCACAAAACCACCAATACGGGTCCATCCTGCCGGATTTACCTAATAACCATGTTACTACAAAATTACCATGTCCACATTCGTTTCATAGTTCATTAATCAAGTTTATAAACATTTTAACTCCCATCCCATCCATGACGGCAGGGCTAAGCAAGACACCTACCCGAACATCCCAAAACAGGCGACAAGGATAATATATACAAATTCTAGTAAACCCTGACATGGGATTCAAATTAATGACAAGCATGCATCTACAAGATCTAACTACTCTAGTACCAAAAGTAAAATAAAGTAGGTGCAAGATGTTCAAGGACACTTGCCTTCGGACTGGGTCGAATCAACTGGGTCGCAAGGATGGTCTGGAGCGTCCTCGTACTCCGCACTCTCTGGCCCAAGCAACATACATGGCACAATACATAGAAATAAATAACAGTACAACAAACAGTATGAAAATAGTAAACTAATAGATCTACTGCGTAGAGAATAGAATTATGAATCTAACGCAAGTTGAATGGGTCAAAACGGAGTTAAAATGAGCAAGTTATGGGCTTTTGAAGTTTGGTGGCAAATCTGTAAATCGGTTGAACTCATTTTGTGTTTTAAATAAATCAAAATCCGAATTTAATCGGCTGGCGGACCGGGCCTCAATTCGGTGAAACCTCAGGGGCTAGTTCGGAAGAATCGCGCAGACTCAATTTACTGTGCTGATGGAGCGCGGGTTAATTATGTAAAGAAGCAGGGTCTCTTTAGCGAAAAGACACCAGCGAAGGGGTACGGTGGGTCGTCAGCCATCGATCGGGCGATGGACGGCTGAGATTAGATCGGGGCGGACGGCTGTGCCGAGGACCGCGCCTCGTTTCCGCAGAAATTCAGGGGCTTGATCGAAAGATACCCGAGACCCAGTGAACAGTGGAGGTGTAGCGCGGGTTAGTTTCAGAATATTTCAGGGTTTCTTTAGCAAAAGTAGCAGGGCCGGCTGGCGTAGCGCTGACGTGTGAATACGTGGCGTCACGGGGTTGGACTGGCGTGCCGAGTGGCTATGGACTGCGGGTGGGGTGATGTGGTGGACAGGGTTCACGGGACTGTGAACCCGGTGTATACCGGTTCGTGAGATGAATCTAATCTAGGCCGTCAGTTTTGGATCAGACGGTGCGGTGGCAGGGTTTGGCCGTCGGCGAGGCCGAGGGCGGCGGCGCCTGGGCTCTACACGGCGGCGCCATGGGAGGGACTCGCCGGGGTGCTCGGATCGATCCCTAGAGACTAGTAGAGACCTAGGAGGCCGGGGGGAAAGGAAGCAGGGAAGATGGCGAGCTCACCGAGGGGTTTCGCGCGGCGGGAGGTTGCTCAGAGAGGCGTACACGACGGCGGAGTCGGGAGGACTGGTTCGGGATCCGGCGCGGTCGACGCCGTGGAGTTCCTGGCGCCGATTCACGCCGTGGTTGGTTCCCTTGGATGCTCCGTGTGTCTGCGGTGCCGACAGAGAGGAGAACGAGGGCGTTGGCGGCTTTCCACTATGCGCTAGCGAGCTCGATTGGAGCTTGGTTATGGCGATGGCGATGGTGTTGGCGGCTGGAAGGAGGGGGAGGAGAGAGCGGGTTTCGGGGAGGCGGTGTACTTATGGGACGAAGGGAGAGGGGAGGCGGCGCGATCTGCTAGATGACTCGACCTGAACGGGCGGAAGGATGAAGCCGAGCGCACGCGTGATGCGGGGAGGTCCCGTGCGGAGGTATCGCGCGAGAGGTTGGGGAAAACCCTGACTTGTGGGACCCGTGCGTCGGAGACTGGAGGGGGGAAAGATGGCATGCTTCGGCCGAGAGGAGGCGGCGTGGGCCGTCGCGGCGAGCGGCCGGAGCGCGTGACTGCAAAGAGAGGGAGGGAAACGGGCCGCGGCGCGGGGGAGACGGGCCGCGCGGGGGAGGGGAAAGGAGGTGGGCGCGGGAGGGAGACGGGGAATGGGCCGGGGAGAGGGAGTGAGAGGAGTTGGGCCGGCCGCGTGGCTTGGGCCGAGCGAGGGAGGAGCGGGAGGTGGGCGCGGGCCGGGCTGAAAGAGGAGAAGGGAGGGATGAGGAGAGGCCCTTGCCTTTTTCTTTTCCTTTTTGTCATTTGATTTTTTTTCCCAAACTTTTTAAAGCCTTTTGAATTCAAAATCAAAACCAGTTTGAAATCAAAATTACTTTGAAAAGTTTTAGAAATATTTTCCCTAGGTTTTGAAAATAAAATTTGAGTTTGATTTCGCAAAACTTTTATTAATCGTTTTGTTGATTTTCTAAATAGAATAAATTCGATTCGCCCTATACGGGTTTAATAAATTTATTTTCCACTCAATAAAAAAATATGCAACGGCTTGAATGCAACATGACAATATTAAATAAATTTTTATTTTCCTCCTCTAATAAACAAGCCAATCTATTTAATTTCTAATTCCTTTTATTAAATTGGGGAAAAATTAAATCAGGGTGTTACAGATCTGCCAGAGGAAGGACCCTCCGCTGGTGGAACGCCCAAATAACCGCCTGGACGGTCAAACCCTTGTCCTCCACCAACGACCGCATCGTCTTCATCAGCGGCATCAGGTGGCCCTGCCTGTCCGCTGCGACGCCCCAGGTCCACTTCTCCGGGCGTTGGGTGATGACCCCACCGGTGTACCGCGGAAGGAGCCCGCCCTCGTTTCGCAGGTAGAACCAATGGTCGTCCCACCCCGCCTGGTTGGTGGAAAGCTTGTAGCGGAGATATTCGCGGGGGACGTTGGCCGACGAGGTCCCAGTCCTTGCGGTGACGGTGAGAGAGCCCACACGCACGAGCCTCCTCCCGCTAGGTTTCAAGGCCTTGAGGAAGAGCTCGCCCCGGAAGAGGTGGGCGAACATCTCCCAGTGCGGCTCGATCTTCAAATATCCCTCGCACACCGCGGCGAAGATGGCGGCGTGCGAGATTGAGTTGGGGGAGAAGTGTTGCAGCTCCACCTCGAAGTGGTGAGCTAGCCCCCGCATGAAGCGGCTCGGCGGAACGCCAAGCCCCATGCGGTGGTAGCGTGTGAAGCTCACCACATACCCCTCCGGCTGGTGCGGCTCCCGGTGATCCTCCGACGGAAGAACCCACCACGCGGGTCCCTCCTGCGGGTTGGGACGGAGGAGCCCCTGGGCCACCAGCGAATCCAGCTCGCGTTGCGTCGTCTTCGACGGGCTCCAGTCTTCGGCCGACAGCGCTGGAGTCGGAGCGGCCATGGCGGCGACGGCGCGGATTCGAGCAGCGGACGGGCGGCCGGGAAGATTCCCAATTGCAGGCTCGGGAAGAAGGCGTGCGGAGGCTACGGCGGCGGTGAAGGCAAAGGCAAAGTAAAGGGTTCCTCTCCTCTCTTTCGATATTTATAAGAGGAAACCCCAACGGGCGGGGTTTCCCACGACGGCGGAAAAAGTAACCGCACGCATTTAATGTGCTCACCTAACCGCATCTCGAGCTGGTCGACAGGTACACGCGGCAACTCCGCACTCGCTCCACTCCTCCGGGCCCACCACGGCCGCCGCTCCGACTTCTTGTCAGTCGCCCTAGCGCCACGATCTCCACTACCTCGCCTAAAAAGGCGCGCCCAACGGGCAGAAGGTTTCCAAGCGACGGAGGCTTCTTCAGGAAGGTAAAAACGGGCCCCAGCCCTAAGTCTCGAAGCAGCGAAGGCTGGCCCTCGAAGAGGGTTCGATAGCCGGCTTCGAGCACCCGAGTCAGGGACACCAAGGGGCGCCACTCGCAGCATCGCTCGAGGGCCAAGCCCGTGAGGCCCCTCACGTGTATCCAAGGTGGGGAGCACGACATGCAGTGAGATCCCCTCGGAAGGAGGCATCGAGCCACCAGGTCCTATCGAATGGACCCGGCACTCCTGCAGACTGAGCACCCATGCTTTATAAGATCGCCTCCGGGCTACAGTCGACCCCATCGAACGGGGCACGAGGTCTCACTTGGATTCCCCCGTTACCAGCTCACCGGGAACCTCGATACTTGTCCGCTCGTGGTAGTACGAGGCATCCCCCCTCGCATCCGATCAAAAGGACTCGCGGGACGACAAGCCAGGGCAACCGGCGTGCCGGACGGCTCGAAGTGCCGGCCGGTCGGTTCAGCCTGGCACCCCTCGACGAAAGAGGGTAAAAAACTCGGGGGCTCGACACTCCCGAACCTAAAAGACGTAACTGACACTCACACTCGCACGCGTAAGAAAGCCCACGAGGGAGTCCTAACCACTCCCCCATGGCCTCGAGGGCTACACCCGCGGGTGTCGCTCGCGCGACACCCGCGGAATCAACACAGCCAAACCCTCGAGAACCAGTCAGCTAACCCTCACGATCCCGCTGAGGAGCCCGTGCTCGAGTGCAAGCACTCAAACAAGGGCTCGGGGGCTACGGTCGGGGGAACACCAAAGGGGTACCCCCAATCGACGCAAAACAAACAAGTTAAACCTAGAACACCAATTAATAAGAGGAGAAACTAGTCTAGCTCCCTAAAAACCAAACCCTCGAGGCCGGCCGCACCGACCCTCCGCCAGGAAGCTTAGACTCGCCAAAGCCTTACTGACCGCCTCCCGGCAACCTACCCTTCGAGCCCTGGCACCTAGGCCTCGAGCCCACCACAGTCGTACACCGCTCCTCGAGACCCCGCGCGGGGACCTCGAGCCTCTCAAGCACGATAGCCTATCCCTCGAGACATTTCACATCTCCTTCGAGCAGCGCCAGACTTCGGATGTCAATCCCACACTGCGCATTTAATGCGTTCACCTACTTCGGTCACGTCCTCTGGAACCCGATGTGCGCCACAGTAAACCGGAGCCACAGTCAAATCTCGCTTTCACCTCAAGCATGGGCAAAAAGGCGCAAGTACAGCACTGTTCGGCCATACCTTGCACTGTAGCACCCTCGAGCCACCTCTCGAAGCCTGGATTCCCGCTGTTCGGCCGGGCTTTCCGGGACTTGCCCATACCTGCGGGGGCTCGAGCCCCACGTAAACGCCACCTCGAGGCTGGTCCTGCGCCCCTCGAGCTCTGACGGCTTTCCTGCTATTGGAGGACAGGTACCCCCAAGACCCGGAGGAACCCTGCCACATTATGTACGCGTCGGGATGGGCGCTGCATGACCTCCACGTCGCCACGTCTCCACGTCCGCGCCAGGGATGGAGGCCACGCTTCAAGGACGCTTCAACAGCAGCCCCCACGCCGGCTACAGCGACCCCGACAAGACAGAATTCCTACCCTCTGTTGTATTGGGCATTGTACATCTCGACTCCTGTATCATTCCTGTGTAACTCTGGCCTCCTCTTGCTCTATAAAAGAGGAGACCAGGGGTCTTCACGCACCCGGTTACACAACTCCACAATAGACAAGTCTAGGTCCACCTCCACTCGGGTCAGCACACAAGCCCATACAACACCATACCCAGACGAGTCCGGACTCCGGTCCAAGCTTGTTGAGCTTGTAACGCCCCTGTACAAGCACTTAGGTGCAAGTAATACAAGAGCATCCTCCCCCCGTTGGACGTAGGGCCTTCTTCGCCCGAACCAGGATAAATTCTTGTGTCATCTTGCATCACCATCCAGGAAGAGAGCACGCGATCATAATTACTAGTTAGTGTCATACCCCGGGGTCGAAACACCGACAAGGCTGCACTCAAATACATCTCAATCCATGTGGGTTGGAGTGGATTAGAGTGTAACTTGAACTAAATTACACTTTAATCCCTCCTAACCCACATGGATTGAGGTGTATTTTGGGGTGTAGCCAAACAAGACCTCATGCAGATTAACCAACCACTTGGATGGACAGAGTATACTAAACAAAGCCTGCCATTCGTCATATATCGTCACGGGGTCTCTTCTCTAATCTCTACATACCTCTCCCCCACCATCGTCTTCGTTCACAGGCACAGGCACAGCTGATTATTGTCGTCGTAGCCGTCGCCCTCCCAAAGTCGTCGCTTCGTTGTTAATCCCGTGGCCGTGGCCGCCCTTCCGGATCCCATACCCATCCATTGCTTACGGCAGCCGCAATGGCTAGCTCATAAGCTGACTCTTAGAATTTTTGTTATATTTTAATACAAGATCATGTGTGGATGTAATATAGGTCTAATCATACTATGAGCTATTGCTAAGAGTTAGCACCATTAGAAAAGTTAACTTAAAGCTAGCAGCTAGCTTGTACTAGCAGCTAGCTCGTACCACCGCGGGTGCCAATATTCTCTCGATCGACGCCGCCGACGAATCACCCGAACCGAACGCAACAAATACAGTAGTACTGCATGCTGTATCTACGCTGTCACTGGAGTCGTCGTTGTTAACAATAATCCGCAGGGTCGGCGCGCGTGATATATACTACTCCGATTCGGTCCGCGGGCGCTTACGGATTGGATCCGAGCTCTCTCTCTCTCTCTCTCTCTCTAAAACGAAACTAACTTGAAAGAGACGGCAGGACCCAATATAATGCGAGGTCACCGCTGCCCAGCAGGCAGCAGCATACACAGAGGAGCCTGGACTTGGAAGGCTTCCTCTAGCCTTACTACTACCATCAGAAATTTAATTTAATTAACTAAACGGAAATTCTAGTGCCAATGCAGGATAAGATCAGAGTACGAATAGCATGAGCAAAGTGCCATGGACGAAAGAGCCCCAGCTTTTCCTTGTCGGCTGTCGCACACATGACATATTGGACAGTATATTTCTGTATTCTGATCCTGATGATGATGATATGCAAATTCTTCCAAATGGGGTCGGTATGCCCCTCCAAAAGCTAGCTCTCTAACAAAAGCATAAACAGGAAACCTGTCATTTTCTGCTAATCAAAAAGGCAAAGAAGAAAAAACATAAATAATACAATGCTGCCTATTTGTGTCTGATGAAGACCCTGTTAGACATCAGTTAGACCGGAGGGAAAAAAAAAGGAGGGCAGGGCAAAATTTTATTGAACTACCACTTGACACGACAAAAAAAAGAAAGAGGCATTGTTCAGCTCCAGGGCGACAATGTGAATGTGATCACTATCGTTATAGAGTAATTCTTCCACATACACGCCAATATGCTCCGGGGTGAAAAAGGGACCTCTCAAACACCCAAATGTCTTTCACAAGTACCTACAGAATACATACAGATACCAGAATAGATGTTTAACACTATAGGTTATTACATCTCGATATGAATGAGCAAGAAAATAAGTATTCCTTTGAAACATATAAAGAACTGCTTCTTAAGTACACGATCACTTTGTTAATCTAGAACAATTTTGAAAGCACCCTTGATTTCTCCCACACAGGATTACATATTCATTCGATTAACTTCACCTAATAGCTCAGGTAGAATTTTTGTGCCCTGCCTCAGTTCTACAGTTACAGCTATTGTGGCCTCAAAGCACCCTAAAAATCACCTGATTAAACCCTGCCTTGTGTACACAGTTACTAGTAGAAGTAGTCTCCATATGGAGCAGTTCTTAAGTGATTTCATTACAAGTTGTCAAAAAAAATCCCTAGAGAGTTCAACTAAAGCCAAAACAGACAATTTTTTTCTACAGAGTTCAACTAAAGCCACTTGATATTTGACTTCCTGAAACTCTGAAAGTGATGGCAAACAGTTGGATAGAACTGGTGAGGGTAAACCAGCTATGTGACTAGACCAAAACTGATTGTCCACTGTACTATTGAATTATAGTGAATCATGCTTATGATGGCATGTTGAATAGGTTATCTTAACAGTTGCAGACAAGGAAATCATCTTTAAAAGTGTCAACCAGTTCTTAGCGGGTAGTTGGCTAAAAATGGTAGTTTTTATCCAGCTCCTATCTAAGTTACAGCTTCCTGCAACTAGCTATATGCCTATATGTTACTGCCAGCAAGGCAACTACCTACTTGAGGACAACAGACCAGCACCCAGAAAAAGCAAGGTTCTGGTTATATCCATCAACACTAGTTAACCAGCACAACAGCAAATGCTTCTTTTCAACACTTGACTGAGTGTTAAGTTGACAAATTGACATTAATGTAATGTTGGAATGCATGAAGTGTAATCAGCCAGTAAAACAATGTAAACTAGGACAGTGTGGAAGACATCCTGACTCCTGAGGACAAATTGAACAAGGAACTATTAAACTGTGATAGACTTGTAAGCAGTTTTGAGGATTAGTTCATACACTTGGTGTTTTCTAAAGCCTAGCTAATCTTAATCTAACTTGTTTGATACTACAGTTTCAAATGTTCTCGAGTATTTAATTTACCTCCTTCGACTTGTCTCCAGACACAACTGCACCCTTTGAATTATAGGCTTCAAATTTCTACAGAAAGAGTAATAAAGATTGATCACAATATGTGCATGAAGCACTACATAAAACAATAGATTACTGCATTTTTCAAGAGTTGAGATATTCATTTTTTACATTGTGTTTTGATTTTTGAACATAGAAGTTATACATAATCTAATTTTGATGCTTATTAGCTATTAGGTATGTGAACTTCAAGGACTTACTTTAATGATACACAGATGCAAGTTACAAAAGAAAGCCAGAATTCACTTAAAAATTGCTGCATACAAGCGCGACACAAAAGCAACATATTCAGCACCAGTGAGGTGTCCAGAGTAGATCTTATTATAAAGAACAAAAAAGCTCAGCATTAGAAATTTAGAACAGTAATGGATTGTACAGGGAAAATAAAACATGAATATTGCAAAGATACACAGCTCTCATGATTGTTTTGTGTAAACAAGAGATATTATCCATTTTAAAGATAAAGAGCAGGACTTAAGAGTGGAGAGCAATTAATGAAGATACAAGCTACAAAAGTTAGATAGCGAGACAGAACACAACCAGTGAATCATCTGCATCAAGCCAACAATTCAAATACAAACAAACTAGGTATATGAACTGCATTAATCGCACGAGAAGTCTGAGAGAATGAAACCTGTTTTGTAACAAACTCAAGTGTAAGCTGTATAAAAGCTTTATCAAGGTCATTCTTATCGAGGCCAATCTGCAAAGAAAACAACATTCCAACTGTATCAAATCAGGAAAACATAGTACAACAAATATAAATTTACCAGAGAGACTATATTGGAGTTAAAAATGTAGCATGTACACCTTGATCTTAAATAGGTGTACATACCACAATACGTTAATTCGTCTATGGAACATTGGAATGTACAGATATACAGTCTAAAAGAAGTAGCTTACCATGCGAGCCCTCAAAGTTCTGATACTAACAGCAGGCTCCACCAGTTCCCAGTGTACAGAATTCCACATGGACTGCCTTCTCTTTAGTTCATTTTTTATAGTCTTCAGGCAAAAAGAAAAGAGGAAATAAAACAGAAAAATCCTTGTAAATCATCTAGCATGAATTGATGACATGTTGAAACTAAGGGCCTTTTTTAATGTTGTAGTTTTCAGAAACCGTGGTATTAGAAAACTGTAATTTTAGAATCTAGAGATGTGCAAAACCATGGTTTGGAAGAAAGAGGTCTAAAGCTGAGTTTCTAAAGCTCCAAAAGACTACAGTATTAGCAATATCATATGGCTTTCAAAACTACCAGGTTTGTTACATTCAAACACTTCATGGTTTTCCAATACAAAACTATTACATAAAACCATGGTATTTTCTACAACTACAAAAAAAAAGCATCTAAACAGGGCCTTACAGAATGCATCCTCTCTGTCAGAATTTTCCGGAGCGATGATGTGTCTCCATGTGCCATTAGAGTGTTAACCTGAATCAAGTAGATTAAACAATGTCAACAGACAAAGAGGCATTCCACAGGGGAAAAATTTGTATTATGCACTTGTACTCTGTTTCTACTTTCTAAGTAGATATTACCCTGGGTTCTTGCACAAGCACGAGGGAAATGGCAATGACGCGATGATAGTTACTTGATGAACATATTCTGTAGTTTCCCTTGCTAAGAGGGACTAATTTATCTTAGGTATTTTACAGTTAATGAGCGATTGTGACTGGGGTAAATGTAAAAATTGCAATAGCAAAATGGCATATAATATATTTCTAGCAGGAAAATGGAAAGGCTAAAATGTCATATGTTTGGTAAAAGAAGATAGAACTGATGATATCAATATGACAATAAGAACTTCAAATTGTGTCATAGGGCTGTCACTGGCATATAAACAGTATTCATGGGACGACGCTGTTTCTTTCAAATGTTGGAAAAAATAAAATTATAAAAATTCATGATCTGTGTTAATAAAAGGCACATGTGCTATGCACTCAACAGCTGCAAGATCAACGCTGATCTTGCAACCGTTGCAATTCAAAAGATGAAAAAAAAATCACCAGCCAATGACAGATTAAGGGTAACATAGGACAGACATGTTAAATGGATCATGTTGAAAATGGCTGTAACGGCCCTGCAAATCATCCACATAATGTGATCAGGACAATGGCTAAATCATAAAGCTACTACTACACATCTGTCTGGGTGGTTTATTAGCAAAGAAAAAGTTGAAACCATAAAGCAAGTAGATCAATAAATTGGACAGTCGATTTGCTAAATAGCTAATAAACCTATCTAGTTCCATTGATCTTGTCTTCTCATGAAACTATATACTTGCCCATATTTGTTAGGTATTATTTCTTATTATAAGAATTTAAATACTGCATAAACCAGAAACCAGATTGTGGTTGTGGTACATGCAAGTAAGTCTGAAACTCACACGAATGTAGTCTACATTCTTAAATTATATGAGCAGTTTCTAACAAATAAATAAGACATACCTCCTTGTATATTTTTAATGCTTGATCATAGAATTGCTTTTTGGTATACCCAGTTTTCTTCCTCAGCCTTGAAACAGCATATGCGTTCTTCATCTGTTAAGGCACCTAAACTAGTAAGCACATAATTGGTGCAAGAAAATAGCATAAAGAAAAATAGCTGATCCCAATCAAATATCTGAGATCCTCGCATCACATAGGTGAAAAGAAAATCACAAAAAAGTGAGTGGTGACAGGACTGGAATATTGGATCAAAAGTAAGTTATTCAATCGCATCACTCTGTCATATAAAGCATTAAACCACTGTAATAAGCTAATTTGAGTGATAAGAATCCAGAGATTATGAGCCTTAACCTTAATCAGCACACCCAAACAGCTATAAATTTCTGACAGTAATATCATGACTTTTTACATCATGTAAGGGAACATTGTTATGCCTCTTGAATAAGCATGCACAACTATTTACAGTATATACACTAGGTTGATTTCATCAGTGGTGCACAGGAGCATTGTGCTACTAAGGATGAGAGAAAGCGAGCATTTGGATTTAAAAACCCTGAACTAAATTGCTGAGAAAAGATGAAACAACAAATGGAAATCAAAGTTTATCACCAGAAAAACGGAAGCTAACTAATGTGGAAAGTTTTTGCAGCACAAGTTTTTCCATATAAGATTCAGTACCTCCAAAATGATGTCCTCCTTTGTCCTTCTCCAGCCACTTAGTGTAAACCATCTAATTCAGAACAAATCCAAGTTGAAATCACAAGTTCTTTCTTGTCATACAACATGAATTATTTTCACAAACATTTGAATGTGTAAGACCATATCATGCCACAATGTTCGTAGTTTATACCTTTTGGAACTAAGGCAACAATTTTGAACTAAGGCAACAATTTTGAGTATACTTAATGCAGGAAGCCAAGAACAGACATAATGATAACACTAGCATCTTATTATCCTTCATATTAAATATGACACACATGAAAGGGTAGAAAGAATGCCTAGATGCCCCTGCTCAATGAAGCATGTCTTAGTTTGATTAGCTAGAGTGTTACTTGTTACTCCCTCCGTCCGTATTTAAGTGTTGCCGTACTTTGACTAAGTTTGTAGATAATATTAGCAACATTTGTATCCCCAAATAAATTTATTATGAAAATGAATTTAACAATCTATCTAATATACTAATTATGTATTATTCTTTTTTGAAGAAAACTAATTATGTATTATAAATATTAATAATTTATTTTATATATTTAGTCAAAGTTAAGTATCTTTGACTTCTCAGGAAGCGAGAACAACAGATACAAAGGGACAGAGGGAGTATGTTTTTTTCCAGCAAAAATAGGCCTTATCCTACAATGCTTGTTTAACTTTAAGCGACAATAGATTTACAAATGTTAGTCAAACATATGGAAGTGGAATGTGTATATACGTAATAACTGATATTACATAATATTATTATTGCAATTGTAATACAGCAGCAGCAAAGCCTTTTAGTCCCAAGTCAATTGGTAATGTTACAACTTTAACAGAATTTGAAATACTCCCCGAATTCCAAATTATAAGACGTTTTGGCTTTTCTAGATACATAGCTTTTGCTATGTACTTAGAATGCACTATGTCTAGACACATAGTAAAAGCAATGTATCTAGAAAAGCCAAAATGTCTTCTAGTTTGGAACGAAAGGAATAGATTGCAATATGAGGTGCAGATCAAACTTTTGTTTTAAAGTTATTGCTAATGTCCAAAACATCATTTGTTAGTCGCTAGAACTAGCAACGGATTATAGGTGTCCTGCATATAGCAAATTGATGTGATTTGTTCACTCGCTAAAACTTTCAAACAAAATTTCATTCTTTTGAGGCATGGTGAACTATACCAGTCTAATGGTAGCTATGTACTGCAGCAATAGCAGATATTCCTCACACAACCAGATGAACAGAAATATGCATTGAGTGCCCTATTCTGAAATCTCTAAGGGCCCGTTTGGATCCCTTCATTTTGGAGGAATTGGAATTCACTCAATAAACTAGACTATTTGCCTTGGAATTTGACATTCCACCACTTTCCAAAGTTCACATGTAACTATGTAAGGCTATCTCAAATTCATAGGGTGAGAGAGGGAAATGGATTCTATAGATCACCATACTATATTTCCACTTTACAACTTATAACACTCTCTTCAACTCACTCCCCTACGGTAGAAATACGACAAATGAGTATCTCTCTTGTATAGACAACAATAATATATAAATATAATCCATATATAATCCATATATAGACACATGAGTATCTCATATTAGCTTAATTAATATGTGTCTAAATTATGATTTTTAAAATGAATTCAATTCCAAGCATCCAAACGGGAATCACACTTGGTCAAAATATATATTGAAAGAAAAACCTTTTCCAGAAGGGAATGCGTTCCCGTAGGCTGTACGGCTCATATACAAATCCAGGACTCATCATGACAACCTTCAGACCAACCTGCACATATATGTAACAAACATAACTACAATTAACACCGTACACTTCCAAGTGAGAAAATGATGAAAGTAAACCAGAATATTCTCTCACACCTTCCGGGCTCCAACGGGCACCTTTGACTGTGCCGCTGCCGGTGCTGCTGTTGACATCGGTCTAACATGATTCAAATGTACTACAAGATCCAGAACCTGCAGAAACACAAACTTGTGTAACCGAGTAAAAACAACAAGAAATTTCAAAACGCATAGCACTAAATAATTCGAACCTTCACCATGTGGACTGGCAACGGGCCCTCGAGTTTGTGGCCAATCATGTTGCTGGCATTGTACGTCAAATTTGCGAAACCTAATTACCAATTGATGAGATATACTGATTGAATTGGAAGTGCGTGCAGGACTTAGATAGGAACAG
The DNA here is from genome assembly GCA_009763385.1 of Coix lacryma-jobi var. lacryma-jobi. Classification (NCBI taxonomy): domain Eukaryota; kingdom Viridiplantae; phylum Streptophyta; class Magnoliopsida; order Poales; family Poaceae; genus Coix; species Coix lacryma-jobi. The sequence continues at coordinate 5,213,511 of CM019825.1, read as the reverse complement.
ACGAGCAACGAAGCAAGCCAACACACGATCACCTCTTACGCATACGCCTGTATGGGTCGGAGAGAAGGATTGGGAAACGGCAGCATGGTAGTCTCTGAAACCGAAACGGAATCGGGTGTGAGAATCTTCGCGCTTGCGTAGCAGAAATCAATCGAGATCTAGAACGAATGGATAGGTGGGGAGAGGGGTTACGTGGGCGCCGGCGGAAGGTGGATAGAGCGGTGGAGGCGGCCGGCAAGAGACCGCCCGAGGCGAGCCAAAGCCATCAGTGAGGTGTCTGGTGTGTCCTCAGCGAGTCGGCGACGGCGGCGGAGGTGGGAGCCGGCGGCTCGACGGCGAGGGTTTTTTTTTCAGATTATATAAACGGCGAGGGTTTTAGATAGGTGGCGGAAATGAAATGAACAGGCCAAGAGCTGTTGATGATCCCGATTGAGGGGTGTTTAGTTGCTCAATTTTGCAAAAAAAAAAAAAAAAAAAAAACAGTAGCACTTTCGTTGTTATTTGACAAACTTTGTTTAAATATAGACTACTAGGCTCCAAAAATTCGTCTCGACATGATACTAAAAGTAAAAGTAATAATTAATTATTTATTTATCTATATTTAATGTTTCATGCATTCGTCCAAACATTGATGTGTTAGTTGATATGATGGAGAGATGGTGAAAAAAGGTGGAATCTAAACATGGCCTGATTTAGGTCCTTTATTTTCAATGGAACGGGCGGTAACGAATTATGACACTACTATATACACAGACTAAATATTCAAATGTGCAGTATAGATCTGATCATTTCATGCGTAATAAAACTAGAGTTTATTTTCATAGAAAAAATATACTCCAGCACCTCATTTCATAGGAAAAACTAGAGTATAGCTTACTTATATCCTAAAACCTCATTCGGTTGCATGGATGTTGCAATTTCCAATTAGCTCATCATTCAATCTTTATTTATTTTTTCAATGTTCGTGGAGAATTTTGAACGATATTATTAATATTATTGTTCCGTTCGTATTCGTTTTTTATAGTCATGAAATATTATTGCTATGATAGATTAATTATATGGAATGCAGTGCTTACTGATTGTTGTGTTTTGTCAGTGCTTTAATGTGACGGAACGGCCCTAATCTCATGGCCCACAGGTCCCTGTCAACCTCTGACAGCCGATCCCATGTTCCACTTAATTAAGACTGTCCATCACTGGGCTACATCAGCGCCCAATGTCCGCAGGATCATCTCACAATTCGGTTACAGCATTGCATACTTTTACAAATAATATCGGAATAAAGAGCGGAAGACTTAAATAACAATAGTTTTACAAAGCAGGGTTCCAAATAGAAATTAAGGTGCAGTTATTACAAACCAAGTTCTGATAATAGAAATAGACATAGGCAACATGGTGGAGAACAGCAAAGATATTTATAATCACCCAGCCCGAGGGTGTACAACTATTCTTCGGCCTCATCGGCATCTTCCTGGACGATGGTCATACAGCAGGGTGCAAGACACATCGGGGATTCTGTCATACCTGCAGCATGGGTAACAAACCCTGAGTACTGGGGTACTCAACAAGACTTACCCGACTAAAGAAAAGGGAGAAGACTCAGGAATGAGAGGCTTAGGGTAGTCAAGGTAAGGCTTAAGCAAGATCAAGTATTTTGCAGAAAAGCATTTTTTGTAAATCTTATTTTACTTTGGAAAGATTCAGTATTCCTCAATTCTTCATCGTTCATGATTCATTTTACATTTCAAAACATACCTAGTTGAGAACCACTCTCCGTTGACAGTCAGTGACCAAGTCTCCATAACCGAGGAGCAACGTTAATCCGGATAAATAATACTCAGCTGAGGATCCCTATCCACACTGCATATGTAGCACCCAAGCTTGCATATGCCAACTCGTCTTCCACAATTCCTCCAAGATTGGGCCCGGTCCTACGCCACCCGGAAGTACAGTACACCACTCATATCCAAGTACGACGACCACGTGGGTACATGCTACTTCCGCCATCTCTCCACTCCCAGTGCGCGGTTGTCGGTCCAATAAAGGATTCCTCGGAGCCAGAGCTTTCCGAAGTATGTGAATAGTTACAAGTCTTGACCAGCAGGCCCCATACGGATGGTCCCTAATTTTCCAGCCAGAACTATACCTTGGTTATATCTCACCCAAGCGTAATAGTCCTGTCAATTTTCCAACCCTGTCCCGGTCGGTGTCAACTGTTGAGTCCCGGACTACAACATGACGGCACCGTACGCTCGGACAACCTCTCCTCGCAATCGACAAGGCACGGATCAGATACCAAGTCAATGGCCGGGGAGTAAAGCCAAAATTCCCATAAAAGTTCTTTAAGTGATCACACTTTTGAAATTGGCATTTTATCGCAAATCTATTGTATAGCAATGCTAAGCATTTTTGCAAATAGTTTTTAAACAGGGTAGGGGATCTTTGGTGGAGGTAAAGTGCAGGTAATAGGTCATCACACAACTCCTATCACCTAATGCAGTAATTTAACTCAAAAGCATTTAAGTAAGACTTTTATAAAAGCAAGGAAGGGCTAAATGCACCGGGGCTTGCCTTGAAGAGCAAAGAGGGCAGGCTCGAGGGCGGCGGGGCAGTTGTCGGAGCTCGGGGTAGCCTCGGGGACAGGTTCGCCGGCGGCGGCCTCGACTTTGACTCCTTCTTCGGTGACTATACGAATGCAATGATGCATGCACATGAGTATGCTAGCATGAACAATGCAAAACAGGGCATACAACATGAACCCTAATCACTTTTTCTATTTTTCTTAATTATTTAAAAAGGTCATTTTATGCAGTTGCTCCAAAAATTACCAAATTAATCACATAAGTTTATTATGGTGTAGATAGATGGCAAAACAAATTTCATAATTTTTGGAGGTCATTAAGGTGCTCAAATAAAATCAGACATTAATTAACAGAAGGCACTATTTAACAATTAAAAAATAAATGCTCAAAAATCAACTTGTTCCAAAAGACTTCAAAATTTCACCAGAGACTAAACACGGCATAGGAAGCTCACAAAAATTTATCTCATGATTTTTGGAGTTATAAATGATTTTCTAAAAATCCAAAACCATCCATTTATTAATTAAAAGAGGGATTTTACATTTTTAAATTCTTGCAGAAAAGTCAAGTTTCATATTTTTCTAAAATACTACATGGTATAGAGAGTCAATTGTAAAATTTTCAGAATTTTTAGAGCAATACAGAAAATCATACAAAAAGATAAAATAACAATACTATTCACATTTTTGAAAGAAAAGGGAAAAGAGCACTGTGCTCTTCCCGATCGCCGGCATTATATGGGTTTGAAGATTTGAAGAAGCCCAACCATGTGTACAAGCTCAAGAAAGCATTATATGGGTTGAAGCAAGCACCTAGAGCATGGTATGAAAGATTGAGGGATTTCTTGCTATCAAAGGGTTTCAAGATGGGGAAGGTTGACACCACTCTCTTCACCAAGAAGATTGGAAGTGACTTGTTTGTGTTGCAAATTTATGTGGATGACATCATATTTGGATCAACCAACCAAGACTTTTGTGAAGAGTTTGGAGAGATGATGGCTAAGGAGTTTGAGATGTCTATGATTGGAGAGCTTAGTTACTTCCTTGGTCTACAAATCAAGCAAATGAAGAAAGGCACATTTGTTAGTCAAGGCAAGTACATCAAGGACATGCTCAAGAAGTTTGGATTAGAAGAAGCAAAAGCAATAACCACTCCAATGGGCACAAATGGACATTTGGATAGTGACTCTAGTGGTGACATGGTGGATCAAAAGTTATATCGGTCAATGATTGGGAGTTTACTCTATGTGACCGCATCAAGACCGGATGTCATGTTTAGTGTGTGCATGTGTGCAAGGTTCCAAGCTTCACCAAGAGAAAGTCATTTGAAGGCAACCAAAAGAGTATTGAGATATTTGAAGCACACTCCAAATGTTGGACTATGGTATCCCAAGGGCTCTCAATTTGAATTAATTGGATACTCGGATTCCGATTACGCGGGATGCAAGGTGGATAGGAAGAGCACTTCGGGCACTTGTCAATTGCTTGGAAGATCACTTGTCTCATGGTCATCAAAGAAGCAAAATAGTGTTGCACTCTCTACCGCCGAAGCCGAATACATATCCGCGGGTAGTTGTTGCGCACAATTGCTATGGATGAGAGCAACATTGCAAGATTATGGAGTCAAGTTTGGACAAGTCCCATTGCTATGTGATAATGAGAGCGCCGTCAAAATAGCCACCAACCCGGTTCAACATTCAAGAACAAAACACATTGATATAAGGCATCACTTCATTAGAGATCATCAAGCAAAGAAAGACATATCTATTGAAAGTGTGGGCACCGATGATCAACTTGCCGATATCTTCACCAAGCCACTAGATGAGAGAAGGTTTTGCAAGCTAAGGAATGAATTGAATATCCTAGACTTCTCCAACATGAGTTGAATGCACCCCCACATATGATATGCCTCTCCTCCAAGAAAGCAAAGGTGAAATTGATTGGCATGTGCATTCATTCTTATTAGGTTGTGATCTAGTTCATATAGTCATCATATTGCGTGTTTAGGCTCATTCATGGTAAATCAAATAAATTTGAAGTTTATATGGTATCACTATTGCTTCTATGTTTGACTTGATCTAGTGGTAGCATATAACTTGTTTGTGAGCTTGTAACTCTAGTGTTTGATCTAGTAAATGAACAATAGGTGTTTAACCAACGTGAGTAAGATAACCATTGAAAGATGTGTGAAGAAGCTTACTCTAGAGCAAACCGTGTTAAACATCCTATGCTCATAAGCTAGATTAAGCCACAACTTGGTTTGATTTGTTTCCCACATATGCCCCACCTTTATGATAATTGTTGACAAAGGGGGAGAAAATAGTGCAACAAAGATAAAAGAGACATGCTATGCTGCTAAGTTCAAATTAAGTTCAAGTGTGATCGGAGCATACAAATAGGGGGAGCAAGCTCATAAACATGATTGTTGCATTTGAAATGTGCATATTCATATGTTTGTTAGCAATGCATAAGCTTTTTACAATTGATATCCATGCTTATGTGGTGAATGCTAGTGATAGGTTATGCTTGATGAATTGATTTACTAGCATGTACATAATAGCAACTAGACATACTTGTATTTCAAGTAAGTTCAAGAACCTTATTTTTATGATGATCTCACGGGGTTCTTGAGTTTCGATGTATGTCTAGTGATAAAATGATGCTAAGGATGGTTTAACATGAGCACTCCGATTGGTATCACGCTTCAAAGGTCCATTCTTATGCCTTAGCATCATCATTGATAGTATTGCTCACCCACATTTCATATCCATACATATGTGCCAAATCTAGTACCAAACTCTATAGCACATATGTAGGGGGAGCTAATACTATCAATGTGGTTACTCAATTTTAAATCACATATCTTTGTAGAGGTTGTCATCAATTACCAAAAAGGGGGAGATTGAAAGCCCTAGTTTGGTTTTGGTTAATTGATGAAACCTATTTGGTCTAATCCTATTGCTAAGCATGTGTGTAGCTTATAAGAAAGGATTATGACCAAGCCAAGTGGTGGAGCTAGCAAGATGGCAACCATGGAGGATGGTGTTGGCCACCAGCACTCAAGAGATCAAGTGCTCTACCTTTGGTGAAATAAGAGAAGAAGAGAAGAGATGGAGCAAAGAGGCCCGAAGGCAAAGGTATAACCTATAGGGCTCTTTGTTTTGGTGATCAAGACACTTAGCGAGTGTGATCACATTTAGGATAGATAGCCGTACTATTAAGAGGAGATTATTCACGGCTTATGCGGTGTTCAAGTGCCACTAGGTGTTCTCTAACATATCGATGCTATAGACCTAGTGAGTGACTAATAAATCCTTTGAAAAATGTTTTGAAAATGCTAACACACTTGCACAAGGTGGTATTCTCTTGGTGGTGTTGGCACATTTGAAAAGGAGAAGAAACCGGAGTTGAAATCGTGGTTTTCAGGCTTGACCGGACGCTGGAACAGCGACCGGACGCTATGATCGGACGCGTCCGGTCAGTTGTGAAACAAAACGACCGGACTCGTCTGTACCACTGTTCACGAGAGGCATCAGGTTCAAATAGCTTGATCGGACGCTGAGTGAGTCCGGTCACTGGTGACCGGACGCGTCCGGTCGATGAAAAACCTCTCTGGAACCTCTCTGTGTTTGACCGGACGCTGAGTGAAATATATGACCGGACGCGTCCGGTGCTAATGACGTAGAGTCCGGTGATCGTGAAGTTTTTCATGCAAATAACCGTTGGACGCATCGGACGCGTCCGGTGAGTGATCGGAGCGTCCGGTGCTCTCTTTTGGCGCGTTTTGAACAGTAGCCGTTGGACGATCAGACGAATGACGTTGATTTCACGTGGACACTTGGCGGCCATCTAGCGACCGGACGCAGTAGGAGCGTACGGTGCTCACTTAAGGGTGCGTCCGGTCACCACGAATTTTGCGCAGTGAACAGGTAACGGTTCTTTTTGTTTGAGGGGCTTATAAATATGAGTTGGCCGGCTTAGGGGACACATCTCTTGCACAATTTGATTCCCAAGCACTCTAGTGAGCATTGACAAGCCTCCCAACTCATCTCCCAAGTTGAATCGATCAAACCAAGTGAGATTGAGTGATCTAGTGCGTGATTTGATAGAGTTCAATCTAGTGGCACTAGTTCTTCGCATCGGCATTGGGTATTCTTGTTACTCTTGGCATTTGCCGGTGCCTAGACGGCTTGGAGGCGTTGAGGTGGTTGATTGGCAAGAGTGGAGTTTGTTCTTGGCCACCACCGATTGAGATTGTAAGAGGTTTTGGAGCCTCACCTCGCCGGAGCGGCAAGAGGCATCCTTAGTGGATTGCTCGTGTCATTGAGCTACCTCACTAGTGGTAGATTCTTGTGGTGCTCTTAGTGAGCTTGGCTTAGCGCCGATTAGCCACCGGATCACCTAGTGTTGGTCGACACAACGGGGAGTAGCGTGCCGGCAAGCACGTGAACCTCGGGATAAATCTTTGTCTCCCGTGTACTCTTTATGATTGTGTCCCATCTTGGTGATTGGTCTTCATCTACATATTCTTGGTGATTGGCTTCTCAAGTTGATTTCACCGGTGATTGGCTCTCTACGTGGCGATCCCGAAGGCTCGGTGAAATCCTCTCAAACTAGCTCATTTACTTTGTGTATTTACTTTGAGCTACTTTCTTGCGTAGACATCTTTTCTTGTTGTACATCTCTTGTCATATATCTTGTGTAGCTAAGTTGTAATTACCTTGCTTAGTTACCTTTTGTACACACTTGCCTCATATACGCTTTACATTTCATACTTGTGCTAGAGCTATAATTGTTTTATTCCGCATTTGCTATTAGCTCTAGTTGATTGTGTGACATAGAAATATTAGGTAAAATTGTTGGATAGGTGGCTTGCAACACACTATTAGGCTAGTGCAAAAAGCTTCGCCGTTTGTTATACTAATAGTGTTTGCCTAAGAAATTTTGTAGATTTTTAATTAGGCTATTCACCCCCCCCCCTCTAGCCAATTTGGACCTTTCAAGTGGTATCGGAGCGGTGGTCACCGTTTGTTTGAGGCTTAACATCCTCCGGTGTTAAAATGGCTCAAATCAACTATATGGGGAAGCCACCACATTTTGACGGCACCAACTTTGATTGTTGGAAGAGGAAGATGTGTGCATTCACAAGAGGAATGAATAGGAAGATTTGGGATGTGATAGAACATGATTTTGCAATAATTGATCCCACAAGTCTCACTCCAAGAGAAGAAGAGAAGCTCCAATGGAATGATATAGCAATCAACCTATTCTATGAAGCTTTTGATACAAAAGTCTTTGAGCAAATCAAGGACCTTGAAAGAGCAAATGAGATATGGGAAAGATTGGAAGAAACATATGAAGGCACCAAGGCGGTCAAGGGAGCCAAGCTATATATTCTCAAGGACAAGCTTGCTACCTTCAAGATGCAAGATGATGAGAGCATACTGGAGATGTTTCACCGATTGCAAGTGATCATAAATGACTTGAAGGCTTTGGGAGAAAAGGTGGAGGACAAGGACTTTTCTCACAAGTTCTTGAGATGCTTACCACCAAGGTTTGACACTTTGGTGACCATCCTAGTGAGGGAAGGATTGGATACGGTAACCCCAAACCAAGTACTAGGTGATGTGGTCACACAAGACACATACCGTGTGGAAAGGGATGGGGGAGCCCAAGAAGAAGAGAAGAAGAAGAAGACCGTGGCATTCAAGGCTTCATCTTCCAAGAGCAAGAACAAGGGCAAGGCAAAGAAGGAGGAAAGTGATGATGAAGACACAAGCTCAAGTGAAATGGATGATGAAGAGATGGCCCTATTTGTCAAAAGATTTGGCAAGTTCATGAAGAAGAAGGGCTATGGAACTAGAAAGAGAAGAGATGCAAACAAGAGCACAAGCAAGAGGTGCTATAGATGCAAGAGCAAGGATCACTTCATTGCGGATTGTCCATACTCAAGTGATGAAGATGATGATGACCACAAGAAGAGCAAGAAGAAGGACAAGAAGGAAAAGAAAGAAAAGAAGGAGAAGAAGATGGGAAAGAAGAAGGGTAGATCCTATGTTGTGACATGGGATAGTGATGCTTCCTCAAGTGATGATGATGATTCTAGCAATGATGAGAGGAAGACCACCAAGAAGAAGGCTATGGCTAGTCTTGCTATCTCAAGCAAGCCTTCTATCTTCAACACTCCATCGTCATGCTTCATGGCTAAGGCCACTAAGGTATCATCCGATGAGAGTGATAGTGAGAGTGATAGTGATGATGATGAGGAGTACTCAAAGGAGGACCTCATAAGCATGCTACAAGATGCTCACTCTTACATTGAGACTAAGAGGAAGGAGTGCAAAGAATTGCGCAAGGCCAACAAGGCTCTTGAACAATCCTTTGATGAGCTCAAGTCAACTCATGAGAGGCTAAAGGAAGCCCATGAGAAGCTTGATCAAGCTCACACTAGGCTTAAAGAAGCCCACTCCTCCCTCCTTGATCAAAGTAAGATTGAGGATGTTGTAGAAACATGCAATGTAGGAGTAACTTGTGATATACTTGATGAATCATTTTATGCTCCTATTATTGTTGCTCCCATCAATGCATCATCATCATCTAGCTCAACTAAAATGCCTACTACTACTACTTGTGATTCATCATTGGTTGTAGAAAATGAGAACCTTAAAAACAAGGTTGTTGAGCTCACTCATGCCTTAGGCAATGCCTATGGTGGAGATGCCCGCTTGCTTAAGTGCTTGGGTAGCCAAAGGTGTCCACTCAACAAGGAGGGACTTGGCTATACCCCCAAGAAGGGCAAGGCGGCCTTTGCTCCTCACAAGACTAGTTTTGTGAAGAGCAATGGTCGTTATTGCTACAATTGCAAGCAATCCGGGCACATAGAGCAAAATTGCTTTAAAAAGAACAAGAACAAGAACATTGCTCATGTTTCATCTATTAGACTTGATTCTTGTTATATGCTTACAAAGGGCACTAATGGTGTGACGGCTAAGTACATTGGTGCACCCATGGTTGGCCCAAAGAAGAAAGCAATTTGGGTGCCCAAGAGCTTGGTGACTAACCTTGGAGGACCCAAAAAGGTTTGGGTACCTAAAAAGAATTGATCTCTTTTGTAGGTAAATTATAAAGCGGGAGGAAGGCATTGGGTGCTTGATAGTGGGTGCACTCAACACATGACCGGAGATGGTAGAATGTTCAAATCAATCAACACTAGTGGCAATGATCATGTGGATGCTATCACATTTGGTGACAACAAGAAAGGCAAGGTCAAAGGTTTGGGCAAGATTGCAATATCCAATGACTTGAGCATCTCCAATGTGCTACTAGTGGAATCTGTCAACTTCAATCTTTTGTCCGTGGCACAATTGTGTGACTTGGGTTTCAAATGCATATTTGGGGTTGATGATGTGGAGATAGTGAGTGTTGATGGAAGTGATTTGGTGTTCAAAGGATTTAGATATGAGAATCTCTATTTGGTGGACTTTGATGCAAGTGAAGCTCAATTGACAACATGTTTGTTCACCAAATCAAGTATGGGTTGGCTTTGGCATAGGCGCTTGGGACATGTTGGAATGAAGCAACTAAAGAGGCTAGTGAAGCATGATATGGTGAGAGGACTAAAAGATGTTCATTTTGAGAAGGACAAGCTTTGTAGTGCATGCCAAATGGGAAAGCAAGTTGGAAACACTCATCCCAACAAAGGAATGATGAGCACTACACATGCACTTGAGTTGTTGCACATGGACTTGTTTGGACCAACTACATATGCAAGTATTGGAGGAAACAAGTACGGTTTTGTGATAGTGGATGATTATACAAGATACACTTGGGTCTTCTTTCTCGCTGACAAGAGTGAAGTGTTTGGCATATTCAAAACCTTTATCAAGAGAAGCCAAAATGAGTTTGATAGAAGAATCAAGAAAGTAAGAAGTGACAATGGAAGTGAGTTTAAGAACACAAGAGTTGATGAGCTATGTGATGACTTTGGAATCAAACATCAATTCTCGGCCAAATATACACCTCAATCCAATGGGATAGTTGAAAGGAAGAATAGGACACTCATTGACATGTCAAGATCCATGCTTAGTGAATACAATGTGAGTGATTCTTTTTGGGCCGAAGCAATCAACACGGCATGCTATTATAGCAACCGACTCTATTGTCACCCTCTATTGAAGAAGACACCATATGAGCTCCTCAATGATAGAAAACCCAACATTGCTTATTTTTGGGTCTTTGGGTGCAAGTGCTACATATTGAAGAAGGGCACAAGACTTGGCAAGTTTGAAAAGAAGTGTGATGAAGGGTTTCTACTTGGTTACTCCACTACAAGCAAAGCATATAGAGTATGGAATGACACAACAAAAATAGTTGAAGAAGTCCATGATGTGGAGTTTGATGAAACAAATGGCTCTCATGAAGAACAAGATAGTCTAGATGATGTGAGAGGGACACAATTGGTGGAAGCTATGAAAAACATGGACATTGGTGATATAAGGCCAAAGCAAGTGATTGACATAGAAGATGACAAAGATCAAGTGCTCTCTCCTCCAACCATGCATGGCAATGATGTTGCAAGCTCCAGTGGTTCTCATGATCAACAAGATGCTAGTAGCTCTCAAGTGGCTCATCCAAGTGCTAGTACAAGTGCCCAACCGCAACAAGTGCTCCAACCAACACACATTGCAAGAGATCATCCTTTGGATCAAATTGTTGGTGACATAAGAAGAGGTGTGCAAACAAGATCAAGATTGGCATCGTTTTGTGAACACTACTCATTTGTATCATCTATTGAGCCAACCAAGATTGATGAAGCTTTGATGGATGTTGATTGGGTAAATGCAATGCATGAAGAGTTGAACAACTTTACCCGCAATGATGTTTGGGAGTTAGTGGAAAGACCAAAGAACACAAATGTGATTGGTACAAGATGGGTCTTCCGGAACAAGCAAGATGAAGATGGCATTGTTGTTAGAAACAAAGCAAGATTGGTTGCACAAGGGTACACTCAATTGGAAGGAATTGACTTTGGAGAAACCTATGCACCAGTTGCTAGATTGGAAGCCATTAGAATCCTACTTGCATATGCTTGTTCTCACAACATCAAGCTCTATCAAATGGATGTCAAGAATGCATTTCTCAATGGATTCATAAATGAGCTAGTGTATGTTGAGCAACCTCCCGGGTTTGAAGATTTGAAGAAGCCCAACCATGTGTACAAGCTCAAGAAAGCATTATATGGGTTGAAGCAAGCACCTAGAGCATGGTATGAAAGATTGAGGGATTTCTTGCTATCAAAGGGTTTCAAGATGGGGAAGGTTGACACCACTCTCTTCACCAAGAAGATTGGAAGTGACTTGTTTGTGTTGCAAATTTATGTGGATGACATCATATTTGGATCAACCAACCAAGACTTTTGTGAAGAGTTTGGAGAGATGATGGCTAAGGAGTTTGAGATGTCTATGATTGGAGAGCTTAGTTACTTCCTTGGTCTACAAATCAAGCAAATGAAGAAAGGCACATTTGTTAGTCAAGGCAAGTACATCAAGGACATGCTCAAGAAGTTTGGATTAGAAGAAGCAAAAGCAATAACCACTCCAATGGGCACAAATGGACATTTGGATAGTGACTCTAGTGGTGACATGGTGGATCAAAAGTTATATCGGTCAATGATTGGGAGTTTACTCTATGTGACCGCATCAAGACCGGATGTCATGTTTAGTGTGTGCATGTGTGCAAGGTTCCAAGCTTCACCAAGAGAAAGTCATTTGAAGGCAACCAAAAGAGTATTGAGATATTTGAAGCACACTCCAAATGTTGGACTATGGTATCCCAAGGGCTCTCAATTTGAATTAATTGGATACTCGGATTCCGATTACGCGGGATGCAAGGTGGATAGGAAGAGCACTTCGGGCACTTGTCAATTGCTTGGAAGATCACTTGTCTCATGGTCATCAAAGAAGCAAAATAGTGTTGCACTCTCTACCGCCGAAGCCGAATACATATCCGCGGGTAGTTGTTGCGCACAATTGCTATGGATGAGAGCAACATTGCAAGATTATGGAGTCAAGTTTGGACAAGTCCCATTGCTATGTGATAATGAGAGCGCCGTCAAAATAGCCACCAACCCGGTTCAACATTCAAGAACAAAACACATTGATATAAGGCATCACTTCATTAGAGATCATCAAGCAAAGAAAGACATATCTATTGAAAGTGTGGGCACCGATGATCAACTTGCCGATATCTTCACCAAGCCACTAGATGAGAGAAGGTTTTGCAAGCTAAGGAATGAATTGAATATCCTAGACTTCTCCAACATGAGTTGAATGCACCCCCACATATGATATGCCTCTCCTCCAAGAAAGCAAAGGTGAAATTGATTGGCATGTGCATTCATTCTTATTAGGTTGTGATCTAGTTCATATAGTCATCATATTGCGTGTTTAGGCTCATTCATGGTAAATCAAATAAATTTGAAGTTTATATGGTATCACTATTGCTTCTATGTTTGACTTGATCTAGTGGTAGCATATAACTTGTTTGTGAGCTTGTAACTCTAGTGTTTGATCTAGTAAATGAACAATAGGTGTTTAACCAACGTGAGTAAGATAACCATTGAAAGATGTGTGAAGAAGCTTACTCTAGAGCAAACCGTGTTAAACATCCTATGCTCATAAGCTAGATTAAGCCACAACTTGGTTTGATTTGTTTCCCACATATGCCCCACCTTTATGATAATTGTTGACAAAGGGGGAGAAAATAGTGCAACAAAGATAAAAGAGACATGCTATGCTGCTAAGTTCAAATTAAGTTCAAGTGTGATCGGAGCATACAAATAGGGGGAGCAAGCTCATAAACATGATTGTTGCATTTGAAATGTGCATATTCATATGTTTGTTAGCAATGCATAAGCTTTTTACAATTGATATCCATGCTTATGTGGTGAATGCTAGTGATAGGTTATGCTTGATGAATTGATTTACTAGCATGTACATAATAGCAACTAGACATACTTGTATTTCAAGTAAGTTCAAGAACCTTATTTTTATGATGATCTCACGGGGTTCTTGAGTTTCGATGTATGTCTAGTGATAAAATGATGCTAAGGATGGTTTAACATGAGCACTCCGATTGGTATCACGCTTCAAAGGTCCATTCTTATGCCTTAGCATCATCATTGATAGTATTGCTCACCCACATTTCATATCCATACATATGTGCCAAATCTAGTACCAAACTCTATAGCACATATGTAGGGGGAGCTAATACTATCAATGTGGTTACTCAATTTTAAATCACATATCTTTGTAGAGGTTGTCATCAATTACCAAAAAGGGGGAGATTGAAAGCCCTAGTTTGGTTTTGGTTAATTGATGAAACCTATTTGGTCTAATCCTATTGCTAAGCATGTGTGTAGCTTATAAGAAAGGATTATGACCAAGCCAAGTGGTGGAGCTAGCAAGATGGCAACCATGGAGGATGGTGTTGGCCACCAGCACTCAAGAGATCAAGTGCTCTACCTTTGGTGAAATAAGAGAAGAAGAGAAGAGATGGAGCAAAGAGGCCCGAAGGCAAAGGTATAACCTATAGGGCTCTTTGTTTTGGTGATCAAGACACTTAGCGAGTGTGATCACATTTAGGATAGATAGCCGTACTATTAAGAGGAGATTATTCACGGCTTATGCGGTGTTCAAGTGCCACTAGGTGTTCTCTAACATATCGATGCTATAGACCTAGTGAGTGACTAATAAATCCTTTGAAAAATGTTTTGAAAATGCTAACACACTTGCACAAGGTGGTATTCTCTTGGTGGTGTTGGCACATTTGAAAAGGAGAAGAAACCGGAGTTGAAATCGTGGTTTTCAGGCTTGACCGGACGCTGGAACAGCGACCGGACGCTATGATCGGACGCGTCCGGTCAGTTGTGAAACAAAACGACCGGACTCGTCTGTACCACTGTTCACGAGAGGCATCAGGTTCAAATAGCTTGATCGGACGCTGAGTGAGTCCGGTCACTGGTGACCGGACGCGTCCGGTCGATGAAAAACCTCTCTGGAACCTCTCTGTGTTTGACCGGACGCTGAGTGAAATATATGACCGGACGCGTCCGGTGCTAATGACGTAGAGTCCGGTGATCGTGAAGTTTTTCATGCAAATAACCGTTGGACGCATCGGACGCGTCCGGTGAGTGATCGGAGCGTCCGGTGCTCTCTTTTGGCGCGTTTTGAACAGTAGCCGTTGGACGATCAGACGAATGACGTTGATTTCACGTGGACACTTGGCGGCCATCTAGCGACCGGACGCAGTAGGAGCGTACGGTGCTCACTTAAGGGTGCGTCCGGTCACCACGAATTTTGCGCAGTGAACAGGTAACGGTTCTTTTTGTTTGAGGGGCTTATAAATATGAGTTGGCCGGCTTAGGGGACACATCTCTTGCACAATTTGATTCCCAAGCACTCTAGTGAGCATTGACAAGCCTCCCAACTCATCTCCCAAGTTGAATCGATCAAACCAAGTGAGATTGAGTGATCTAGTGCGTGATTTGATAGAGTTCAATCTAGTGGCACTAGTTCTTCGCATCGGCATTGGGTATTCTTGTTACTCTTGGCATTTGCCGGTGCCTAGACGGCTTGGAGGCGTTGAGGTGGTTGATTGGCAAGAGTGGAGTTTGTTCTTGGCCACCACCGATTGAGATTGTAAGAGGTTTTGGAGCCTCACCTCGCCGGAGCGGCAAGAGGCATCCTTAGTGGATTGCTCGTGTCATTGAGCTACCTCACTAGTGGTAGATTCTTGTGGTGCTCTTAGTGAGCTTGGCTTAGCGCCGATTAGCCACCGGATCACCTAGTGTTGGTCGACACAACGGGGAGTAGCGTGCCGGCAAGCACGTGAACCTCGGGATAAATCTTTGTCTCCCGTGTACTCTTTATGATTGTGTCCCATCTTGGTGATTGGTCTTCATCTACATATTCTTGGTGATTGGCTTCTCAAGTTGATTTCACCGGTGATTGGCTCTCTACGTGGTGATCCCGAAGGCTCGGTGAAATCCTCTCAAACTAGCTCATTTACTTTGTGTATTTACTTTGAGCTACTTTCTTGTGTAGACATCTTTTCTTGTTGTACATCTCTTGTCATATATCTTGTGTAGCTAAGTTGTAATTACCTTGCTTAGTTACCTTTTGTACACACTTGCCTCATATACGCTTTACATTTCATACTTGTGCTAGAGCTATAATTGTTTTATTCCGCATTTGCTATTAGCTCTAGTTGATTGTGTGACATAGAAATATTAGGTAAAATTGTTGGATAGGTGGCTTGCAACACACTATTAGGCTAGTGCAAAAAGCTTCGCCGTTTGTTATACTAATAGTGTTTGCCTAAGAAATTTTGTAGATTTTTAATTAGGCTATTCACCCCCCCTCTAGCCAATTTGGACCTTTCAGGCGGCCCCTTTTATAGGCACGGTCGGGGACGGTAGAGAGCACGAGATGGTGTGGATGAGCTCGGCCGAGGCGTGCGCACTCGATTGCAAGCCGGCGGGAGGACGGGCGTGCACCCAGGGCCTGGGCGAAGGCTCGCCGGTGACGGCCACGCGGCGGCGACGCCCTGGGCACTGTAGGGGACGGGGGCGAGGGTCAGCGCTCGCGAGCGGGTGCGAAATGATCACGGGGTCAGCGGCGGCAGGTTGGAGGCGCGCGTGCGGCTGCCAGGCACGCGGCGTGCGCAGCGCCGGCGAGGCGCCATGGCCGGGCCCCCCCTGCTCTGCGCCGGCTAGAGGTAGGGGATGAACAGGGCTAGGTCTAGGTTTTGACTTTCTGTATTTTGCAAATTTCTCCCAAAATTTGAACTGGGCAACAAAAAATCAAAACATCAAAGTTGTTCAGAAAAAAGAGATCTACAACTTTGTCAATATGAACATTTTCAAAATCCAAATAGTTTTTGAACCACATTTGAAATCAGAAAAGGGAACACTTTTGGGATTTGAATAAATTCAAAATTACTTTTGATTTTACATTGAAAGTTGGAAATCTGCAAATATGAAAGTTGTTCCTTTTATCAAAACCTACAACTTTGCTAATATACACTTTTTCTGAAACTCAATAGTTTTTGAATAAATTTTGAAAACTGAAAAGGGAACAAAAACTGGAATTTGAATGAATTTGGATTTACTTCAAACTTTGTACAGAAACTTGCAAATTTGTAAATACCAAAGTTGTTTCTCTTGGCCAGATATACAACTTTGCTTTTTGGACCAACCCCAATTTTTGAATAATTTTTGAATTACAAAAAGAGGGATAAAATCCAGGGTTTGGAAATCAGGGTTTTGCAAAGGGACTTGAAATCTGATTTTGATTTTTGAACTTTGGCCAACACAACAAAACTTCAAGACATCCAACTGAACAAGAATTACACAAAGCTAGGCACAGAGGTGAAATTACCATTTTGCCCTTATAGGAAGGTTAGGGCTTTTAGGGTTTTGAAAAGAGATTGCTACACCAGTACTGAGCAAACATAAATGCAAGGCAAGAATGATTAATGACTAATGATGATGACATGTCAGGTTTATTACATTTTAAAACATCAGAGGTGTTACATTTAATTGGTTCACGAGTATAAGCCGTTACGGCTGAATTATATGACTGATTTATTATGAGAGAAAAATACTGTTTTATAACTGAAAATTGAGCTAGACGGCTGACTTCAAGCAGAAACAAACAGACTCATAACGGTATATGTTGATACTAAAAAAAGCGTTTTATAATAAGTCAGAATGAAAAGTACTTACACCTTATAATAAATAAATATGAAGAGAATACCACGGTTTTACGATGAACTTGTATCAAATTTATCCATTTAAAATTTAGCTAGCACTACCAATTTTAGGGCTCATCTAAATCTGTTATTGGTCGCTAAATTTTATTAAGCTCATGTCTATTCCTCTGTCCTCACCTAAATAATTCATTGCAAATTCTTTGGATGAAATGACAAGGATGAGAGCAAGCTTGTTGTGGATATGCACTCCTGCACTATTCGCTTGAGCTATAAGTTCGTTTTAATCTGTATAAATCAGTCGTGAAACTCTCAACAAATCAATGGTACAAATAAGCAGAAGCCGCTTTGAGTCCCGCTGGATATAGTTTTAGTTCATATGGAACAAGTGTTGAAATAGTGGGTCAAAGTATTGAATGATGATCTCATGAAACCCTAAGACCGCTGTAGCGGTGTTAGCAATTTTTACAAAAAAACAATTGCAATTTGGAGCTAAGAATTTTAGTTGTAGACTATCTTTTTAGTACACAATTCTCTTTCAGCATTTTAGTTGTCATAATATCCACTATTGTCTGTCTGTAGCATCTAGCAATTGAACTCATGTGTAAATTGTAAAAATTGATATGAATACAACAATGTTTACTTTTTCCTAACAACGTATTTTTATATAGGTACTCCCTCCGTCCTAGAAAGGATAACGTTTTAGTAATGAATCTGGACAAACACTTATCCATATTCATTGCTAAAACGTCCCAGAAAGTTATCCAGATTTATTGCTAAAACGTCATCCGTTCTGGGATGGAGTAGTAGCTCATAGTGGTAGCCGAGACAATTAGCTTAGATTTATATCAAACAGGCCCTTGCATGATAAGTTATAATGTATCCTTTTTAAACTTACTGAGATACATATATTAAACATGTAGATATGCGTCGTGTTTGTTTGAACTCATCATTCGTGTGTTATCAACTATGGTATAGTATTTTTCTCACACAACAAAACAATATCATTCGGCTTATCATCCCGTAGAAACCATCAAGACATGAGTAATGGAGGCTAACACCCTAGTAGTTTTAGTATAAATAAAGTGATCCACGTAGACTAGGAAATGTTGAGACTACTATCCACACAATGCAAATTATCACTATTTGTAATTTTAAAGGAGTTTTTCCTTTCATCTTGTGTCACTTTAATTTTCTCTCCATCTACCCTTTTTTTTAGCATGGATCACCTTCTTCTTTTAAGCCAATGTAGTTTATGTATGCTCCCATGACACCTATAAAAGCACCTATTTTTTTATTTGATCCTATATGGACTTGGGCTACTACTAAAATCAGTACAATAGGAAAGGCCTTAGGGCACTATAATATACTAACTTTTAGTAGTAATTTGGTAATATGCACTCTCATATGATTTTGAAATATGTATAAATCTAGCTCTCGTTCCAGAACTGGCTTAATAAAAAGACAAAACCGAAACAGAGAAGACGAACGGAAGGGCAGAACGGCATCACGCACGGCAGGAATACGTGTACACGCCCGTTTCCAGGGAGGAAGGACGAGGGGAAGCCTTCCTGGCCGCTGCTGACGGGTGACGGCAGTCACGACTCACGAACCCGTACACAGCAAGCGATAGCGAAGCGAGAGCAAAATCCCTCCCCGTCCCGGCTCCCCCCGAACGAAATCGACACGACCCCAAGTCTCCGATCCGATCCAAGCCGCCATGGATTTCTTCAAGTCCATCCTCGCCGAGCCCGATCCGGACCCGGCCTCCCCGCCGCCGGAGCAGGAGCCTGAGCCGGAACCCGCCGGATCCGCCTCCTCCTCCTCCAGCGGCGGCCGCGGGTGGGGCTTCGGCGGCCTGCTCAAGACGCTCACCTCGCAGTCCGAGACCGTGCTGGAGGCCTACCGCCGCGACCTCGCCGAGTTCGGCACCGGCCTGCGCCGCGAGACCGAGGTGCTCCGCGAGGCCGCCGCCCAGGCCGCGCGGGACCTGCCGTCCTCGGTGCACGCGCTCGACGGGCTCGCCGACATCGTCGCGCAGGGCAAGGAGGCGCTCTCCCAGGCCGCCGCCGCCGCTTCCGCCGGGCCTCAGGCCTCCGACGGCGGCGACTCCGACCCCAGCTCCGCGTCTGGGGCCCACGTCCGGTACAGCCGCTTCGAGGCGCAGCTGCGCGCGCTCCAGGCGGATCCGGCCACGTTCACGTCCGATCCCGAGGATGCTGAGGACTTCGCCGCGTGGAGCGAGGGGTTTAGCCTCGACGAGAGGGAGGAGGAGATCGAGGCCCTGTGCTACGACAGCGACGCGCTGGAAGCCATGGCGGACAGGCTCGTCCCGGACACCGTGCCCCGCGAGGTGTTCTGGGCGAGGTACTTTTACCGCGTCCATAAGCTGAAGCAGCAGGAGGACGCTAGGGCGAAGCTCGTGCAGCGTGTGATTGCGCAGGAGGAGGACGAGGACTTGAGCTGGGAGGTCGATGATGAGGAAGAGGAAGAGGAAGAGCAGCAGAAAGACAGCACGGAGGACCTAGCAGAAAGGAGCCAAGAGACGATCAAAGAAGTCAGTCAGGATGTGTCTGACAAAAAAAATGGGGAGAGAGTTGCAGAAGAGAGCAGAGTTGATGCGGTGGAAGAAGCGCCTGTTTTGGTGAAGGAAGGGAAGAATGTCGCTGAGCCACAGCCAGTTGTTCTTGGTAGCTCTTTGGTGGTAGTGGACAAGGAGGAGGAACAGGAGAATGCTGATGAGCCACAACCGGTGGCTCTCGGTAGCTCTTTGGTTGTGGTGGGTGAGGGTGAGAACGCAGAGCCCTCCAAGTCGAATGTCGAAGAATCAAGTGATAAGAAGGAAGGAGCAAAGCATGAGACGAGTGATTCAAGCAAGGACAGCGATTACTCCATAGTGTCTAGACAGCGAACGGCGGAGGAAGAGGATCTTGAATGGGATGAGATTGAGGATCTAGGAGAGCATGAAGAAAAGAAAGGCGGCGACCACACCTCAAGCCCTGCTCTGAAGGAGGAGCTGCGCAAGAGGCTGAGTGTTGCTGAAGATGATGAGGATTTAAGCTGGGATATCGAGGATGACGATGATAATGCTTGAATGCTAACAGTGGTATGGAAGTGTCAATTGTATTTCTACATTTCTTACCTTTCGTTACTCGTGCTTGGCCAATAATGATTGGTTACTTGTGATCCTTATGCTATGGACACGTGTGTACACTGTAAACTCTCTAGTTCGATTATATCAAGTGGCAATTGGCTAAGCGTCAATCTATTATGTTGTCTTTGTGGTATTTACTGTAAACAAAACATGCCGTGTTTATTTGACTTGTGTCACGTGTTATAATGCTGTTTGTTTATTAATGTACATTTGCTGCACCAGAATTTGGGATAGCTGAGATTTGTCAAGTTACTCCAGATAGTGGATGAGCATGATGAATGAATGCCTTGAGAGTACCTTGATGGTTCAAATTGCCTTCAGTCATTGGTGAGCAGCGAAAACAACAAACATTGACTTCTTCAGTCTGATTCATTTTAAAGGCCATGGAGAAGCTACATATGTTTTTGAAGGATTGTCTAGTACTCGGTGCTTTTGAACTGGGAATGTCTCTTTGCATATGCATCGCCGTTTACCATTGTCACACTCAGCTTGGTTTTCGCTGCACCAGATTGGAAGGCCAGGGCATCACATTTGCCTATATAAAGACTATACGAGATATTTGCTTCTGTCTTCTGCCTCAACTGCACTGGAAGTTCCAAGTTATATATATACAGTATAAAGACTATTCTGTTAGCTTGAACTTATCTCAGCTGATTTTGTCTATTTTAATAGTGTTATGTGAGAGAGAATAAACCGTAGTATGGTTGATAAGGCCTTGTTCAGTTCGCGAAATATGTGGCAAAAAGTTACTGTAGCATTTTCGTTGTTATTTGATAAACTTTGTCCAAACATGGACTAACTAGACTCAAACGATTCGTCTCGATATGAGCAGACCAAAAGTACAATTACTTATATTTTTTACCTACATTTAATACTTCATGCATGCGTGTAAAGATGGGTACTATGCAAAATATTTTGGGTGATTTCGCGAACTGAACGTGGCCTAAGCCGATGTCTTTTTTCCCTCTGTCTTCTACCTCAATTGCACTGGAAGCCGATGTCTTTTTTCCCTCTGTCTTCTACCTCAATTGCACTGGAAGTTCCAAGTTATTTGCTGCCTGGCTGAGTCACTGTTTAGTTCTTTTGCTTGGGTGGTAACATTATGTGGAGGAAAAGAAGCAGAGAAGCTGATCTTTCTCTCGAGAGCCTGTACTCCTGTGTATCTGAAGTTCTCGGCACAGCAAACGGTCCTCTCTCTGGTCCTTCTGGTCTGTATTCCTACCGGACGATGCTACAAGTTCTGCAGGGTTTTGCACCGTGTCCTGGACCTCATATTTCTGACTACCGTTATGGTCAATTCTTGGAATCCTTGGATATACTACTGAACAAAATCCAGAACACTGGTTTTATGCATTGATGTGCAGTGTCACCAACTCACCAATCACCATACGTGTGCAGTTTTTTTTTTTACCTTTCTTTCTTTATGTTTTCATGACATGAACGCGATCAGAGATTGCTAATGATAAACTGTACAGACAGATTGCTAATAGCAACCTGGACAAAAAGGTTTCTAATTATTTAGAGAATTTTTCAATAAGGACCCGTTTGGATGCTTGGAATTGAATTCATTTTCAAGAACTATAATTTAGAGACATACTTAATTAAGCTAATATGATTATATTTGTATATTATTGTTGCTTATACAGTTATACGAGAGGGGTACTCATGTCTTGTATTGTATTGTAGGGGAGTGAGTTAAAGAGAATGTTATAAGTTGCAAAGTAGAAATATAGTATGGTGATCTATGAAATCTATTTTCCTCTCACATCCTATAAATTTAAGATAGGCATATATGTGAACTTTCAAAAGTGATGGAATGTCAAATTTCAAGATAAATAGATTAATTTATTGATTGAATTTTAATTTCTCTAAAATAAAGAGATCTAAACGGGTACTGAGAGAAATATCACGGGCAATTCGGCAATTCTCTCAGTGAACTGGGCCTCTGTGTCGACTCGGTACGGCCCATAAATGATTGGCCCACGGAGGGAATCCACAAAAGTCGTGGCCTCCCCTGAGTCCCTGACTCGTTCCATTCCTTCGCCTCCGTCAGGTCAGGTCAGCCTCCCTCTCGCAGATCCCCACCCGCTCCGCCGCCGTCCACCGCGTCGCTCTCCTCAGCAGCCAGGTACGCGTTGGGCTCTCTCCTTCCCTTTTGCCATAAACCTAGCACGCCGTCGCGCCCATTCGTCCCCGAATCTGGAGCGGGCGAAGGGTGGGTAGCTTACCTGTTCTGATTTGGTGGCGCCGAATGCATGACCTGCATCGTTTTGGCCGTCCCTCCGTCGGATCTGCGCTGTCGTGCGCGCTTGCGTTTTTATCTCTTTCCTGTCGATGTGACGGCCTCTTTACCCGCGATTTCGTGATGTCGTCTTCTCCGACTTGGGTGTTCGACTCCGATCCGCTGCCTGTAGTCGAGCGATCCGATTAAGCGGTTCAAACTCTGGCTTGTTGAATTGTGCCATGTGGTGTCAGGTTAGCTGTGTCTCCCGGATTGCTGCTACCTTGACCTCGACAGTCTCTTATCTTTTGATCCGGAGAGTTGGTTGATGCTGAGGTTATGATTAGGAATAACTATTGTAGAGGTTTGCCTTTGAAAATTGGTTAATGTTAGGTGCATAGCATGCTTGCAAATTCTTTAAAAGTATCGTTGAATGTGCGAGATTTTCTTGCAATTGAATTTAGAAAGACACGATTCATAATATCATACTTGGAAACTTTATTGATGCATAATTTAATAAATATTTAATTTTGTACTACAACTGTTCTGGTCATGTTCAACCAGGACACTTTGGCCAAGGATTTGCCTTTCCCCTTAACTCTGCCCAGAGTATGAGTGCTTTGAAGCCTGTACTCTACATGTTAGTCCTGGATGATCATTTGCACTCCTTGTTTCGTTCCCAGTTATCTAGTATAGATCAACCGTTACCGTATGATTGGACATGTGTTTACTCGTAAACCAAATTGTCTTGTTATTATGTTTCTAAATGTATCTCCTAAAAAAATGCTAGATTGAAGTATTTTTTTTATTCTTTTGAGACAGAAGTGATTGGATTTTAGATTGCTATTTTCCACCTCGTTGTGATAGGTGAGCCGAACAACTAATTCTGTGAATGTTAAATGTGTTTAGGATTTTTAAGGCCAATTTTACACCCTAAGTAAATATGAAAAGTACTCTATATCAGAAGTTTAGTTCAAGAAGGCTTGTTCTCTCATTATGATAGTAAGTTCATGGTAGTAAGTTTATTCTTTTTTGATGCAGGATGACAGAAGCACCATTTGTGCCGCGTGAGAGGCTCTTCAAGCAGCAAAATTACTTCCAGAACTTGACCAAGCACACCTACCTGAAAGGGCGCTACGATGTGATCACCTCCGTTGCCATCCCCCTTGCACTTGCTGCCTCCAGCATGTTCATGATTGTAAGTTTGAACTTTCAACCTAAGAGACTATTACTTGTTTAACTTAACTTTTTGTTGTTTCCTCTCACCTGGTGGTTTGTTTCCTGGTTTTACGAACAGGGGCGTGGAGTTTACAACATGTCTCATGGGATTGGCAAAAAAGAGTGATCTTCCACGGGTTAAATAGTGTTTCTACTTGGCATGGAAGTCATACCATCCAGACTATGAAGTCTTCTTTGCTTGCAAAATAATAACTGTCAAAGAACAATTCGACTACATTTTCGCATCATTTTTCTGTTTGTATTTGTGGATATGAAATACCAGCAACTTGAAGATCAGCATTGTCACTGTTTTGGTTAATTATTCCATTCCTTTCATCTTTTGTGTCCCCTTGAAGCTGGCCTGTATTTTTTTTTTATCTGAGGTGAAATCATGTTACTCTGTTCATGAGCTGCTCCGCTCCACGTCATGCACAAACCTGGCTGAAGCAAGCACGTAAGAGGTCTGTTGTGCACAAAACTGCCAAACCAGGCGAAAAATGTAGTTAATATCTATCTTATCATGCATACGTTTAAGAAATCACGCCCATTTCGTTTGGCGGCTTGATGTTTATCCACCTCCACACAACAGTAGTACACCCGTTCAAAAATAGGGATGCAAGTTTAAAATATTTTGGGTCATTGGGTTGACCCAAAAAATTGAAATAATGAACTAGGATGGTATTTTTGTAGTTTGATTAAAGTGGAAAAAATGATCTAGAATGACATTCAACCGTAAATAGTTGACCCAAAATACCCATTGGATACCCACTTGCATCCCTATTCAAAAAGGACGACTGTAGTATATCCGTTTATTGAGCTTATTTTATCCAAATGCAATTGTAACGTAATGACTCCAGTTTTTGGATTTTGGGAATTGGAATGGAAACGCTAGTACATACTACACAGGAATGCTTAAAGCAGGAATGAACTGTATGGATAACTGGCTGGTTCGAGGCAAATAATCCTTGCATCACTAAAAGCACATGCGGATATATATACCACATCTAAAATTGAAAACACATTACACTTGGAAAGGACCACATCACTAAGAAAGTGAAAATAATTTTAAGTTCTTAACCCATGGTCAGTCTCCCAGACTACATCAGATATTTAACAAGAAACGGGTGGGGGCACTACTAACTGTTTACAAATATCTAGCCGACTACTAATCGGCTGAATACAAACTAACCGTCTGAATACTGGATACATTGTCTACCTGAAACAAAAGGAAACACAACACGAGTTAGCTGCATCTGACATGGAAAGAAATCAATTGCCACACATAATTGTACTGCAGGATAAAATTATTCGTTTTCTACCAGATAAAAAGCATTGCAAATCTACAACCGGTTCTCAAAGAGCGTATAAAGACCGGCAAACAAATCTGGTTAGAAACAAGCAAAAGAAATACCTAGCCTAGCACATAATTAAATATGATGTTCTTGCATATAATGTGAAGTAACAAGTAAGAAATGTCGAGTATAATCATCCAATACATCACATGGTTGCTCATAAAACTACTAAACTAGCAACAAGTAGATAATTATCTATTCTCACCTCATATGCACATAACTTGATTGACATGGCAGAAACAAGCAGCAACAGACTAACAACTAGCACAAACTAAATGTGGCAGGGCGATCATGTTTTTTAGTACACAATCAACTAAAGACGACATATGCAGAAAGGACAATCCATGAATGGTCCCAAACCCTATAGTATGCACACGTTGCACTCCTAGGGGAAGAAACCTGAAGGCTAGCAGGCTTAAACTCAAATTGAAACCAACAGAAACTAGTGTAAGCAGCTTAACAATCATAAATACATATATACATCAGAAAGTCAGAAACCTGCTACAATCATAAATACATATATCCTAAATGACCTTTACAGCCTTAAATGAAGTGAGATGCATTTGCATTGCATAAAGGATTAGAGGATCACATGGCATACCACTGAGCATCTGGAGTATGTAATCCTTCTTATAGATTTCTGGCAGTGCAAGAAACATGTCCATTTGATTTGGTTCCTTTGCAAAAATGCTTGCGATGGTTACCACTTCAATTCCACTAAACCCAAGCTTCAATACTTCAGCAATCGCTGTTACTTTGGCCTTCCTCTGGGGCTCTTCACACATTGACTTCTCTTGCATTTCAGTATCATATTCCACAGCTGCTATCACCTTGCCATTCTGCGCAATACTTTGAAAATGATCAAGAGCATCCTTGAACTGTTCAATTACTGTTGTCGAGGTGTTGACATGCTGAACAACACTCTGAAAACGACTGTGTGCATCATTGAACAGCTCCATTGCTGATGCCATCGCATCAGCATGCTGAACGACACTTTGAAAGCGATCATGTACATCCTTGAACAGCTCCATTGCAGCAGCCATCGTGCTGGCATGTTGAGTGGCATTCTGAAACTGAACATGTACATCCTTGAACTTGTCCAGAGATGGGCAATTTGTTTCAGTCCTATTCCTTTTACCATCATGCTTGTATTTCTTCTGACTCTTAGAGCTTAATGTTGCAGCCGAGGAGCGACCAGATATTCCTGTAGACATCCTGTCCTCCTCCACTTCATCATCTCCAACTTCATTTGTATTTTCATTCTCCATGTTAGCAATTGCATCTTCAGACCCTTCCACCCCTTCTCCAGCAATTCTGTCCTTGCCATATATTGCATCAAATGTATCAAAATATAGAAATGGGACACCATACAGACCCTTGGCTCTAGGATGGTCCTGCAGCAAATAACAAGTCAAAACAGAATCATACTAATGGTGAAAAATATACAAGTGCAAAAATACTCAGAAGAACGTACTCTGCAATATTCATCATATCGTTGTTTTTCACATTGGATCATCTTTCTTGTGTCATCCCAAGAGAAGCCTGGCGATGCTAACATATCCTTGATTGAATAATACTTCCGCTTCAGCACTTTCAGCCGAGAATCAACATGAGGGCTGGCTTTAATACCACGGCCAGGTAGCTTCTGTGCAAGAATGTTCTCTATGCCTTGAGAGTAACAGTTCTTGAAGGCCCCTCCTTCAACCTTATATCTAGGATCAGCAGATACCTCACACAAGGCTTTGACAAGCTCGTCGTCTTCATCTGCTGTCCACATCCTTTTATTTCTACCCCTGCCACGAACAATTCTAGGGCCTTGACTGTGATTCATCTCTAAAACAAAATAGGAGAAAATAAATATATCAATTAGACTGTGTGCCTAATGCTTAGCACAACATGACACTACTGAATCACTTCATACTAAAACAATGCCACGCTACAAAATACTATGCTCACTGAAACATAGAGAAGAGCACCTAAAACAAAGCATATGGCGTTACAAATTGGAGAGAGCAATAAGGCAGACCTGTGAAGACCAAAGTGGGGTGGCACGCCAAGCGTCAAGAATGCAGACAAGGTTGGCACTTGGGCACCTGAAAGTTTTTTTTTGTTTTTTTTAAGAAAGGAAGTAGAAACCTCATCTGAATTTGTGTTTTTTCTTCCTTTTCTTTTGAGAAGGAGTGACTTATATTAGATCAAGAATAGCATATTCGCGGATAGTACAAAAACAGGAAGTCAGGAACCTGGTGCATAAAAAATCTAAAATGAAAAAACATGGCTCCTGTCACCAAAACCCCGAGCTTCATCTCCAATCCACCAGCAACGAACATGGAAGGAGGAATCGGAACTGAAACCAGCACCGACTAGGAGGGGCCACTAAACGGCCATTAGACTTTTAGCAGTCACCAAGGGCAACATCCCGCAACCAGCGATGCGTTACGAAGATGAACGGATTCGGGTGACCTCGCCGGGCCGGGCCGGGCGTAGAGAAAGCCGACCCCGTCAAGCACGTCGACTGGCTAGTTCGAAAAAGGAGAACCGGCGCCTCCGATGAGGCGATGAGCGCATCATCGATCCGGAAGAAGAAGACACGGGCTGGACTCTGGAGCTGCTGCTAACTCCACCGGCAAACTCTATAGATCTCTAATGACCTAGACAGTTAAGGTTAAGCTACTGGCCGACGACTGCCGACACCTCTCCATGCGACTCGGCTGCCCGCTACTGGAAGGCGAAGGAGCTCTCGAGGCTTCTCTGCCGACAACTACATATTTAGAGCCGCCCCTTGGGGACATCGGAGCATCGAGCCTCGCACCCCGAACGCCCCGAGGACCTCGGCGGCGAGAGGGGAGTGGAAGGATTGGGAATGGGAATTTGGCGGAGGGCATTACCGGATTGGGTCTCTGCGGGAGCGAGCTCTGCTCGGGCTCGGTTGGATCCTGCTGAGATTGCGATTCCCGCATGAGCGGACCTCTTCGTTTCAGGGAATGGGTATGGCGTCCTCTTGGATTAGGATTAGGACTTGACTCACAGTTAAGTTTGGACAAAAAAAAAAAAAAAAAGTAAAAAACTCGAACCTCACTCGGCTCGTGGCTAGCTTGACTCGACTCGACTCAGTATAGTTATGAGCCGAACTGAGCTAAAATTTAGCTCGTTAGCTATAACGAGATAACTCGAGCCAGCTCACGAGCTGCTTGTAAGCCAAATAAGCCAAACTTTTAAGAAAAAAAGTAGTGGATCTTATATTAGTTTCTGTATTACTTTATATCTTGTACTTTATAATTGGTTGACGATTAATCTAGACCATATAAATTTGGGATTATTATAATTTTATCGTTTTATTTCTAATGTATATATGATATAATAATCTCAAATGCTATTATTCTTATATACATGTTAGCACTTATTAATTTTTAGTTTGATTTAATGTTGTTGGATGTGTTACTTTTATATTATTACTGTTTTGAAGCTTTAGATAAATATAAATACTATGTTTTGTGTATTTTTTATACTTGGCTAGCGAGCAAAAACAGGTCAGCTCAAACTTTTAACGAGTCGAGCTAAGCTGGTTTTATGATTCGTTAAGATAATGAGCCAGAACAAGTCGAGCCAAGCTGACTCATTATCGAGCCTTACTCGTAGGTGACACTAGCAGTCACCTTATATTATATTATTATATAAAAAAATGATAACACGATGCTGTGACGCAGAAATCAAGAGAGGCACACACCAAAATAATTTTCTATTATCCAGTCTTACTCTTGCTAGTCGTACTTTGGTTTATTCTCTATTATATATACACAGCACTGTTAAAATAGACGAAATTAATCGTGAATAAGTTAAAGTGAACACGACATTATTTAAAGTTTGATCAAATCTTTAGAAAACAGTATCCATATTCATAAGTATTAGTCTTTTTATATAAGGTCAATTTTTTGATTAAATTTAAAACAGTTTGAGTCGGTATAATAGAACAAGAAGAGTATAATTTTTTTCACCACGTATCTAGGTGGGTATCTATATCGAGGAACACAAACACCCCTCCCATATGATTTTTCTTGATTTTTAGTCCAGTTAAATAATCACTGTGACTTATATATATCTAGGTAATGATATGCTTAGAGTCCAAGATATGAGGTATCTATATAAATGCCTATACTTTGTGCTTAGAGTTAGGACTTGGGACGTGCAATTAAAGTTGAACCATGGTACACAGTGACATAGCTTGACTATGAATGAAGAGAGGGACATATATATTAGTATTTCATTATTTTAACAACTAAAGTAGTAAAACTAAGACCTTCACTAATAAATGATCTAGCTTAGGGGGTAATGATCTACTATGGTCCTTGCTAAGCTTCGCCAGTGATAGTACATGCGCTAGCACCTCATAACCAAAGTCCTACCTCTAGCTATGCCGAGTATTAGCTAGTTGTTAGGTTAGTTTGAGTGAGCTTTTAATTATCAAAGATTTATGAGTATTATTTACTTAAGCTGACAAGACATACACTACAACAGAACAAGCCACGATCTATCAACTGAGCTATAGTCTCGGCAAAAAATTACGTCCGAGGCTAAAGACTTTTAGTCCCGGTTGCTAAAACCAACCAATACTAAAGGTGAACTTTTAGTCCCGGTTGATATTACCAACCCGGACTAAAGGTCCCTCAACCTTTAGTCCCGGTTGGTAACACCAACCGGGGCTAAAAGGTGACCGGGACTAAAGGTCCTTCATGAGTGACTTCAAAAGTAAAACGTCCATAACTATATCACGTGGGTTGTGTAGTTCAATTAGTAAGCGTGCGTGAGGCGAGAGGTGCTGAGTTTGAATCTCACAAACACATATTTACTTTTTTTTGTAGGAGGCTGTAGCCCCCGGTTGGGAGCATCCGGGACTAAAGATGGCGACTTTTATAAAACTTGTCTAGTCTCCTACCCAAGTACACACGAGTCTTGAAAACTGTACTTTTTCTTGTGGGAGGCTTTAGCCCCCAGTTGGGAGCATCCGGGACTAAAGATGAAGACCTTTATAAAACTTGTCTATACTACAAGAGTCTTGAAAACTGAAATATGAAACTTTTACTCACTTCTAGTCTCCTACCCAGGAATATGGAACTTTTACTGACTTCTAGTCTCCTACCCAGGTACCTACTCGCTGTGGGTAAACTTTTTTTAAAAAAGATTGAGGCGGCGGGTAACCTGACAGCGTTCCCACAACAAGATAGTTGTTATCCCTAATGAATATAGTTAAGTTTTCTAAAATTGATAAGACTTTAATAAAATTTTCTCTTGAACGTATTGCATATATGAGAGCTACATATGATTATATTTAAAAAATAAAAATGGTATAAAACTCTTACAAATACACATCATCACACACAACAAATAGAACTATATACCCTTTTTTATATAGGAGTAACTCCAAGGCTAGTATGATTTTCTTTTGTTCCTTTTGCACGTGATTGGCCAGCAATTTAGAAAAGTGAAACAATTTTGAACCCCTCCTTTTATTTTTGTAATTATAAAACACACACACAACGTAAGATTCAAACATTAATCTTTGACTAACACTCAATCTGGGTTCCATTTGGTAGGACTTAAAGTGGTTTCAAATGATTTTTTATGAGAGAAAAACACTATTCTACAGTTGATTTCTACAGATTAAAGCGGTTGAATAGCTTAAGTGAACTGATTTTTTATGAGAAAAACACTATTCTACAGCTGATTTGTACGAATCAAAGCGGTTGAATAGCTTAAGTGAAAGAAATATTACATTCATATTTGGAAAACAATTATATAATGTTATAGTTAGTCATAAACATTATAAGTTACTCCGAGACACTAATAGTCAAAATATCTAATGGTAAAAATATAAAAGTTGGAGACGTCGACAGGTCCAATGACACCAAACAAGAAACGGAGGGAATAGGGTTGGAACATCAGGGGCACGCATAATTACCCAGGCAAAAAACATCCATTTCTTAATTTCGTTCACCCAAAGTCAGCAGTGTTATACCTAATTGCACGTCTTTAAATCAGCACGGAACATGGATAGGGAGAAAACTAATGTGTCAACATGGAGTTTTCACATACAGTACAGGTTAAAAAATGAGCCACAAAATACACAGCATATTACAAATCTTCTGTTTCCTATGATCCTGCCAAATAAACTGGACACAAAAGAAACCCCCAAGAGACGCCTCTCGTTCCCACTAACCAGAAAAATCAACGAGCTGATTTTGTTATTCCTTTGCACAAATGCCCATCGGGCGACAATAAATATTACCAGCATCATTGTTGTCGATAAGCAAGCTGCTAGCCTATGTGCATTTACAGAAGAGCGTCCTGTACACAGTTGTAGTACATTACAGGCAAGAGCACCCATTGGCACTATCTAGAGAGTATCTTAACTGCCAATTATGAGCTTGCAACTTGCATCACTGGCTGTTCTGTTCGAAAAGCAAACTCCCTGAGGCTGCTTCGCCCCAGTATTGCAGTTCATGTTGTTGGTTGACAGCAGCACACTTCCAAGAATCAATTGGTTTCAGAAGCAGTAGGCGTGGTGGTACCATGCCAGTTCTTTTTTTTGCATCATATATCACCATCAATGGCGGAAGGTTCTGACAGCTTGGTCAATTCTTCTCCGGCAAAGTGGGCAGTTTGTCAAATGTGAAGAGCATGCCATACAGCAACACATGTGACCGCACCTGTGTCATTATTAGATTAATTACCAAGTCACTTTAAAGTCCAAACATAAACTTTCAGCAGCGACAACCGACAACAATGATAGCAAGGACTAAAATTATGAACGAAATTTGCATATCTGCAGTTTGACTATTTTCTCAGGCTTCTTGGTGAAGCAGTATGCGAAACAAGGCTTATTTAGTTTCTTTTAACCATTTTAGACCCGGTTTGGATGCAACAAACTTTATGGTTTTGAATACCATGGTATTGCTAAGAACTGCAGTCTTTTTCGAGTTTTTGAAACTCCACTCTAGACCCCCTTTTTTGTAAACTGTTTTTGCAGATCAATGGTTTCTAAAATTTCAGTTTCTTAATACTACAACATCCAAAGAAGTCCTTAACAGTATTCAAGTTTTGTCAAGTTATGAGCCAAACTGTTAAGAGAAAAATTAAGAAACTACTAGTAAACAGGAAACAGGAAACAGGACAACCATAATGTTGCCTAGTATATTTGGAATTATGGAAAAAGAAACAGAAATAGAAAAATAGAGGAAATCAAGCTGCTTCATTCTCAACAAAGAGCATTCATGCTCTGAAAACATACAACACTTACGGCACAAAAACAGCATTGTATTCTTGCTCAAGGCATATGACACATATGTCCAACACTAATTGGTCCTTTTTACTGTTAGGCTCTGTGTCCGATGAACCATTGCTCCCTGAACAAAATAATACAAGATAATAATAATTAAACATGACAATTACTAATACAACAACATATTAATATACAAGAAAATCACCTTCAGCTTCTCTAGCTTGCCTCTGTGCTGCTGCATTAAGAACCCTATATGGATAAACAGTATCAGAATCTTCTGTGCTCAATAAAGCCTTAGTATGAAAATGCATGCATTAGCATTAGTCTGTGGCAACAGTAAGCAACACTAAACACAAACAGAATCTATTATCACTGGTATTAGTCCCAGGCTTAAGGGATGCAGATTCAATAATGTAGCTCTGGTAAGTCACCACATGACTTAGCATCCATCCTCAAACCAGTTTCCTGTCCAACTCCCAGTCGACTATCGTCCTCTATCTCCCCTTCCAGACTTAGCATTTTCAGTAGAAAGAGGCCTGGTGGCATGCCCCGGGTGAGGTGGAGCTCCGCACTTCTGCTATCTGCTTGACCGTGCCTCAGCACTGGCACCATCAGCTGGAGACAAGTCTTGTGGCACCACATTTGTCAGTCTGGTCGAACGTGGCACTAGCACTGGCACTACATTTGTCAGTCTTGTCGAACGTGGGTGGTAATCACCATCAGGCCAAAAAGGGGCGCAGCCATGGATGTGGAACAAGTCCTCATGCTTCACCAAACCGTTGGTGTCCACGTAGGCCATGAAGCACCCGATGTTGGAGAAGCAAAGGCCTTGTTGGGTCTGGCCCTGCAGGATACCACAGTGGCACCACTCTGCAGAGTCCCAACCCTTCTCCAACCTCCTTTGGAATGGCGTGGGAATCTAGGCGGCTGCCCAGCTGTCAACGTCTTCTGGTGAGGCAAGGGAATCTTCGGTGGAGGCCTGGCCCTTCTCCGTATTCTCCGAGTTCTCGCACGCAAGGATGGACACATGAGTCTGCTTCCGTGGTCTTATCTTAATCTTGCTAGCGCCCATCCTTTCCTCGGCAGCTACCTAGCACCCTAGCCGCCTAGTGGTGGTTTGCTTGCTTCTCATCGATGGCGTTCTGACGACTGCCTGCCCTCCTCCCTCTCCTCCGGGGTGGAGCGAGAACCACCAGCTCTTCCAGTCCGATGCAGTGCACAGGGTGTTGAGAAAGGCTCATTGCCGTCTCTCCAAGTTGGTCTCCTCAGGTCTCCAGTGCTGAGTCCAGGGATAGTACCTTGTTGTTCGTATTTAGGTGTGGGTGTGTACTGTGGGCTGGGTTTTCTGGCTGGGTCTCTTGACCTTTTCAGTGTAGCCCATTAGCTGCTGTTGGGTTTTTTGGTTTTTTGGTCTCTTGACCATTCCCTTGTAGCCTGCTGTTTCTTCTTAATGAAATGACATGTAGATCTCCTGTGTTGTTCGAAAAAAGGACTCGTGGTCTATCTTTCACGGGTGAAAAGCCAAATCCTAGGATGAAATTGCTGGCAGCCTTTGGACTATCCTTGGATGGTGGATACGGCAGGGTAAGTCCCGGTGTTACTTGAAAGAGGCAAGTCGTCGAATCTGTGTCAAGAACATACGACGTATTCACCCAATCACGTAGTATAATCCTTTCCAATTTCATGCGACGTCTACAAAAGCTTTAAATTAGCTACAGGTTGCACGTGTGTCAATAGAAAGGCATTTAGAGACTACAAAGTTGTTGAAGAATAAACATAATAGTGCAAGTCATTTACATTCTATCATGGCCAGACCAGAAAGATAAACCTCTTTAAAAACCCGAACAACGAAGACTTAAAGAAGCTACTACACTTCATTTGGATTTTAATGTTCTAAGAGGAAGTGACGTAAAGAGTTAGGTACCTTTTTTGCAGTTCATTCCGGCGCTTTCTTTCTAGAAAATGTTGTATTGCACGCTTTGCAAGAAGGAAGACACCAAATGTTGCAAAACCCATTGAAGCAAGGCGGTATAACCTGTCACAAACATGCTACTAGTATAAGATACCCTAACTATTTTTTTGCGGGGTATAAGATCCCCTAACTAAGAACAAAAGAAAATGTTCTAACAGCTTTTCCTACTTGGCCCATTTTCCAAGATTCATAATAAGCTGATCAATGCTTTTTGGTGATGCGTAAAAAGGTCCTTTATGCGGTCGCTGAATTCGAATAGTTCCAACATCATCTTTAATGGCCTGTTCATGCAATATATAAGAATAAAGAACAAAAGGAAGAGACAAATTAACATTAGACGTGTCAACAATGACTGATGCAACACAGCACAGACCAAACAAATAAAAGAAATAATACCTCACCAACAACCGTCAATGAGGTTCCAGTTGGAAGAACCCTTTCAGTTCGCTTTACTCCCAGCATCTATAGATATAATTGCTTAATCACTAACTTTGTTTCTATAAGTATTGGCACTGTTGAAGATGTGATTAGACAAACCTTCAACCCTTGTAGATAATCTAGAGTTCCACGTACAAGTGTCCTCCCCGACTCCTCAAAAACCTCACTAGCAACAGTTAAAATTAAACCAGCTGCAGAACGAGCACCGACCACATATACGCGTCCAGTTCCATCATCCTAGTGATTGTTTAAAGGTTAGAGAAGCTTCCCAGTTGCAAACTGCGAATAAAAATTATTAGAAATGATATCATTTTTTTTCATGAAGGGATCCATATAACAAATATGGAATAGCCATATTCATTTTCATCCTGATAACAAATATGGATTCATATAACACTTGTAGTTGCTGTAACTTGATAATAAATGTTTAAATACCCATTGGCATATCAAATCCTTATTCATTTGGGGCTTATTTAAGGTGTAAACCTGGCCAGCCAGATACCAAGGCTGGGGCTTTGGAGCTTATAAGCTGAGTTTATCCACACAACAAGCAAAATCAGTAAGCTTGCCAAGAAAAGAGCATAAGCTTAGTTGAAAACCCAAGTTTGCAGAAATTAGCATATTCACAGTAGTGGTAGTTCGAGCCCAGACTAAATTGGAAGTCTTATATTTGAAAAAGCAAAGGAATTCACAGCATAATAGCTACAGCAGTGAGTTACCAGATACCATGGAACCTCTTTGCTAACAGAAAGCATCACTGCAGAGTCTTGAATCCAGGATCCAGCATCGTTGTGCTTCAGGAAGTGTTGTTCTGCCTACAAAGAGAAAGTTTCAGCAGAAATAGAAATACTATATTAATAATTAATTGCAGCACATTACCTATCGTAATAACAAAACAATGAATGAAATCAGTAGTTACCGTTTCCTCAACGACTACACCTCTCATGCCGCTCTGTTGGCATATAAGTGGAGTGTCTGAACCAATTCTCCCAGAGACAGCAACTACAAGTGGTAGGACTTTACTTGCAGTGTCCAAGATAGCAGCTGTTGAAGACAGTGTAGACATGTCCAAAAAAAATCCTTCATATACTCAAACAATCAAAATGACCGATAAATTATGTACAAAATATACAGCTAAACTGAAGTTTTTTTAAATTCTTATAAGCAACCAAAATACAACAAGACTACAGTTCTTTATCTTGATTGTATACTGAGAAAATCTACAAAAGCATTAATTGCCAAATATGAACCCCAGTTGAGAAGCTTATCCTGTTTGCACTTTTACCAAGGGCATAGGTTAGTATCCACCGATTAGGAGGTCTTAGAGACCACACCAAAACCAACATATATGCCTAAATATAGAGTGAAATGACTGGAGAAACAACCGAGCAAGCATATCAAAGTGAACAGTCAAAATTTTGACAAATGGCAACCGTGTATATAGATCATAATCATAAAATGACAAGTCAGGTCAGTATAAACCTGGTACAATTCTACCAGGGAACAAAACCATATGACAACACCCTAGTGGTAACTTAAGAATCAGGAGTACTAATCTAAGCTCATCTCAACAGATATATAGAATAAAAAAGTACCACTAAAAGTTTGGTCTGACTTTTTCTTTCACATATACACAATTCGGTTTCACTATCATTTGTATCATATACAAAAACATAAATAGATGAAATCAAACAAGGAACCTTCGCAAAGGCTGGATACATTATTACTTAACCACAAATAGACTAACCAAACCCTAGCCCATCACAAACTGACCTAAATCCTTCATGCTGCCAGCCCTCGCCACCGACCGCAGCACCTCCGCATCCCTGAGCACCAAACAACCAAAGTAAAAATAGCATGAATCTCGCTGAGATCGCAATTGAAAAAGAAAGAAAAAAAATAACACGCGAGGGATCGGTACCTTCCGCTGCTCCTCCCGAGGAGATACAGCGTCGCAGCGCTGAGGCAACACCCCACGCCGCCCCACGGGATCATCATCTCGCGGCGGATCGCGCACGAGAATCGCGGCGTGCGAATGGAGGCGGAGATTTGCGCGCGGAATTATTTTTTCCCCTTCCGCTTCCTACGTCAGGCAAGCGCGGGGAGGGAGAGGGACGAGAGGATTCGGGGGGAGCGCGGAGTAGGGGCAAAGCAAGGAACTGGATACCCTGCCAGCCACTGCCAGAAGCGGAAACGGACGCTACATCATCGAGGAGAAGTGGGTCCATACTGTCAGATTCCCCTGACAAATGGGGTCTGCAGTGGCCACCCCCTACTCCCGTGCACGAGAGCTGCGTAACTGCGTTTGGTCCCACAGGAAATAGGGCGACGGCGAGCTCTGTCGCTGCCACGTGGGGACAGGCCTCCAGGACAACTCTAGTAGCTCTCTCACTGCGTGCGGGTCCCGCAGCAATTACTGAGAGAAGCAGGGTTTGCCTAGGGTTCTTAGAGCAAAGGGCGTTCTCCGCGGCGGCGACGGCGACGGCGAGCCATGGAGAACACGAAGCTCTCGTCGGCGCTCTTCGCCGGCACCCACTTTGACCGCAAGCGCTTCGCCTCCGACTTCGCTCGGTTCCGTAAAGGCCCGGCTCTCCCATCCACCGCCGCCGCCGCGCCGTCCCCGGAGAAGAAGCGGAAGCGCAAGAGCGGCAAGGCAAAGGCGAAGAAGAACAAGAAGAAGCGAGCCGAAGATGCGGCCGCCGCCTCGTCGGGTATGACTCTCTACCGGTTGGTTGGCTTGCCGCTTGGTTAATGATTTGCGTTGGTAACTCAATCCTGCCGTGTGTGCTGTGCTCTGCAGATGTTGTGGAGGGGTTCAGCGTTTTCAAGGGATTTGCGGATAATAATGCTGTGCTGCGTTCTGAGAAGGTGGATATGAGGAAGGATGAGGATTCGGTGGCTGTGAGGCGGCGGAAGGAGATTGAGAGGGAAATCGAGGTACTGGAGTTGGTGTACTACATGACATTCTTATCCCGTTAAGCAAGTGTCCAGTTTTTGTTGACCTGGATTATCACTGATGCAGATCTAATTGTTAAGTCTGAGTGTCCTGAAATTTGGGGAATGGACCCCTTCATTAGCCTGCTTGAATTGATTGTTTCATCTGGATGGCAGATGGCTGGAGTTTTATTGGTTTGATTTTTCTTTTCCCTTTGCAGAGGGCTGCAGTTCTTCGTAAGAGGTTTGACATCCACATTGCCGGGCAAAATGCTCCAGCACCACTTCAGAGCTTTGAAGAATTGATTTCAAGGTTAGGATTTTCTACCATAATAGATCTGCTTCAGATTATGGTTATAATGGAATCATTTGAGGTGGTTAAGTTGACTTCGTTTTTGCTCTAGGTATGGTTGTGATTCTTATTTGGTTGGGAACTTGTCAAAACTTGGTTTTCAAGAACCTACACCAATTCAAAGGCAGGCCATGCCCATTCTTCTTTCGGTGAGTGAGTTTGAACTCTGTTTGGATTTAATACTGTTGCCTGGGAAACTCTTATAATTGTTTAAGCCCTTAAGGTGATTTATCATTCCTGACTTCAGGGTAGGGAATGCTTTGCGTGTGCACCTACTGGTTCTGGCAAGACACTGGCTTTCTTGTTTCCACTTGTTATGAAAATTAAGGTATGTCTTCATAGTATTGCACTATAGTGTTCAGATGGTCGATATGACTCTTCATGAGTTTTGTTCTAATAGCCAGGGTCAAAAGGTGGTGTTAAAGCCGTGATTATTTGCCCAACAAGGGAATTGGCTGCACAAACTGTGAGAGAATGCAAGAAGTTGGTTAAGGGGAGGAAGTACTATATTAAATTGATGACCAAAGAACTATCAAAATCAGGGAATTTCAAAGATATGCACTGTGATATCCTTGTTTCCACCCCTCTTCGTTTGGACCATGCTGTAAAGAAAAGAGACCTTGATTTAAGTAGGTATGTGAGCATAACTTTGAAAACTTTGTTGTTTTGTTTTCCATTGCTATTGGTTTCACATAAGCAATGGATTGATGGCCACTTCTGGCAGGAGGTTTTGGTTTATGTTTAATTGTTTGAATCATGGCTGAAACATTGTGTTCCATTTTCTAACATTCTTTAAAAAAAACAGATTATTGAACACTCGTGCAGTTTGTAGCATTTCATAAAAAAATGAAACTTGTAGGAGACTACAATTTTTCATGTGTCATTCAGAAATAGAGTTCTGTTTGTTAGAAATAGTACAAAGCCTGTGATTCCTTTATTCTTATTTATTTAATTTATTTAGCAATCAGAATTTCGAAAGATCAGTTAAGCTACCCTTGTTCTGTTTTCCAACTCACCTGTGTTCTCTTGTATTTAAGGATGAACTAGTGAATTGTTTCTTTCCACATTGTAAAGCATAATCTGAATAACAGAACCTCCTTTGCAGTGTGGAATACCTTGTCTTGGATGAATCTGATAAACTTTTTGAGCTTGGATTTGTTGAAGTGGTTGATTCAGTTGTTGAAGCCTGTTCCAATCCTTCAATAATTCGGTCTCTGTTCAGCGCCACTTTGCCTGATTCAATTGAGGCTCTTGCACGCACTATAATGCATGATGCCATTCGAGTCATTGTCGGCAGAAAGTGAGTTTTCCCTCTAAATATGAACCTAAATCTGGTCTGTTTCCTTTGTTATTTCATCAATTTCTGTTCAACTTAACAGGAATTCAGCCTCCTCACTGATTAAACAAAAGTTGATTTTCGCTGGAACTGAGAGGGGAAAGTTGCTAGCTCTTCGCCAAAGCTTTCAAGAGGTATGTATTAATCCTTCTTGGGTTTTGTCTATGTTCCAAATATCCAAATGATGGGTAAATAAACCAAGGAATGCAAATGTATCTGCATGGAATTTCACATCTGAATTGCAGTTATTTGAAGCATAAAATACTGTTGCTGCAGGAATTGCATTGCTAAGGCTGAGCTAGCCCTCTTCCATGTACTGCCATTTATGCACTAACAATGCACACATACGGATAACAAAGTCTGACATGCACTCTGCTGCTGTAATTATGTTTTTGAGCATAAGGGCATGCTTGGAACGTGGGAATATTTTCCTGTGTGAAATTGAACTGATTCCTGTGAAATTCGTGTGGCGTTCCAAACAGGCCCTGATATTTGAAGAATACCTAACTAAAACTACTGTTATACATGAAGGTTTATTTTTTAAAATGTTTTTAGATAATATTACTTATTGCTGATCAGTTTTTTTTTCCTCCTGAACTGCAGTCTCTCAATCCTCCAGTATTGATTTTTGTTCAAAGCAAAGAGAGGGCCAAAGAACTTTACAAAGAACTCGCATTTGATGACATTAGAGTTGATGTAATTCATGCAGATCTCAATGAGCAGCAGGTATTGCTTTGTATATTATTGTTACTGCTATATTTTAGAGACGTCAGTGCTATTTTGTTTAGAGTTGCGGTACTTTTGTATAAGGTTGACATGTTGTCAACATATGTTTCCTTTACTGCAGCGTCAAGATGCTGTTGACAATTTGAGAGCTGGAATGACCTGGGTACTGATAGCAACAGAAGTCATTGCCCGGGGAATGGACTTCAAAGGTGTAAACTGCGTGATAAACTATGATTTTCCAGAGTCAGCTGCTGCCTATATCCACAGGATAGGTAAGAAAGATATTTGGATTTGACTGACATAGACACTTCTGCCTGCACACTCACAATGTTGATGCCTGAGCTCTGATGTACATTTGATTGGCTCAATATTGATTCGTGGTTATGAATTTATATAGAAATATAATAGAATTTTATATTAGTTTCTTTTCAAATATGGCTTATCATCGTGCCTGTTGGGTTCCTTTCTTTGAATACTTATCAGATATAAATGTGCCCAGCTTTTCTTGTACTAATAAGATTAAGTGATCCTTCAATTAGTTTCCAGTCACATTAGTTAAGTATCGGGTACTGCAGTACATGACCTCAGTTTGCATATGTGCATCTGGTTTGGGCACCTTGTTGTGATACTGAAATGCCATAAAAATGCATCTATATTTCCTCTGTACAGGACGATCCGGAAGAGCTGGTAGGTCTGGGGAGGCTATCACATTCTTCACAGAGGAGGACAAGCCATTCTTGAGGAATATCGCCAATGTGCTGGTATCTTCAGGCTGTGAAGTGCCTTCCTGGATAATGGCACTGCCGAAGCTCAAGCGAAAGAAACACAGGGTGGATAGGGACCCAATCTCCACCTTACCTGATGAAGATTGAGAGTGGCCTTGTAGCATAGCTCTTTTTGGGATATATACTACAGACTGTCCAGATTGATACTGTAACCATGCACTTCCGAGATGGCACGTTGGCTTCAGTTTTCCCTGTTTGAATGCCCAGTGTATCGATCAGTTTGTTAGCCACAACCAAAGACGAGCGATCAGTATATCTTTGTTAATTACAGTTTCTGTGGTTGATTAGTGAATCCACAAGTAGCGCTAGTCAGATAGCAATTAGTCCTGTTTTTTACTTTATCAGCCGTACTTCGGCTTATTCTCTCTCACAGAACACTATTGAAACAGCCAAAACTACTGTAAAAACGACCAACCAAATAGCAACTCAAGAGCCTCAGTCTGCCTCGTGCTTGCTTTTGCATACAAACGCGGCCGGCCACACTCCTGGGACAATTACGGCTGTTATGCAATCAAAGGGAGAGCACGGCTGTTATGCAATCAAAGGGAGAGCTCGTATAGCCTATGCAGTTTAGGGCCAGTTTGGTAGAGCTCCATCTGATTCTGACTCTCTATAGAAGCTTTCTCTGAGAGAAGTGATTCTATGGCTGAAAGTGATTCTCTTTGATTCTTTAGAGTAAACTTTTAAAATCAGCATGGAGAATCACTTCACAGAATCAGGGGAAGCTACTTTTTTCGGCTCTCAGCCCTTTAGTTCATTTTAGAGAATCACTTCACAGAATCAGCAAAGAATCACTTCTCTCTGGAAAACCGTTTGGCAGAGCTCCTGTTGAATTCAGCAGAGAATCAGCTCTGAGAGCTCTACCAAACGGGGCCTTAGATGGCTGCCGGATTCCTATATAAATGAAATGATGCCTAGCTACAGAGGTTTGTCTTGAGAAGCAGTTTTGCTAAAATACATAACTTTGCTACGTCTACAGAATTATTATGTTTTAGATAGAGAACGTGACCATGCATGTCCAAAAGCATCACTTGTCTGAGGCGGCTGCATGAGCATCAATATTAATATTTATTCTTCTCATATCTTGTCCATTAGTCGTTGTTTGCCTACACATAAATACATCTTAACTCATGTGGGTTAAAACGGATACACACCTCAATGTACATCCAACAGTGGATGCACCGAGGGCATATGCCCCTAGGAGCAAAATAAATCGTGTTCATGTGAGTTGAAACGGATACACACCTCAACACACATCCTAACGGTAGATGCATTGAGGACATGTGCCCTTATGGTAAAAAAAATCATGTTTCCAGTATTGGGAAACTAAAAACTACTCTCACGACATAGGCCCTCAGCACATCATCATTGGAATGTGCATTGAGATATGTGCGGACATACACCTCAATACACATCCAACGATGGATGTGCTGGGGGCATATGCCCTTAGAGGCAGTTTTTACTTTTTCGCCAGAACAAACTCCCTTGACTAGCATTGTCAATTTTTGACAGTTTGGCTAGTAATAATAATTGTGATTTTCACAACAATTGCTTAGAGATCAGTAGAGTAGCAGAGGACTTGATCACCAAGATAATACAATTTACCTGCTGCACAAATGATAGCAATGACAACATGCAGATGCAGGAGCAGAATACGAATGAGGAGGCAACAATAGCGGCGCAAAAAGAGAGTTCTGATGGAGTCAGCACTCCAGATTCTGTGGGCGGGCTCTCGAGCATCAGTAGAAAAACTAGGGTAGGCACGAGTAGAAAAACTAGGGTAGGCACGAGTAGAAAAACTAGGGTAGGCACGAGCTCATGGAACATTCAATCCTGCTGACAAATCTTTCAGCCATATCAGAGGACATGTTTAGCAGCCAAAAAGCAAGGAAGCTAGCCGTAGTTATCCTTAGCATCCTTACCATGTAGTTTATAATGTGAGACATGAGTTTGTAATATGATATCAATAATATATCGTGGTCATGGGTGACTCGATGTATGTTTTATATATGTTTATTATACTTGTTTGGCACATGAATATACCTCAATGCACATCCAACGTTAGATGCGCCGAGGACATGTGCCCCCAGGGGTAAAAAGACCGTGTTCCTGTCATGGCTCCCAGTGTCAGTGTCAGTTCCATCACTGTCAGCGTCGAGAAGGGGCTCCTAGTCTCAGTTCCATCACTGTTAGCGTTGAGAAGGGCAGAGAATGCTTGGACGGCCCCGGGGATTGAGATGACCCGGAGCGTCCCGACAAGCATAGCACTAGCAGTGGCCTTTTTGCAGCG
This sequence comes from Coix lacryma-jobi var. lacryma-jobi, assembly GCA_009763385.1. Classification (NCBI taxonomy): domain Eukaryota; kingdom Viridiplantae; phylum Streptophyta; class Magnoliopsida; order Poales; family Poaceae; genus Coix; species Coix lacryma-jobi. Next base: position 5,170,107 of record CM019825.1, on the reverse strand, counting down.
AACAATCTGATGATAGCATCTTCCGGGCTCCTCCACTCTAACATGTTGATCAGTCTAGCTATTGCATCTGCATCTCTATGCAGCTTTGAAAGGAGTTGTGTCCTGTATGGCTCCTCGCGCAGAAGGCCAGACCCCATGGAGATGGAGCTACAACTTGGGTGAGTCTGAGCTTATGGCGTGGATGATGAAGGTACCGAGGCTCATCTGCTTCCGAGCAGCAACACACTTGCATGCGCATGCTGCGGCTATCGGAGGAGGATGACAGCGGTGGAGTTGCGAGCGAGGCGATGCACCCCGCGGTGCGGAAGACGGGGTTCGGCGGCCGCATCTTCCGCTCACCCACGCTGCTCAAATACATCCGGACCTCCTCTGCTGCAACTGCCATTGCCACCCATTTGTATGCGTGTGGACGCAGAGGTAGAAACAGCTGGGGATTGCAAGAGCACTTGATGTTGTTTCGTTTTTAACTTTTTATAAATTTAGGGTGTTTTGGGAACTTTAGTCACTAAACTTTAATTTTTTTTAGTGGCTACAATGTCAAACACCTCCATTAAAAGAAACAAAAAGCTTTTTGGTGGTTAATCCAGCTCAATCCTTGCTACTACGTGAGAGTACCATTTTACCCTCTATAATTTATGTAGAGTTGGTTCTAACTAGACCCACTGAATTTTAGTTCTTTTTTAGCAAGTTTCTCTTATTTCGTAATTATCCGATTTAGCTAAACGGATGACTCTTATTATTTTCAAACTGTGAAATTTCTCTTACTATTTCTATATAAATAAATTATATATATAATCAGTAAATAAAAAAACACCTGAGGTCCTCAGCTATCCAATCCTCCTCCTGACGTACTACTACGTAGAATCAAAGCGTAGAGGAGCTCGTTCCACGCGTCCGGCACGCCGGGCAGGCACCAGTGGCTGCAGTCCTGCTGCGCCTGCTGCACTCCCGCCGCCTCCGGCGACGGGAGGCGGCCGACGACCCCCTGCTGGTTGTACACCGACGGGTGGCCGTCTCGCCGCTGCGCCGTCATCAGGGTCACGTTCAGGACATGCATCACCTGCCGCCGCCACTTCTTCTTCTTCGCCGCTTCGTCGTCATCAATAAAAGCCGGGCTCGGGTTGAGCAGGCCCGGCCACCGGTGCAGCGCGATCCTGGACGTGTTCAGCTCCGGCACCGTCTCCCTGCCACACCCGCCTCCAGGACCATCGTTTGAAGCCCTTGCCCTTGCCCTTGCATGTGCCGGTGAGTATGTTCGGAGGACGACCAGGGTTTTTGTGGTGTTTACTTCCTTTTGGACCCATTTCTGCAGCGTATTCAGCGCCCTCTGGTAGGCGTCCTCCACGCTCATGTTCAGCCGCACCGTCTTGCCGTCCTGGAAGTAGCATCCTCTTCATTTCACCACGTCAGTAGTCAGTACAGCAGAAACAAATTAACAGCTAGCATAATTATAACATGATATGAAAATGAAATGATCGATGAATGAAATTTCCTACTACTACTACTACTACAAATTAGCGTCAACTAAATTATACAGTATTACCCTAAAAATCTATAAATATATATAGCTTCGAAAATGAATTAGCGTTATCACGACTCCTTCCAATAATCTATACCTAATTAATTAATACTATTAAAGAGCCTAGTAACTTTTATTTTCCCGTCAATCTTTTTTTACTTCCCGCAATGCTCTCGCGCATGCAGCGACGACGAGATGGTACGAAATCCGATTCCATTACACATGCACATAGGTTATAGTTCAAACAAATTGGTACCGTTGATATGTTGGCATGTTCTAGAAAAAATATGTTTTTTCAGAAACCTAGAAAAAAAAGAGAGAAAAAACTGCCAAAATTCTCAAATCTCGGAAGAAAGAAGAAAAAGGCACAGTGGCTCTTCTTCCCTTCTCTGTGTGTGTGCCAGTAAAAGGAAACAAAAACTTCCGAGTCCCCTAATATCTCGGTACTATATTAATGATATGCCAAATACTCCATTTTAGATCACTTGGTGGCTTGGTGCGCCACAAAAAGGAAACAGACAGCTTCTGAAGTTCTGAATCCCCTAATTCAGGGATTATATTAATGATTTGCAAAAGTAAAAATATAGATCACGCATGCATCAAAAGAAAATACAGTAGCATGTATCAATTACAATAAAAACGATTTATCTGAAACTTTTCTTATATATAAACTATTTAAAAATCAAACGAAATTTATTTCATCTATTATCTCTTCGGAAATAATAGTTGATCTGAAGCATCTCATCTAATTAAATGAACAGCTCTTATCTCACGGTTATTTAGAAGTACCAAAGCAAAATAGACCTATAATGATGATAGAACTATAGAAGTACCAAAGCAAAATGGACTTACAGTTGGTGTAGCCTCTCCTGGTTCCACCAATGGCCCGTGTTGAACACCAAGATATCCGCGTCCTTCCACTGGGGAGCCCTGTGATCCATTTTGCCCAGCTGGAGCGTGGTGACGACGCGCTCCGGCGACCGGCGGCGCGGCGGGCGGCCGCGGCGGACCAGGTACGGCGACCGGTAGTGCTCCACGGTGCAGTTGTAGTCGCGGAACCTGAAGGAGAGGAAGCCCTTGTGCTTGGTGATGGGGCTCCCGTTCTCCTCGTATATGGCGCCGCCCTGCTGCTTGCCGTCGTTGTCGGCGGCGACGGCCGACGCGAGCATGCACAGCATGGACTCCCACTGGTTCCGCCCGATGGAGTCGCCCACGAACACCAGCCGCCGGTTCCGGAGGATCCCCAGCAGCCTCGTCGCGTCGAATCTGATATGCATATATGTATACTGCATCTGATGATGAACACTATATATGATCATCAAATTCAAAAAACACTATGATCAAGCTAGCTAGGTGCATAGTGATATAGTAGCGATAGATATGCGTGCATGCATGCTTTGGGAGTTGGGAAACCTTGGCAGAACGCAGCGCCTCGGCCGCCATGCCCACTCGGCGTACTCGCCGTCCGGCCTGCCGTTCTCCCTGCACCGGAACCCCTCGTCGACGAACGGGCACTGCCCGGGCCCGTAGTGCCGCTCGGACTCGGCGGCGCCGCGCAGCACCCACTCCCCGTCCACAGACATGCTGCCGATCAGCTCGTCGTCCTCATCGCAGTATCTCCTGCCGTCGCCCGCAGCACCTGGAACGGCGGCGGCGGCACCGGTTGCCCTCCTCACGAGCGCACTGGCCTCCCGGCCGGCCGTGAGCGTGAGCCTCGCGGTGCCGCCGGCGAGGCCCGAGGAAGCGGCGGCGATGAACAGCGAGAGGGAGGAGAGGAGCACGCAGGCGCCCCACAGCGCGAGCTGGTCTCTGCCACCGCCGCTGGCCGCCTGGGGCGGCTTCGCCCTCCTCCGCGCGCTCGCCATCTCCATCGTCGCTTGCTAACAGCAGCAGCGGCGGCGGCGGCTCCTCCTCGCTGCATCCGGCATGGCACGTGCGGCGCGAGAGCGCAGCGCACAGAGTGAACAAGGAGGGTGGGCTGGGACGGCCGGCGGCGATCGCGTCTCTGTGGCAGCCTCGTTGCTGCCGTTCTTGTTCTGCAAGGGCAGTTGTTTTGTTCTCTCCTTGTTGGGCTACGCGGCCGGCGACCGAGCGACAAATCCAAGGATGGAATGGAAAGGAAGTATGGAACAGACGAGTTGGCATTTGGCAGCGCCCTACTTCTCCGTTGCTCGAGACAAAAAATTATACATCAGTCTCGTACACTAAGATTTAAGAGCAGAAAAAAAAAGAGAGAGAATAAATCAGTCTCGTGGCATTAATATGAGCAGGAAAAAATAGAATAAATCAGTCTCGTACATAGTTTGCTTCATCCTCGAGAGCGACGTGGTATATACAACTTTATACATGTAAAAATAAAAAAAAAAGAGAAGAATTTAATTACCTACATACTCCCTCCATTCCAAATTATAAGACGTTCCAAGAATCTTGGAGAGTCAAAGTTTTTCAACTTTGACCAAAATTATAGAGAAAAATATAAAGATTTATACCATCAAATATACATATTATGGAAATATAACTAATGGAGAATCTAATTGCACTTAGTTGATATCATAAATATTATTATCTTATTATATAAATTTGGTCAAAGTTGAAAAACTTTGACTCTCCAAGATTCTTGGAATGTCTTGTAATTTGGGATGGAGGGAGTATTTTTTTGAGTGAATATATTTTTAGCGTCCGTGTTTTGAGTTGAGACCCAGAGATAGCGACCCGGCCCATATTCGTGGGTGAAAATGATTATACTCCTCCCGAGTCCCCCGACCTATCTCTGTCATGGAGCTACTTTTTGCTAGCCAAAACCTGCTCCAACCTGATTGCCTCGTATAAAATTTGCAGTTTGTCACACTTTGGACAAAAAGATCTAAATACTTCGATTTGGCCGCAAATTCACCAAAAGCAGAGGCTGTCTTGGCATCTTACGCCTATCTAGCGGACACGGCCAGCAGCTCACGTTTGTATGAATAAATAACAGAAGCATGATGACATTGTATAGCACACACCCGTAAAATATTGCTGATTGTACCAAAGCGTACCCGTTCAGATAGAAGTGTACTCCCTCCATACCTGAAATTGTTGACGTTTTGGACAAGATTGTGCTTACCAAGGAGTGATTAATTAGGGTTAGTTTTCCTGCTTTACCCTTATTAAATATGGCTGCGTGTATCCAATAGAAAAAAAGACTCCATAGTATGGTTGGTTAAACCACAGCAGCCTCAAGCCATTGGCCAGGGTTCGAACCCTGGGGCAGGCGCATTTATTTTTTAACGCGAGTTCCAATTCTGCACCAGGGGTATTTGAGTCCAAGAGGCAACTCGTAGGCTCACAACGTCAACCTTTGTGAAAACAGGCCAAGGGCCCAAAACGTCAACAATTTGGGGTATGGAGGGAGTATGTTCAATCAATTTTTGTAATGGTCTTAAGTCGATTATTTTATATTTGACTAAATTTATAGAAAAGAAAGTAAAACTCATGACACTAGATTAGTATCATTAAATTTATCATAAAAATATATTCCATAATTTGTTCATTTAGTTTCATAAACATTTATGTTATTTTCTATATATTAGATTAAACATAAAAAAGGTTTAAACTTGGTACTAGAATTAATTTATTTAAGTAGTTGAAGGATGGGGTCGGGGGTGTTGAGGTGAATGTAAGGTTATATATGTTTAAAACCGTGTAAAGAGCATACGTATGCCTGTAGGCCCAAATGAAGCTCGAAACTTGGGCACATCATCAGAAAACTAAATACTGCAATTGCATTTTCACCAAAGATATGGTAGCACGTGGAGTGAAAGAGGCGCACCAAAGATATGGTAGCACGCGGAGTGAAAGAGAGCGCATAGCGTATTACTATTACCTATCAGTCAAACTCACCCTCATTTTCTCTTTTTGGGTTCTTTTTTACCTTTTACCGGCCTCACCAGATCTATGGCTATATATATATAGTCTACAGACTCAACAGCCAAAGAATGTACATCACGGATTGTAAACGCAACACTTTCACTTCTCGTGATCTTCATTTGATGTGTCAATCTTGATTACAAGAGGTTGTTGCAGATCCGAGGGAGATGTCACCACAGGAAGCTGCGATGTTCCTACATCGAGCTCTCCATTCTCGGCCAACGCTTTGTCCAGAGATGATTTTGCAATTTTTGTGATGCAGATAATCAAGACCACTGCAGGACCACATTGAAAACAGCCAGTGTATACATGAGCAAGAAGAGCCTTGTTAAGATAATAGAACATGAATAATTTAACATGTCATTTAAGAGAAATTCTTCAAATTTTCTATAGAGAAGGGATCGCCCACTCAATATTGCAAATCCACTGAGCTGAATTGAAGGCCTACAGTTGAATGCAGTCCTGTTTGCTTTCTGGATATCCATTAATAAGAATGCAGGTTAAAGTGTGCAAATTTATTTACCCCGAGTCCATAACCTCCTAGAATTGCAATTAAATTTCAGTTGAATCAGTTTTATCTGCTCCTCGAGGCCTAAGCTAAACAAGATGACATTTCATTAGTCATCTATAACCAGGGCATGCAAAATCTTCAAGGGAATCCCCATGACTCAGCTATCAGCATGCACTGCTGTTCTTTAATAATAAGTAGATTCAGAAACCAAAAGCAAGGATGTTTTAAATCTCCTAGGAGGCTAGGACTTGTGTATAAATCCGGACATGAAATAAGGACAGTGGCCCAACTTACAATATCCTGATGTATTAAAAAGATAAGGTAAGAAACACATGACTTTAAGTGAACTGGCTTGGTATTTTTAAGACATGAAGATTTTGGTTAAATTTAGAGTGCATTATACCAGATGCTATCAGAATTGAGGATAATGGCACATACCAGATAATACAAAGCCAGATATTATCAAAATCTGAAAAAAAGAAACAAGCATAGGTATCAGATGAAGTTACTAGGAACCAATGTAATAAATCAAAATCTACTCCTATAGCAGATAAAACTTCTCCTGCGTCCTGTGAAAAAAAAAATGAGGAACAACTTAACAGAAACATTTGATTCACTGGTGATGAGGTACCAAAAGGAAAGAGGTTTTCTTTGATGTAGCATTTGTTATCTACTCCCTCCATCCCAAAAAGAGTCAAACAATTTTAAGTTTGACTAAATTTATACAAAAAAGTACTCAAAATTATGATACCACATAAATATCACTGGATTAATTATGGAATATATTTCAGAGTAAACATATTTGGAGACATAAATGTTGAGATTATTTTCTATAAACTTGGTCAAATTTTAGACAGTTTGATTTGTCACCTATAGATTTGCATTCTTTTTTGGGATGGAAGGAGCTTGTCGATATAGGAATAGGATGTTCAATGTTTTCATTGAATATCTCTGCTAAAACTAAGGCATAACTTGCAACTGTCCCATCTACTTCCAAGTGCTACCCCACCAAAATCAAACACGCCCTAATCAACACACCAATATACCACCACACATGTAAGAATTGTGGCAGTCACCATCAAAATTTTGCCCTCAAGTTCAAATCAAATATCCCATGATTAAATCACTCATTGAAGTGTACAAGTGAAAATGAACAAGATAACTGCAAAGTTTTCTAGGTATTGCAGAGGTGACACAACTTATTAGTAACACGGATGTACTGGAAGCGCGAATGAACAAACTTTATCAGATCTCAATCATCTTAATTCTGTATGATAAACAAATCATTTATGCAAACAGGCATATTTAATGGCTTGTATTCATATAGGAACCAAGGATAAATGCAAAAAAAAAAAGAACCTAATCATACATTTTTCTTTCTTTATGAAAGAAGTTATTTACTCTGTATTCAGAAATTTTATATGAACTGATAGTTACAAAACACAAACCAATACATGACATCACAAGCACAATGCAGCGATTGAGATAATGCATCATTAGTATTACTCACCCATCGAGTAGTCGAGATCTCGCTCCACCCATGTGTCACATCTGAAAGATCTTTCAGTGTTGTTCCAACGTACACCAAAGCAAGAGTGATTGGCTGTAAAACAAGGATGATTAGCAACAATGAAATGTAGCATTGCCTGATGAGGTAAGAACAGTTCATAGATGAAAAGGGTAATATAAAGCTGAGTTAGCTAATGACATGAGTATGCTGTTAATAGTCACAACTCACAAAGTTTTCTGTGTCAGTATATTATCAATAAAATAGATTTAGTATCAAACAAGTACCAAAGGCAAACAGAGCATTTACTTGTAAAGCAGTGTCTAACAGTAAATTATGCAAAGAAACAAATGGTTGCAATTATGCAAACAACGTAGCAGATAGTTACAAAACAAAGTTTCAACGATCCAGCTATAGTATGTGCCAGTAGCCTGGTGCCATCATGCAGCAACAGAGCCTTTTTTTTTCTCCCTAACCATTTGGGGGTAGACGTGAAGCCCAAAGAAGCCATCAACAAAGATGACATAAAATGTAAAAAGGTAACAAGTGGAAGCATACCATCATTCCCAACCAAGAAGCCAGCATGTATTCTCCAACACCAACAGGAGTGACAGATAACAGGTAGTTCAACATGTTGAATGGAAGTAAAGGTACAAGCCTTAGTAGCAACACGATCTGCACATATGTTAGAAGCCTTAATGAAACCGCATAAATGAATCAGACGAAGTCATAATAAGGTTACAGTCGGGCAATCCCACATCAGTCAAATCATAGTCACATAAAAGTGGTACACCACCTCCGACCCTCGACCCGGGTTCGTCGATCCTGACCCGGGTTCACGGGTTCATTTTCGACCCGAAGTGTAAAATTCTCTCGCAATTAGCGTACCACGTTCCACGACCCCGTCGACCCGGAAACTTTGTGACTATGAGTCAAATATTATTTTCAGCCAGCTGTGTGTCTAAAGCCTCCAGATTGCAAAAAAAATACCTTGAAGCCAGATCTTTGGATGGCAATAGCTACTGCTTGAAACTTAGGGTAATCTTTACATTTCGAGAGAACATAAGGCCTCCCAATCTGCAACAATATCATAGAGCTCTTACGGTATCAGAAAAGTAATAATGAATGAAAACAATTGAACTTATAGTACTTGAAAATCTACTCAGTTGTGCACAATGTGTAACAAAGTATCTTCAATGTAGTTGCAGTCAAAACACAAGATAAAAAGAAAGAAAGGCATGCACCACAAAATACACAGTTTGTAACATGAAAAATAGTGATAGCTTGGCAACCAACCGATGCAATGAGCTGGTTTAGCACTTAGCATTTATTCTACAGCACCATTCGATTCGCAACATATATATTTTTTAATACAGAAAAGGAACATTTACTGTACATACCGTCCTGCCAAGCAGAAATGCAGCAGTTGCACCAATTGTTGCTCCAATGGAATCAGCAACAAACCCAACTGGCAATCCAAATAAATAGCCCCCTCCAAGCTGGTCAAAGAATTGCAGCAACATAAAAAGGTGATCTAACACGAGGGCTCTTAAAAGAGAAAAGGTGCAAGGCTTGTAAAAAGGGGAAACAACAATCTCACGTACTGTAAGAATTGATGCTGGAACAGCTAAGACTGTTAGAGGGATGTACGCGAGGGCCCTGTAATATTACACAGCACGAATATAATTAAGTTGGAAATAAAAAAGATGGTAAGGTCATATAACATAATATAGAAAAACAATACTTCAGCTTTAAGGCATTTCACTACAAGTGCAAGCCAAATACCAGGCATAAGAAAGCAAGGCTTATGTATATCTTGTAGGTGGGTTTGGGTTTTATTTAAGTGGCAGGACATATGTTCTCTATGAAAATCTGTGTAGTGGAGTATAGCAGTAAGTGTGCTCCAAAAGTGTGGCTGCAAGTGAGAAACTACCACTTGTGTGCAGAGAGTTCAATACTTACAACACCAAAGGACCCCATGGACCCAAGTTCTCCTTGATCCAAACCAGAAAGTCCTTTAAAATCTGTCAATGTAAAATTAAACCAATAAGTACCTGATGCGGGAGTTAAACTAATCTAAATTTTAAGCTCCATAATCTTAAGATTCATAGGCAACAAGAAAGTGAGGAGATGGGAAGTAAGAACTTCTCAAACTCTGTATTATCCTGGTAAATTGAAATATCACAACATTGTGATGTAAACTAGGTAAAAAGTATAAAACTAATTGATGAAAAATTCTCTATGAAAACAAGCAGAGCAGATAATGCTGTGGGCTGGATGCAAGCAGCTGAGAAAGGTGAACTTCAGGTATTAAGTTATGACCATCTTGAGGCATATTGAAACAGAAAGCAGTATGTATCCTAACAGAATACCATAACAGGGTATAACAGTTACTAAAGACAGAACTAGATAATATCACAAGGATATATCCATAATTGAACCAGGCATGGACGGATGACAAATTAAGCACTGGAATGGTCAGATGACAAGTGATTCCACAGATAAATAGCTTTGCCAACAACTAATCCCCCTGGTTCATGTATCTTGACCTACTATGGCACGCAACAGTGCATGTGAGAAGCAATAGAGTGCCCTTTGAAAGTTTCCTGCTAGACAGGAAATGTCTTTCAATTTGCGAACGCATTGGCCCAGTCTACCCAAAACGATACGATACTACATTCTGAAGACTGAAACATTCAAATGCACACTTGGCACAGCCCATCATTAGCTCCAGTCGAACAGGAATTTCCGGCGCAACACGAAGTATGACCATGGCAGATTTATGGGTACCGAGGGGAGGGAGTGGGAGCTGAACCAATCACGAGAGCAAAGGAACCTACATTTCGACAACAACCAGGCTGACTATTTCCATGCCTAACCACACCATGAATGAAGCTACAAGCAGCACAGATCATCATCCCAAACGCGTGGTACTCGGACAATCCCAACAAGGATGGAATCGCGAACGGGCCGATTTAGCTAGCTAGCTAGCGGAGTGGAGATCAGAGAAACCCGAACCTTCTCGACGGGGAGCGTGAAGAGCGCGACGGCGACGGCGACGAGCAGAACGGCGGCGACGGCGAGGCGGACGGCCGAGGGCCATGAGAGCGCCATGGACGCGAGCAGCCTCCTGCGCCAGGGCCTGAGCCTGCCGCAGTCCTCCCCTCCCTCCCCGCCCTCCGCGCCGTCCGCCCAGCCCCCCGCCCTCCCCCGCGCCCGCAGCCCCACCGCGGCGCCTGCCAGATTTGCCGCCCCCCGGATCCGCCCACCCGCCTCCGCCGCCGCCTCCTCCGCCCTCGCTGCTGCCGCTAGCACGCCCGCCCAGCGCGGCAGCTCATCGCGCGCGAGCGAAAGAGAGATGCGGGCGGCTGGATCTGGACACGGACACGGACACAGGCGAGCGGGTGGAGGCGGAGGCGTTGCGTGTGGATTCGATTTCTCGTTGCCCCTTTTCCTGGGTGGGGAGCACGGGAGGAAACAGGGGGAGGAGGCTCGCTTCGCGGGGTTCGCTTCGCTTGCTCGCACGCCTCGCTTCGCTTCGCCTTGCTTCTTCCAGTTCCAGTTCCACCTACCGTCCCCGGCGGGGAGCGCCAAGCACCGACAGATGTGACGCGCGTGATCCGGTCGGCAGAGGCTGCGGGCGATGGAAGTTGGAGACTGGATACTGACGGGTGGGCCCCGCATCGGACACGCTGATGATGTGTGTGTCTGTCTATGGCTCCGTTTGGTAGGGCTCCGGATCCTGTTTTTACAGTTCTGACTCTGGCTCCTATGCCAGAGCAGATTCTTTTGTGGAGCTGAAGCTGTTTTGAAAAACCGTTTGGCTGAACAGCTCCTCGTATCTGTTATGAATGAATAAGATATGTCAATATCCAAAATACCCCTAGTTGAATAGATCTTCATGTCTCTTATATGCTTTATATGCTTGTAGTTATATTTTATATTCCAGTGTTTTTGGAATTTAAAAATAAAAAAATACAAATTATTGACCGACAATAATTAGTGGCTTGTTTATATAGCAAAGTCATGGTCCACTATTACAGACATGTTACCAAAAGTACATATATGGATAACATAATTTTTTGTACAACCAAACACACAAGTTCATGATGATCTAGATAAGTAGAGTAGAGGCACCATGACCCTGAGCAGATGACGAGCCACCAATCTCCTCATGAACACTTTCACTTGTCCTCCAATTCGGGCCCAAACATAGCAGTGGTCGATGCATGAAAATCCGGTCAGTCCCAACTGCCGCGAACACCAGTTGATGCACCTGCACACGAAGAACGCAAGTTGGCTTGTTCACCGCCACCGCTCGAGGTCGTGCTCGCGCCGCCGCCTGCGGACGCGCTAGGCCAAGTAGCAGCTCCTGCGGGTGCGCCCTGCCATGCGCCGCCGACCGGGGCGGTCCCTACCATGCGCCGCTGCCCGGCCACGCACAGCACGAGGCTCTACAGCGAGTAGAGGCGGGCGAGGTCATCGGGGACGACGCTGTAGAAGAAGTTGGAGCTGAGGACGGCCCGACCTGGCCGCACGGACCTAGCCGCCCTCGCCGCGACCTGGCCGCCCTCGCAGAGCGCCGCGACCTGACCGCCCTCCATAGCGCCGTGACCTGGCCGCCCTCGCAGAGCGCCGCGACCTGGCCGCCCTCGCAGAGTGCCACGACCTGGCCGCCCTCGCAGGTGACGGCGAGCGACAGCGCAGGCGACGGCGAGCGGGTTCGGCGCCCCTCGCAGTGGCTCGAACAGCAGGTGAGCGCGGGTGGCAAAGCCGGCGGCCGGCAGGTAGAACAGCAGGCGGCCGTGGGGGTTCGGAGCAGGAGGGGGAGGGCAGCAAAAGGCAGGGCGGCCAGGTTGTGGGGGTTCGGAGCAGGAGGTGAGCTCGGGTTTGTTCCTGGGAATTGAGCAGATAAGGTTTGGTTGGGTGGAGAAGACGATGGCAGAATCTTGTAATTTCTTGTGAAACTAGGGGCAAAGATGTACCATAACAGCTGTGTCTGACAAAGGAGCCGGTAGAAGCTCGTTTTTTTGGCTCCGAGAGTGTGCGGTCATCTGTGAGAGCGTAAAATGCGGTAGCTTTTTGGTGGGAGCCTGAGAAGCAGATCCGTTTGGTACTAGGAGCCAAAAAACAGCTTCAGGAGCTGGTCCAGAATCCGTACCAAAGGGGCTCTATATTATTGTCCATTGCCGTACCGGATAAATATAAAAAGTGCACTGTGATACATAATATAAACATAAAATATATAATATAATAAACATAAAAAAGCTAAAAACTTTGACTATCGCTTTCAACATGTCTACAAAATGCTCCTTGCGATTCAAATACTCCCTCCGCCCATAAAAACATGCAATTCTAGCACAGTGTCATGGTTTAGTATCTCTAGTTTGATTAATTATAGATAAAAATATATTAATATTTATGATATGAAATAAATACCATTAGATTCGTTACGAAATGTATTATTTTAATAAATTAATTTGGAGTCGTAAATGTGAATAGTATTTACTGGAAATTTGGTCAAACGCAAGCTACTTTTCATGGCACGGAACTCATAGTTGCATGTTTTGTTGGACGGAGGGAGTACATGTCTATTTGACTTTAGCATCTAATATTGCTTGAGTATAAGATGATTAATAAGTGGTACATGTATGATCATGCGAGTTGTGAGCATCCATATTGATATTATGTTTTTTTTTAAAAAAAAGTAAATATGTTGAACCTATATCTTTACAAATCTAAAAAGACTAAAAAAGGGACATAGTTTTCGTGCGGTATTTTTTCGGTCCGCCGCTTCGGTCCGCCTCATGCGAACAAAAAAAATGAAAAGTCGTCTGCCTCCCCGTGCGTATCGTCTCCGAGATCTCATCGTCTCCCCGAGCGGTTGCGGCTCTCCGGCCGGTCCTCCGCGTCGCCTCTCCTTCCCTCCCCCTCCTGCCCCCTGCGCAGGGTCGAGGTCGTCGCTCCTCCTGTCCGGTGCTCCACGTCGTCGCTCCTCCATGCCGCCTCTCCTCCCCCCACCCCCACCCCCAGGCTCTCCAGTTCGTCCTCCGCGCCGCCGGTCCTCCATACCGCCTCTCCTTCCTCCAGCCCCCGCGCAAGGTCGAGGCCGTCGCTCCTCCGTGCCACCGGTCCTCCATGCCGCCTCTCCTCCCCCCTCCGCGAGCAGGGCTGAGGTCATCGCTCCTCCTGCCCGTTCCTCCGCGTGTCGCTCCTCCATGCTGCCTCTCCTTCCACCCCCCCCCTCCCGGTGCGCAGGGCCGAGGCCGTCGCTCCTCCCGTCCATGCATAGGACCAAGGAGCTCGATGCGAGAAAGAACAACAGACGATAGTTGAGGCGTTGACCTCGTGGCGCGAAGTATAAAAAAAGTAAAGAAGTTTACGTCGAACATGGAGTTCATGTAGAACTTACATAGATTTTTTCCCGATTTGAGCTGGTGTACCAATCCGAGTCGGTCTGTGGTCGCCGGACCAGATGGAGATCCACATTCGATAGCCCCAATCTATGTAAGTTCTACATGAACTCCATGTTCGACATAAACTTCTTTACTTTTTCCATATTGTGTTCAATACAGTTTTCTCTCCTTTTTGTGTTCAAACAAATTTAATCTTTATTGACAGCAAAATCGGGAATTAAAAGGTGATGCTGACGACAAGCACAAGTACTCGTCGATGGAGAGCGCCCCTTGAGAGGTGCAGCGGAACTCGGCATCTTGGAGCAGTACCCGGGACTCTCGGTTGTTGAGGAACTGCTGCTCGATCCCAAGCCAAGCAGCCCAGGAGAGACGCTGTTGAACAGCCAGGAGAGGACAACATAGTCCATGCGTTCCCAGGCCGAGTCGTCCAGCGGAGGGGTGTCGCTGAGGATGTGATCCTTCAGGGCGTACCGGCCAAGCGTGAGGAGAAGGTAGTCACGCCACTTGGAGTAGTTGGAGGACTGAAGGTCGAGGACGATGGGCACCAGACTGCGAATGTTTTGAACAACAGCGGCCTGGCGGTGCAGATGAGCGACAACCTCTGCTTCGGAGTTGACAGAGCGATCGTTGTCGTCCCGGAGAGCCTCATCGCGAATGCGATCGCGGAGAGCTGCGGCCCGCTGCTCCAGAGCGTCGGTCTGCGCACGCTCCTGGGCGAGAGCGGCAGCAGCAGCACGAACGCGCTCCTGAGCGGCAGCAACAGTCTTGAGGAGATCAACTTCCTCCTGAAGTTGTTGGCGGCGTTCAGCGTTGTCGGTGTGGACAGAGGTGGCCTCCTCCTCCAGAGCCTTGGCCGCGGCGAGAGCTTCGTCGCGGAGGCGAGTCGCGGAAGCAGCAGGGTCAGCGACAATGGTTGCTCCAGAGGAGCCCGCGGCGGAAGCCATGGAGAGCGGCGGCGCGAGGGAAAGGCGCGGCGCGCGGGGAGGCTGGCGGCGGGGCGACGCGAGGGGAGGCGCGCGGGGAGGCGAGCGGCGGCGCGAGAATAGGAGCTCGGCGGGTGCTGCGCGTGGGGAGGCGCGCGGCAGCGGGGAGGGGAAATGCGAGGGCGGCGGCGCGAAGAATTGCGCGGGCGCGGCACGCGAGGAGTCAGGCGCAGCCCGAGGAGGCGGGCGCGGCAGCCGAGAGGGGAGCGGAGCGGTAGAGGGTCGCACAGGACCCGATTTAGGCGATTGATACCATGAAGGAAATAATCCCGCTGTATTGTATTGACTGATAGAGATTACAGGGGGATTACACATATATAGGAGAGTACATGGGCCTGTGGAGGCCAACGGCCAGCCCAATAGAGGTGGCGCACACTAAGTCTAACAAGAACCTTGCTCGCTCTCCCTCTCTCTCTCTAACTCTTTGATTTACCTGACATCTCTATTGTTAATTATGAAATGCAGCTATGGCTGTTGCACCCGTGGTGTATCAGTGGGTAAGTTCTTATTCTATCCCAGTTTCTATTTCCTATCATGATCTGCTCAGCTGAAGCTTTGATTGATATCATGAGTTGTTTCCTTGTTAGCTTGAAACATGAGAAAATGTTAAGCTCTTTGAATATGATTTTAACTGCAAATGGGAGTAGTGATTCGATGAGTTAACACATTGGCAACATTTTGGTTTTAAATTGTTGATGTATTCTTAACCCGTGCTAATGTGCAATGTAGTTTTATTCAATGAGCGAACACGAATGGTATCTATGTCTATGCAATGTGTTATCTAAATTTACATTGAGATAAACAATTAAGGACGTTGTTGACAGCGCTAACACCATTTTTATCTATTAGATTCATCATCATTGTTTCTTGTTCTTATTAGTATAGGCAATTGTGGTAACTTCTTTAGCAGTTAGTACAGCCAAGAAAAAAAGAATGATTTAAGGGCGTGGCCTAAATTAATTTCTTTGTATAGTATCCTAGCCCTAAAACTGAAAAATATAACTGCCAATGTTGTCGTATTTTGACGCAGTGCTGTATTTATTCACAGATGTTACAAATTTGTGGCTGTATTAACTTCTCTTTATAATTGGAATTATGCCATCTAGGTAGCATTTATAATCTTAGCATCTTTGTGGTATGTTCGACGTGCAGAAGAAGTTCCTGATCTTGACGTACAAACCTCACCTTCAGATTTTGGATTCTGATCTTGACGAGCAGAACAAGTACAAATCTCGTCGTTCAAACGATCAACAAAGGAAGTTCTCGATCTCGCCGAGCAAGGTACAAATATCACCTTTGGATTTCAAATTTTGATCTTGACTTGATGGATCGTTTGAAAGGATCTTCAGATTAACAATTTTTTAAGATTAAATAGTTCACACATATTTTGCTTAATGGATTGTTGTGAAAGGATCTCCAGATTAGTTCATATATATTTTTGTTTATTCTATTGTTGTGAATGGAACTTCATTAGTTGCCAGATGCACTATATGCTTTTCTTCACGGATAACCCTGGCATCAGGCTCTGATCCATAGAGATCAGCGAGCGGGGATCCCCTAATCAAGGAGGACACAAAGGAACTGTGAGTGTATAATGTCTTTATTTAGACATATCTTTATCACAGTAAAATAAAATGACTAAAATTCAATGGTCTGGCCACACACAATAGTGCACTTTTACTGAATTCAGACCTGTTGCATTGAACCAGTATGGGATTTTCAGATACAGCTGCTACTCTTACTGAATTCAGATGTATATAAACATAAAATGAATGCTGACCAAATGGTTATTTGAAATCTTCTTCCAGGCTTTGTTGTCGATGATAATCCTTATGGAAAACAAGATGAGAAGGGCACAATGGATCAATTTCAGCAGGTAAACCAGTAACATGTTACATTCAAGTGGGATTTAAACCAGCAACCCTGAATTTGTATGCATTCACTATCATATTTCAGTAAGTTAATGTCATTTTAAATCATTAAATTGGTCACAATTTTTCTTTGGGGCTTTAATCCAATGCTCTCACATTTAGCTCAAGCATTCATCGGTGCCGATTCAAAAAAATGTTAACAGTCCATGACTCAATTTGGTTAGGGATGAGATTCACTCCTCAATTCATGTTTCATAGCTCAACACAACATAATGGCATCTACCAGAAGGGGAGACACACCTTGGGGTAGTCGTAGGTGAGTTGCTGCTGTTGCGGCCGTGGTGTGAAGCAGCGGCAGATGGAGGCAGCGCCCCGTCCATGGGAGTGGAGGCGTCGGCATAGGTCGGCGTCATTTCATCGGAGTGGCTAGTGCAGGACTGCAGGGGCGCTCGGCAGCGCGTCAACGGGGCCGGGCAGTGGGGGCGCGGTCGCAGCGGGGCACCGTCGGCATCGGGGACGCGGTCGCAGCTGCCCGGGCACCGTCAGCAGCAGGGGCGCAGCCGCAGCAGCCGGGGCACCGTCGGCAGCGTGGTCGTCGCATCAGCCGGGGCAGCGTCGCGACCGCCATCTTCAAGGTCGGCGTCGGGGGTTGAGGCCGGGTGCTTGGTCGGCGTGGTTGCTAGGGAGGAGGCAGAGGCGGCTGGGGAGGAGGGCAGGTGCCAGGTGAGGTCTCGTCGTGGGCGTGGTTGAGCCGGGAGGAGGGGCAACATGGTGGAGCCGGGAGAGCGTCACAACGTTGTGATTACTGTGAGCCAGCCTATTGCATTCATTCTTATTGTCCCTGAATTTCATTCTTACTATATACTTAAAATAGTACTATATGATTCTTACTACTTAAAATAGTACTATATGCAAGAGCAAGCAACGTAAACAGGGGAACCTGCTGCTACTTTCCAGCTGGGTACAGTTTGTCTCTTCATAATTTAAGAACAAAGTTACTGCATGCACAGTCGAAGTTTTTGTTACCTGTTGCATGGTGTAGGAACTGCAGCCTCCGAACGGTGAGCTATCCACATAGAACAACAATGATGGGTGTCTCAAGCATATTGATTTTTTTTAGATTGGAAGGAATCACGATACTGCAAACCTAACTCAACCTGGTGAAGGGTGCAACCAAGTCCTAAGGAGGCTTTGCGGCCGTGCCAGAAGTTTGTTGTCGAAGTGGGGAAGTGTCGTGGATGCTGGCGGCGGTGGCGGGAAGGGCCTCGGTGTCCCGACCTCGGTGGCGGTGGCGGGCTCACGGTCGGAGGCCACAGCGGTGGTGGGCTCACGGTCGGAGGCCACGACAGTGGCGGGGAAGGGCCTCGGCCTCCTGGCCACGACGGCGGTCGGGCTCACGGTTGGAGGCTGTGGCGGCGGGGGCAAGGGCCTCCGCCTCCTGGGCACGATGGCGGTTGAAGGCCGCGACGGCGGCAGGGAAGGGCCTCGGCCTCCTGGCCACGACAGCGGTCTTCATTGGGGTGGCACCCGGTCGGCTGGGGCGGGGAGATGTCGCTCGGTCGGCTAGGGGAGGGGGGTGGCACTCGGTCGGCCAGGTGAAAGTCCCTGTTTGTTTTTGGGTAATTGATGTCACCTAGTGTACTAACCTTGTCATGAAGTGTTTATGAGTTAGGTTGGTACACACCAAGTGTAGGAGCTATACAATAAACATGTGTTGGTGGTGGTGACCAAAAGATAGATCGAGTGCTCCACATTTGGAAGAAGAAGAAGAGAAAAGCAAAATCCTATGGAGATCAAGGCAAAGGTATAAATAGGAATTTTGTTTTGGCACTCAAGACACCATAGAGGGTGTGAGTGCATTTAGGATAGATAGCCGTACTATTAAGAGGGGAATATCTCAGTGATCACGGTTATCAAGTGCCACTAGGTGGATTCATACATGCATAACCTCGGTTATCAAGTGCTTGCAATGCTCTCTGTGTTGAGTCTGAAATGGCCTGGCGGTAGTACCGCCATAACCTCGGTACTACCACCGGCGGTGGTACCGACCAGAAGGTCGGTGGTACCGTGGCTCTAAAGGGTTTCGCGAGGCTCTCTGTGTAGAATTGAAAATGGCCTGCCGGTAGTACCGCCATAACCTCGGTAGTACCGCGCCCGGTGCTACCGACGCAAGGCCGGTGTTTGGCAAGTTTGCGGAGCTCTCTGAGTTGAGTGGAAGTTGACCTGGCGGTGGTACCGCCATAGGACCGGTACCACCTGGCTCGGAAGTACCGACCAGGGGATCGGTAGTTCAAAGGTCTGGAGGAAGTTTTTGAATGCGTTCTGTGTAGATCCGAAAGTAGCCTGTCGGTAGTACCGCCATAGGGCCGGTACTACCGACCTCGGAGGTACCGACCAGAGAGTCGGTGCTTCGCCTAAATCAGCGGGTCGCGTGTTAACGGCTAGTTTGACTCTGTCGGTACTACCGCCCAGGAGGGGTCGGTACTACCGACCAAGCGCAGAAAAGTGGGGTTCGGGCTGTCGTCCTCCCCTCCCTATAAATTGGCCGTGGCCGCTTTTGGGGAACGCTTCTTGACTTTCCGACTTCTTGAACATCCTCTTGAGCAAGATCTAATCCCTCCCTCTGATCTCTTTGCTTGTTAGTGCGAATCCAAGTGAGATCGAGAGATCCAAGTGCATTTGCTTGTGAGTTTGCATCTAGTGGCACTTGGCGATTGTTGTTGCTGCGGATATTCTTATTACTCTTGGTGGTTGCCGCCACCTAGACGGTTTGGAGCAGCGGAGGAGATTAAGCACGAGTGGTGATTGTTCGTGGCCATCTCCCGGTGATTTGTAAGGGGTTTCTTGTATCTTCCTCGGCGGAGCGCCAAAGGTAACTCTAGTGGATTGCTCGTAGCTTGTGGATCCCCATCTTGTGTTGGTTGTGCGGCACCCTTTTGAGGGTTAGGCGTGTGATGCCTATTAGCGCGTGAACCTCCAAGTGGGTGTATCGCTACAACGGGGACGTAGCTTGCCGGCAAGCAAGTGAACCTCGGAGGAAAAATTATTGTGTCAACCTGTCTCCGTGGTATTCTTTGATATTCATTTATTAATCTCTTGCCGGCTCGGTATACACACCTCTATCTCTTGTACTTACATTTGTTACTTTCTTGCAAGTTATTTTTATACCTTGTTGTTAGTTACATTCTCTTATCTTGTGTAGTGATATACATTATTGCTTATTTAGTTGTTGAATAGTTTCTTTGATCTCGTGTGACTTAGAGTTTGTGGTTATCTAGAATTGTGAATCGGTGGCTTGCATCTGTGTAGAGCTAGCGCAAACTTCGTTTCGCCATTTAGTTGTCTAACTAGTTTGTTTAAGTGTTGTTGTAGAAATTTTTTATAGGCTATTCACCCCCCCTCTAGCCATTTAGGACCTTTCACCAGGGAGGGGAATTTGTGGGGTGGAGGTCGCGTGAAGACGAGGCGCGTGGTGGTGGCGGCAATGGTGAAGACCAGATGTCACGTGATGATATGACATCTGACGATAACATCTAGGTTTTTTTAGCTGTAAGAAGATTAGGTGGGGCTCGACACCATGGACTGAAACGACCAAGCCTGCAGCCAAAGATAACATCTAGGTTTTTTTAGCTGTAAGAAGATTAGGTGGGGCTCGACACCATGGACTGAAACGACCAAGCCTGCAGCCAAATCATGTTCAACTGCTTCAATGATATCTGATAGGATGGGTTATGAGGATATGGTCCTAGCAGCCACTTTTCATACTGGATGGCCTGTCACTTGTATGTGTTAGAAACTGTTCTTAGTTTAAACATGTGAGTACACTCTTTTTGTTATTGACTTCAAGCTTTTGGGTTTAATTTTTTGCTTAGTATTTCTCTTTCAAAATGCTAATGTAGGTGGCGTGAGGGAGCACTAGAATCATAATGCTTGAAGTCACCTGGATAATAAAAACACTGCTGCAGCGACTTGTACTCACGATCTCTTGGTTTCCAAGAACAAAGCCTTACCACTAGGCTAAGACGATTTATTTGTAAATTTTTCTGCAATTCTTTTATCTAAAGAGTTATTCGCCAACAGTAAGTAGTGCAAATCTGCCCCACAGGGTATGCCGTGGACCACCTGGCATACCCTGTGGGCCCGCCCCTGCCTGCCAGCATTCTTGGCGCAGTTGAGTCATGAACTTGAAGTCAATTGTAGACAAGTGGTTTCAATTTTTTTATGCTACTTGAATCCGAGATTGTGACTCCTCAGATGCATTATCATTTGCTTGGTGCATAGAAATTTGTTTGAGGTTTGGGGATGAAAAACTAAAAAAAGTCTTGTTTAATGGAGTCACTAGATAAGCAAGATGTACAATACTGATCATTAGTTGTAACCATGGAATTAAATAGCCCGCTATTTGTGCCGCTATAGCCCGAAATAGCTTGAAAAAAATTGTGCTGCTATTTGCGTTCATGCACAATTCTGCCGCTAAAGTCCGCTAATTACAGTTTATAAAACGCTAAACACTTTAGCTTTAGCTCGCTATTTAAAACCATGGTTGTAACTGACTTTTACATTTGGATAATTGGTCTTGTTTTTCACGATTTATTGATAAATATTTAAGTAATATGCTCATAGTTAGACAAACAAGCTTGAGAATTTGCCTTTTAGATTAAATGTCACTTGGATGTTGGTATTTAATTTTAGAGTATTGTTATCTTATCGTGCGATTAGTATATTTTTAGTATAAAAGTTTTGCTATCCCGTAGCAACGCACGGGCACGCTACCTAGTAGAGAATAAAAAGAGGCACATTTTTTGAGCAAAGACAGACCGGATATATAATCTTGCTTCACTCCTCTGAAAGATAGATTATTTTAGAATTTCTGTAGATAAATTCCAGTCGTTTATAAACAAAATAGGTGGCGAAGATGTCAGGATAGAATATAACTCTATCCACCTAGATTTAAATTATGGTGCATATAACTTTAAGCAAAGACTTTGAACTTGGAGGAGCTTTGCCTATTTTCGATCGACCTGAACTCTACAAAACAGGTTACCATAAAAAAAATCTATAGGAGAGGATACAAAGTTATTAGTGATTAATTTTCTTTGGGTTAGGTGGGACGTACGAAACAAGGCAAATGTTGGGGATAATATCATGTCCACTTTCTGAAAGTTAACTTTGATGAAGCTTAAATTGAAAGAGAAAAGAAAGGTGCATGTGGCTTCATTGTGAGAAATCATAGAGAGACTGAGTGATGCTCGGTGTAGAAAGAATCAATGTGGTGCATGCTATGCTAAATGCAGAGTCCTAAGCATGCCTTGCAACTGTTTATGCAGCAATTGACCAAGGTATATCTAAGATCGTTTTAGAGTCTGATTCATTGATTCTAGTAGAGACTCTCTAGTCATGTTCTTATGTTTTTTAGCTAATGGTGTCCTATTTAGAGAAGCTAAGTTTCTTATATCTATGAATTTTGTTCAGACTGACATTGTCCATGTACCATGCTCTTATAATAGGGGTGCTCATGATCTTGCTCGTATTGGTTTGAATTGGGACCCAAATCAATCTCATGTGCGGATCGATCCCCTCCTAGAGTTTGTAACATTTTTGGGAGATCATGATGCTAATGAACCTCCCCTAAAACAATAAGTGCAAATCTTGCTTTCAAAAAGAAAAAAAGTTTAGTGCTTTCAACGATTTATTAGTACGCGATTAATGGTGGGTACATGCATGGTTGTTTTTGTAGTCCAAAATGCTAGGCAGATTAACGGTGACATATTCATGATCAAAGTAATTTCGTATTTTATGATATTTCCGTTTCAATTTTGTATGGTCCTTGTACTGCAACAAAAAAAGATTTATAGATATACATACTGAAGTTTGTAAGATATAGGTGTTGGTATATTCATGGCTAAAGTTATTTTTCATTTAATGTAATTATTTCTTAATGTTACACGGAGTAGCGATTAATTGCTGGTATAAATGTTTTACTTTGGGACTTGCTATATTTCAGGTGCCTGAAATATAGTTTGTCTTCAGGCGATAGACAGCAGCCAACAGATTTGCATTTAGTGGTGCCAGTTCACAAGCAAACAAAACGTATTTGTACTAAACCTAAAACATACATCATATAGTCCTTAACGGGTCTGAAAACCCCCGTTAAGCTTGGTGGAGGTATACCGGATGAATCTACATGGACCTATTTCCTAGATTGAACAGTGAGCAAAAACACAGAAAAAGCAGAGAATTTGTCCCATCTGAACATGCAAGGGATCAAGCATGATAGCTGACAGCGTGGGCATGGTGTGGCTGCCTCCTCGCTCAGTTGCTCCTAGACTTGGTCTCTTGCTGCCCCAGGAACAGCGCGTCAGCATTGACGCCCCTGTAGTAGAGGTCGGGGTGCTGCTAAAACCCTTGCACATTTGTGTTAGTGCAACTATTACCTTTTGATAATGCAATTATACTTTACATGCATGCAGATATAAAAGCCTCACAATTAGAAAAGCTCACTAATGCATAAACAAGCACCCCATCTATGTTTTGTGGTGCCATTGATGCCTATATCTCAAGGCACACGTACCATATGTTATGTGGTGCCCTGTTCTGTTTCTTTGTTTTGGTTCTTTAGAGGATCAACACAATCTCCCTACCACTAGCTGCCTGCACTGCCATGGTCTTCTTGTTTGCAAGGTCTGAAAAGCAACTTATCAGTGCTCCTGATGGCATTAAAAAGTCAAATAAATAGGTTAGTAAACAAACAGATACCAGAGTGCTTGCAGCTTGGGCAAATTGTTTGATCAGGGAGGAGTAATTCTTCCTCATGATCTCACTGACTAGGGAATCCAGCTTGTGCATGTGAAGCCTGATGCAGGTACAGTTAACTAGTGTCTGATCTGTATTTACACAGAGACAAACCGAAAAAAAAATTGATCAGTGTTGGCACAAAGAAAATTAACAATTTACAATACTTTCTATACTCATGCATGTGTTGGGTATGTTGGCACAAATCACAATTAACAATTTACAATCTTTTTTCTATAGAAGGACAAAAACAAAAAATATTATGTGTTAAATCACAATAAATAAATTATAAATTTTTTCTCTATACAAGAACAAAGACAAAAATATTGTCTATGTTAGCATAAATCACAATAAATAGATTATATTTTTTTATAGAAATACAAGTTATTATAAATATGCTTCAAACAAGTAAATGCCAATTATACTCATGAGGTAAAATAAAAGTCCACATATTGCACATGCTCAGAACTACAATTGCGGTGTTAGATATTTGCAATTTACATCATGGCTGATTGCAATTAATCAACTTAATGTTTCATGATTTAATTTTCATGGACAAGACAAATTAACAGAAAAAGAACACTACAAATGTTAAAAGATGAGACTTTTAGAGTGAAAATTAGTAAGAAACAAATAGATCTTAAGATGCGAGTTTATTTCTTAAAAAGAATAGGGGAAATAACACTCCATTATGTTACAACAAAAGCACCATCTAAAGGATATAGGTTTTACAAATATACTGAATTGAGCATTGCCTTCACAAGATAACTAACACTTGAAGGCTCGAGACAACAAGGCAGTGTACAAGAACAAATGAAGATGCATATATGATAGATTGTACCTGATATCAACAGATGAAGTGATATAAACAAATGATATCAGTTCAGTCAGAAAACAATTCAATTATGTCATACTCATAATGCAGCGGTTCATACATAACAGAAACAACGCCAGTCAATGGAAGAGGTTGCACATCATGGCCACGGCTAGTAGCAACGTCCTATATGATCTGGGACTTAGAGCAGGTGTTTATGACTGTGCAATGTGCACATGGAGATATCCAGGTGCGGCAGTGGCAGGAAGCAGTCGGCAAGACTGACTAGTATTTGGACATTTTGAAGTACTGCTCTGCAGTGATCGACGGGAGGTACTAATAGGCATTGAGCAAGCAAGCCATGGAACCAACTAGCCCCCACCTGATCTAATCCTATTTAACCCATCAAAATTGATTCGTAGATGGATGAATCAAAAGACAATTCAAATCCCTATAGATCCACCTATGTACATACCTACAGAGTACAGACAACGAGAGAATCGTAGCTTGCCCGCTTTGATTCACGATTCTTCCATCGGTGGCTGTGGAAATTGATATGGCTTGTGAAGGCATCTCTCTCTTCCTCCTTTTTCTTCTGCAATACACAGAAAGGAAAAAATAGAGCACCATTAGCAACAGATCTACAGAGGTAGCGAACTGGACAGCGCTCGGCTGAGACAGCCACCACAGATCCGTGCCCAACCCCAGATCTGGGCCATCGCTCACCTTATCCCAGCTGGCGAGGAGAACTACCGCAGTGGTGTCGGCGACAGCGGGAGGGAGCACAGCTAGCTCCATGGGCTCTCTACTTCATACGAGCAGTCAAAATTGAAACCCAGGACATAATCGGAGGACAAATCACATAGAAAGGGTTGGGGAAATTAAAGCATCGCATCTGAAATGCGGGGAGGCGACGTGGGAAGGTAGATCTCGAGCTCTGGGAATGGAGGACGAGAGAGACGTTCGGATTTGGGAAGGCGGAGGTCGGAGGCGACGCAGGGGGCGGGGAGGTTGTTGGGAAAATCGTCACGGCGGCCGCATGGTTTGAGGAATATGAACAGTGTCCGCATCCGTTGTGGCCTTGTGTGTGTGTGTGGTGGTGGTGGGGGGTGTGGACGAAGAGAGTATATGATATACGTACGTAGTGTTGAATATTTAATTTGGAGTATATATCATTAATTCTCGACAGGTACATACCATACCATGTATACTTAGCTAGTTAGCTTTGCTGCAGATGAATATATATAAACACGTACACACATATGTAACACATCATCGTCTCTAGGGACAACGTATACATAGAACATTTCTTTGGAGGTTTACATATATAATAACATGTACTACAATATTACTATTACAATTTTTTGGCTACCTATATATAGTGATCAGTTTTACATATATAAGCCAAACTGTCTAAATTAGTTTCCAAACGATTTTTTATTTTTTTTTGCTCACCTGATAAACACAAACTGCTTGATGATTATAACGCTGATGGGTCGTAGATATACTTACGGGCCGGAAAAGGCCAGGTAGAGCTCGATATATCTGTCGTCACTCTCGATCACGTAGCACGCAGTATATATATGGTGTAATATATGTGCGTATGTATGGAACAGCACACGTACGTACAGAACTAGCACAAAGCTAGCTAGCCTTATACGTTGCGTTCGCTGTCGCGCCATGCATATGCATGCGTGCGTGCCCGGCCACGGCCTTGAGCTCATCATCATCAGACGCCGCCGCACCTGTAGGTGAACTTGCAGGAGTGGCCCACCTTGACGGTGTACTTGTGCTGCGGCTTGACGAGGAAGGGCGGCAGGCGGAGCAGCGCCTCGCACACGCAGTCCGGCTCCACCTCCTTCAGCCACCGGCAGCAGTCCCTGTACGCGCGGTGGTCGTCCTCGTCCTCGTCGTCGTTGTCATCGTCCTCGTCGTCGTCGTCGTCCTCCTCCTCCTCGTCGTCGTTGTCCTCATCTTCGTCCTCGTCCTCGCCCTCGCGCAGGTGGCCACGGCGGTGGCGGCGGCGGCGCCTGCTGCTAGAGCCGCGGCGGCGTCGTGCGCTGCCGCCGCCGCTGCGGGTGTGGTTTCCGTTGTTTCCCGCCACCGAGGAGTGGCTGGTGGTGCTGTTGTCGTCGTCGGTGGAGGCGTCCACCTCCGCCTCGACGGTGATCATAGAGGACGCGGCGGGTTGACTGGCGGACGCGGCGGGTTTGCTGACGCCGCCGCCGCTCTTCTTGTCCCGGTCACGGCGGCGGCGGCGGTCGCCGCCACCGCCGCCGCTGTCGTCATTGTCCTCGTCCTCGTCCTCGTCCTCGTCTTCGTCGTCGTCGTCGTCGTCGTCCTCATCGTCGTCTTCGTCGTCGTGATTGTGGTGGCGGTGCTCGGGGCTGGTGGGCGGCAGGATGGCGCAGGCCTGGCTGGCGATGGCGAACTGCGTGAGGCAGAACTTCTTGGTCTGCGCCTCGGCGGCGCGCGGCACGCTGAGGAACGGGAGCAGCAGGACCGCGGCGAGGATCGCCACGCGCAGCGCCGGGGCAGCCATGCCGAACACCGAAACCCCGCCCGGCCCGGTGGAGCCGGAGGGAGGCGGGGTATTAATCCTTCAATGCAAGATTAAAGAATGTAGCGATGGTGTTCGATGCATGGTAGATGAGTGCCGCGCGGCTTTATATATATATATGCATATGATATGCCTATGTTTATGCTTATGGATGTACCGACCGATCTCGTGCATCGGTGTGTGTGTGTGTGTGTGTGAGAGAGAGAGAGAGAGAGAGCTGTACATGTGTTACATGCATGCATGCATGACATCAGATGCATGTTTCTCTTTGCATGGCTGCTGGATTCGCGCTGGAATGGGAGTAGTAGGCGGGGAGAAGGTGATGAGTTGTAGTTGCTTCATGCTCGCCGTGTGATGCTTCCAACTTCCACTTCCACGGGCAATTGCATTGTCCAGTGAACACGATGAGCTCTTCTTCTTACTTCTTTATTAGGGATGATCTTTGTGTGACTTGCTTAGTTTACTGCACACTACCTATATCTTTGTATGGCATTGTGGCCTTGTGGGTGTAGGGGTTGACGTTGTCCGTTTATGGTGTGGTTATATGTGGTTCTCAATTTTTAGTTGTATTTGCATCTCTTTTGTTTTACCCAGGTTATATGTGGCCTCCTAAGGCCATGCATGTCCATGATCTTGTATTTTTTGTTTGCAAGCTATATCAACAGTATTATATTGTTTGTTCAATAAATAAACTTCCCCTGCTAAATGGATATTTCCTTCCCACAGGTATTGTTTGTTCAAATAAAATATGTCATTCCTTTCTCCCAAGTCATTCATGCGCTTGACATGGCAGGCTAAGGGCCTGTTTGGTTAGCCCTCACTAAAGTTTAGTCACTAAAGTACCAAACACCCCACTAAATTTTATTTTAGAGGTTACTAAAGTTTAGGGGTCTTTAGTGACTAAAGTGATTAAACTTTAATAATCTTTAGTAACTATAATCAAACATATGTCACTAAACTTTAGGGGCAAATAAACTCTAGGGATCACTAAATTTAAAGGGGCTAACCAAACAGGCCCTAAGACTTTTCCAAGACCATTGGATTTTATGATTATCTGGCGGCTCAAAGACTCATAGCAAATACAAAAAAGAGTCTTTGTCCTATGTGTCCCCGACGTGTGGATCCTCAGTCGTTATGTTTGTGCTTTTTCCATCACGCGACTATATTTTCCTCAGTCGTTATTTGCACAAGCATATTCGCTAGCTTCTTTCGACTTAAAGCGATGACCAAACCTAGTTTTGTCCGTTAAGAGTCAATATGTTATATCTATTTAGTAAAATGTTTAATTTTATCCCATCGGACACGCAAACAAATTATAAGTTTCAATAAATTATATTAGAGCAGGTAGAAGTAGAACCCTAAATGGTTCAGCTGATGTGTTAGACGCAATCAACAAGTACAAACCTTGGACCTCTTTTGAATAGTTCAAGTGAACTTTAACTTGAAAGTTCTGCGTCAGTTTGTCTTCACAATTAATTTCAAAATACGTAATTTATACATTCCAAATAAACTTAACGTATTGTATATACACCATAGTATTATGGGTCTCAGAATCACAAGTTCTCATGATGGAAGGAGAAGATGAGGGAAAACGAATTTTGTAGTTAGGAGCTGACCCAAAGTAGTGGCACTGGAGGCACAAGCCGTCACTTGGCTTGTTAGTTTCGGAATTAGAGCATTTTTCATGTAGCTGCACAAGGTGCCGCTACTCATTTTTTGGTCTAAGCTAGGTCCACCTCTGGTCTTATTGACTCTTAAGCTAGAAACCAAGGCCATACTTGACAGAGTTTCTTTATAACCGATTTCACGACCTCATGAGCCAAAGAAACCATGCATGTTACTCCCTCTGTCATAAAATAAATACACTTCTAGAGTTCAAGATTTGTCCAAAAATAAGTACACATTTACATAAAAGACAAAGTAGTCATATTCGTCTTTTTCCACTTTCTCATTTTTTGAGGTATAATGATTATATCTTTCTAGAGGTATAAATGTAATTTCGCATTAACCTTAACATCTTCATTCAAACTATAGAAATACACTTATATTGGGATGGAGGGAGTAAGTGGCTTCTTCCTAGAGCGGTAAGAAAAAATGGCTTCTCCCTCCTAAACTTCTCTGCAAAGCCTAATTGAACTCTAGCTACTTCGGTATGAATAGAACGCACCATACAGGAGAAGGAATTGCTGACTTTTTCTCTCTAGAAAGCGAACAAATTCCAGATGAAATTAATTCGATGATGTCCACCCCGGTGCTGCATCTCCATGTCACAACTCATGCATACCCCGTTAGCAATGCATGCAGAAGCTGATTAATTAATTTCAGTCCCTAGCTGATTAATCTATGGCTGGTTCGACAACCAACCATCGTCGATAAATTTGATGTCCACGAATCTTTGAACCTCCTCGGTCAAATGCAGCACACGGGACGCGTGAATATGGTTGTCTTGGCACGCCAAAGTGGCAATGCCAACGCAAGTATAAGGACTAGCTAGATTGTGCCAAAAAGGAAGGCTAAAAGATTCAAATGACCAGTTTAACACTTTAACATAATATAGTTGAGGGACGGAACAAGCATCGAGATAAATCTGAACGAGAAAGATTACTCTGCCAAAACATCTATCCCACCATGGTTTCCTTTCTAGATTGAATTTGAGTCGTCGACGAGCGAGACTAAATTTTGGGCAGTTGCAATTAAATCGTAGTAGAAACTAGTTGTACATTCCCAAACCCAGACCTCAGAAGAGCCAAACTGCTTCACAGTGTGTGACGACTCGGCTGCATTCGCCGGAAGAGCGTTGAGCCATATTTACGTCATCAAAAGGTGCCCAATAAAGTCTACAAGTACCCCAAAAAAATCATTGAATTTTGGCTATGTGCTCCACTGTCAAACTACAAACTAAATTATCATTAAAAAAAATTGATTGTTGGATGCAACAGGGTTACAGGAACGAAATACACAGCTATTTCGACAAGATGGTGGAATGCTAAGGTTAACAACATGGCTGACGAGCTGACGAGCCTCACACCCTTCAGACGACTGTCTGCTCCCGTTTCTGCATTTGCAGAACACTGCTACAGCTACATATGTACAGTGGGTGGGTTGCGTCTCTTATTTTCAAGAGACTTAATACTAAGCACATCAGTGAATGGAGACATTGACCAATGCTTCACAATTCACCAATGAAAAGAAAAATCTAGAAAAAATAATCAGAAAAAACATGTGTCAGATCAACAAGCAAAACGACAACAGTTGTGGCAAGTAAGGAGTAATATACCAAGTATATATAGTTTATAAAGGAGGAAATGTGTACCATAAATATTGCCACAACACCACCACCCAGTCCTAGCAACCAAGCACTACCAATCAGCCATGATCAGAGTTGAGTCGCGGGGTCCGATATCATTCTGAAATAATGCAAAAGAGAAATAGTATGTAGGAAACTTAGTGGGGGATGGTCTTATTCCACGCTTCACGAGTACCTTATCCCAAGTAAATTATGCATCTCAGAAATTAAATTTTTAGTTCCAACAAAACACTTCTGATACCAGTCATCAATGGTATCTATCATGATCACGTCTTCCATGCCCCCTCCAACCTGATTTCACAGCGGAGACTAGCATTCAGCTCGAAGTGTACAAACAACAAAAATAAGTGACTATTAAAACATTCTGAGTTTGTGATGATGGAAAATAATGATGAGAGCCTAAAGGACTGCCATCAGAGGGAAAAATGAAATAGAATACCTCCTTCATTGGAAACTGGAGGTTCCATTGAGTGTCTGGAATCAGGAGGGTAGTTGGATCTCCTATGAGGCATAGGCCACCCAGAACATGGACCTGGTGGAGGATCCAATGGTCGTCCACAGTGAAATTGGTTGCGCGGCGCTTCAAAGTGATCTGGACATGGGGGTGGGGGGCCTGAATGATTGTAGAAGATAGTGCAATGAGTGATAAATAGCATCAACTGCATGATGCATGAAAGGAATCGGATCAAGTGGATACTGATAAGGAGCAAAACTGGCTAAACATAAATGTTTAATTCATGAAAAACACAAGTAATCCGGTATTTCAGAAAAACTCTTCATAAATAAACAGGACCAGTTGGATGCAAAACTTAATGTTGCATAGGGCATAGGCAGAAAGAGGAGGAGGAGGAGGAGGGAAGGGGGATACCTGGTGGAAAGAATGGGGGAAACCTTCCAGCATCCATAACTTCATGGTGCATTTGCCCCCTATCATGAAAGTGGTGCCATCTATCATCGAAGCGATGCATTCCATCATCAAAGTAATGCCCTCCACCATCAAAGCGATGCCCCCTATCATCAAAGTGATGTCCTCTATCATCAAAGTAAGGTCTTCTATCATATCCATGGTGTCCTCTATCATGTCCGCCATACTGATATCTCTCAGGATAGGAAGGGCCCGAAGGGCCACAATTCCAAGGATGTGCTCTCTGCTCTGGTTCAGGTGGACATGGGAACTGATTCGGACCTGGTGGGTGTGGCGGTGGCTGTAAATGGTATCCACTATTCGGCAGTGTTGGTGGTGGTTGGTGATAGTTATTTCCATGATGTGGCACTGAGGGCCCACATAAGCTACCATGGGCCCCAGAAGGATGGAATGTTGCAATAGGCTGTGGTGGTGGTGGTGGCGGCGGCGGCAGTGGCGGTTGATATATCTGATTAGTATGTCCTGCATATCCAGAATTGTATGGTACTGGAGGCTGCGAAGAAGCTATACATGCATCCACGTTGCCTCGATTGTTTGCAGCAGAATAAGGATGTTGGCCTTCAACATTCTGCAAAGAACATCAGAGTAACTATACTCACAACAAAAAAAAAAAAATCAGAGCAGTTTTCCTGCAGAAACAAAATAAGAGCTACATACATAGTTGGCTCCTGGATGGTGTTGCTCAACACAATCAGCTGCCATAGGCAATGTGCCTTGCACCTGAGAATCTTGAGACACAAGACACGATGGACGTGGTAATGGTGGCGGTGATGATGGCAATGGGGGAGGGGATGGAGCTTTGTCATCAGGTAGTGGCGGAACGGAACTGAGATGCTGAGCAGTTCCTATAGAAGCACAGTTATTAGTCAGATCTTCTTGACATCCAGTACTGGCTTCAGCTCCAGATGAGGGTGCTGCATCCTCCATCTCAAGTTCACCATCCACTTCTTCCAATAGGAGTTGATGCTTTGTCACATGCAATTGGCATGCCTCTTGTTCATTAGCACCAGTAACTTCATGTTCAGGAGTAAGACCTTCAAAGCTCCTCTCCTCAGAGGACCTCCCATCCTCATCTTCAAGTAGTTTCGTGCAAATTAAATTTTGAAGATGAAGACCAGCGTTGCTGTGAAGAATAATCAATCATATAAATGTGGGGCATGATGAACAGATAGTTTTAAGTACAAAACAATGGTACAGCAGTTCAGCATGCATAAACACAGTTTGTTACATGTGCTAAGTGAGACCACAGACCACACTTAAATACAGATCCAAATTTTTGTTGACAATTTGACATTTCATATTTTATTCAGTCATATAAGCAACAACACTAGTCAGCAGTCATTCAGATAACCTCAAAGTATCATCATGAGTCATGACTATTTATTTGTCCTTGAAACTTTTTCATCATTTCTTGAAAGATTATCTAGTATTGATAATACTTTCACTCATTTGCTACAATCTGACAGATCCCAAACATACAAGCACTGATATTGTATAGCAGACAGTTCCAATAATGCCAATTTGGATTGAAGGAAAACAGAAACACTTTACCTACTGGCTACAATGATGATATGCTATCAGCACCAACTCATGCACATACTAACATTTTTTCCCTTTTGCAAATTATGTAAGATAACCAAACCAACCCAAAATCATAAATATGCAGAATATTTTGTGTGCAATAGCAATAAACAGCATAAACAAGCCTCAGCAGTACACTCATTTTAACCTTAGAAATGGGTTCTTATTCAAAAAGTAGAGGCCTACCTTCCATACTCATCAACAAAAAATGCCTCATCATCCCGCAAAGGGTCATTCAGAGCTCTCTCTGTACCAGAAGGACGGTGAGAGCTTCCAAATGACGCATCATTAAGAGCTTCAAGCTCTTTAATATGGTGGCGAATGATGTACTCTGAAAGGGTTTTTCTCTCAAGCCAGAGCCTCAAAACCTAATCACCAAGAAACGAAGTGTGTGAAAGAAATGTGAAAGAGCGTTAAACTTATCGTATTCTTTAATCAGGTACTGAAATCACTCGCCTTAAGACACTGCCTCCGATTCTCCCAAGCAGAATTTCCAGGTGGTGCAGAAGCATATATAATCCGTGGCAAGACTGCTTGGATGAGAGAAGGATAGGCACCACCAGGTCCACCTACATGATTCATATGGCAGTAGCTTAGTATATTTAAATCTGCCCATTTCCATGAAATAAATTTAAAAACATTATGCACATACCTTTCTGATTGCGACAGTATCTGATTATGGAATCGACAAGGAAGAACAGATCGACCCTTTTATATAAATTACTTTCCTTTTCCAGGTGTTCAATAATAATATCCATTACCTAGATTATTTTGTTAAAAAAAGAACATAATCAAATCACATCTGCATCACACAACTTAAAACTAATTGATTGGTCCAATGGCTATAAAAAGGGTATAATGCAGCAAAAGCTGTTACTGTGCTCAAATAAAAAACCTGAAAACTTTTAATCTAGTGAAGATTGTGCCATAGTAGTTAACTAGTTAACATAGCGTACCCACTAATTTCTAGCTTGTAAATAGCATGTTATGTCATATATACAAAGGCCACAAGTTGATATACAGGAAATTATGGTGAACAAAACAGCTATGGTGGCCATATTTCTATGATGAACAAAATCAGCCTTTGGCATGAAAGTTAATCTGTAATGGGAAACTAGGCGTGAGTTGATATCATCACAATCAGGGGCTTCAGATGAATAACTTAACCTTATCAAGCTACCAGTACCAGATGTATAAATACAAGCAAGTTAACAGTAATAATAAAACCAAGATAATTAATCTAAGATAAACCACAGTGAAACAGCCTTTAAAATTAAGGTAAAGAGTTTGCAAAGCCTAACCTCCCCAGCAATGCCATGCTTAGCACAGTCCAGTGCAAGACGTGTTGCACGAGATATACTTTCTTTTGTTCGTGTTAGTGTACCAACACAAGCTTCAAACGCCCTCCGTGATGAATGGGCTTCATTACAACCTACTAATTTGGTCAAGCCTTCGGGTTGCAGATTATCAAAAGGAATCTCAACGCTATCTTGTTCAGTATGAACCCTATCTGATGCAGACCTTATCGAATGATTTGAAGGTGAACACCAGCTACTTGATCCTTCTTTGAGTGAAGGTATATTCACCAAAGGTTCTGAAGCAAATTTTGAATCTAGAGAACTGTCCATGAATGAATTTGATTGAGAGAATATATGAGCATGTCCATCAGCAACTAGTTCTTCTGTAGGCATTGAATCTGAAGATAAGCTATTATCCTTTAGGTTTATTCTGTGGTCAAGGTCGTCCAGTGCAATAACTGAAGAACTATGCCTACAAGATTAAACATCGAAACTATTATTAACTATGTCAACATGATTATGAACATAAGACTTGAGAAGAAGTGAAGAACTTAGTAAGTTACAAGCATATGGCTCCTAAGATTTGCAGTAAAATAATTAATGCAAGAACATGTAATGCCAGTAGACAAATATGCCTACATAACAAACAAATTGAAGGTTCGTTTTTTCATATTAAATAGAAAACTTACATTTCAAATGCTCTGGTTCTTGTGTCAGAATGAATGCATGGAACTTTAGAAACCAAAGAAGACGCACTTGTACTGTCACGCACACTAACTACTGATTTATCTAAAACAGCGCCAACATGCGGCACAGGATCACAGCTGCCGCTAGTATACGACACAATAGCATTTGCTCGGCTAATTGGCTCAGAAGATACATCTATAGTTTTGCCAAAACCATTAGTAGAGCCTTCGATGGATTCCATAGGCTTATTTCCACTTGCGTTACACGAAGGTAGTTGATCAAACTTAGAAGCAAAGCCAGGCTCTTCCAATTTCATGGAACAGGCTGTACCATTTACACAGTCATTGCTACCAATCCCAGTATGTACAACCAAATCAGGTACATTTTCACTGTCTATGCAGGTTTCTTCAGAAACTTTGTCCTTTGGTACACTGTCACTGAAATCAGTTCTCAAATCCAAAGAAACAGGAAGGAGGGCATCCTTGTTCAACATGACAGCTTCTGTGATAAGCTTTTGGCCAGTTGGGGCATCTAAAGAAAGCACAGTCAAAGATACCTTGGGGCTTTTAGCCATTGCAGATTTGGGACTTTCAACAAGTGAATCTGCAGAGTTTTTAGGAGGGGACTTCTCTGTTGAAGCAGTGCAGCCTTCCAGGGTAAACTCCTTTGACTTTGTAACTTCAGACAAAGTACTCACAGTCTCAGAAGCATTAACAGACATAGCTTCTAAGAGACGATGAAGGCGTTTTGATGGAGGCAAAGCAGCTTCTACATCCAATGTCATAACCATTGGATGCTCTTCTTTATTATTCATACAAGAATTCTGAACTTCTCTTGGCAGGTCAGTATAATTTGTTTTGGGTGAAGCATCTAAGCCAGGAGGTACATCATGAGCTGATTGATCCATCCCAGATATGGCAGAAGTTGCATGCTTATTACATGGATCAAGTTTAGCTGGCTCTGCTTTGTCAGAAGAATGGCCAGGCTCATCAACCATGGCATTCTCCAGTGGAGACCTTTCCATTCGGACTCTTGCCCTTTTGACCAATGGCAAGTGCTCATCTCCATCTGATCTGTTAATTTCATTTCTTAAATTGGGAGAATATACAAGATCTCCATTTGACTTAGGCTGCAATGCCCTATCCATATTTTTTAGCTCACTACTGACAGGATTATTAGCACGACAAGTGTTTGCCCTTCTTTTTCTTTTAAAAGTTCGGGTAGTGTTCATGGGAAGATCAACTGTTCCATTCACTTTGACTTCTTTATCCCTGACTACAGTTTTAGACACTTCATTACTAAAAGTGCATTGTACACTATCTATGATAGTACATGGGCCTTTATCATCATTACTGGCCCCAGAGGCCACAAGTTGACTGCAGGTTCCTCGACTTGGATGTGACAAGACTGCTTCCTTTGTAGCAGAAACAGAACACAGGCTTGGTTTATCATCCTCAATGCACTTACGGTGAGCAGAATCTTCTTGTTTGTGACCAGGAATCAAATCAACAGAAGGCAGATTAGCACCATTCATCAGACCACCAGAATCCAGATTTGTTCTTAATTCAGCGCCTAATGAACTTCTTGATCTCCATGATGATGCAAAATTACCATGTGTGCAAGAATTTTGTTTCTGTGATTTTTTTGTCTTTCTTTGAGCATGAACTAGCATGCAAAGGAGAATGCTTACTCTCATAAAGGACAGATGACTTTTCAATAGGGCCGCCATCTGCAGAATCCACAACACAATGCTCCCCCTCCATTGTGTTGATAATAGACCGAGGAGTACCTACCATGCTGTGATCCATGCAAGAAGTGGGACAATCCTCCATTTTCTTGTCATTGCTTGGATTAGAACCATCATCAGGACCTTCTGTATCCAAACCACTGCTGTCATTGACATGATTCTCGACATCTATCTTCAAATTATTTTCCGTAAAGCCACTCTTATTATTATTATGATTATTAATGTCTTTCTTGTCTTCCTTTAAAGAATCATAAATCTCAACTATTTCCTTAACTGCTCGGACAAAATCTGCTCCTTTCCCATGTCGCTTAACAAGTAGAGATTTTTTTCTTCTCTTCGGTGAATGCCTCAAGGTCAGCATAGTTGCACAAAGCACTACAATATGATTGAAAAGATTCATGTTAGAAAAAGCATTGCACTACAATATGATTTACTAGGCTCCTACTGACATGTAAGGCTAAAAATAAATAAATCCTAAAAGTCTGTAATGATATTATATGTTCCTTATCTCAACTAAAAATAAGGAAATCCAAATAAAATCTTAGACAAGGTTAAACTAATTGCTTGAGAGAGTGATTCAGTTATAGGGCTTACCCTAGAAGGGTAGCAATATTGTCATAGTTACATGGGCCTCATGGGCCTAGACACATTATACTCCAACACCCCCCGCAGTCTGAACTACCGGCGCAGCGGAGTTTCAAGACTGGGCACGAAAAGAAGCACAACACAGGAGCCTCCACAGACTCAACTAGCCACTAGTGATGTTGAGGCTGGAGCGAAACTCGGAGAAGGTCGAGGACGGGAGGCCCTTGGTGAAGATGTCAGCGAACTGGGAGGTGGTCGGGACGTGGAGAACCCGAACATCGCCGATGGCCACCCGGTCACGGACAAAGTGGAGGTCGATCTCCACATGCTTGGTCCGCTGGTGCTGAACGGGGTTGGTGGAGAGGTACACGGCACTGACGTTGTCGCAGTAGATCAGCGTGCTCCGGGTCAGGGGACTGTGGAGCTCACCCAAGAGCTGCCGGAGCTAGGAGGCCTCAGCCACGCCGTTAGCAACAGCGCGGTACTCCGCCTCGGCACTGGATCGGGAGACCACCGGCTGGCGCTTGGACGACCAGGACACCAGGTT
The DNA here is from genome assembly GCA_009763385.1 of Coix lacryma-jobi var. lacryma-jobi. Lineage (NCBI taxonomy): Eukaryota > Viridiplantae > Streptophyta > Magnoliopsida > Poales > Poaceae > Coix > Coix lacryma-jobi. Next base: position 5,132,551 of record CM019825.1, on the reverse strand, counting down.
GCCGTCGAGGAAGACAGCATAGCCGGAGGTGGACCGGCGAGTGTCCGGACACCCGGCCCAGTCAGCGTCGGTGTAGACGACGAGCTCGGTGGAGGCAGACCGGTGGAGAAACAGGCCGTAGTCGATGGTGCCGCGGAGGTAGCGGAGGAGGCGCTTGAGGGCCGTGAGGTGAGGCTCGCGCGGATCATGCATATGAAGGCAAACCTGCTGAACTGCATATGTGATGTCCGGGCGGGTGAAGGTGAGGTACTGAAGCGCCCGCAAGACTCCTGTACGCGGTAGGGTCAGTGACTGTGGCGCCCTCGGTCTCTGACAACTTGGCCTGAGTGTCAACAGGGGTGGAGCAGGGCTTGCAGTCAGTCATCCCAGCTCGCTCCAGGATATCAAGAGTATACTGCCGCTGGTGAAGAAGAAGACCCCCGGGACGAGGCTCAACGGTGACCCCGAGGAAGTGATGGAGCACACCGAGGTCCTTCATCGCGAACTCCTGCTGAAGAGAGGTGATGATCCGCTGCAGTAGTGTCGGGCTGGAAGCGGTGAGCACAATGTCATCAACATAGAGCAGCAGATAGGCAGTCTCCCCACCGTGGTGGTAGATGAACAGCGAAGTGTCTGACTTGGCCTCCACAAACCCCAGAGTGAGCAGGAATGTAGCAAAACGAGAGTACCACGCCCGAGGGGCCTGCTTGAGGCCGTAGAGTGACTTGTTGAGGCGGCAGACCAGATCAGGGCGAGTAGAGTCAGCAAAGCCCGTCGGCTGACTGCAGTAGACTGTCTCAGCAAGTGTCCCGTGGAGAAAAGCATTCTTGACGTGAACCGTGCGGACTGTAGCCGGCTTCACCATGGGACTGAACGTCTCATCATAGTCAACTCCAGGCCGCTGAGTGAAACCCCGGGGAACGTGGCCGCCGGACCGGCGCACGGCGCAGGGTCCGGCGTGGCTCCAGAGGGCGGGAAGCCGGGCAGTAGCCCGGCGGAGGGCGCGGTGGGGCAGCCCCGGAGTACGTCGAGCCGGGGCACGGGCCCGGCGGGGGACGCGGGAGAGCAGGAGAGCCGGGGCATGAGCCCGACGGAGCGCGTGGTGGAGGACCTGCAGGGTAAAACAGTAAAGGTGGCTGGACCACCGCGTCAGTGGGAAACAAGGAGGAGAGGTCAAGGTCGGAGGTGGGAGGTGGGTGGAGGTGGGAGGAGAGGTGGTGGTGGAGAGAAGGGAAGTCGGCCTCGTCGAACACAACATGCCGGGAAATGAGGACGCGACGAGAGGAGAGGTCAAAACAACGGTACCCCTTGTGGTCCGGGGAGTACCCGAGGAAGACACACCGAGTCGACCCGGGAGCCTGAGGAGCAGTGGCAGTGGTGTTAGGGTAACACGCACACCCGAAGACACGGAGGTGGTCGTAACGAGGAGGGGTACCGAAGAGGGCGTGGTGAGGAGTGGGAGCAGGACAGGCAGCGGAAGGTAAACAGTTGAGGAGATATGTGGAGGTGTGAAGACCCTCGGCCCAGAAGCGGGCAGGAAGAGAGGCCTGCAAGAGGAGGGTGCGAAAGGTGTCATTGGTCGTGCGAATCATGCGCTCGGCCTTGCCGTTCTGTGAGGAGGTGTAGGGACACGACATGCGCAACTGCATGCCGTGAGAGAGGAAGAAGGCACGAGACGTGGAGTTATCGAACTCACGCCCGTTGTCACACTGAATGGCCTTGATGGTGAGGCCGAACTGAGTGGACACCCAGGCAAAGAAGTGGAGTAGCGTGGAGAAAGTGTCAGACTTGGCACGAAGAGGAAAAGTCCAGGAATAGTGAGAGAAATCATCCACCAACACAAGATAGTATTTATAGCCAGAAATGCTAGGGACAGGGGATGTCCATAGATCGCAATGGACAAGGTCAAAGATATGGGTCACATGAGAAGAAGAAGTAGGAAAAGGAAGACGAACATGTCGGCCCAGTTGGCACGCATGACACAAATGCTCATCACGAGCTCGAGTACATGGTATGGCAGAGCTACGAGTAAGCTGGGTCAAGGCATCGCGGCCAGGGTGACCAAGGCGACGGTGCCAAGTAGTAGAGGGAGGTGGTGGTGGCGAAAGCAGCTGATGGAGTGGGAGGCGAAGACCATGGAGCGGAGAAGGAAACCGAAGAGTGTAAAGAGGCCCCGTGCTGTCACAGCGGAGAAGGGGACGCTGGGAGGCCAAGTCCTTTACAGTGAGACCAGAAGGGTCGAATTCAACTCTACAGGAGTTGTCAGCTGTGAAACGGCGAATAGAAAGGAGGTTGTGAACCATATTGGGAGCAACAAGGACATCGGAAGAAGAAAGGAGTCATGAGTGTTAGCGGCACCCACGGACGTGACCGGAAGGCAAGAGCCATTCGCGACCATGATGGACGAAGGGTGAGTCGAAGAGGGAGGGGTGAACGGAAGAGAGAAGACCAGGGTGGGGGAGTGGTGTGGTAGGTGGCTCCCGAGTCAGCGATCCAGTCGGAACTGACTGGCGGTGTGAGGCCCAGGGTGCTGAAAGAGGAGGCCGAGGCCGTCGGATCCCAACCGACAGGCCCCGGTAGGATTCCGGGAGGTGGAGTCCACAGCGACGGGAATGGTGTAACGCCCGGGACAGCCCCAGCAAACATGGCTGCTGGTGTGTGGGTGGGGCGGAACTCGCCGCCGGCCGACTGGAAGGGCGGCATGGAGATGTGCCCGGGCCATGGATTGTTGAAGGAGGGATAGGGGGCACCCCAGGTAGCCGGTGTCCGCCCACTTTCGCCCCCACTCCCGCTCAGAGGGAGACCAAGGAGAGACGACGGTGGCGGAGGCGACGGTAGGGGACGCGAGGACCCGGGGAAGGTGGCACTAGGAGGCATCCACCAGGCAGCAGGGAAGCTGGGAGGGGCGCCCAGAGTGCCAGCCTCGCCCAGGGAGGAGCTGTCGCCGGAAAAGGAGGCGGAGAAGGTGGGAGCTGTGGCGGCTGCAGCGGCGCCAGCCACAACAGCAGCGCCAGAGGGTGGAGGAGGAGCTGGCAGAGGGGGCGGCCAGCCCGCTTGGCCAGGCAGGCGGCCCGCACCGGCAGAGGGCGCACCGAAGGGCAGCCCGGCGGCAGCGCTCACAGCAGCAGTTGCTGCACCAGCTGCCGTGGGCAGGCCGATGCACGAGTGGAAGAGGAGCGGAGGAGCGGCCTCCATGGCGGTGGCTGTGCCAGCAGCCACCACCGGCAGCAGGTGGCGGAGGGAGGGGCGGCGACCCGCGCGGGCGGGTCTGGGTGCCGGGGAAGAACCCGCCGGCAGAGGAGGCCGAGGAAACGCGCCGTGGTGGTCGCCGGCGCCGGATACAGGCCGCCGAGCGCGCCGGAAAGGGTGCCGACATCGGGAAGGTGGCTGCCAGCGTTTGCTGGGCGTGCGCCCCAGGAGGAAGGGGGAGCAGGGAGGAGGAGGAGGGAGGACGGCCGCCGGCTATGGTGGTGGTTGCGGCTGCGGCGTCCGCGCCTCGTTCCGCGGCGCCCGCAGCGGTTCCAGCGCGGCGGCTCGCGCGCGGCCCGCGGCGGCTCGTTGCGGCGCCCGCGGCTCCACGTCAGCGGCGCCCAAGGCGGGGCCCGCAGCTCCAGCGGCGGCGGCGGCTCGCGCGGCGCCCGCGACGCCCGCGCGGCGATGCAGCGCCCGCGCGGCGGCGGCAGCTCGAGCGGCGCTCGCAGTGGTGCCTGCGGCGCCCGCGGAGGAGGGGGAGGAGGGAGGATGGCCGCCGGCCATGACTGGGGCGGCGGCGGCTGCAGCTGGAGAGGGTGGGAGGGAGAGAAACCCTAGCTCGATACCATGCTTGAGAGAGTGATTCAGTTATAGGGCTTACCCTAGAAGGGTAGCAATATTGTCATAGTTACATGGGCCTAGACACATTATACTCCAACACTAATTTACTAGGATCCTACCAACATGTAAACCTATAAATAAATAAATCCTAAAAGTTTGTAATTTACTAGGATCCTACCAATTTCATGTAATGACAGGGCCAACAGTCAAATTATTATACATCTTAAGAAAAGAGATATCTGGTCCAAGCAAACAATTTATATGGGATGAAGAGGAACATATATAGAATATTAATCAAAAAGGAAAATCTTAAATTCAAAGTGATACTCACATCTCTTTAGTTCCATAAAAGTAGACCAGCAACTTCTTTTTAGCTACAATAAACTTCTTTTTAGCTGCAGGAAGGTTCCATTGATCTGGTTCAGTTATCTGTGACAGTATGGGAATTCAGGGACTGAGATCCTCAACACGGATATTTTCAGTTTCAAATCTACAACCACGCGCATCAAGAGTAAAAAAAAAGCTATACGTGCATCTCCAAGAGTAAAAAAAAGCTATGAGTGCATAAATAGAGGTGGAGATTATTAGAGGCAGCTTTGCCCAGGAAATCTCAGTTTAATGGCATGGTTATGTGAAGTAAGACTATTAAATATGCCATTATACCGTACAGATGAAAAACAAAGTGGTTTACTGAAATAGCACCAAAAGAACTTCTGAGAGCTTTGCCGGCAGAGATAAAGAAATACTCTCTCCGTCCATCTTTGATCAGCGCCTAAGTGTGTTTGTCTCGGGTGGACGCACTTGGCTCTTCGGGTGGGTCGCTAGCGAATTTCTAGCTTCACTGTGTGTCGGGGGTCCATAAAAGGGGTACCCCCAATCAACGCAAAACAAATAGGTTAAACCTAGAACACCAATTAATAACAAACCTAGCAAGTCTAGCCTTCTAAGAAGCCAACCCATCGAGGGCTACAACGCCGGCCCATCACCAGGGAGCCCAGGGCCGCCGAAGCCTTACTGTCCGCCTCATGGCATCCTACCCTCGAGCCCCGGCGCATAAGCCTCGAGCCCTGCACCGCTCCTCGAGCCCACTACAGCCGTACACTGTTTCTCGAGACCCCACGCGGGGACCTCGAGCCTCTCTAGCATGGTATAAACCACCCCTCGAGACACATCACGCCTCCCTCGAGCGGCCAGACATCGGATACCAATCCCATGCCGCGCATTTAATGCGTCCACCCACTCCGGTCACGTCCTCAGCAATCCGACGTGTGCCACAGTGAACCAGGGCAGAGTCAAATCTCGTTTTCACCACAAGCATGGGCAAAAAGGCGCCAGTACAGCACTATTCGGCCATATCCTGCACTGTTGCACGCTCGAGTCACGACTCAAGGCCCGGCAACCCGCCGTGCGACCGGGCTTTCCGGGACTTGCCCATACCTGTAGAGGCTTGAACCCCCCGCAGGCGCCACCTCGAGGCCGCCCTCGGCGCCCCTCGAGCCCTGACTACTTTCACGCTATTGGAGGACAGGTACCCAAGACCCGGAGGGACCCCGCCGTGTCCTGTACATGCCGAATGGGTGCGTACGGCCTCCACGTCGCCCACGCCTCACCGTCCGCGCCCGGGATGGAGGCCACGCTCTTCCAAGGACGCCTCAACAGCAACCCCACGTTGGCTATAGTGACCTCGACAAGACAGAATTCCTACCCTTCGCCATATCAAGCGCTGTACATGTCGATCTTGTGTAAACCCTGGCCTCCTCTTGTTCTATAAAAGGGGACGCCAGGGCCCTTCGCGCACAAGAGACAACGCACGAGTCTACGATTACACGCTCTCGCACACGAGTCCACCAACACACACTCGAGTCCGGACTCCGGTCCACGCTCGTTGAGCTTGTATCGCCCCTGTACAAGCACTTAGGTGCAAGTAATACAAGAACCTCCTCCCCCGCTGGACGTAGGGCCTTCTTTGCCCGAACCAGGATAAATCCTTGTGTCATCTTGCATCACCATCCAGGAAGAGAGCACGCGATCATATTACTCGTTGGTGTCATACCCCCGGGTTCGAAACACCGACAGTTGGCGCGCCAGGTAGGGGGCTTCGTGTGTCGGAGTCGATTTCTCGCTGTTTTCAGGATGGCTTCTCCCCCTCCTCCGTTCTCTGCTGGTGCCGTCGTCTGGTTCGGGAGCCTTGAGTTCTTGGCCACCGGCAGCGGCAACGAGCTGACTTTGCTCTCCACGGGGAGCCCGAGCGGAGGGCGCGTCACGCCACCCCGCGCGGGGAGCGTGGCGCGTCGCCCGCACCACACGCGTCGCCACCTCGTGAGCGGCGCCGTCGTCATCATCGCCACCAGGCACAGGCGGTGCCCGCAGCGTACACCCACTTCCCGCGGCCGGCGCAGAGCCCCCAAGGGGAAACCTGCTCGGCGTGCGGCCGGAGACTTCCAGGGCGCACGCGCGCTCCCCCAGCGAGTTCGCGTTCGTCATGCGCATGGACCAGGAGCCTGGCCAGAGGCCCCCGAGCCGTGCTCCGTCGACACCACCTGGCTTCCTCCCGCACAGGGTGTACCGCGCTCGACGCCAGCAGTGCCCGTTCAGCCTCAACAACTCCACAGTTGTCTAAGCCCACCACCTCGACGAGCGCCGTCGGGACCGAGCGGCGGCGGAGCAGGAGGAACGTCCGGGCGTGCTCCTACGAGCCACCGCCGACCTGGAGATCGTCTACCCCGCGCACGTCGACGCGGCTTCTCGGGGTCGTCGAGCCACCCGGCGAGCCACCGTCGGAGAGTGGTACCGCGAGCTGCGGTCCCAGCACGAGCCAGGGCGGCGCGTCACCAACAGCTCCGACTCCGACGAGTACGACTACCACGACCCTGACCTCTGGGACCCCACCAGGGAATGCTTCCAGCTCGAGGGGGTCGTGAGCGACACCGAGGACCACGGCGACGACAAAAGGCCGACGCTCAACCTCGAAGAGCCCGGAGACGTGGCTGCGGCAGGCGGATCACGCGTTCAGGGGAGGAACGAACCACCGGCACCGGCTGCACCATCTCGGCACAGTGACGACCGGGCGGCGCAGCTCGCACAGCTGCGGGAGGCCATCGCCAAGGCTGAGGAGGACCGACAACGCCTGTTGCAGCTCGAGAAAACCCTAGTGCAGGAACAAGCCCAACCTCGAGGCGCCGCGTTCGTGGCCGCGCTCGAGAGGTCCACCGCAGATCCTCGAGGACGGGGCACCAGCACGCCCCGAGGTGCGTTTCCCGCGAGCCGGACAGAACGTTGGTGGCGGCCGCAATGCTGCTCCGCGATCTACCGCCGCTCAACCCTGACGCCATGGCGATGTCTCCGCCCCTGATCCTGCAGGGCCGAGCTCCGCTCGGCAAGGCTCTGGGGAAGCCAACCCCGCCCCATGCCGCCATGCTCGGGGAAATGAAGAACCTCCTCGAGGCAGCCGGTGCAGAGGCGAGAGCTCAGCCTCGCGAGGCGCGGGGCGGCTCGAGAAGAAGCCAGCAGACGCGCCCCCGAAACGAGCGGGAGATGTCCGTCCACCAGCCGGACGCCCCTCGAGCCGGCCAGTCCGGGAACGGATCGTCGACAACAGGCCACCTCGAGATGCCAATGACGCCCGCAACGACATCAACCGACGGCGCAAGGACAAAGGGGCCGAGGAGCGTGGCTATAACGCCCACCGACCAACATCGTGAAGTATGACGGGGAGGTCGAGCCCAAGCTATGGCTCTCCGACTTCCGCCTGGGCTGCCAACTGGGCGGAGCGAAGAGCGACGACCGCGTGATCATACGCCAGCTCCCGCTCTACCTCTCGGACACCGCCCATCGGTGGCTCTAGGGGCTCCCGCCGGATCGGATCCACGACTGGGCCGACCTAGTCAGGGTCTTCGACGGGAATTTAAGGGAACTTGCGTCCGCCCAGGCAACCCCTGGGATCTACGACGTTGCAGGCAGACAGCGGACGAGCCCCTCCGCGACTTCGCTCGGCGATTCTCGAAGTAGCGCCTCGAGCTCCCCCATGTGCCTGATGAGGATGTCATCTCAGCGTTCCTCGCAGGCACGACCTGCCAGGAGCTGGTCCACGAGCTAGGGCGCTACCGTCCCAGGACGGTCGAGGACCTGATGGATCGTGTCACCAGCTTTGCCTCAGGCGACGAGGCAGTGGGGGCCTTCTTTGGCCGATCCACGGACAAAGGTAAGGCGGTGGCCGCGCCGGAGGGCTCGAGCAAGGGCAACGACGACAAGAACCGCAACAACAACAACAAAAAGAAGAGGAACAAAGGCAAAGGTCAGAAGGCGAAGCGCGACGCCGATGATGACGACGACGAAGAGGTGCTCGCAGGCGCCCTCGAGCACAAGAAGCCTCGAGGCCCCCCTGACGGGGCTGTCTTCGACACAATGCTCGAGGATCCCTGTCCTTATCACAAGGGTCCCGAATCACAAGTTGAAGGACTGTCGATGATGAAGAGCTTCTACTCCAAGCTCAGCGACAAGAAAGAAGACGTGCCTAAGGGCAAGGACAATAATCGACGCGGCGACGGGGACGCGGACGACAACTTCCCCCCGGTGGGCGACTTCTACATGATCTACGGGGGGCCAACCGTCGGGCTCTCAGCTCGAGAGAGAAAGGAGCGCCGGGAGATCTTTGCACTCTACCACGACGCCCCCCGGTATCTTGACTGGTCTGATGCGCCGATCACATTCGACCGTGACGACCATCGGACCGTGTCGTAAATCCGGGGGCGTACCCCTCGTCGTCGACCCGTCATCATCGACGTGCGGTTCTCCAAGGTGTTGATGGATGGGGGCTCGAGCCTCAACATCATATACCTCGAGACCCTCGACCTCTGGGGATTTCGAGGGACCAGCTCCGACCCAGCGTCGGGGGGTTCCATGGAGTCGTACCAGGAAAGAAGGCACACCCCCTCGGGCGCATCGACCTACCTGTTTGCTTTGGCACGCCGGCTAACTTCCGCCGGGAAACGCTCACCTTCGAGGTGGTTGGGTTCCAAGGGACCTACCACGCCATCATCGGCAGGCCAGGCTACGCCAAGTTCATGGCGGTCCCCAACTACACGTACTTAAAGCTCAAGATGCCGGGGCCGAAAGGGGTCATCACCATCGACACCTCCTACGAGCACGCGTACCACTGCGACGTGGAGTGTGTCGAACGTGGGGAGGCCAACGTCCACCTCGACTCGCTCGAGGCCCTAGCAGCCCTGGCCACCGAGGAGGCCCCTGAAGCAAAGCGCCACGCTGGCACCTTCGAGCCGGCGGAGCACACCAAGCAGATACCCGTCGACCCGTCCTCGACGAGCAAGACGCTGGCCATCAGCGCCAGCCTCGAGCCTAAATAGGAAGCAGTGCTCGTCGACTTTCTCCGCGCGAACATCGACATGTTTGCGTGGAGCCCCTCGGACATGCCAGGCATACCGAGGGGAGTCGCCGAGCACGCCTTGGAGATCCAGGCCGGGTCCAGACCGGTGAGTGAGCAGCGCCTGCGCCGCTTCGACGAAGAGAAGCGCAGGATCATCGGCGAGGAGGTGCACAAGCTTTTGGCGGCTGGATTCATCAAGGAGGTATTTCACCCGGAGTGGCTAGCTAACCCTGTACTAGTTAGGAAAAAGAATGGAAAAATGCGGATGTGTGTAGACTACACTGGTCGGAATAAAGCGTGTCCAAAAGTTCCATTTCCTTTACCTAGAATTGATCAGATTGTCGATTCCACTGCGGGGTGTGAAGTACTTTCATTTCTCGATGCGTATTCCGGCTACCACCAGATTAGGATGAAAGAATCCGACGAGCTCGCTACTCTTTTGTTACGCCTTTTGGTATGTATTGCTACGTTACAATGCCCTCGGCCTTCGAAACGCCGGGACAACGTACCAACGTGCGCAGCATATCTTGGCGAACACATAGGCAAAACCGTCGAGGCCTACGTCGATGACATCGTGGTTAAAACCAAGAGAGTCGGGACCTCCTCGGCAATCTCGAGACCACGTTCGAGTGCCTCCGGCCAAGAATGTGAACTCAACCCGAGAAATGTGTCTTTGGTGTGCCTCGGGGCATGCTACTTGGCTACATTGTCTCACAACGGGGGATCGAGGCCAATCCCAAAAAAATTTCAGCGGTCACGAGGATGGGCCCAATACGAGACCTCAAGAGCGTACAGAAAGTGACAGGCTGCCTAGCCGCTCTCAGCAGGTTCATCTCGAGCCGGGGAAAAGGCGCTACCTCTCTACCGCCTGCGGAAGAAGGCAGAGCGCTTTGCGTGGACTGTCGAAGCCGAAGAGGCCCTAACCAAGTTGAAGGGGTTGCTGACTCCGCGCCAATTCTCGTGCCACCACGACCAGCCCAGGGTGACGATCCCCCCGAGCCTCTCCTCCTCTATGTGGCCTGCAACCACCCAGGTGGTCAGCGCGGTCATAGTCGTCGAGAGGCACGAGGAGGGTCACGCGTTGCTGGTCCAACGGCCGGTGTACTTCATCAGTGAGGTGCTCTCCGAGGCCAAGGTCCGGTACCCGACATCCAGAAGCTGCTCTACGGCATCATCATCACGAGGCGCAAGCTCCAGCACTACTTCCTCGCTCATACCGTAACGGTGGTGTCATCCTTCCCCCTCGGAGAGATCATCAACAATCGGGAGGCCACGGGGCGCATCGCCAAGTGGTCTGCCGAGCTAATGGGGGAGGCCGTCACCTACGCTCCACGAAAAGCCATCAAGTCGCAAGCGTTGGCGGACTTCGTTGTTGAATGGACCGACACCCAGCTCCCGCCAGCGCAAATACAAGCCGAACTCTGGACTATGTACTTCGACGGGTCCCTCATGAAGACAGGGGCAGGCGCAAGCCTGCTCTTCATCTCACCCCTCGGAGTCCACATACGCTACCTGCTGCGTCTGCACTTCCCCGCCTCCAACAACGTTGCTGAGTACGAGGCCCTCGTCAACGGGCTGCGTATCGCCCTCGAGCTTGGGGTCCGACGTCTCGACGTTCGAGGGGACTCGCAGCTCGTCATCAATCAGGTCATGAAGGCCTCAAGCTGCATCGATCCCAAGATGGAAGCGTACTGCGAAGAAGTGCGCAAGCTAGAAGACAAGTTCTACGGCCTCGAGCTTAACCACATCGCTCGAAAATACAACGAGGCCGCAGACGAGCTGGCTAAGTTAGCATCCACGCGCGGCACCGTCCCACCAGACGTCTTCTCGAGGGACGTTCTCGAGCCATCCGTTAAGATCGGCCCGGGGGCTGGCCCCTCTACGCCCCCCCTCGAGCCGGACACGGGGGCTCGACCCTCAACGCCACCCCTCGACATCCGTCGAGGCAATGCAGATCAACGCACCCGCCACTTCTTCATCACGACCCCTCGACTGGCGGACGCCCTTCCTCGACTACCTGACACAAGGCGTGCTGCCAGAAGACAAGACGGAGGCTCGACGCATCGCTCGAAGGGCCAAGACCTACGTCATCTACGGCGACGAACGAGAGTTGTACCGACGAAGCCCATCAGGAATCCTTCAGCGCTGCATCCCCCTCGAGGAAGGACGCAGGCTCCTCGACGACATGCACTCGGGGGCTTGCGGCCATCACGCAGCGCCAAGGACCTTGGTAGGGAACGCCTTCCGCCAAGGCTTCTACTGGTCAACCGCCATCGGAGATGCCAAGCGCCTGGTTCGAGCTTGCCAAGGGTGTCAGTTCTACGCCAAGCAAACGCACCAGCCCGCGCACGCCCTGCAGATGATCCCCATCACTTGGTCGTTTGCCACCTGGGGGCTCGATCTCGTGGGTCCCCTCAAGATGACGACTGGAAAGTGCACGCATGTCCTCGTGGCCATCGACAAGTTCACCAAGTGGATCGAGGCTAAGCCCATAGGCGACCCCACCTCCGAGAGGGCCGTCGAGTTCATCGCTGACATCATGTATCGGTTCGGGGTGCCTAACGTCATCATCACTGACAACGGCACACAGTTCACGGGCAAAAAGTTCACCAACTTCTGCGACGACAACAACATCCGCGTGAGCTGGGCCTCGGTTGCATACCCTCAATGCAACGGGCAGGTCGAGCGCGCCAACGGCATGATACTCCACGGACTGAAGCCAAGGCTGTTCAAGACCCTCAAGAATTTCAGAAAGGGGTGGGCTGCCGAGCTCCCCTCGGTGCTATGGGGCCTCAGGACTACGCCGAGTCGAGCCACCGGGTTCACTCCGTTCTTCCTAACCTACGGCGCCGAGGCTGTCTTGCCTACGGACCTCGAGTACGGCTCCCCTCGACTTCGAGCCTACAACGAGCAAACCAACGACGAAAGGCTTGCCAACGCCAAGGACCAGCTCGAGGAGGCTCGAGACGTGGCGCTCATCAACTCAGCGCGCTACCAACAAATGCTTCGACGCTACCACGACAAGCACGTGCGCACGAGGGACCTGGCGGTGGGGGACCTTGTGCTTCGACGGTTGCAAGATAATCGAGGGCGCCACAAGCTCACCCCTCCATGGGAGGGCCCATACACCGTAGCTGAGGTGCTCAAGCCAGGAACATACAAGCTCTTCGACGGTCAAGGCAGGATCCTGGCGAACGCATGGAACATATCTCAGCTACGTCGCTTCTACCCTTAAGGGTCTCGAGGCCTTGTTCATTTTGTTGCTTTGTACAAACACGTTCAATATGAATGAGCAAACTCGTGCACCATCTTTCATGTTACTTAGCAACTTAAGGTAGCCTCGACCCTGCCTTGCTCAGGGTCGAGCCTCCCTCGGGGGCTGACAGGGGGGACCCCCCCAGACTCCGGAAAAAGCGCGTTTTTCTTTTCAAAAATTCGACCCTTATCTCGATGCGCATCTCGAGCGCACTAGCAACGTCTAAGTCCATAGATACCTCGAGCCTCCAAGAGTCGGGAGGCGTCGACGTAGACGGCCACCCACGCCCCAGGGCTACGGTACCCTACCTACGCCTCCCCTCGAGGGACTCGCGACGCATATCGAAGGAACACAGACTAAGCCAGTAAAAGATCGAGCTTGCGATAAAGAGAAATGATCGGATAAATTTGAAAAAAAAACAGCTTCTTTAAACAAACGAGTCGTATGCATATGTTGGCCTCAACGGGCCATAAGTCATAACATAAATTCTTACAAGGGCCTCGACGCCCAAATTTGGCACGCAGGCCTCATTCTTCATCCGTCTGGAATTCTTCCCCAAGATCTTCCGCCGCGGGCTCAACCTCGACGTCCAGGCCAGGAGGAGGGGGGCCACCTACACCACTGTCCGCATCAGGAGGCAGCACGTCCTCCTCGAAGAGCTTGGCGAACGCCGCCCCCGGCCTCTCCACCTTCTCCAAGATCTTGTCGACGCGGCGGTCGTTCCACTCCTCGTCCTTCCCCTCGATCTCGATGAAGCCCTTGGCAACGACGTTGACCGGGTAGCGGAAGCCGGAGCGGACGGCCGCAAGCGCCTGCTTTACGCCATGGTGGAGAGCGCTCCTGACGCGGTCCCGCGCGGCCACGTCAAAGAAGCACAGGGCGTCGACCAGGGCGTCGCCCCGAGCCACTGCGCCCTCTGCCGCGGCCACCGGGTCGGCACCCCACATGGAGCTGAGCCTGTCGAGGGTGACGCGCGCTCGCTCCGCCACCATGGTTTCACCTCGGAGTTGCTCCACGAGAGCCGTATTCGTCTCACGGAGCTCATCGGTGGTCTTCTCGACATCTATGCAACAAACAGAAAAGAGTGAGTCCGCAGCGTGACAAGAATCTCGAAATCAAAGCAAGACGAAGCATGAAAATTACCTTGGCAGTGCACGCCCAGAGCGGCAAAGTCGCTGGTAAGGACCTCGACGCGTTGCTCGAGTGTACGCTTCTGGGACAGCGCGTCGAGCTTTTCGCCCCTAAGGTCCTCGACCAGCTTGCCCGTCTCCGCAAGGGCCAGATCCTTCCGGATCACCTCCTGCCGCGCTGCCTCCGCTTTAGCCAGGGTGGTGGCGGCCTCGCTCTTGGCCTCCTCGGCCTCCTTCTTCGCCGCCTCCGCTGCAGACCGGGCGGTGGCGGCCTCGCTCCGGGCGTCGGACGGCCTCCTTCTTCGCCGCTTCCGCTGCAGACAGGGCGGTGGCGGCCTCGTTTCGGGCGTCGGCGGCCTCCTTCCTCGACGACTCCACCGCGGACAAAGCGGTGGTGGCCTCCCTCTTAGCTTGGGCGGCCTCGTCTGGAGCCGCCTGGGCCTCCGCCTGCGCGTTGTTGAGCCGGCTCGCCATCTGCGCGTTCCGACCCAGCTCGGCGCGAAGCTCCTGGAGCTCCCCCTCCGCCTTCGCAAGGGCGGCCGCCACCTGCGCGGACTTCTCCGACTCCTCCGAGAAGGACCTCTCGCCTCCGCCACGAGCTCGGCCACCTCCCTGAAGATGGACCAGCGCCTCCCGCGGAACCCCCTGCCGAGCCGGCCGCTCGACGGGGATCATGGCGCCGGACGGGCTCGGCGCGTCAGGATATGGCCACGCCTGATCGATCGACCTCGACGAGGGGCAGGCCCCCCTCCTCCGGACTCGAGCGGTGCCGGCTGCGGCCCACCAACCGGTGGCACAGGCTGCGGCTCCCTCCGCCCCTCCTCCGTCTCCGCCAGCTGCTCCGTCTCCTCCCGAGGCGACGGCGCGGCCTCGTGTGGAGGCGGGGACTCGAGCAGTAGCGGGTCGCTCGAGGGGTGGCTCGTCCCCAAGCTCTCCTCCCTCGCCGGGTCTTCCGGCGTCCTGTCGACCCCGGCCGGTGCCTCGAGCGCTTCCTCCAGCGTTGAGCCCTCGACCGGGGGCGGCACCTGCTCCAACTCGTCCAGGAGCTCCTCCACCGTCGGCACCTTCTCCACCGACGCCTCTCCCTCCTTCCCCTTCTCCGCGGGCCGGCTCGCGTCAACTGGGGTCTCGAGGGCCGCCGACCCTTCAGCCCCAGACGCCGACGGAGCCATGCTTGTCTCGGGAGCTCCCCCCGAGATGGTCGTCGCGACGGGGGGAGAAGTGGCCCTCTCAATAGGCGCCACCTGAGGAGGAGGAGGAGGAGGAGGAGGCGGTGCCGCGACGGACGCGGTGGCGGCAGGCTCGGCGCCAGGAGCCGTGGTCCCTGCTGAAAAAGGAGAACAACGTCATCAGAAACAGGAAAAAACCTCGACCCCCGTGGTCGACGGCGTCGGCCTCACCAAGATCCGCGGCGGCCATCTGGCTTCCCCGAGCCATGGCTGCTCGAGCCTTCACCAGCCAAGCGGCTTCCCCAGCGGAAGGAGCCATACCTCGAGGTGCTTGGACCTCAGCAGAGCTCGAGGTCTTGGCCCGCTTGGACGCCGCGGTGCCCGCCTCCTGCCGGGAGCGTTTTTCCCTGAAAAACCAGAAAACAGCAAACGTCACCAAAAGTAAAAAGGTAAAGCTTCACTACCTACGAGACTGAGAAACGTTACTTACCCAAAGCGACGGCGGGGCTGCTTCCCCGAATCGCCGGACCCGCTCGGGGGCTTCGAGCCCGCCCCATGGCTCGAGCCGCGCCCCTGAGCCGTCTCCACATGGCTCGGATGAGGGGAAGGCTCCCGACGCTTCCCGTGGCTCGACCCCGGCGGAGAGCTCTCCTTTTGTCTCCTGTCCCGAGGGGGCAACCGCGTCTCCTTCGAGCGGTCATCTTGGCGCCCTTCCCGGCGCGGGCTCCGGGACCTACTCCGGCACTCGCGCTGACGGTCACGCCCCCCCGCGTCTGCCTCCTTCTCCCGGCGGCGGTGCGGCGACGGGCTCCGGGGTCGCTCGCGACTCCCGTCACGAGACGACCGGGGGCTCCCCCCCCCCCCCCCGACGGTCATGGGGGCGCGGGCTCGACGCCCTCTCGTGCTGCCCGCTCCTCCGCGGGCTCGATGTCGCCCTCGACGCCTTGCGGTGGTCGGGCCCGGAGTCCTTCTCGACGTGTTGGCCGCTCCTCGACGACCGGCCCTTCTCGAGACCCCCCGCCTGGGTCGACGCGGTCGTGGCCTCCTTCTGCGCCGCGGCGATGGCGCTCCTGGTTCGAGGCTTCCTCGCGTCAGGGGGCACGTCCGGCATGGAGCTCGATGGGCCCTGAGCCTCCGACGAGGCTGGGCTCGGCGCAGCCTTCCGCTGCTGCGTCCCGCACGATCCCTTCGCTGGGGGGACCTCCAAGACATCCTCCTGCACAGAGGAGCGGTCAGCCCTGATGTCGACGACCCCCGCGCGCCTCAGACGCGCATCCATCCCTTCGTCATCACTGTCCTCCTCATCGTCATCCTCCTCCTCCGAGCTCGTGGAGCTGAGCTCGGGGGACTCCTCCCCAGGCTGCCGGTTACGACGAGCCTTCGCAAGCCTCTGCTCCCGAGCCGCTCGACGCAAATTCTTCTCTTTCTCTTTCTTCTTCCTGACATCCTTACTATCCTTGTCTTTCTGAGCAGAGAGGCGCCTCACCTGTGTTTCCGCGGCATCCTCCCTCACCGGGGGCCTCGACGCGCGACATGTGAACGCCCCCTGCAAAAAAGAAACTCGATAAGAAAAAACCATAAGGAGAGTAAAACAAGATTCGGAAAAAGAGAAAGGAGGGGAGGCTCGAGACAACCTGACTCGAGGATGGCTTACCAGGTCGAGACACCCCTCGTCGGGTGCCATGGCGATTAGGTTGGCCTCCTCAGGGCGGAACGGCCCGTGGACCGTGACCGACACCCGGGCGGTAGCCTCGTTCCGAGACAGCCTCTCCTCGGCCATCCTCGACCGGTTCAGCGCCTCGAGCGGAGCGTTCGGCCCCATCTCGAACATGAGGAGGGAGCGGTCCGCCAGAGGAAGAACCCTCCGCTGATGAAACGCCCAGATGACCGCCTGGACGGTCAGCTTCTTCTCCTCCACCAGCACCCGCATCGTGTCCATCAGCGGCTCCAGGTGGCGCTGCCTGTCCGCTACGACGCCCCAGTTCCACTTCTCCGGGCGCTGGGTGATGACCCTGCCGGTGTACTGCGGAAGGAGCCCGTCCTCGTTCCGCAGGTAGAACCAGTGGTCGTCCCACCCCGCCTGGTTGGTGGAGAGCTTGTAGCGGAGGTAGTCGCGGCGGACGTTGGCCGACGAGGGACCGGTCCTCGCGGTGATGGTGAGGGACCCCACGCGCGCGAGCCTCCTCCCGCTCGGCTTCACGGCCTTGTGGAAGAGCTCGCCCCGGAAGAGGTGGACGAACATCTCCCAGTGCGGCTCAATCTTCAGATACCCCTCGCACACCGCGGCGTAGATGGCGGCGTGTGAGATGGAGTTGGGGGAGAAGTGCTGCAGCTCCACCTCAAAGTGGTGGGCCAGCCCCCGCATGAAGCGGCTCGGCGGGACGCCGAGCCCCATGCGGTGGTAGCGCGTGAAGCTCACCACGTACCCCTCCGGCGGGTGTGGCTCCCGGTGGTCCGCCGACGGGAGAATCCACCACGCAGGACCCTCCTGTGGGTTGGGGCGGAGTAGCCCCCGCTCCACCAGCGTCTCCAACTCTTGCTGCGTCGCCTTCGTCGGGCTCCAGTCTTCGGCCGGCAGCACTTGGGCGGCCATGGCGGCGACGGCGCGGATCTGAGCGGCGGACGGACGGCCGGGAAGGTTGCCTATCGCTACCGTGGGGAGAGAGCGTATGGGAGCTGCGGCGACTGAAGGCAAAGGCAAAGTAAAAGAGTCCCTTACCCCTCTTTCGATATTTATAAGAGAAAACCCCAATAGGCGGGTTCTCCCACGGCAGCGAAAAGGTAACCGCACACATTTAATGCGCCCACCTAACCGCATCTCGAGCCGATTGACAGGTACACGTGGCAACTCCCCATTCGCCTCGCTACCTGGGCCCACCACGACCGCCGCTCCAACTTCGCGTCAGTCGCCCTCCCTGACAATTTCCGCCTAAAAAGGCGCGCCCAACGGGCAGAAGGATTCCCAGACGACGGTGGCTTCTTCACGAAGGTAAAAACGGGCCCCGGCCCTAAGCCTCGAAGCAGCGAAGGCTGGCCCTCGAAGAGGGTTCGACAGCCGGCTTCGAGCGCCCGAGTCAGGGACACTAAGGGGCGCCACTCGCAGCATCGCTCGAGGGCCAAGCCCTCGAGGCCCCTCACGTGTATCCAAGGCAGGGCGCACGACGTGCAGTGAGATCCCCTCGGAGGGAGGCATCGAGCCACCGGGTCCTATCGAATGGACCCGGCACTCCTGCAGACCGAGCGCCCATGCTTTATGAGATCGCCTCCGGGCTACAGTCGACCCTATCGAACGGGGCACGAGGTCTCACTTGGATTTCCCCGTTACCAGCTCACCGGGAACCTCGATACTCGCCCGCTCGTGGTAGTACGAGACATCCCCCCTCGCATCCGATCGAAAGGACTCGCGGGATGACAAGTCAGGGCAATTGGCGTGCCGGACAGCTCGAAGAGCCGACCGGTCAGTTCAGCCTGGCACACCTCGACGAAAGAGGGTCAAAAAACTCGGGGGCTCGACACTCCCGAACCTAAAAAACGCAACTAACACTTACACTTGCAAAAAGCCCACGAGGGAGTTCTAACCACTCCCCCGTGGCCTCGGGGGCTACACCCGCGGGTGTCGCTCGCACGACACCCACGGAATCAAAACAACCAAACCCTCGAGACCAGTCAGCTGACCATCGAGATCTCAGTCGGGAACCCCTGCTCGAGTGCAAGCACTCGAACAAGGGCTCGGGGGCTACTGTCGGGGGTCCATAAAAGAGGTACCCTCAATCAACGCAAAACAAATAGGTTAAACCTAGAACACCAATTAATAACAAACCTAGCAAGTCTAGCCTTCTAAGAAGCCAACCCATCGAGGGCTACAACGCCGGCCCATCACCAGGGAGCCCAGGGCCGCCGAAGCCTTACTGTCCGCCTCATGGCATCCTACCCCTCGAGCCCCGGCGCATAAGCCTCGAGCCCTGCACCGCTCCTCGAGCCCACTACAGCCGTACACTGTTTCTCGAGACCCCACGCGGGGACCTCGAGCCTCTCTAGCATGGTAAACCACCCCTCGAGACACATCACGCCTCCCTCGAGCGGCCAGACATCGGATACCAATCCCATGCCGCGCATTTAATGCGTCCACCCACTCCGGTCACGTCCTCAGCAACCCGACGTGTGCCACAGTGAACCAGGGCAGAGCCAAATCTCGTTTTCACCACAAGCATGGGCAAAAAGGCGCCAGTACAGCACTGTTCGGCCATACCCCGCACTGTTGCACGCTCGAGTCACGACTCAAGGCCCGGCAACCCGCCGTGCGACCGGGCTTTCCGGGACTTGCCCATACCTGTAGAGGCTTGAGCCCCCCGCAGGCGCCACCTCGAGGCCGCCCTCGGCGCCCCTCGAGCCCTGACTACTTTCACGCTATTGGAGGACAGGTACCCCAAGACCCGGAGGGACCCCGCCGTGTCCTGTACATGCCGGAATGGGTGTTGTACGGCCTCCACGTCGCCACACCTCCACGTCCGCGCCCGGGATGGAGGCCACGCTCCAAGGACGCCTCAACAGCAACCCTCACGTTGGCTACAGTGACCTCGACAAGACAGAATTCCTACCCTTCGTCATATCAAGCGCTGTACATGTCGATCCTGTGTAAACCCTGGTCTCCTCTTGTTCTATAAAAGGGGACGCCAGGGCCCTTCGCGCACAAGAGACAACGCACGAGTCTACGATTACACGCTCTCGCACACGAGTCCACACACACACACTCGAGTCCGGACTCCGGTCCACGCTCGTTGAGCTTGTATCGCCCCTGTACAAGCACTTAGGTGCAAGTAATACAAGAACCTTCTCCCCCTGCTGGACGTAGGGCCTTCTTTGCCCGAACCAGGATAAATCCTTGTGTCATCTTGCATCACCATCCAGGAAGAGAGCACGCGATCATATTACTCGTTGGTGTCATACCCCCGGGTTCGAAACACCGACACTGTGCCACTCCTATTTCTCCTGCATGCTAGTGTCCATGGGCAGTATAGTTTTAACGCATCCCATTCCACCAACAATACCGTGCTTCCTACAGCGTGGAGTCAGTTGACTACGTACTTGTGAGTGTGTGTGTCTGTGTGGGGGGTGGGGGGTTGGGGGGGGGGAGGGGGTATTCCCCGGTTGGTCATGGCCAAATTTGAATGGCTGGAGTACTCCATAGATGAAGAGCATGAGAAAAGAAAGTAATTGTTTATCACTGAAGATCTCAATAGCAAATCTAGGTCTATAGGTTAGTATCGAAGTTCACGGTGATCGAGAACGTTATCCTATGCATATTAACACCTACCTAATACTACATATAACTAGGGGTGGTAATGGATCATGGCCCTTATGCTTTCTTCACAATCCAACTAAGCCCTATCTAATTTTAGTTCAAAATTATATAGTATTATGGTCCGATCCTTATTGAGCCCGATCCTTAAATTTGCTATGCTAAATTGAAGAGCCCTTTACCACCCCTACATATAACACACAAAAGTAAGAAAGCCATAAAAAATAGAACTGCAAGAAAATGAGAAACTAGTATATTGACAGAGAAGAAAATATCTAGAGAAATGCATGTTCACAGCAGACACCCCAATTTAAGTGTGGAACAAACTGCATAAAATTCTAGAGACATGCTGAACTTTAGAAATCTTTATGTATCATTTCACTATTGATAGAGCTCATTTCGTCGTCGTTTACGAAATATCCTGCCCCTCAATGCTCAGAATATTAATTGATTAGTAACTGAACCTACTTATGTTGCCCTTAAATACCACAGGTTAAAACTCATCTGAAAGGAGCTTACCCGTATCACATATACCTCAACTATGCCTGTTGACGTGAACTGAGTATTTGATGAACTGCTATAGAAAACGAACAAAAACAAACCAGAAAGTACTTCAATTGGTGGTTATTATAAAACTTTCAAATCCCACACTCATGACTCATGAGAAAGCAAACAAGAATTATATCAACCAAATTCATGGTGCCCACCAACCTTAAGAGCCAAAATCACCAGGGTGTTAAATCATGCTCTGAGAAACTTCAGCATAAACCAAGTGAGAGTGGTGAAAGGTTGGCCCACCTTCAAACACAGGGAGAGTATAAGGATTGACAGATCCTCTTTAAAGGATATTGTATTTCCATTAATGAAAACATCAATGGCTGTTTCCAAATCTTCACCAGCTTAAGTACAATATATAATCCTTAGATAGAGGACCGAACTGCCGAGGAATGTAAAACAGTGTGCAAGCATAAAAAAACGAAGCCAAGTAGCCAAGTATCAAAGAACCATTTGAAACTTCAGTGTCCCATATGCCCAAGCTAATTGCGCATATGCCATCCTCGTGGAGACTAATAGGTGAGGAAAGACAAGCATGGGACAGGGATTCTAAAGAGAATCATAGTGAATGGAACCGAACAACAGCGTGAGAGACACTAGTTGGTTCCCTAAAAGCTGGCACAGTTCTTCCACAACCAGAAAATCACCATGTTGCATCCAAGTGCCCGACCTAAACCATCCAGAAACCACTGAAACCAACACGTTGGCACTAACAAGCAAACATTTAGTACCTCTGACTGGCCTAAAAGATCAGGATTTAGTTGAAATATAGTAATATAACCCTTGGTCACAAACTTATGGCATGGGGAACAAACATTTGCTCCAACAAACGTTTTTTTTATCTAGCACATCTTCATCAATATCAAAGGTAAACAAGCTCCCATATACCAGCCGATTAAACTCTACAACCCTGATTAGCAGAAGGAAGAGATCTCAATTGCAGTAATCAAGCTCCCATATACCAGCCGATTAAACTCTACAACCCCGATTAGCAGAAGGAAGAGATCTCAATTGCAGTAATCATTCACTTGTCAAGGCAATCAATATTTGAGAAACAATATGACATTGCAGTGAGAAACCATATCTAGGGCATGGAACTAGTGGAAACTTGAGAACTGGTCAGAACAGATTCACGGAATCACGGCAAGTTGGTCACCACTGGTTATACCGAGAAGCCCTGAACAAGTGAACATGCCAAGCCTCACTAAAGGCAGCACAAAATCTAGAACATAGAAAAAAAAAACATAAGAGTAAAAGGTCTGCCAAATCATAATGAGCAGCCATAGAAGCGTCAACCTTTAGTAGGAATTAACGTGGTACCACAGTAAAAAAAAATGACTGCTCTCGTCAAACGACGAGCCCTAGGCAAGCTCTCCAGCTATAGCTAGAATCTCCAAACTGCGTGATGCCTAAACTAGTGCCGGGGGCGTCGGATCAGAGAGAACAAGTGGCCAGTGCTACTCACCATGGCCGGCCACGCCGGGAAGCCCTTCATCTTAGCGAGCACGAGGTCGCCCACCTTCCACTGCGCCGCCGCGGCAGCTGCGGAGGCGGCGGCCGCCGCCCCGCGCTTCTTACGGGCCGGCGGCATCGCTGACCCTCCCGCCCACCCGCCACCGGCGCTCAGAAGGAAGCTCCGTTGCGACTAGCACCAGAAGCGGCAGCGCCGCCGGATGCTGGAGGGGTGGAGACGGGTCCAGACTTCGTGGCGGCGGCGGCGGCGGCGGCGAGGGAGACAGGAGGCATGTGGCGCCGGAGTGGGATGGCTTCGAGAATTCTCCCTTTCCGATTTGATTTTACTGGCGCTCTTTCCCAACTTTTTTTTCTGTTGTTTGTCATGTCTTTTTAGGAGTTTCTTTTGGCAAGAAAGAGTTTATTTATTTATTTTTTTCCGCTGGCTAGCAAGAATCCTAAAAGGCCTATCAGACTGTCCGCACCTCTATTTTCATCCTCTATACGTCTTGGTCATCAAGATTCTCTCCTCTATACTCATTTCTTCTGCATCCATCCGTCCTCTATATCATCGTCTATCCACTGTGGGCTCACTTGTCACTTTATCTAAATATATCCATGAGATATATCCATGAGAGATCTAGTTTTGAAGAATTAATTGCAACAAATTCAATGGTGCAATCAGAATTTAATTTGGGTTTTCGGTTTGTGAGATATATCTTTTTTTTCATTAAAATTTAGTGGGACCCGCATAGATTCTTTCTCCCTCCCTTCTGCTCTCCCGCGCGCGGGGCTGGTCGTACCGCGTAGCGGACTGCTCGCAGAACGCTACCAATAGCGGGGATATGTTGATACCATAACTCATACAGTTTTTTTTACTGTAAAGATGACATGGAAGGATAGCGGACTAGCATTCAGTACCCAGTGCAGTGCGGGTAGTCTCACGCCCACGAGGTGTTTATAGCCACCTAAGCGCTAGTGTAAATCGACCACGTAAGCGCTAGTGTAAATCGTACATTAGGCACTTGTAATAAAGTTATTATATTTCTGTAGATCCATGCTAGGTATGTATGATTGTGATAATATTCCAAATTAGGTAACCAAAAATGGTGATTTAAAATTCTGGGTCGTGACAAGCACTCGAGCGCATCGAGTGTAGAGTCTACTCATTAAACTTTAGTCACTAAATTTTAATCACTTTTAGTGACTAAAGTGTCAAACACCCCCACTAAAAGTGACTAAACATGCTTTTTACTCCTTTCTAGTCGAGGTGTTTGGCATTTTAGCCACTAAAAGAGACTAAAGTTTAGTGGGGTGGGACAAAACATCCCGTAAATTTAGACCAAAGAAACACAAAAAATTAAACTGCGAGAATGAAACAGAAAGAGACAAAGCCAGTGCTCAGCAAAAGTGATTGTTATGATAACTACAACCTCTGTTCCAAATTATAATTCGTTTGACTTGTTTTACCCTAAATTTGATCAGTCATCTTATTCAAAAATTCAGAAACAAAGGTACCAAAACTCGTTTTATAAATTGAAACAGAG
Organism: Coix lacryma-jobi var. lacryma-jobi; assembly: GCA_009763385.1. Lineage (NCBI taxonomy): Eukaryota > Viridiplantae > Streptophyta > Magnoliopsida > Poales > Poaceae > Coix > Coix lacryma-jobi. Next base: position 5,108,968 of record CM019825.1, on the reverse strand, counting down.
GTATCAAAAGTGCTCAGCAAAAGTCAGAAAGCACTCTGAGTTCATCTACCGAAGTGGAAAATGACAAGTAAATAATAGTTACCCTGAGCTTAGAAGTGGGATACAAAGCTCTAAAAGGTTACAAAAATAATTTTGTTCCTTGTCAACTACTATCAAGTATCAACCTCACCATTTGAAACAAACAGAAAACTAAACATAGTTGAGTTCTTGTCCTATGGAGCATCGCATTGTACACTGCTTAATACTTGATCACTTCACTAGTTGATTACAGAGAAACCATGGAAAAAATGGACCGCGACGCATCATTAGTTGGTATAACTATACTATGAAAGACCATAAAAAATGAAGCACTATGGGGTTGGGGCTGCTGAAGGTACATGAAATATTCACATTCGATCAACCCTTCAGGAAATCACAGAGAAATGAATCGCCAGGAATTCACAAACTGCACAGCTCATTGTTCGTTGCATAGAAGACTCAAACTTTATCAGCGGCATCCAGTGATGTGCCCTCTGAACTTCTGACTGCAGCCAGCTTCTCGGCTAATCTTTGCTCCAGTGCCCGTTGACCCCTCTCTCTACAATGAGATAAACAACATTATGCTTGACAGAATAGAACCACGGTCGCATACAACTAGCAACTGGCAAGTGCCAACAGAGTCATGTGATATGAAACCACCAAATGGAGCTACAAGCTACTGCAATAGTTGAACAAAGACAGAAAACATGACGCTATGACAGTCACAGGAACAATGTGTGACTCCACTAGCTCACAGACTTGACAACAGAAAACACGACGGTCTAGAATCCATGAGGTAGAATACAGTATCATTTGTTTGTGAAAAAGCAGGGCAATAGAAGTAATATTGCTTGGACTGAAGGATTGCTTATTATGAACAAAATGTTATAAGCAGGAAAAAGTAATGTACTGATAAAACTGAGACAGCCATGAAAGCTAACCTCCTCCTGTTTGCCTCAATCGAATCTGAACCAGGCAGTGGTGAGGTATCTAACGTTTGTCCCCTGGCATCAGATCTTTCGGATCTTCCACAAAGTAGCCTATGGAATACAGATGCTATTGGATCGAGAATTGGTCTGCATGTTTTGACAAATTTGTCAGAATATACTTCAGCAAACTGCAAAATAGTCTAGGGCTTCTATTTTCTATATAGGGAAAATGAACTACCTTACAAATTCAGGGAAGAAGCTTGAGAAAGAGAACTCCTCACTTGGATCTCCTTTCAGGCCAGTCTCAAGTCTCATTTGGAAGTAACGGAGGTAGATCCAGCTCATATAAATGCCAAACAACAGAACTGGGAGGTAAGACATCAAGTCATTTACGAAGAAGCTTACAACAATGGAGATCAATGCAACAAGAGATGGAATCCACTGTGTAGCAAGAAAAAATAAGATCGTCAGCAAACATTAACGGTAGCATAAAATTAGGGTTACTTTACTGATATTCTAAGAGACTGACCTTTGCCTTAATCTTTAGCACAAAAAGATTAAGCTCTTGATCGGGTAAAAGCTGTTTAATGCCCACCAACAATCCTGAGAGAACCCCATAAAATCCAGACAGAGGAGTATACCTGCAAAAAACAGATTGTAAGAACACCAAGGCTGGAGCTAATATAAAATGTCAAACTACTTATTTGTAGAGGTAAGAGAAATACAGTACTTACAGGTAGATCTCTTGCTGAGTTATATAGTACAGCAAAATAGCAATCATGAAGACACAAGCAGAAGTTGAGAAGTTGACAATAAAGATGAACTTTGATAACTCTTTTGAACCCCATAAAGGTTCTAACAACTTCCCAAATAAAAGAAGACCAATGATGCTGACAACCACCTGCAGAAATATTAGTCATGTAGAATTGAAGGAGCTCCGATATGTTAACAAACATGACATATTTGTCAAAATGTTTGAACTACTCGAAAGGACCAGTAAGCAGATACACTAACAAATGTGGCACAAAACAGCAAACACGGATCAAACGCTCTAGGGCAAACCATCTATAAAACAGAACGCTAGTATTTTCCATTGCCTAAGGTGACATTCAAGTGTACAACAAACATCTAGAAGAACTCCAAGCAATGATTAACAAGAACCATGCTAATATTTCCACCACTGTAATAAGAGAAAGCTAGAAGCTAAATTAAGTCAATATTTATTTGAATGTGATTGAGTTCAAGACATAAGTTACATCCAAACAAGAAGACACCAGCAAACTCTACTATATTCTACCCCAACCTGAATTTCAACCATTTTCATTACTTGTTTTGAGTTAGCTGCTTGTTTCAATAGCTAACTACTATAAGCATTGTTAGCTTGTCTTAATTTGGAAGTACTTTTTCTTTCACATAAAAGTGAAAGAAAAACATGAATATACGAGGAAGGGGCACGGAATAAATTGAATAAATTAAATGATGGGATGGAAGAAATTTACCCCTGGAATGGTTTGCTCGACATAGCCAGCAGTTATCAGATTCCAAGCAAAAGGGATTGTCCTGCAGATAAAAACTAAATAGCTGAGTATTCAAGACACATTTGGTTCGGTCTTTTTTTCTTTAGAGAATATTTGCTAATTAATTTCATGGGCCAAAACAAACCAGATGCAATGCTGAATGCAGCCTAGACATCTAGTGGTGAAACCGTGAGACCAACTGACCAACATGTCATTAATTTAACACACTGATTAATTGTTGTAGTTACAATAACTCAGCAGCTTAAACCAGCATTTCAAATGGATGTTCGGGTTACCAGTATCAGTAGCTCCACATAACAGTCAGTACTACCAGAAGGAAAAAGTATTTCACAACAGATTTCACCTCAGAGGGTGACTAAGAAAAATTTGGCCATTCAGTGGAAACTCAAAACGGTGTTAACTAGGAAACAGATCTAGGGCAAACTAGGAGCCAAGCAGGCAACTAGTAAAAGATGTTGCTCTGGATACAGAATTCCAACAGAGTGGAGATCTGAGCTTCTACCTTCCGGGGATAAGCGCGAGATAGGTGATGGCGGACGGGAACAGCTGCACTACAAGGTGCACAAGGAGCAATATGACGGCGAGGCCCTTGCACAGCTTCGTGTACCCCCTGAAGAAGCCTCCACTCTGCATTCGTTGGCGAGACCAGATATCATGAGAGAGAACTATTTTCCATTCGAACACACGGCATCTAACCAATCGGTGGCAAAGGGCGGGATGAGACATGCAGTAATTTCAAGCATAATTCAGTCGCCAGACAATATCTATCTATCTAGAAAGCAACAGATTGGTTAGCCTGTGGAGAGCAGCACGCGCGAGCACATTGGGGCCGATTCAATCTAAGATATGGCAGATATTATCAGATCACAAGGTCGCCAGTTTCATGGCGCCCGCCCTAAACAAACAGGCTACTCCTAGATCTAGAGAGAGATGAGAGGTGTACCCCGGCAGGAAGAGAGAGATGGAGGGAAGTGTACCCCGGCGGGAAGTGAGGGCGGCGGAGGCGAGCTGCCGCTCATCATAGTGGCGGCCGCCGCCCGACGAGATCCGCGGCCGCCGCTTGTACTGGTTGCTGCTGGGTTTCTTGTTCGGGATCGCTGCGGAAGGAATTAGCGGAGTGCAGAGCAAGCAAAAGCAGGTTGTGGGAATCGGGGAGTCAGGGGCAGCTGAGCAGGTTTGTCGGTCTAGTGGAAGGTTTCATCACACTGTCAGTTCTACTCCCTCCATTAGATTCTTTATTAGAATCTTGGAGAGTAAAAAATTTTCAACTTTGACCATATTTATATAATAATATTTATGATATCAACTAAGTACAATTAGATTCTTCATTAGTTATATTTTCATAATATATATATTTGATGTCATAAATCTTTATGTTTCTCTCTAGAATTTTGGTCAAAGTTAAAAAAAACTTTGACTCTCCAAAATTTTTGGAATGACTTATAATTTGGAATGGAGGAAGTACCATAAAAAAAATCACTTATCACATCAAATATTTAGATATATGCTTCGAGTACTATATATATAGAGACTAAAAAATAACTAATTACACATATTATGTGTAATTTACGAGACGTTTTTTTAAACCTAATAAATTTATGGTTTGATGATGTTGTGTTGCAGTAAACATATAATAATAACGGATTAATTAGTTTTAATAAATTCGTCTCACGGTTTCCAAGCGGAATATGTTTTTTCTTATTAATTTGTTTTTACACGCAAAAAAATTTCACGCTCTAACTAAACAAGGTCAATGTGAGGGGATTTAATTTTTGATCACTCTTACAAATTGCACCATAATATGTATCACTGACAACTAAGTCACTGACATGGTATTTTATTTACTACCCACCCTATAAGGATGGTAAAAAGTTAATTATCGGTAACGGTATAAGTAACTGTGAATGAAGCAGACTCTCAACACACTTCCATTTCACTATTTCATAGAATACTTGTAGCATTTAATTCTTGTAAGGTGCTACGATCAATTGTGTCATATGAACTATAAAACTATTTTATATTTTTTTTAAGAACTAGCACATTAAAATATTACACTTCCACATTATATATTATTATATTATATATACTCATATTCATCGACGCGTACAATATTACACTTTTACCTAACATATTATATTATATTATATAGGTGTATTTTCCTCATATAAACAAATGCAAAAGGGAAAAATGGAGGAACATGAAGGATAGCACATAGCAGGTGGGCATCGAGATTTGACTGACTAGAGAATACTTTGACGGAAGTAGGAGGTTGGGCACAACGGATCGGACGACACCGAAGGAACGACTTGTACAGGTTTCAACCATATTTCGAGATATTTGAAACTACGCTTGGTGTTTTTGCTAACATATCACTATTTAATGGGCATAAAACTTTCATGACACTCAATTGAGACTGACCTAACTGAATAAGAGATTACGGTTGATTACGGCTGATCTAACAAGATCTGATTACGGCTGATCTATTAAGAAAGAAAAGAGGTTATGAAAGCGGCTAATTTGCAGTGTATTCAATATTGCCCTATTTTTTTTTTTTGTCTTATCAGTCGTACTTTGGCTTATCAGTCGTACTTTGGCTGTCATACAAACGACTAGCCAAACACCACCACGTGTAAAGCAGGTTCTGTTTACAGCTGAAAGGAAAGGTCTTCAGTGTATAAAGCGGCTTCTGTTTACAGCCGATCTGCTATGAAAAGAAAACACTGTTCCACAACTGATTTATACAGAATAAAACTGAATTATAACTTAAGCAAACAAAATTTCACAAAGGTAAAAGATAATCAAACAGGTATTTCACAAAGGTAAAAGGTATTTCGGATTTCTGGGTAGGATAGATGAACGGATCAGTATGGAAGTAAATGTCCATGATACATTTTTCATTGCATTTCACCATTTCAATTGAATACAGTCAAATACAGACGACCATGAATCGACAAATCTGGCCTAGCAAAAGGTAAAACTTCTGCAAAAACACATTCTGCGCCATTATTTCCCCTGATCAAACCTTTGCACCAGACCATCGTTGCCATATGCCACCTGTGTGCACTTATGATGACAGGCTGCTTTGCAGCAGCAAATGCAATACTCTAGTCAGTAGATATATATTAGCCACAACTCCCTCCACAGTAGCAGCAATATGGCTGGGGAGAGGGATGGAAGTCACAACACACACACAAACCCACGCTACAACAATGCATGATTATGGCACCACAGAAGCACCCGTCATTGGAATCACTTTACAACGAAAAAAGACACAAGAAACTCCTCTTCTAGGCTTATCTGGACAGCCGTTAGATCCTTGGTTTAACGCGTCGTCCATTGGCATCACCACCATCAAGGACTTCTGTTGAATACAAGCAGGGGCTCACAGAGTGCTCCCCTACCTTGGCCACATACTGGAGAAGCTCGGTTAGGAGGGATGGGCAGCTTTGCTGCAAATAATCAAACCCATCGGTTTGCATGACAGCTGCAAAGAAAAAAAAACATGGTTAAGCAGATGTTGATATATGAAAGCATGTGCCCCTTCTATTTATGTTCCATCATAAAAGTGTTAATATGTCATTAAACAGTAATGAGCTAATAATATTGAAAGACATGATACAGGATGCACGGTTCTTAGGCCAATCTCAGTAGCGAGTTTCATTGTGTTGTTTCAAGACTGTCATGTCATATGAAATAAAATGAAACTCTCCATTGAGAGTGAGAGTTTCATTTTATAGTTTCATATGCATTTAATTTCATGACTCAGAGAGTTGGTAATCGTGTCAAGAGAGTTTCTCATTTCTTCTCTCACTTCTTAAATACACCGCCATGTCATCAAATATGCCTATATGGCAACCTATTTAATGCAAATGAAACTCATATGAAACTCCCATTAAGATTGGCCTAAGTATTTTGCAGCTAGCATCCACATCAGTTACTACTACCCAGCCAAAATAACCAATAAACAGTTATTACTATCAAAATGTTTTCTGACAAGCTCTTTACTCATTCCTCAAATTGTCTTAAGACAAACTGTAATAACCACATGTTCCACATTTAAATGAAGCACCACGAAATTTAGAAAGAAACACTATGTCGACCCCCCCCCCCCCCCCCAAAAAAAAAAAGTCCAAGCAAGATCAGGTGAAGAAAGTTACAAAACCAAGAACAGGTAAACCAGAATTGGTTGGCAAGCAGAATTGAAACTCTTTAACAAATTATAACTAGAATTTCTCTACTAATGACAACTGTGATGCATGTTTATCATATCTTTGCATTTAGCAGCATCAAATTAAAAAGAAATTGGAAGTGTCTCGATATAACACAGAACTAAACCAGGCAATTATGTGTCATAGGCCTCTCAACTCTCCAAGTTTAAGCCTTACAATAGTATTCAAAGACCAGCATAGACCAGTAATGCTACAGTTGGAATTTTTCAGCAATATTTGATGCAAGAATAAGTCCGGCTATTCATATGGTCATAAAACTAAAAAGCAACTAGAGCAGGTACATACTCAATTTGACCTCCTATAGCTAACAGCTTCCATGAGCAATCAATATAAAATCAAGATAACATAGAGAAATGTTGCACTTACCTTTCAAATTCTCAGGCAGAGCCACAAATTTCAAGCAAACAGTTTTTAGCTGATAACAGTGGTGCTGCTCAGCCAGTGCCAAAGTATTTGCCACTGTGTTTATTGCAACATCTTCACACAGCTTAAGTTCACAGAGCAACTTTAATCTGTCCAATGCATAACGGTCAGCAGCAGCAAGTAAATGTTGAGCCATCAAGGTAGATACCCAAGTTGTATTTACACCAGTAAGTTCTTCAATATCCGGCAACTCATCCCAGTACATGAAATGGAGCAAGGCCTGCCAAATTCAATGTGTATAACAAATTCAGAATGAATAAATAAATGTGACATTTACAATCAAGAAAATTAAATGTGGCATGCTTCTGACAGCAAAGAGAGTGGAAAAGCAACTCGAACATACATCTCACCAATTAATAGTGTACTCAAAATTTAAGTGACCCATATAATTCCTTATGATATGATCTTTGTAGCAACAAAATCATAACAGTACACTATGATACTTTTAAATATGAAATTATGGATCTAATGATAACACTTTTGAATAATAAATCTACATCCTGTTATGTTAATTATTGGTTGAAAATTATAAGGTTTGAATCTTGAAATGTGTGCATGCCTTATATAAAGAAGAAGAAGAGAAATGGTACCTACAGTCAATTAGGTATGATGTTTCAGACTATAAATGGCATGTCTTCTACCTATCTTTTATGTCTGAAACACCGTACGTTGGTGATTGGAGGTATATGGGGTTGATGTCAATATGCATGAACAAGTTTTTAACAAAATATAACACAGATAGTAGCACGCCAGAGATTGCCCAATGACATGACAGTAACAAAACCAAAGAAGACATATAGCCAAGTAAAACCGAGAGCCAGAAACCAGGAGCCCCATGGTCACCTTGAATACTGGAGCCTCCATGTCTTCAATCTTTATACACTTCATGTTCTTGTCCTTCATCGGACCAAAAAGTTGTGCCCTAAAAACAGGAGACCGGGCCGAAAGAATTACTTTGTGAGCAGGAAACATCTCTCCATCAACTTCAAATGCAATGTCTGTCCTCTTTCCACTTGTCAATAGCTGACCAATATGTAGAGCCATGTTGGACCGCGGTACTGGAATTGTATATATCTTTGGTCCTTCAGTATGTGACTGAACAACACCAACGGTGCAGTTCACTAAAAGACAATCATCTTTAAGATAGTCTGATGTTTCCAGGGCAGTTCGTTTGAAGAAACGTTTGTAGCCCCTGCATGCACAGAAAGGTAAGTTACTCCCCATAACTAGTGAACGGAAAGAATAGTCAAGGATCATGCAGCTATATCCAAGCAGCAGCTACACAGCCAGTCAAACTGCATACTGGATAGTACATGAAATAATGTGAAATGAAGGAAGCACAGTGAGAACAAAGATGAATCAACACATACATCAAATCAAATAAAAATAAAAGCATGTATTGTGTTAACTGATAGTTGCCTGATATATGTAGCACAAACTTGCACTTCCTAAAAATTTAAGATCACAACTCTTATACAGAAGATGCAAGCGATATACACAAATACATAACCATAAAGGCAAAGCAATATCGTCCAACTGACTGTTCACACCGTAGCCCTCATATTAAAACACTTTAGCGCCAGAAACATCAAATTGCTGGTTAACAATGAGAACATGATGGTTCTATGACAGAAACAAATCCATCAGACTATGCTAATAAACCACACCTCTGACACTTTGCAGAGAAACATTATGCATAAAGTTGACACAGAACTAATTAATTCTGGAACAAGTTAGCTTTCCATGTGAACAGTTATGATTTGAAGAGTGTCATCGCATCTAATTGTTCCAGGCCCACTAATAATGTTCTAAAAGATGTGCCAACCAGCAGAGTTTTTTTATGTGAAATGCACTAGAAGTCAGGAAAACAAGAATGGCAGAACGCTAGAAGGATGCCAAGGTTACTGATGTAGACATATTGTTCAAAGTGCATGATGACAGAACTGCAGTGCTGCAACAGTGCAAAATTAAGAATAGTTCAAAGTGTATGGTAACATAAAAAATTAAACTAGTTCTCATGTAGCCCGGACTATGAACTCACCAACAACCAACTCATACTCCCTCCGTATAGGAAAAGGAAATCGTTTTGGACAACGACACGGTCTCCAAAATATAACTTTGACTCCTTGTTTTTATAAAAAATATTTATTAAAAATGATATATGTATACTTTTATGAAAATATTTGTCAATACAAATCTATTCATATAGCTTTTACATTTTAAAACCCAATAACTTAAAAGTTATTCATGATCTATTCCCAATGTTTGACCAAAACCTTGTCCAAAACGACTTCCTTTTCCTATACGGAGGGAGTACATGTGTCATTATTTGCCCGAATTTAAGATATTCTGAAAAATGCAGGGCCCAATTGCAATACTGGTGTCAAAAATAACAAAATTAGCCAAAAGCTATACAATTAACAGCAAGGAAATTTGGAAAACAACTGAAAACACAGTTCTTTTCTCAATCCAGAGTCATCAAAACCCAATGAATAATGACAATCCAATAACCAGTTAATAACTTAATATGTACAGGGTATGGCATAAATCTATAGCACTCGTCACCTCATTGATTCACAAATTAATGAGGCAAAAACAGACAATTAAGTTCTGCATCTAAACCACATGACACTTACTCCACATCCTGAAACTCATAACATGAAACAAACTAGCCAAGTTCACATGCATAACAAATCAAATTCCACATCATATAGCTAAAAGATCAAGGCACAAAGAATAATCTCAAGTTCATCACAATTTTTACAGCAAACCACACAACCAAACCATTTATTTTAAATTCTTAATCAACAGGAGTAACTGAAACATACAGCAAACGTTCAGCATTACCTAATGGCAATAACAGGAACCAACTTAGCTTTGAACTTTGTGACATTAACGATAAGAGGAATGCAACTAAGGGCCTATTTGGATACACATGGCTAGTTACTAGTGGGGACTACCCAAACAGACCCTAAGAATACCAAAAACTGAATGTGCTTCACCTCAAAACAGTAGTACTTGTGAATACAAAATGGCTAATAAATCTGAAGGCGCAACAAGCCTAACATGCACACCACCATCTCAGTTTTATTCATACAAAACTAAGTTTCACCAACATAGTAATGTATCTTAGAGGGCATGCATCACTTCCCAGTCAAGATAATGACCAATTAGCAAATTCCAATTGGGCAGATCAGCTCAATTTGGCCGCCACCACAAAGTTGTGTGACATGCACGCCTATCTAACACATGCACAGGCTGAGGGAGGCTCACCACATGCTGCCTCGGTACTTGAGGGTGTACGGGCCGCTCTCGAGCGACCTACCAAAGTGGGTATGGACCTTGTCCTGGCCCTTGCCGCTCTGGTCGACGAGCGTGAGCTCGAACAGCGCGCGCACATCGGTGCCCTCACTGGCAAGGGCTATGAAGAGCGAGACGTAGGCAGCACCATCCTCGCCGCTCTTCCCGTCGGGGTAGAAGTAGATCGCCCAGTCGAATCCCCCCACGTTGAAGGACTCGGAGGCGATGAACTTCCCCACCCCGATCCCCTTGGAGAGGGAGTAGCCCGCGATCTTGAAGTGGTGGGAGCCGTTCACCGTCTTGGTGACCGACGTGGACGCCGTCTCGGAGGGGGCCGAGGAAGGGGAGGCGGAGGAGGACGCGGCGAGCGGCGGGAACGGCCGCCCCGCGGCGGGGTGGGCGGAGGAGGGGCCGCCGCGGCAGACACGGCCGGCGCCCATCGCGGGGAAACGGGTCGAGATCGGGCTAGGGTTCCGCCCCGAGCGGCGGCGAATCGGCGCGGATCGGACGGATCGGGGCGGGGCGCGCCGGATTCAGACGCGGGGGCGCGGGGATTCGGGGGGAGGGGGGGAGATCGATTTGGGGAAATTTGGGGAGGACGGAATGGTGGAGACTCGCGATGACGAACTGGCGAGGAGGTGGTGGGCTGTGGACGTGTGGTTTTGTTTGTTCCGGGTTCGGGCTTGGGTACGGCTCCGTTTGTTCCGTCGAGGACTTGCCGACTCGGCCCGTAGACGAGAGAAGGTTGGAGACACCTGGACTCACCGACTCGTGCACCGTCCGTGGGCGACCTTCGGCTCCGTTTGTCACTGTTTTATTATTAGAAAAATAGAAAATAGTTTGATAATAACTTTTAAAGTGAATTTTAACTATTTTAAAAAAAATGTTTGATAAAACAGTTTCGCTAATAAATTTATGTATAATTAAGAGAGAAAAATGAGGTGTGAGCTATGAAAACTTTTTTTCAGTTTTATTTTAGCTTATATTTTTGTGAGAAAGATTTAAAAAAATATTTAGCAAAAAATCAACATGCCCTTTATATTGCATGCAGCTGCCAACCTGCTAGGCAGGCAAACCAGCTTGCAAAGTTGCGCGTAGAACCTGTTTGAGGAGTTTTTATACCGTACAATGTTTAAATACAGTTATTTACAAAAGTACAACAATATGTCATGAGTTTGTATAAAATTATAAATACATACTACATCTGTTCCTGAATAGGAATCATTACAAGATAAATATAAATCAAGTTTTCTCAACTTTAACTAGGTTTATAGAAAATACGTGTAATATTTATATAATTAAATAAGTTTACTATAAAAATATATTTAATGATTTATCTAATGATATTAATTATGTACTATAAATATTAATATCTTTATACATAATTAATTAAATAAATTTATAAAAAGATAACTTCTTGAAAAACAAGAATAATATCTATTTTGAGACAGAAGGAATACGTATTGTTTGGTTCAAAGATCATATCGCAAACATCAATGTAATTGAAAGCATTTTTAACGGTGAACGCATCTTGGCCCCTAGTGGGTTTCGGTGATTGGATGAAACACAAGATTACTGTGACTAACGTGTGTTTTGCAGAAACAGGGATGAGTTAGGTCACGGTAATGGCGACGATACGGGCATATGGAGTTCATGTCCCTTGGCGATGGAAATCGTTTCGGTTTCCAAAGGATGGACGACGAAGACGGTGGTAGGCTAGGCTAAGTGTCGCATGGTGTTGGAGGACACTTAGGTAGTCTTAGGTCTTTGTTTTTGCTTTGGCCGTACTATAAAGAGGGGTGTGAATCAGTAGCTTGACCTAGATGAGTCTATTGAGGTAGGTGTGGTGCACACTTGTTATTTCATAGCCCTAGGTAGCTCAGAGAGATGCCTTATGTCGAGAGGATCAAAAGTCGTTAAGACCGCGTCGCGATCCGAGTTGATCTTGCCCTTGATATAGGCATCGGATGCTGGATCAGTGGGCATCGGAGGATCCGATGCCCACACCGACCTAGGGTTTGGTCTGGTGCGTGGCATCGGTGGCTCCGATGGTGCCACATCGGATCGTCCGATGTCACTGTTCCCTTGGGAGTGAACTGTGAGGGCATCGGACGCTGGCATCGGACGCTGAGGGCCAGCGTCCGATGGCCATGCAGAGAGGTTCCAGAGAGGTCTTTTTAGCATCGGACGCGTCCGATGCAAGGTCATCGGAAGCTCCTCAGCGTCCGATGCTCCATAAACATGTCTGACAAACTGGTACAGTCGACCGTTGGTCGAGGTCATCGGCGCGTCCGATGCTAGGCATCGGAGCGTCCGATGCCCCCGCAGAAACCCAGTTTTGTCCTGTTTTTGGATGGCCGGTTGGGGGAGTATAAATACTTCCTTCCCTCTATCCATTTGAATGTTCTTGCCATCTCCATCTGCTGAAAGACACCTTGTGAGTGTGAGAAAGAGCAAGAGCCCTAGTGAGGTTGAGTGATTTGCTAATTGTGAGAATTAGACACCTCCTAGTGAGAATTGAGTAGCAAGTGTGCATCCATCCATCTCTTTGGCCTTGTCTTGGTCAAGTGAGAGTTCTAGCTTGTTACTCTTGGTGATCGGCATCACCTAGACGGCTTGGTGGCGATCGGAGAGCTTGGTGATCATCCGGAGGCATTGTGGATGACCCAAGCCAAGTTGTGACCGGTAGCGAGCGATTCACCGGGCCGGAGTGGCGAAGAATCAGCTCGTAGTGAGCACTTGATCCTTGCGCGGATCAAGGGGGAGCGATACCCTTGCGCGGGTGCTCCAACGAGGACTAGGGGGGTGTGCCGACACCTCGATACCTCGGCAAAAAGATCGTCGTGTCATCTCTACTCTCATCCTTCGCATTTACTTTTGAGCAATTCAATTTCGCATTTACTTATTGTTCATTCAAGTTGAATTGCCATGCTAGAGTAGAAATGGTTTAGCGATAGTCTTTCATCCGGTTGGTTCTTGTTATACACTTTAAGCACAAGGGGGTTAATTGGGCTTGATAGGTTTTATTTATTGAAAGAAGTTTTAGAAAAGCCCAATTCACCCCCCCCCTCTTGGGCATCTTGATCCTTTCAATTGGTATCGGAGCCTCGTGCTCTCGATTTAGGCTTAACCGCCTAGAGTTAAGATGTCCGGGGGTGATGGACCACCGCCTATGTTCGAGGGAGATGACTTTCCATATTGGAAAATCCGTATGGAGTCATACCTAGAAGCGGTTGATGTGAAATGCCGCGATGCCGCCATAACCGGTTTTCCCAAACCCGAAGAGGGCACAAGCCTCACTCCTAATGAGGAGGAAAATGAGAAATGGAATGCAAAGGCCAAAAATATTCTTTTTAGAGGCATTTGCAAAGATGTGTTCAATCGTGTTCGGAACCACAAAAATGCCCATGATCTATGGGAGAACATTTGTGCGCTCCATGAGGGAACCAAGAGTGAGCGTGAGGAACGCTATCATTTAGTTATGCAAAAGCTTCACTCTTTTGATATGCATGCTAATGAAAGTGCAAATGAAATGTACTCACGGTTGAATGTTCTTGTAGAAGAGCTCAATGGACTTGGCCTCACACAAATGCAACCATCCGATGTTGTGAGGAAGATTCTATGTGTCCTTCCAATTGAGAAGTATGGACACATTGTAACGGTGCTACATCAAGGTGATCTTTCCACCGCTACACCAACTCAAATCTTGGGAAAGATCAATGCGCATGAGATGTACATGCACATCACACCAAGTGGTGGCTCTTCCACCGACAAGAAGAAGGACTTGGCTTTCAAAGCAAGCCATGACAAGAAGGGCAAGTCCAAGGCTATTGAGATGCATCATGAGAGCACAAGTGATGATGAAGATGATGTCAACATTGCTCTCATGGTGAAGAAGACCACCAAGATGTTGAAGAAGCTTCACAAGAATGGAGTCAACTTTGATTCAAGAAAGAAGAAGTTCTTCACAAGTAGCAAGAGAAGGCCAATCTCCGAAATGGATTGCTACAATTGTGGTGACCTTGGCCATCTTGCTCACCAATGCACCAAGCCCAAGAAGGACAACTACAAGAACAAGAACAAGGGCAAGAAGTATGACTCATCAAGTGAAGATGAGAAGAAGGATGAAAAGCCCCACTACAAGAAGGATGGCAAGAAGAAGAAGAAGCAATTTCACAAGAAAGGCAGAAAGGCCTACATTGTTGGTGATTGGCTCACCGACATTGAATCCTCCGATGGCTCATCAAATGAAGATAGCGATGATGAGAAGGAGAAGGTGGCCGCTCTAGTCATTGGGACCTCTACACCACCACCACCACCACCGCCTTCATCCTCTACACACCTATGCCTTATGGCCAAGGATGACCGGAAGGTACAAAGTAATGATGACTCAAGTGATAGTGATAGTGATGGTGAATTTGAGGCTCCCACTTATGATGAACTTGTCAAATTGCTAAATGACTATTCTAGAATCATAAGAAAGACTAGAGCTAAAAATGAAAAGCTTGTTAATGAAAATGAATCTCTTGTTGAAAAGTATGATCATGCAATTCATGCTAGTGATGAGCTTAAAAATGAACTTGCTACTATGTCATTCACTATCAAGGAGCTCAAGTCCTCTAACAAAGAGCTCAAAGCTAAAAATGAAAAACTTGATAAGATGCATAGTGATCTTTCCACTAGTCATACTTTGCTTAGGGAACAATATACTCAAGTGAAAGTAGATTATGATACACTCACTATTGCTTATGATATGCTTTCACATGAGACACATGATGCTCCTAACCTTGTTGTCAAGTGTGATATAGCAACATCTTGTGAGGACTTGGTTAGTGAGCATGTTGAGCAAAGTGCTAGTGGCAAGGGCAAGAAAGTGGTTGAGGCCGATCACTATGATGACTATGTGAAGATCAAGAATGAGAATGCAAAGCTCAAGGTTGATCTAGAGAAGCTTACAACCACCAAGCAAGTTGTCATTCAAACTCATGATGATGACTATAGCATGACACTTGAGCTAGACATGCTAAAAGAAGAGAACAAGAGGTTGAAGATGGAGGGGGACTACAAAATGACACCATCCCAAGTGGAACTCCAACAAGAGAATGACAAGCTCAAGAAAGAGAAAGAGCATCTCACCACCGGTTTGAGGAACTTCACCAAGGGTCAATGTCTTCAAAGTGAGCTTCTCATGAACACCGTCATGAAGAACAATAGAAATGGCATTGGCTTTCTTGAAGAGAAGATGAAGCAACGCAAGAGCATCATCAAGCCAATGAAGAAGAAGATTGGGAGATGCTATGAGTGTGGAAAGGAAGGACACTTTGCTCATGCTTGTGAGGAGCCAAAGCCCACACCCTTGCCCAAGCATGCTAGGCCCTTTGCTTTCAATGCTCACTACATACTTAGACAAGATTCTAGTAGCAAAGTGAAGGTTATGTTTATGGGGCCACCAAACAAGAATAGGCCAAGGCAAATTTGGGTTGCTAAGTCACTAGTTGAGAAGGTTAAGGGACCGCAACAAGTTTGGGTCCCGAAAGCTCAAGCTTAATTTCTTGTGTGTGTAGGTGAACTACAAGACCGGTGGATCACATTGGGTAATTGATAGTGGTTGCACTCAACATATGACCGGTGATCCTCGGATGTTCACCTCACTAGAAGAGAATGTCGATGACCAAGAAAAGATAACATTTGGTGACAACTCAAAGGGCAATGTCAAAGGATTGGGCAAAGTGGCTATATCAAATGATCATACCATCTCCAATGTGCTTCTTGTTGCATCTTTGAGCTTCAACTTGCTATCCGTTGGGCAACTTTGTGATCTTGGCTTTCAATGTTTGTTCACCGACAAAGAAGTGGTTGTGACCAAGAAAGATGATGCACAAGTGATCTTCAAAGGATTTAGATACAACAATCTCTACTTAGTGGATTTCTCCTCAAAAGAAGCCAACTTGAAGACATGTTTGTTCACTAAGCAATCTCTTGGTTGGCTATGGCATAGAAGATTGGCACATGTGGGAATGAACACTCTCAACAAGCTATTGAAGAAGGATTTGGTTAGGGGCTTGAAGGATGTCAAATTTGAGAAGGACAAATTGTGTAGTGCATGTCAAGCCGGCAAGCAAGTTGCAAACACTCATCCAACCAAAGCCTTTGTATCAACATCAAGAGAGTTAGAGCTTCTACATATGGATCTATTCGGGCCAACAACATATGCAAGTTTGGGAGGAAACCTCTATTGCCTAGTGATTGTGGATGACTACTCTCGGTACACTTGGGTATTCTTTCTTCATGATAAATCCGAAGCAACCCCTTCCTTCAAGAAGTTTGCCAAGAGAGCTCAAAATGAATTTGATGTGAAGATCAAGAAGATTAGAAGTGACAACGGAAAGGAGTTTGACAACACCCATATTGAGGAATATTGTGATGAAGTTGGGATCAAGCATGAAGTGTCCGCAACCTACACACCACAACAAAATGGGGTAGTTGAGAGGAAGAACCGGACTCTAATCACCCTAGCAAGGACAATGCTAGACGAGTACTCTACACCGGAGAGATTTTGGGCGGAAGCAATCAACACCGCTTGCTATGCATCAAACCGTTTGTTCCCCCATCGTCTACTTGGCAAGACCCCCTATGAGCTACTCAACAACAAGAAGCCGGATGTATCCTTCTTTAGAGTGTTTGGGTGCAAATGCTACATCTACAAGAAGCGCCAACACCTAGGGAAGTTTCAACGCCGATGTGATATTGGTTTTCTTGTTGGTTACTCATTGAAGTCCAAAGCATATCGAGTATTCAACCATGCCACCGGGATGGTAGAAGAAACATATGATGTGGAATTCGATGAATCTAATGGCTCTCAAGGAGAGCATGAGAATCTTGATGATGTAGGTGATGAACCATTGAGGGAGGCAATGAAGAACATGCCGGTTGGAGCCATCAAGCCTAAAGATGATGATGATGATGTGCAAGTCATTGACAAGCCATCCTCATCCCATGTACCACTTGATGATGACAAAGATGAGAGGGATCGAAATGAAGATACTCATGTTTCACATGATCAAATTGTGGTACAAGCTCAAGATGTTGATGCTCCACAAGCGGCCCCTCAAGTGGTTGATCGAAGGACTACTCCTCTACTACAAGCTCATCCTCAAGATCTCATCATAGGGAGTCCGACAAGGGGTGTAATGACTCGCTCTCAAAAACTTGCTTTATTTATGGAACATCACTCCTTTGTTTCTCTTGTTGAGCCTACCATTGTAGATGAAGCTCTAGGTGATCCGGATTGGGTGAATGTCATGCATGAAGAATTAAACAACTTCACCCGCAACCAAGTTTGGACACTTGAAGAGCGACCAAAAGGCGCAAGAGTCATTGGAACAAAATGGGTGTTTAGGAACAAGCAAGATGATCAAGGCAAGGTTGTTAGAAACAAGGCAAGGCTAGTGGCAAAGGGGTTCTCTCAAGTTGAAGGCTTGGATTTTGGAGAGACCTTTGCACCGGTTGCAAGACTCGAAGCCATTCGTATCCTCCTTGCATATGCATCACATCATGACATTAAATTATATCAAATGGATGTGAAAAGTGCATTTTTAAATGGCTTCATAAATGAACTAGTCTATGTTGATCAACCTCCCGGGTTCGAAGACCCTAGATATCCTAATCATGTTTATAGGTTGTCCAAGGCGTTATATGGGCTCAAGCAAGCCCCTAGAGCGTGGTATGAGCACCTCCGGGACTTCCTCATTGAGAAGGGCTTCACCATTGGGAAGGTTGACACCACACTATTCACCAAGAAGCTTGATGGAGAGATCTTCATTTGTCAAGTCTACGTCGATGATATTATCTTCGGGTCAACAAATGAAGCATATTGCAAGGAATTTGGTGACTTGATGTCGAAGGAGTTCGAAATGTCCATGATTGGAGAGCTCACATTCTTCCTAGGCTTCCAAGTCAAGCAATTGAAGGAGGGGACTTTCATATCTCAAGAGAAGTATACAAAAGACCTCCTCAAGCGCTTCAACATGGATGATTGCAAGCCTATCAAGACTCCAATGCCAACAAATGGACATCTCGACCTAGATGTGGGAGGTAACCCGGTTGACCAAACTCTCTACCGCTCTATGATTGGTAGTTTGTTATATTTGACCGCATCTAGGCCCGACATCATGTTTAGTGTGTGCATGTGTGCTCGGTTTCAAGCGGACCCTAGGGAATCACATCTTGTAGCAGTGAAAAGAATCCTAAGGTACCTAAAGCACACCCCAAGCTTTGGCCTTTGGTATCCCAAAGGAGCTAACTTCCAACTCGTTGGGTATTCCGATTCGGATTACGCGGGTTGCAAAGTAGATAGAAAAAGCACATCCGGAGGGTGCCATTTGCTTGGGAGATCACTAGTGTCATGGAGTTCGAAGAAGCAAAATAGTGTGGCCTTGTCTACCGCCGAGGCGGAATACATAGCCGCGGGTGCTTGTTGTGCACAAATTCTTTACATGAAACAAACCCTTTTAGACTATGGTGTAGTTCTAGAAAGGGTACCTTTGTTGTGTGACAATGAGAGCGCGGTTAAGCTTGCTAACAACCCGGTTCAACACTCTCGCACAAAGCATATAGATATTCGCCATCACTTTCTTAGAGATCATGTTTCAAAGAAAGATATATCTTTAGAGGGAGTTAGAACCGAAGATCAATTGGTGGATATCTTCACAAAACCCCTAGATGAAAACACTCTTTGTAGATTGCGAAGTGAGCTTAATGTGCTTGATCTAAGTAACTTTGTCAAAAGGTGAAAGGGGGTTGTCTTTGCATTACATTGTAATATATGTCATGTTTAAATTATGCTATGCACATAGGCTTGTCAGACGTGGTTAAGATAACCGCCCTAAAAAGCGTGTGAAGAAGCTTACCCATGAGCAAACTTGACAAGCAACCTAGATTCAAAATTCCGTATTGCATTGCATATGCATGGTTGTTGTTCTCTCGTTTCTTTTTGATTATGTTTTGAGCAACCGCCGTGTTGGTCCACCGCTAGAGGGAGCTTTTGAGGCTCTAATTGGTTAAAACCCCTAGTTTTGGTGGCCACATGTTGTCTCCTCGAGTTTTATCGCCTATTTTATCTAAAAATGATACTTAGCCTATGGCAAAATATTTATAAAATTGAGGGTTTATGCGAGGATGCTCTTTGTAGGTTCCAACTGGTGTTTATTTGCTTCTTATATGAGTTGGAACTTGGTTGGGAGAGTGAGCCGCAACGGAGATCTTCGAAACTGCTCAAAATGCAGCATCGGATGCTGCATCGGACGCTTCATCGGACGCCCCCAGCGTCCGATGCCCA
This sequence comes from Coix lacryma-jobi var. lacryma-jobi, assembly GCA_009763385.1. Lineage (NCBI taxonomy): Eukaryota > Viridiplantae > Streptophyta > Magnoliopsida > Poales > Poaceae > Coix > Coix lacryma-jobi. The sequence continues at coordinate 5,089,194 of CM019825.1, read as the reverse complement.
ACACTGTACACAGTTCATGCTGGAACAGTGTCCGGGTAGCGTCCGATGCTCAGTCATCGGAGCGTCCGATGCTCCATCGGACTCTGCCCTGCGTCCGATGCCTAGGCAAAGGACGCGTCCGATGCAAATTCGGTGTTTCTGGAGCTCTCTGGACAGGCATCGGAGCGTCCGATGATTTACCATCGGCGCGTCCGATGCTCCTTTGAGCGGCGCACATAAGTCTTTCAACTGACCGGTTGGCCCCACACGCCATACCTCGCATCTTCTCCTTCTTTGCGCCGTATCTCCGCTCCCGTGCCCTAACCACCGCCGGACCGCCATTCCCGCCACTCTCGCCCACCCTCGCCGGCCGCCGCGCTACTCGCCGCTGGCCGCCGCTGCTTCGCCGTGCCTCACGCCGACGGTCACCACTCCGCCGTGCCCGCGCACCCGTCCTCGCCGAACCTCCCCTCCCGCGCGTGCCTCCGTTTTCCCGCCGGCGCCGTCCTCCATCGCCGGCCGGAGCTCACCGGTGGGCTGCTCTTCATCGCAGGAGCTCACTTCTCCCTCGCTTCCCCGAGCTCCCTTGCGACCTCCTTGGCAAATCCACCTCCCTGTGAGCACCTTCCCCCCTCTCTCCTTTCTATGCTCCTAAGGTGCTCGATAAAATGTGTAAATGACCATTCCTTCACATGATAACACCTATCTTTCACCCAACTTCCTTGCAGTCGCTTGGGTTTGCCGTGTGGAGCCCGGATCGTCAGCTCTTATCTTTTCTTGAGTTTGGTTCGTCGATCTTCAGTGAGTCAGTGTGTGGTTGGCTATCGGCAGCTTGGTCAGTTGGGCAGTGTCAGTTAACCCGGGGCCAAGCCCGCGGGTACGGATCGAGGCCAAGCCTCGCGAGTGACTGCGGCAGAGTTTCTCAGTGTCAGGGGGATTTTGAGTCAGTGGTTTGCTTGTCAGCTAGTTGTCAGTGCTTCTCAGCGTCAGTTGCTCCTTGCGAGGCAGTCCAGAGTTCTTTCAGCGCAAGTTCCCGTTCTTGTCAGCTATGCCACGCTGCAAGAACGTCGGTGGTGGCCCTGGAGACTCTCCTCCACGTCGCCCGCCTTCCGGTCAGCGACCCGGGAAGGCGAAGCTTATCACTCGCAGGAAGCGCTCTAGGGAAGAGCGAGAGGCAGCCCAGGCTCAGGCAGTGGCAGACGCTGCAGAGCGTGCAGAGCGAGGTGGCAGTACGGGCGGACTTCGGATTGAGGATCAGCTGTCCCCCGAGCAGCGCAGAGCGATTGAGGAGGTCGAGCGTCGACACGGTTCGTCGACTGGCACGCTCATGGCTGCCGGTCGTCGAACGACGTTCACCTCGCCCGGAGTTGAGCCCGAGAGCTCGGGGCAGGGCCAGGCAGAGGCCGAGGCAGCAGAGGCACCTGAGGCAGAGGCTACAGAGGCAGCAGAGGCAGAGGAGGCCGAGGAGGAGGTCCCTGTGGTAGTTCCCCCACGCCGGTCGACCCGTCGCAGGACTCCGGTGCCACCCCGGCCCGACGTTCCTCTGAGGGGCAGCCGTCCTCCGTCGCGGCGTGCCCCTCCGCCGATACCACGACTGGACCTCAGGGGCGCCACTTGCTCACAGATCCAGACCCTTCGTCTTGTGCCAGTGGAGCAGTTGTTTCCCAGGGAGCGACAGGAGCAGGCTGGTCCGTCCTTCTATACAGTGCTGCAGGAGGACTTCTACCAGGGTTACAGGAACACTGGGATCTCTTTGCGGCCCCAGCGTGTTTGCTCTCTTGAGGCAGTTGTAGGCGCAGCCGGCGAGCCGATTCGCCCTATTCTCTCCTACTTACCTGGTCTGGCAGACCTACTGGGGCGGTCTGGCTCATATATCGAGGACTGGGTTTTTCAGTTTTACGCTTCGCTGTGGGTGCACCCCGACCGAGAGACTATTGAGTTTGCACTTGAGGGGGACCACTACAGACTGTTCTCGTCCGAGATCCGGGAGTGGTTTGGATTGACTCGCTCACAGACCCGGATCCACGACCTGTGCTATGACCGGACAGAGCCACCCCGTCGCCCTCACGGTGGCGCCCAGCCTTCGACAGAGTTGGTCCGTCCGTGCTTCACAGAGCCGTTTGGTGAGGGTTCGAGCCGTACTCCGAGGGATCTCACCCCTACGGCTCGGATCCTCAACGCGATCCTACGGCGGACTTTACTTCCTCGGGTCGGTTTCGGAGAGGGACTTTCACGACTGCAGCTATGGCTTCTTGCATATCTGATCCGGCAGCAGCAGTTTGATGTTTGGGACGTGATCCTGTGTGAGATTGAGGACACAGTGGCAGAGGGCATTAAGGCCCGCAGGCAGCTACCATACGCGCACTGGATCTCTTTCATTCTCTGGAAGGTAGCTGCCACTACAGGTGCTCGCCTTAGTCAGTCACTCACAGGGACAGCGACCGTATTCCCTGAGTATAACATGAGCCAGTTGTTGGGATACGGTCGGGATCGCCGACAGCCACAGCAGCAGGCACAGACTAGCACACGTCCGAGACCTGAGGTGCCAGAGTCAGCTGAGCAGCAGGATGAGGCCGTTCAGGCGCTTGCGGAGCAGGAGCTTGCCGATCTCGAGGGTGGTGACCCCCACGTGGCCTCGGATCCCACAGACAGCTCAGATGAGGACTACCAGCTCCCGCCCCGCTACCAGCCCAGAGCACACGACCACCAGGCAGGGTCTAGCGGTACTGCTTCCCCCGATCCAGCACTCCTTGCCATACTAGCACGGATGGAGGAGCAGCAGCGGACAGTGACTCAGGACGTCCAGAGGCTTGCACAGGAGCAGCAGCGGTTGGCCCAGCAGCAGGCCCTTGCACAGCAGCAGGCTCAGGAGCGTTCAGATGCCCGGAGCGACAGATGATGGCCCTCCAGCAGCAGACCCTGAGCTTCATGGAGAGGCTGGCGAGTGGACCTCCCCAGTGGCAGTGGCAGCAGCCTCCCCCACAGCAGCAGCTTCAGTGGCAGCCACCTGTCCTTCCTCAGTCGCAGTCGTTCGGTCCGCCGCCTCAGTTTGCTCAGCCGCAGCAGCTTCCGGGCCCCAGCTCCTCGCAGTTCACGAGTTTCTCTACTCCAGGCGGGGCCCCGCTCTTCAGTCCACTGCGCACAGGGTTCACTCCCAGGCCGACAGAGTCGCTCTTCGCTACGACGACTTCTGTGACTCGAGACCTGTCGGCCACGTTCAGCGAGCTCACCGGATTTCCCACTCCAGATCTTCCGGATCCGGTTCAGACGTCGACAGCTCCTGTGACCTCCACCACAGAGACTCTACCGAGCTCCGTCGCGTCCTCAGAGCAGACAGAGCCAGTCCAGTCTGAGACGACCACGACAGTTCAGCCTGAGCTTTCAGTGATTCTCGAGCTTCCGCACTCCGCCTCTCAGGTTGACACTCCCACAGAGACTGCGACTGAGCCAGTGTCAGAGCAGACCGAGCAGGCCGAGCAGTCAGTGTCGGACCTGACCTCGACCGCTTCTCCGCAGCTTCCAGCTACAGAGGGTCAGCAGGCTACCGGCGACTCGTCCTCCGACTCCGAGGCCCTCCTTCAGCAGTTCGAGTTCACGCAGAGGACTCCGGAGACGGCACCTGACTCGTCTGCACCACCTCCGCCCTCCGACGCGTAGTTTGGCGTTTGATGCCAAAGGGGGAGAGTGGCCGAGTATAGCGATAGGGGGGGCGATGTGAGAGAGGGTTTTGCGTCTTATGATGTTGTGTTTTGTTCACATACGCTCTTTACTTATCGCATCTTTTGTGGCATATTTATGTTATATACTTATGCTATGGATCTCATGACATGTTTGTGCTCACTATGATTTTATATATGACATGTCATTTCTCTTCGCTCATTACTTGTGCTAAATTCTCACTTGTTTATGTATATGAGCTCTTTACTCTTGCACTTGCTATTCACTCTAACTTGTTGAGTGCAGGATGATGGCATGACATGTTTGAACTTGCCCCTAATCATTTTCTCTCATTTATTGCAAGTTCATACATGTCATGATTTAAAAACCTCTTCTCTCTATACTCGATCTCGTGTTGTCATCAATCACCAAAAAGGGGGAGATTGAACGCATCTTGGCCCCTAGTGGGTTTCGGTGATTGGATGAAACACAAGATTACTGTGACTAACGTGTGTTTTGCAGAAACAGGGATGAGTTAGGTCACGGTAATGGCGACGATACGGGCATATGGAGTTCATGTCCCTTGGCGATGGAAATCGTTTCGGTTTCCAAAGGATGGACGACGAAGACGGTGGTAGGCTAGGCTAAGTGTCGCATGGTGTTGGAGGACACTTAGGTAGTCTTAGGTCTTTGTTTTTGCTTTGACCGTACTATAAAGAGGGGTGTGAATCAGTAGCTTGACCTAGATGAGTCTATTGAGGTAGGTGTGGTGCACACTTGTTATTTCATAGCCCTAGGTAGCTCAGAGAGATGCCTTATGTCGAGAGGATCAAAAGTCGTTAAGACCGCGTCGCGATCCGAGTTGATCTTGCCCTTGATATAGGCATCGGATGCTGGATCAGTGGGCATCGGAGGATCCGATGCCCACACCGACCTAGGGTTTGGTCTGGTGCGTGGCATCGGTGGCTCCGATGGTGCCACATCGGATCGTCCGATGTCACTGTTCCCTTGGGAGTGAACTGTGAGGGCATCGGACGCTGGCATCGGACGCTGAGGGCCAGCGTCCGATGGCCATGCAGAGAGGTTCCAGAGAGGTCTTTTTAGCATCGGACGCGTCCGATGCAAGGTCATCGGAAGCTCCTCAGCGTCCGATGCTCCATAAACATGTCTGACAAACTGGTACAGTCGACCGTTGGTCGAGGTCATCGGCGCGTCCGATGCTAGGCATCGGAGCGTCTGATGCCCCCGCAGAAACCCAGTTTTGTCCTGTTTTTGGATGGCCGGTTGGGGGAGTATAAATACTTCCTTCCCTCTATCCATTTGAATGTTCTTGCCATCTCCATCTACTGAAAGACACCTTGTGAGTGTGAGAAAGAGCAAGAGCCCTAGTGAGGTTGAGTGATTTGCTAATTGTGAGAATTAGACACCTCCTAGTGAGAATTGAGTAGCAAGTGTGCATCCATCCATCTCTTTGGCCTTGTCTTGGTCAAGTGAGAGTTCTAGCTTGTTACTCTTGGTGATCGGCATCACCTAGACGGCTTGGTGGCGATCGGAGAGCTTGGTGATCATCCGGAGGCATTGTGGATGACCCAAGCCAAGTTGTGACCGGTAGCGAGCGATTCACCGGGCCGGAGTGGCGAAGAATCAGCTCGTAGTGAGCACTTGATCCTTGCGCGGATCAAGGGGGAGCGATACCCTTGCGCGGGTGCTCCAACGAGGACTAGGGGGGTGTGCCGACACCTCGATACCTCGGCAAAAAGATCGTCGTGTCATCTCTACTCTCATCCTTCGCATTTACTTTTGAGCAATTCAATTTCGCATTTACTTATTGTTCATTCAAGTTGAATTGCCATGCTAGAGTAGAAATGGTTTAGCGATAGTCTTTCATCCGGTTGGTTCTTGTTATACACTTTAAGCACAAGGGGGTTAATTGGGCTTGATAGGTTTTATTTATTGAAAGAAGTTTTAGAAAAGCCCAATTCACCCCCCCCCCTCTTGGGCATCTTGATCCTTTCAAACGGTAACAAAGTAACGAATCACTTGTTTTGATTGGTTTTGACGTTGTAACGTAATTAAAAGGTGGTGATGGTTTTGTTTGGTCTGGGTGAGGTGGGTGACGAATAATATACTTCTCGTCGCTGCGGACTTGCCGATTCGGCCTAGAGATGAAATAAAGTTGGACCACTGGTATTTCTAAAACTCACTTTCTATAAACCATCATTCAGATAGTCATTTAAATAGAAATAGTTCTCTTTCACACTTTAAAGTTCTCTTTCACACTTTAACAACTTCTCTATATTTTGAGTGCACTCTAGAGAGTCAGACTCTCTTTTCTTTTTTTTAACAAGTGAGAAATTTAGAATAAAGGATAATTATTATGACCCAATAGTAGGGATGACAATGGGTAATTACCCGTTGAGTATGTGTGCTCGTACTCTTACCCATGATTTTTTTTACCTACTAATTTACCCATGCCTATTCTCGGGTATGAGTTTTTTTTTCATACCCTTACTCATGCGGGTAACGGGTACCCGCGGATTACCCATGGACAAGAATATTTGCAAGTCAAAATAACATATATCAATATATTAGGCTCTCAATTCCAACTAAAATATCATAATTTACAAAATCAATAATAAATTCATCAAACAAACTATCTATATGAACAAAGTTCACGTACAGTTTGAGTATTATTGAGCTTGGGTTGTGTGGTGGTGATTTTCAACCCATGATTTCTAAAAATTGAATCGGGTTCAATTTACCCGTGGGTTAACGGGTATGGGCAATGCATTCTCACACCCTTACCTGTATTTGTTGGAAATATGCCCTAGAGGTAATCATAGAGATGATGATATTTCTATTGTATCCATGATTTATTATATGTTCATTGAATATCCATTAAAGACAACTTGTATTGATTGACAATTATGTGAATTGTCTGTGAAACTCTTTTACTTGTATGGTTATTCAATAGTTGTCCCTGATCGGAGTTCATGTGAGGACACACATGAATATTAGATCAGTACATGTATTAGTTGATGACTATGTTTCACAAGTCATAGGCATGGAGATGTCGAACTAATAATGTGGGCACATGTATGACATGGGGCTGGACTGACCCAACGTGAGATGTTCTTATTATCTCTTTACACATCATATACGTTATATCCTTTGACCTGAGATTGTGGTATGTACTCAAGATATGAATCGACTTACTTAGGGACTATCAAACGCTACTTCGTAACAGAGTAGTTATAAAGATAGTCTTCGGGTTTGTCAGGAAGTATGTTGTGAGACATAGACGATCAAGATGGGATTTGCCCCTCTCCTTGCGAGAGAGATATCACTGGACCACTCATATGATTGGATCATAAAATGCATGACCGTGCTTAGGTTAAATGTTAACCTATGAGTTGGACCAAATATTGTGTGGCAAGGGAATTACGTATATGTGATCGTGGTGGTTCGTCAGATATGATCTTTGCGTATACATAGGAGTTGACACGTCTTGCTAGAGGCCGCTGTCAACTATCGGGCGAGTAGGAGTACTCGGGCCGTGTCTATGTGTGCGTGAACCCATAGGGTCGCACGCTTAAGGGACTGGAAGCCTGATTCGAGTTGGACTCAAGTCAGACCGGGATTAGGGTTTACTAATGGGCCTCTAGGTCGGTGGGCTCATTAGGGACGCCTATATAAAGATTTGGGGTTGTGAAGTTTATGAAAAAACGACGTCAACTGTTGACAGCCGTCGCCCACCCCACGCCCGCGCCTATTGCTCCTCGCAAACCTAGCAGTCTGGAGGTGTGACGCTTCCTCCCTGTACGTGTGGGATACCTCGGAGGTGTTGCATCTGGAGCACAAGAACGAACCGCACGTGGAGACGTGAAGGACGGACGTGAACATCTACACGGCATCGCTGCGACGCGCACGTCTACACCGAGACGTCTTCCGCTACATCTGCGCGTCTAGTGGTAATCCCGTGATCTATAACTAGCAGCAGTTCCTGGTTCATGGGGTCGAAAATTTTGTGCATTCGGCTAGCGTAGCGTTCGGCTAATGTAGCTTTCGGCTAGCGTAGCTTCCCCATGTCCCTATAGTGGTATCAAAGCCGTTACTGCCTCGTTATAGATTCGGTTGTGTGCATATACAGATATGCACGGTTGTAGATCAATCTCTGATCTTGATTCGTGATCTTGCTGTGTTGGTCATGTAACGATCTACTCCTACCGGTCGGAATTCCGCCATCGGAGTTAAGTGATACGTGTAAATCCAACCATGGCAAGATGGAGATCAATCAGATTGATCGAATCGAATCTAGATCAAGAGTCGGGTGCATGAGATGTACCGCGGCATCTGCAAAAGAGCGTTGTTCGGTAAAACAACCGTAACTTTTGCATACGACCTTAGATTGAGATGATCTTTAAACGAAAATCGATCTACAGAAAATTTTACATCCGATTTTCACCAGCAACAGCTGGTTTCGTCAAATTTAGATTTGCGAAAAAAGGCCAGAAAAATTATGTTTTTTGCGATTCAAGATTAGACGTCGGGAACGTTTAACTCTGTTTTGCAGGAATTGATGACTGGTATAGCCCTTATGTGTATGTGATGCATGTATGTAATTGTTTCATGACTTTCATGTCGTGATTATGACAATATGGCTGGAGCCACATATATATTGTCCACTTGATGTAATGGCCTGCGTGCCAAAATTATGATGATCCTTCACGCGACTATGTAATTACTTCATTAATTACGCTAGTTGTAGCTAGTCGGTGGATTCATCGTTGGAGGATGGCGTGCATGTACCATGTGGATGGAGATCATCATGGTGAACAGATTGGCGGAGATGGAGATCTCCAAAGAAACACTGGGCTATACCAAGTCATATCTATGTTGATGCTATTCTCTTATTATGTTCTACTTTCACGTATGATTCATGTTTATTGTCTACATGCGGTAGTGAAAGTATAGAACGATCCCTCAGTAATGTTCAAGTCATATGCTTCCCCAAACCTTGCACTGTGAAATTAGGGTGTCACTGATTTTCCTTGACCAGGCAGATTCGTATCGGATACTTACTGCAGAAGGGTTGGTTGCTTGAACAAGGTCATCCTAACGGTTAGGGACCTTGAAGCATAAGGAGTTGAGCACGCATAGAGATGCTGGCCAACAACAAGAGTCATATGTGAAATGATTAGCAAAGAGTTGCTTACCGATCTACCATGTCCACTAGCGGTGATGCTAAAACTCACTAGTAGACTTGTTATTTTGGGTCTTGAATCATTGAGATTCAATAGAGGGATATTGATCTTAGTGGGAGTAAATTTTATTAAAAGTTTTAATATCATTTACTCTATCTTGGATACATTGTCTTAGTATTTTGCATTTACTTTTGTTGTAGATAAATGGCACCCGCACCTCAACCATTTACTTTACGTTCAATCCTTGAGAAAGATAAATTGAATGGAACAAACTATGCGGATTGGATCCACAACCTGAGAATTGTTCTCAGGGCTGAGAAAAAGGAAGATATTCTAGACACCCCACTACCAGAGGAACCTGCTGATAATGCACCTGCTACTGAGAAAACCGCTTACAAGAAAGCATGTGATGCTGATCTTGAAGTAGGATGCCTGATGCTTGCTAGCATGGAACCAGATCTCCAGATGCAGTTTGATAATAACCATACAGCCTACGATATGATCGTAGCGCTAGATGAGATGTTCCAGACTCAAGCTAGAACTGAAAGGTTCAATGTTTCTAAGTCTCTTGCTGAGACTAAGTTAGCAGAGGGTGCAGCAGTTGGACCACACGTGATCAAGATGGTTGGTTACACTCAGAGGTTGGAGAAGCTAGGCTTCCCAATTGGTCCAGAACTGACTACTGATTTCATTCTCTCTTCTCTCCCACCTAGCTATGGGAACTTCATCTCGAACTACCATATGCATGGTGCGGAGAGGGGCTTGAATGAGTTATGTGGCATGCTTAAGACAGCAGAGGCAGACATCAAGAAAGGTGCTGGCAGCAGCCATGTGATGGCAATCCAAAACAAGCCTAACTTTAAAAGGAAAGGCAACTTTTGGAAGAATAGGAAGGGCAAGGGCAAGGCCAAAGATGTGATCTCCAAGCCAAACCCTCCTGCGCCTGACACTGCTGGACCAACTGCTAATTCTGAGTGCTTCCACTGTAAGGGGAAAGGTCACTGGAAAAGAAACTGCAAGGTGTACTTAGCATCCTTGATGAAAGATGGCGGTGGTAAAGGTACTCCCGCTGCTCATACACTTGTTGTTTATATTACAGATATTTTCCTCGTTGACTCTTATATTAATTCTTGGGTATTTGATACCGGCTCGGTTGCTCATATTTGCAATACGATGTAGGGAATGATAAGAGGTAGAAGCGTTGGAAAAGGGGAGGTTGATTTCCGCGTGGGCAATAATGCAAGAGTTGCTGCGTTGAATGTCGGGACGATGCAACTCCACCTCTCATCAGGATTTATTTTGGAATTAAATAATTGTTATTTTGTTCCAAGTTTAAGTCGAAACATTATGTCACCTTCATGTTTGATGAAGGATGGCTATTCATTTGAGACTAAAGACAATGGTTGTGTAATCTCTAAGAATGATATGTTTGTGGCTTTTGCATCCATTGTGAATGGGTTGTTTATTTTAAATCTTGATGATGCACCTATGTCTATCTGTAATATTACTGCTAAAAGGCCTCGACTTAATGAGTTAAGTCCTACCTATATGTGGCATTGTCGTTTGGGTCATATAAGTGAAAACCGCATGAAGAAGCTCCATGCTGATGGGATTCTAACTTCGTTTGATTTTGAATCATACGAGACATGTGAGGCTTGCTTGCTGGGCAAGATGACCAAGTCGCCTTTCACAGGTCTTCCTGAGAGGGCGTCTGACTTGTTGGAACTTGTACATACTGATGTATGTGGACCAATGAATACGACAGCTAGAGGCGGATTCCAATACTTCATAACCTTCACTGATGATTTTAGCAGATATGGCTATATCTATCTGATGAAGCATAAGTCTGAGACATTTGAAAAGTTCAAAGAATTTCAGAATGAGGTAGAGAATCAACGTGGCAAGAAAATTAAGGCCTTGCGATCTGATCGTGGAGGTGAATATTTAAGCCACGAGTTTAGCAATCATCTTAAGAGTTGTGGAATTGTTCCACAGCTTTCGCCACCTGGAACGCCTCAGCGAAATGGCGTGTCCGAGCGACGTAATCGAACTTTGTTAGACATGGTTCGGTCTATGATGAGTCAGTCGGACCTTCCTTTATCGTTTTGGGGATACGCTCTAGAAATAGCCGCTTTCACATTAAATAGGGTACCGTCTAAGTCCGTAGTTAAGACACCATATGAGATATGGACTGGTAAGAGTCCCAGTTTGTCTTTTCTAAAGATTTGGGGTTGTGAAGTTTATGTCAAACGACTTATTTCAGATAAACTAACACCCAAGTCGGACAAGTGCTTTTTCGTGGGATACTCAAAGGAAACTTTAGGGTATTACTTCTACAACCGCACAGAGGGCAAAGTGTTTGTCGCTCAAAACGGTGTTTTCTTAGAGAAAGAGTTTCTCAAAAGAGACAAGAGAGGGCAGAAGGTGTATCTTGAAGAAGTTCAAGATGAGCCAACAGGGATTGACTCCACGAGTGATGCTAATGTAGCAGAACAAGTTGAGCTACCTGTGACAATAGACACCCCGCCTCAACCACGAAGGTCGGCAAGAATCCGTGAGTTACGTGGGGATGTGTTATTGTTAGACGATGACGAACCTGCAACTTTTGCCGAGGCAATGATAGACCCTGATTCCGAGAAATGGCATAGTGCCATGAGATCCGAGATAGATTCCATGGGAGCCAATCAAGTTTGGAACTTGGTTGACCTGCCTGATGGGGTAAGACCCATAGAGTGCAAATGGATCTATAAAAAGAAAAAGGATATGGATGGAAACGTCCAAGTTTATAAAGCTCGACTTGTCGCAAAAGGTTTTCAGCAAGTTCAAGGAGTTGACTACGACGAGACTTTCTCGCTGGTAGCGATGCTTAAATCTATCCGGATCATTCTAGCAATTGCTGCTTATTATGACTATGAGATATGGCAGATGGATGTTAAAACAACCTTTCTAAATGGAAATTTGGAAGAGGACGTGTATATGATACAACCCGAAGGTTTTGTTGATCCTGGCAATGCTAAGAAAATATGCAAGCTTAAGAAATCTATTTATGGATTAAAGCAAGCATCTCAGAGTTGGAATATTCATTTTGATGAGGTGGTCAAAGGGTTTGGCTTCCGTCAAAGTGAAGAAGAACCTTGTGTTTACAAGAAGGAAAGTGGGAGCGCTGTTGTGTTTCTAATCTCGTATGTAGATGACATACTGTTGATTGGGAATGACATTCCGATGTTGCAAACCGTAAAGACTTCACTGAATAACAGTTTTTCTATGAAGGATTTAGGAGAAGCAACATATATTCTGGGCATTAAGATCTATAGAGATAGGTCAAAAAGGCTAATAGGATTAAGCCAAGAAACGTACATTGACAAGGTGTTGAAGCGGTTCAACATGGAACAGTCCAAGAAAGGGTTCTTGCCTATGTCACATGGCATGCGCTTTAGCGAGAAACAGTGTCCTTCGACAACTGATGGGCGAGAGCGCATGAGTAAGGTTCCATATGCTTCGGCTATTGGTTCCATCATGTATGCCATGATATGTACGCGCCCAGATGTCTCATATGCTCTAAGTGTTGCGAGCAGATACCAAGATAATCCAGGTGAGAGTCACTGGACACTTGCTAAAAACATCCTTAAGTACTTGAGAAGGACTAAAGATGTGTTCCTAATCTATGGAGGTGAGGAGGAGCTCGTTGTAAATGGTTACACCGATGCTAGCTTTCAAACCGACACAGATGATTCACAATCTCAATCAGGTTTTGTGTTCACAATAAATGGTGGTGCAGTCAGTTGGAAAAGTTCCAAGCAGGAGACCGTGTTTGATTCTACAGCAGAAGCCGAGTACATTGCGGCTAGTGGAGCTGCAAAGGAAGGTGTTTGGATGAGGAGGTTCCTCATTGATCTTGATGTGTTTCCAAATGCGTCCGGCCCATTGTCTTTACATTGTGATAGCAATGGGGCGATCGCGCAGGCTAAGGAGCCAAGGAATCACCAGAAGAACAAACATGTACTGCGGAAATTTCACCTCATTTGAGAGTTCATTGGAAGAGATGAGATTAAGATGTGCAAAATACATACGAATTTGAATGTAGCGGATCCTTTGACAAAGGCTCTTCCACAGCCTAAGCATGAGGCGCACGTGAGGTCTATGGGTATTAGATATCTAAAAGATTAACTCTAGTGCAAGTGGGAGACTGTTGGAAATATGCCCTAGAGGTAATCATAGAGATGATGATATTTCTATTGTATCCATGATTTATTATATGTTCATTGAATATCCATTAAAGACAACTTGTATTGATTGACAATTATGTGAATTGTCTGTGAAACTCTTTTACTTGTATGGTTATTCAATAGTTGTCCCTGATCGGAGTTCATGTGAGGACACACATGAATATTAGATCAGTACATGTATTAGTTGATGACTATGTTTCACAAGTCATAGGCATGGAGATGTCGAACTAATAATGTGGGCACATGTATGACATGGGGCTGGACTGACCCAACGTGAGATGTTCTTATTATCTCTTTACACATCATATACGTTATATCCTTTGACCTGAGATTGTGGTATGTACTCAAGATATGAATCGACTTACTTAGGGACTATCAAACGCTACTTCGTAACAGAGTAGTTATAAAGATAGTCTTCGGGTTTGTCAGGAAGTATGTTGTGAGACATAGACGATCAAGATGGGATTTGCCCCTCTCCTTGCGAGAGAGATATCACTGGACCACTCATATGATTGGATCATAAAATGCATGACCGTGCTTAGGTTAAATGTTAACCTATGAGTTGGACCAAATATTGTGTGGCAAGGGAATTACGTATATGTGATCGTGGTGGTTCGTCAGATATGATCTTTGCGTATACATAGGAGTTGACACGTCTTGCTAGAGGCCGCTGTCAACTATCGGGCGAGTAGGAGTACTCGGGCCGTGTCTATGTGTGCGTGAACCCATAGGGTCGCACGCTTAAGGGGCTGGAAGCCTGATTCGAGTTGGACTCAAGCCAGACCGGGATTAGGGTTTACTAATGGGCCTCCAGGTCGGTGGGCTCATTAGGGACGTCTATATAAAGATTTGGGGTTGTGAAGTTTATGAAAAAACGACGTCAATTGTTGACAGCCGTCGCCCACCCCACGCCCGCGCCTATTGCTCCTCGCAGACCTAGCAGTCTGGAGGTGTGACGCTTCCTCCCTGTACGTGTGGGATACCTCGGAGGTGCTGCATCTGGAGCACAAGGACGAACCACACGTGGAGACGTGAAGGACAAACATGAACATCTACACGGCATCGCTGCGACGCGCACGTCTACACCGAGACGTCTTCCGCTGCATCTGCGCGTCTAGTGGTAATCCCGTGATCTATAACTAGCAGCACTTCCTGGTTCATGGGGTCAAAAATTTTGTGCATTCGGCTAGCGTAGCGTTCGGCTAATGTAGCTTTCGGCTAGCGTAGCTTCCCCATGTCCCTACAGTATTACCGCGAGGTAAGACTTCTTTCCCATTAAATTACCCATGGATAAAAAATTAGTCGTACCCTTGCCCTAATAGGGTTTTACCCGCCAGGTTTCGAGTTTCGGGTAGAAATTGCCATCTTTACCCAATAGTTGTTCCAACAAAAAATTAAACCCTGCCCCTATTCCATGTGCCCGTCTGAAACATGGAGGTAGAAGGTGAAAGGTTCAAATTGGCTAGAGGAGGGTGGATAGCCTAATTAAAAATCTACAAAATCACTTAGGCAATATTGTTAGCAACACAAATGGCGAAGCTTTTAGCACTAGCCTAAAGGGAGTGTTGCAAGTCAGCTATCTAACAATTTTATCTAATATCTCTATGTCACACAAGATCAATTAAGTCTACACTAGTGATTAAAGGTGAAAATGAAGTGTAGCACAAATAATTAATTGTTAGAAAGATAAGAAACAAGCTATGTACCTAAGATATATCTATCAAGATAAATAACACAAAGATATAGACAATGGCTAAGAAGATTAATTGTAAATTATCTACACAAGATATAGCTAATTAAAGAATAGCGCAAGAGATATAATGAACTAGCTCAAATGAAAATGAAAGCAATGAATGAAAGAGCTAGTTAGGATGATTTTTACCGAGCCTTCAAGATCGCCTTTGAAGAGCCAATTACCGGTGAATATTCATGTAGAGAGAGAGACAATCACCTAGAATAATGATGAAGTCCAATCAATGAGATGATCAACCAATCAATATCAAGCACACGGGAGACACTAATTTATCCTGAGGTTCACGTGCTTACCGGCACGCTACTACCCATTGTGTCGACCAACTCTTAGTGATTCAGTGGGTAATTGGCACTATGCCAAGCTACACAAGCCCCACAAGAATCTACCACAAGAGAGGTAGCTCAATGACACGAGCAATCCACTAGGGGTGCCTTTCGCCACTCCGGCGGGGAATAGGCCCGAAAAACCCCCTCACAGCTCGGTCGGTGGTGGCCAAGAACAATCTCCACTTCTTGCCAACTCCACCAATTGCCTCCAAGTTGTCTAGGCACCGACAAATGCCAAGAGTAACAAGAAACTCGCTGCCGATGCGAAGAACTAGTGCCACTAGAATGAACTCTTTCAAATCTTAGCACTAGAACACTCAATCTCACCAGCACATGATCAAATCAAGTCTAGAGATGAGTGGGGAGGCTTGGTTATACTCACAAAGATGCTAGAGGATCAAAATATGCAAAAGAAAACTCATGCAAGCCGACCAAGCCACTTAAATAGCCCACACAAAATGGGCTAGCCGTTGGGCTGAAACTGCCCACATTGGACGCTGGAGTCAGGGGCATCGGACGCTAGCCAGCGTCCGTTGCTCCAGATGGGGCCACGTGTCCAATAACTATGAATTTCAATTGTTCGATTCCAACGGCAATATCACTTCCCGCGCCAGTCAAAATGGCATCAGACGCGTCGATGCCAAGCATTGGACGCTCTGATGCCTCTGCTCAAATCTGCGTGAATCAGTCATACATTGGACGCACCGACCCTCAGCATTGGACGCTAAGGACCAACGTCCGATGGATATGCAGAGAGGTTCCAGAGGGCTCCAAAACACATCAGACACGTCAAATGGGACAGCAAGCGTCCGATGCTCCCGACACAGTTAGCTCACGCCACGTCATTTGCACCGGACGCTTGAACGGTGTTTTCGATCATCCGACGCAGCGTCCGATGGTCCCTGATCCATCAAACTAAGTCAGGGTTTGCCATCGGACGCACCAGGGCAGCGTCCGATGCTCCCTGGTGGAGCGTCTGATGCCCCTTTCTCAGTAGCTCTCTCTTTCTATCTTCCACCCTTTCTTCCATGTGCCAACACTAAAGTATTTCACCACTTGTGCACATGTGTTAGCATTTTCTAAAATATTTTCTAAGGGTTTTGTTAGTCTCACTCACTAGGTCTAATGGATCAATATGTTAAAGAACTCCTAGTGGCACTTGAACACCACATAAGTCATGAATTATCTCCTCTTGATAGTATGACTATCTATCCTAAATGTGATCACACTCTCTAAGTGTCTTGATCATGAAAACAAACAACCCTATAGGTTATACCTTTGCCTTCGGGCCTCTTCGCTCCTTCTCTTCTCTTTTCTCCATTTCACCAAGTGTAGAGCACTTGATCACTTCATTGCATGTGGTCATCGCCATCTTCTCCATGGTTGCCACCTTGCTAGCTCCACCACTTGGCTTGGTCTTAATCCTTTCTCATTAGCTACACACATGCTTAGCCATAGGATCAGACCAGATAGGTTTCATCAATTACCAAAACCAAACTAGGACTTTCAGAAAGCCTTAAAATCCCAGCTATCACCTCTCTGTTTCTGAGGTGTGAACCTAGCTAACCTCCGAGAACTCCTCTCAACAATGCACGCTCAATTCACATGCTTTTAGGTATCACCCATAGACACACCTCACATACCATGGTAGGGCCCGCTGACATGACGATTGTGTTAAATCTGTTCCAAGCAAATTTGAAACCAAAGATAGTTATGCTCCCCAAAGATTCCCTTATACATCATCTCTTGTCTCCTAACTCTAGTTCTTGTGAGAAATCGCTCTAGAGTGGTGAACACCCTGAAAGCATCTAGTTTCCTAGTAGGTTTTGGTGATTAATGACAATATACTGACATGTGTTTTGCAGAAACAATTGAGTTAGGTCATGATAATGTCGATTGTATAGACAATATGGTATTCATGCCCCTGTCGATGGAAATCGCTTTGGTTTTCAAATGATGGACAACAAGGTTGAGATAGTCTAGTTCTAAGTGTTGTTTGGCATTGGAGAGACACTAAGAGTAGATTAGGATTTTGTTTTTCCTTTAGTCGTACTATTAAGGGGAGTATGATCTAGTAGCTTGACCTAGGTGAGACTAATGTGTTAGGTGTAGAGCACACTTATCAAAATTAGCACTAGGTAGCTCTGAGATAGGCCATAGATCGAGTGGATCAAAAGTCGTTTAGGTAGCGTCACGATTTGTAGTTGATTGAGCCTATTTATAGGCATTGAATGTTGCTACTGCACCCATCGAATGTGTTGCATCAGATGCGCTAGGGGGGCGTGTCTGATGACCATATAGAGAGGTTCCACAGGAGGTCCAACTGCCATCGGACGCACCCGATGGGGATGTCACTTTGACATGTGCTTTCAGAAAAATACACGTTACCATTGAAAGAGGCATCAGACGCATCCGATGTAGCCGACAGGCGCGTCCGATGCCCCTTTATCAGCTGAGATTTACCCCTTCGTGAGTGGTTTGTGTTTGTGTGTGTGTGGGGGTATTTATACTCGTCCACGAGGGTACTCTTGCCTATTTGAATAGTTGCAAAGACACTTGAGAGTGCAAGGGAGAGCAAGAGCCTAGTGAGGTGTTTGAGACTTGATAATCGCAAGATTAGAGACCTCATTAGAGCATAGAGAGTAGCAAGTATGCATCCACCTTTATCATTAGCCTTGTTTGGATCAAGTGAAAGTTTGTGCTTGTTACTCTTGGTGATCGGCATCACCTAGACAGTTTGGTGGCGATTGGGAGCATAGTGGTCATTCAGTGGAGCTTGTGGATATGTCTCGTCTCATGTTGTGACCAGTAGTGGGAAATTCACCGACCCAGAAAGGCAAAGAATGAGCCCGGAGTCAGCACATGGTCCTTCGCGGATCAAGGGGGAGCGATACCCTTGCGCGGGTTCTCCAACGATAACTAGGGGTTGTGCCGACACCTCGATAGTTCAAGAAAATATTGTTGTGTTCCTTTTCTCTCTTTACATTATGCATTTACTTTGAGCATTTCAATTATTGTCATTTACTTCTCATCATAGAATTGTCTTGCTAGAGTAGGATTAGAACCTAGGGTGCTAAAATGTTGTATGTTAGAAGATAGAACACTATTTTAGGCACAAGGGGTGAAATAGGCTAGTGTAGGATTTAATTATTGTAAAAAATTGGAACAGTCCAATTCATCCCCCTCTTAGGCATCTTGATCCTTTCACACCCCTTGAGCATAGATCAACTCAAAGTCAACATAATTGGCCCACCCTATCTACTCAAGATCCCGAGTATATGCTAGAAGGAAATCCTATCATCCTACATAGGGTTAATCTTCTCCCAATGATACTTACAATTCATCCTTAAAATTCATGATCTCAAGTATTCTCTCAAACTACCTAACATTATACAATAGACTGTTGTACAGTTTAATCAAATCCAAGTTGACTAGTCAACATGGCGGATGTCATGAGGTTTTGATGGACTATCTGATGACTCTCATCAGACTGCTCCATAGAGCACTAAATTCAGCAAAAACAAAGTGAGTGTGTTGTCCCTGTTATCATCCCTCGATCCCTCATGTGAACATAAAATACCCCTCTCAAACCACCAGAATGAGCCCCCTCCCACTCTTACCCTCGACTCTCCCCCCTTCTCTAGAATGAAGAAATAGAAATAGAAAGGGAGAGAGAGAGAGAGAGGAGAAATGCAAGGAGGAAGAAACTGAAGTTCAAGATCATGCCTAGATCAAGAACCACCTCCCTTAATCCCTCTCACATGTGTAAGGTCAAGAATCTCTCTATGTCTCCTCCCATGAACATTTCCACACTTTATAATCTTATGCTCTTTTGATGAAGGTTATGATGATCATGACTACCATCGACACTCATTCAAAAGTGCAAGTCTCGAATCTCTCTTCGGCTGCACTTCACCTAGAAGCTCAACCCCATCGTCTCTAATCCATGTTCATGTGTGATGTAAGGAGCTCTCCCTCAAATCCCATAAAATAGCTAGCTCCCCTCTCATGGATCCAAGGACTTCAAGACTATGAGCTTGACCTCAACCTCATCTCTAATTTCCTTTTTCTTTTTCAATTTCGATAGCTACAATTTTATGGTTAATCGACAAATTATTGATTTGATATTGTTATTATTGTTGTGGTCACTGAGCAAATACAACAATATGCTTATGATGTGCTTCACACACACACACAAATATATATATATATAGGGTAATTATTCTATACTCCCGGGAGTAGTTACTCACATCTTTAATAAACCATGTTGCGTATGAGTGCATACTCATTTATCACTTTGAGTATGTTTACATACTTATTTTAAGATACTATAAATCTTACTATGCGAAAAAAATTAACAGAGCATATATTTTTTAATATATTACTATAATGCCATTACATTAGTATATAAAGTAAGTATAATCATATACTTCATGTATATATGCATACTCGACAAATATACTACCGTAGATGTTCTAGTATGATCATATACTCCGTGTACATATACTTTGTCAGACTATATATACTACAAATATTGAGATATACACATGGGAGTAATTACTCCCTGGGAGTACGGAATAATTACCATATATATATAGTGAAGCCAATGAAGCCAAACATCATAGATTTCTGGCATCGGTCTCCTTAAGTTGCAATGGTGAGCACCACTCATAGAACCCAGTATGCAAATAAAAAATAAAGCAAGGACGTGTAACGTTGGTATAAGTAGGCATAGAAACAACGACATGCAACAAACAAATATTTTTTTATTCAAATAACTAGTTCCTCTACTCGCTCCGCTCCCAAAAAAAAACTAAGTATAGGCACCATATAGTGCATTGTGTAGAGCGAATCTCAAACACTCTCTCTGCTTTTTGAAACACTCACACTACTCAATCGCAAATTCGCAACGCGGATCGGGGCCCAAAACGGGGGTGTTTGGTTCCACTCCACTGAACTTTAGTCACTTTTAGTGGCTAAAATGTCAAACACCTCCACTAAAAGGGACTAAATATGTTGTTTAGTCTCTTTTAGTGGAGGTGTTTGTCATTTTAGCCACTAAAAGTGACTAGAGTTTAGTGAAAGTTTAGTGGGACGAAACCAAACGCCCTACGAAGGGCCACGAACCACACAGAACGCAAGATCACAAGCAAGCGCATATGTAACGATATGATTGCGTATATGCGCAGCCTACCCGCCGGCCGTATAGTAAATAAACAGAACCAACACCACCGCATATGTTTCACAGTTCTTCTGGAATCTGGACCCCCTCAAGGGCCAGACGTGCTAGTACTATATATACCCGTCTCTCTTCTCCACCAAATGGTAATCCAAAACCACGCCCAAACGCAGAAATTAGAAGAAATGGGGAAGACCCGCCGCGGCGTCCCTGTTGCTCGGCACCCGCGTGCCCGCACTGGTGCCCCCCGTCTTTACGAGAGGTTCACGCGTAGGGATCTTTCCCACGCGGCGCTCCACTCGGAGGTGGCGGAGTGGAAGCTCCTTGACCTTACGCGCTCTGACATGGAGCGGTACGCCCTAGAGGCGGCCCTCGAGGCGCAGGCGGCGGCCGTCGAGTACTACCACGGCGGCGGCGGAGGACCGTCGGAGGAGGGCCTTGCAGAGGAGGAGGTGGTCCTCGAGTACGACCACGACGACGGGGGAGGCGGCGGACTGGCGGTGGAGGAGGTGCTACTCGAGTACGACCACGAGGAGGGGCCCGGTGGTCCTCGAGTACGACCACGGCGACGGGGGCGGCGGCGGACCTGTGGAGGGCCCCTCGGAGGGGGAGGTGGTACTCGAGTACGACCACGAGGAGGGCTCCACGGAGGAGGAGGCGTCAGCCAGCCCCGACTTCGACGACGCGGACGAACAACTACCGCTCCCGGAGGACGACGACCATGGCGGCGGCCACCGCGAGGACCCGATGCCCGAGACGAAGGAGGAGGAGGAAGGCGCCGGGGCCTCCTCCGAGGGTTGAGGATGATTGATGCGCTACTTAATTGTCAGCCGGATACGATCGGTGTTGCGGTTTGATCGAACCACGACAGGTACACGCCGATACATTCCTCGATCGGTTTAGTTGTTAGATATGATCGAGTCTCTAGAGTGCGACGATGCGCGACCCTCTTTGAATCATATATCTCGCGCGTGGATTGATGAACATGCATGTTACTGATATACTGATATTGCGTTCAGTTGCTTGTTTGAGCACGAGTGCACGACGATCGTTCCGCTGTGAATAGATCGTCCTAGCTGCGAGCCTGCGATAATGATGATTTTCTGAGACTAATTGGGGTTCCCTGTTGCAATCTTGTCCATTATGCATACCTGTGTGTCAGCCGTTTTTATGCCATTTCACAGCATCTTATTTCTGTTTCTGTGCCCTTCCCCCTTGCTGTGTGTTGTGTATTTAATTTCCTTTTGAATGCATATCTTTGTTGCTTGGGATATATTCAGTTTTCAAGCGGTCATCTGTGAAGTGTTCCAGAAATTGGAAGGTACTAGCGCGCAGGCAACATGTTTAGTTATATGATATATAACCAGCCATAATTACAATCACATCATCAAATGCTAGCTAGCGCTGTGTACGAGGTATATCAGAAAGTCTGGAGTAGAGATAGAGATTTGGTCAAAATTAATACAACAGTTAAGTTAACATGAGGTTTGGTAAAAATGTGATGGGTGGGTGTGGGGGTCTGTATTGGTCCTCTCTGGTCATCTGTGCAAAAGTTCCTTATGCCAGATCAAATGGTATGGCAGGCATAGCATTTCACTTGATCCGTAAACTGATTTTTACTGATAATAATCGTTGGGGGTGGATAATGATGTCTAGATAAGCTGTTATTTTTTGTAATGTTTGTTCAGCAATTTGTCAGATCTCTAGTTCATGTATGGCTAGAATATTTTTCACCTTATATTGTGAACAAGAACTACACTGGTTCTCAGCATTCTGTTGCAAGACAAATGCAACGGTCTAATCTTTGTTTTTCTCATCCCATATATTATTAAACATCACCTTTTCGGTGCTGCTATTAGTTTATATACCCCAAATTTGGCAACTACTACATATGCTTTTGATAAAAGCTTTTGTGATGTTTTGAGGAACCTTTGTTTGGGTCACATATGCATGCAATGCAAGCAGGGTCGGTCTCTACATCATGCTAGCTCGACACTGCATTTTGGTTTTCAGAAACCGCAGTGTGCATGCATGACTATTCAGTTATCCGTGTGACGATCGAGTTCTCGATCTCTTCTTCCAGGAGGGGAAAATGCTGAAAGAGGCAAGTCAATTATGTGGCAGGCAGGCAGGCAGATGTGTAGTTCCTGGCATTGTATCCTTTTGATTGGAAATGGCGTTTTTATCCTTTGTTGATGTGAATTGTTACCAGTTTGTTGCCAGTGGTCTGTCGAACATCCATATGGTACGCGTACGCCTACCGCCATTGTGGAATTCCTATTGTGCTATGTGTTGTGTGTACGTCAGCAGGAAGAATGCAGGACGTACGGTCACGTTCAATCCCATCCATGGTTGCTGGAAACTGGAATTGTTTTTTTTTTTGAGATGGCGCTGGAATTTTTTTCTCGAGAGCATGTTGATCCACTTGTCATTATCGCGTTCAGTTGTTACGCTGAGTGTAGTAGTACTAGGACGATCTCGCGCGAGCTTGATACGGATGCCAAAGCGAATGCTTGATTAGATGCAGCGAGCCCGAAAGCTAAAAGGGTGGTACTCTACTCTAGTGCTTTCCACACACAACAGACACACTGATTTTTGGTTTGGACGCGTTGAACTTGGTTTCTTCTGCCCTTTTTTTCAAAAAAAATAAAAATTATAATGACCACCTCTCCTAGCTATTTGGTCTTTTAATTTTGTCCATTGGAAAACACATGCACTCAGCACTCGGTTCGTTTCCGTAAACTCCCGTGCATGCCACCCTTATTTTTTTTAATTTAGTCTTTTTTTATTAAAAATTCAAGTTTAGGCTCCTGAGAAACATATACCTGTTTTTAGGCCGCTCGACGTCGTGACCTACGACGCCGAAGTAACACAGCTCGGCGCCATAGGTCAATGACGCTAAGTTAGGAGGATTTGATATGACATGATTGTGGTAATGTGGTAAACGATGTGACGCTAATGCGATAGAGGTCGTCGCCATAATTCACGGCGCCGAGCTTGACGCCATAAACCCTATCGTCAACCTCGGCGCCAAATTATTTTCCTATAGCTCTGGTCTTTAGAATAATGGAGCAATTAAATATTTCTTCCTAATACTAACACCAAGCGTGTTGTAGTCTAGTTGGTTAGATCTCACGCCTTTAATCTTTAGACCTAGATTTGGATCCTAAGATATTAACTTTTTTAGATTAATTTTTGTCTCTCCTTTCTGCTGCATTTTTTAAATTCTTTTTCAACTTCAATTTGCTAGCTACTAATTTCTTTTCACCTTTAATCAGATATTAAATTACAAATTTTGATGCATTGGAAAAAAGTTATATTTTTTTCTATTCTTTTTACTGTATTTTTCCATATCTTTTTAACTTTGACTGCATTGATCAGTTATACTTTCTAGGCTAGGAGATACGAAAGCTGCAACGTATCAGTACTGTCGGATCCTATGAGGACGACACTAGAAATTAAACACAACAGAAGTATACTTCCTCCGTCCTTTTTTAAGTGTCGTCCGGAAAACGCGTTTGTGAGGGAAACACGGATTTCTAGAGACACTTATTTTGGGACGGAGAGAGTACGTCGTAAAGACCACCCAATTTTAATGACGTTTTTTTTCAAAAAAAAACCAAATTTGATGATTTTTTTTATATTTAAACCACACGCGCATCCCGGACTCGTTTAGCTGCATGCAGCCATATGCACGGATCGCACGTAGCATGTCATGAATTAATTAATCAAAGCTAGATTGTTAGCAGAAGCCTAGCATCTCTCGATGATGGATCATGCATGGATATGATATGGATGGACGACGGAAAACATTGGTGTCGACGTAAGAGGTCCAGAAACGGGCGCGGGCGCGTGCGTAGGGGACTAGGGGTCAGCGGGGAGGAGCGGCGGCGGCGAGGGGTCAGCGGAGAATTCGTCGTTGATGAACTCAAGGATGACGAGGGGTCACACGGACTTGCCCCCCACGATGAGGACGGGGACCTTGCCGCACAATTACAAAAGTTCTCGGAACCTGGGTTCGAGGAACGTGGTACGTGAGACGTGAAACGCTTTCCGAGACAGGATTTTCTATCGTTGGGACGAAAATGTTCCAGATTCCCAGTACGAGAACACATGTTTCTGCTACGTGGAACGTGACACCATACCCCGTTTCCGGTGACCGTGCCTTGCCGTGGAAGGGTTTGGAGGACAGCAGCAGCGGGCTCTTGGCCAACAGGTTCTCGGCCTTCTCCTCGTATGCCACGTCCTTGAGCTTCACCGCGATGCGCACGCGGTTGTCGAAGGACATGGTCGCGCTCTCTAGTACGTATACGTTGTCGTTGTTGTTCTTATAATCTTATTGCACCAAGTACTACCAGTGGCGGAGCTTGAACTCAAATTGAGAGGGGACCAATCAAAATTACAGTATTAACAGAGGGGGCTAAATTAGTAATTAATTAACACTTAAGTGGTAAAATTAAGTATTCTTTTAATAAATTTTATAGTTAAGGGGGGCCATGGCCCACCTTGGCCTCCACAAAGCTCCGCCTGAGTACTACTATGCAATTTTCTGTGACACGCTAGTGCCTGAATGAGATGAAGTTGTACAATTCTTGTGGCTGAAGAGAACGCTGAATATACCGACTGGCAACTGCTGAGACTTGAGAGAACGAGCCCATCCAAACCATACCAGACTAGGGGCACTAGGGGCCTATATACGTAGAATTGTAGAAATAAAGGCCATAATTTTGTATTGAAAATACTTTTATAAAAAATATACATATATTTTTTCAAAAAATATACATATATCACTTTTTAATAAATATTTTTTAAAATTAAGAAATCAGAGTTATGCTTTAGAGATCATACCATTGTCCAAAACGATTTGAACTGCAAGTACATAGGGAGTATATATGTAAATTCATTACTATATTTCTCAAATACGAATAATTGCTGCTCTTCCAGGCTGAGCACTCCTTAACACTGTCCTTCAACCTTGTTTATGTTTGTTCTCGTCGCCCGTGCGCTATATTGACCTAAAGGTAGAAACACATTTTAAAATGCAGTAAGGATAGGCAAAAAAAATATATTTTTTTTCCAACGCATCAAAATATATAATTTAATATCTAATTAAAGTTGAAAAGAAATTAGTAGCTAGCAAATGCACCATCGCCCGTGCGCTATATTGAGCTAAAGGTAGAAAGATATTTAAAAAATGCAGTAAAAAGATAGGCAAAAAAATATAAAATTTTGATAACGCATTAAAATATGTAATTTAATATTTGATTAAAGTTGGAAAGAAATTAGTAGCTAGCAAATCAAAGTTGATTTTTTTAAAAAAAATGCAGCAAAAAGGAGAGACAAAAATTAATCTACAAAAAGTTGATATCCTAGGTCTATTATTTTTACCATTATTATATTGAAGGGCATGAGATCTAACCAATTGGACTACAACATGTTAGTATTAGTCTTAGAAAGAAATATTTATTTGTTCTGTTTTAAAGACCAGAGCTATAGGAAAACAGTTTAGCGCCGAGATCTACAACACCGATGTTGGCGCCGTGAATCATGGCGCCGACCTCTACCGCGTCAGCGCCACGTTGTTTGCCACATCATCAGCCATGTCAATCAGACTCTCCTAGCTTGGCATCATGACCTATGGCGCCGAGCTCAGGGTACAAAAACGGGTATACTTTTCTCAAGAAAAACTAGAGGCCAGCTTAGCCTTTTTATTTTTGTTATTTAAATAAATCAACTTCATTTTTTAAAAGCTATTCATATGCCATCTCCAAAATTAATTACAGAACACCCCATTCTATAAATGTTTACTCTCTCGTAGTAAGTCTGAGAATCTAGACATGATAAGCCTAAGCCTATTTGGTTGCCTGTAATTAACTTTGAACTTTTAACTGAGATTTTTGAAATGAACTTGAACTTGTTTGGTTGGCTAAATAAGTCTTGCAGGTTCGAGAAAGCCACCCAAAACGCACGAGTTAGACATTTTGTGGAGCCAGGCCGTGGCCGGCGCTCAACCTGCGTTCACTCACCTCCCAATAATCGTCACCGCCTACCACCCGACACTTCCCAGCGCCGCCACGGACCACGAAATAGATATGCTTTACATGCTTGGAACGAACAGATAGCAAAATGGTGGATATAGCAACGGACCACTCATCTTAAGTCAAATTAGTCATTCATTATTCCCTAAAATAGATCAACGGACAATACATCAAACATGAACAATCTTCAGGTATCTTTTTCATTTCAGGAAAATATTCGTTCGACGACAACCTTGCGGTCACTGAAAATTATCTGAGCACGGGAGGAGAACCGGTCTCTGAGCTTATTCACTACCAGCTCTTGTTCATCTTCATTCTCTGGAAATTTACGTTTTACTGACACTGTACTGGTTGCTTCGCATTCGCATTCCTTACAGTACTTGTCTTTCAAAACAACCGACTGCAAGTTAGAAGCCCGCTCCATCACTGCTCCTATAAACACTATATGTTCTTCTGATGCATTGAAACCAATGATTTCAAGCTCTTTCAGTGGCAAATGCTTCGGGTATGCAAACTCTGACACTTCCCATGGCGCATTAATTCTTTCAGCACACGTCTCGGTTACTTTCTCGTCCTCCTCGCATCGATGGTCATACACCTGCATATACATGCAACATGTTCTATGAGGTAGAAATGATTAAATGAACTAAGTTGTTTTTTTCAGTAGTCACAAATATTTATTTGCAGGGAACATAGCACACGTCTGCATGTGCATATATGTATATCTTTGTGTTAACTTTCGTCATGAAAAATTGCATGATGACAGCTAGGAATCATGCTCATTTCTCCCATATATATGATGACACCACCAACAATTCTTGCACTGCATCTTCACTCTCATGACTCATGAGGTGATGTTTTTGAGAATTTGAGAAAGTGCCTACGGATTAGTGTGTCACTGTGTCCAATCTGATTTGCCTACTATAAATAACAAATAACATGGAAACGGTCCCCTTTACACATACTTTGGACATTGCTTATTTCAAATTAGCAAAAATAATACATTTGGTGATGAATCAATCAATTTATAAATCATTTTTGTTAGATGAACCCAATTTTCTGACATATGGCACCAGCCAAAGCATAAGTAGTTTTGAATTGGCATTCTAAGAATCTAACTTGTACCTGAACTAGTAGCAAATATAGTAAATTTGTAGTCGGTCAAGCTTAATCACTAGGTCGATGATAAAATTTTGGAGACGCATAAGTATAAGGCCTTCTCACATGTTTTGTTGTACGTTTTGGGACATAAAACAATAGTAG
This sequence comes from Coix lacryma-jobi var. lacryma-jobi, assembly GCA_009763385.1. Classification (NCBI taxonomy): domain Eukaryota; kingdom Viridiplantae; phylum Streptophyta; class Magnoliopsida; order Poales; family Poaceae; genus Coix; species Coix lacryma-jobi. Next base: position 5,061,569 of record CM019825.1, on the reverse strand, counting down.
AGGAACAACGGCCACCTATACATGTCACATGACAAGGGAATAGAACATGATTATTGGTTAACAGGCCAAACCATTATGTCCCATTGTCAACCCAGCAAATTTTGGTGGTGGTTTATCAATTAAAGAATTTAACAAGGTCACCTTCAATAGATCAACCTAAATGAAGAAAAAGATTGATGATGCTAATCATTTTACAACAAAATGTAATTATGTAAGTATCGTTGTACCAAATCCATTAATTCTATTAGGCACATCTTCCACCACATGAATCACTCAGCAATACTCATAAATGACAAAGGCATAAAGGTCATTGGATATTTTGAACAGAAAGGGTTTACTGAATTTATTTAAAGAAACAAGCAAAACTGCAAAAGTACCTCAACTTCAAGTATATCGAGGGATGGCGCAGCTTCAAGAAGAGCTGTTGTCCACAAAAGGCCAAATCCAACAAAGACATCATATATACACAATTTCCTCAAATTGCTAAATGCTGAGGAAAGTTGATTTTTTTCAGGTAGTAGCCAAATCTGGAGAGTGGATAAAGAAACAAAACAGGGAGAAATGGTCAGTAACCCAATGAAAACAAGATAAAAAAACTCCAGTGAGTATTTGAGCAAATATGCTCCCTAAATGAATGATCACAAATCAATCAGTTCTACATTCAATGTAGGTAAAACAAACCTATATCAAGAAAGTCTTCTAAACAGTAAGATACACAAAACATATGTCATTGTTATGCTCTAAAGTTAATACACACTGTTTAGCTCAAAAGTAAATACTCTGCCTAGGCATGAGGCCAGAGCTGATGACAATTGTAGAGACAATAGTGACATATGAATGTATTACCTTTTGCCCGAGGAAATCCAATGATAAAGTATTTATGCATGTCGTACCGCGTAGAAACTCACTTAACTTGAATGGTTCCTGAGGAGGGGGCATGGCTGAAAACATTTCCACTTCCTTGAGGCATGGGATGTATCCCCAAGTCAAGGGCACACATCTAGTTAGCCAAAAGCCAAATATGACTTTCTCAAGCATTGGAAGGCAATGCAACTGAACTTGCGCAAAATAATAGTGGACAAGTTCTAGACTATTAAGTTTTGAGTTTGGTGCATCTATCTTGAATGTTGATTGGAAGCCAGTATCACACTGGTTGAGATAAAGATAACGAAGTTCCGTCCATACATTTGCAATGAGATTATGTAGATCTGATTCCGCAAAGGTTGCATTAAAAAGGAGGAGTCTTGTGAGGCAACAAGATATATTTGGATAATTACCAAAGAAACTATTCACACCATTTGCATGTTTTTCCATTTCTACATCACTGACCTCACCTGGGTCCCTGTCAACCCCACTTGTGAGCTCTATATCTTTTATCATTCTGTTTTCAACCACTTCATTAACAAGATGTCCGATTTCACTTGAGTAACTGTTGGCTATGACTAGTGAAACACAAAGTCTGGTGATGAGTGTCTTTCTGCGGGAAGGCGACAACATGTTTCTAACTGCTTCCGCAAGAGATGACATTGCTTTATCGATGTGATCATCCACTGTGGGATCGGCATAAGGTTCATGAAGAAAGTCCATCATATCGATGTTGAGTTGTCCAAGCAACCAAGGAAGGTGTCTCCATCGTGTGGACAGGACACTTGCCCTCACTGATGTTGTTAAGTCGACATTTTCTAAGATTGAGAGCAAAACATTGTCATTTAAATTGCTTATCATGTCTTCCCCAACTTGCTGCAAGATCACAAGCAGTTAATATTTTAATGCAATGCAAAATTTCCATGTAAATTCATACCAATAAAAATATAAATATATTAAAGTAACATTAACTGTAATCCATGAGTGAACAAGTCCCTATACTCTACATATCTACTTGTCTCTTTTGATTATAGTCTATATATACTCTATATCAAGTCCTTTTGGCTCATCCCTAGCTGTAGGCCAAGTGGTGTAAACACAATGAAAATAAACCAGTTCTGTCGGCCAACTGCTAAATTACTCTCTCTTCTAAACCTAGTGTGTAGGAAAAGCCAATAAAACAATATATTAATCTTACACAGTTTTCAGGCTTTTAAATTCCTCTGTAAAAGGTTTCTTCCTCTGATTCATAATGTATGAGCAGCTATATTTGAAAAATTGATAGTGTTAAAATAAACTATGTTTGTGTTTTTCTTCAGTACATAGAATTTATTTAAATTTTTCATATAATCCCATACGAGGAAGAACAATATATTAACCTTAAGAAAGTAATTAGTAACACTGTAACAGAGATGTTTCAAGATAGAACATACCTGGGTATGTACATATAATTTATTTAAATTTTCATATAATACCATACGAGGAAGAAAAATATTAACTTTAAGAAAGTAATTAGTAACACTGGAACAGAGATGTTTCAAGATAGAACTTACCTGGGTATGTCCCGCCTCTTGTGCCATAAGGAAAACGACACAAGCTTGCAAAGCGTTTAATTATATAGGGGTGGGGTGGGGGAGGGTTGGTGTAGATCCCTCTAAACACAAGGCTAGATCAGCCTTCAATCCAATTGTAAGACTTCAATCGAAGGTGCAAAACAATTCCGTACTCTTGTATCTATATTTGTATATGGGTGTGCAGATTCCTCCAGATACGATTGGATTGGAGGGGCCTTCAATCTGATTATGAACCTTTGACACTGGAGATGGAATAATTGTGTACTTGTGTTTATTTATACAGGCGTGAGTGTCTCCAAACACAGAACGGACCAGCCCTCAAATACGATTCGCTTATGTTTTCTGAGTTATTCGAGTCGGTCTTTTCTGGGACATTTTGAAATTGAAAAAAGAAAAAAAAAACAGAGGGAGAAAATGAACTGTACTCCGACCTTAAGTCCGTCGACCATTGCAGGCTAGAGATTCTTCTCTTTTTGGACAGAGAAAGGTTTGGACCGTGGGGCGAGGGCGGGGGCGCGGGGCTCACGGCTCCGGCGATGCATGAGCCGGAGGCAGGGGTTGGCGGCGGCGTGTACCTGGGTGTGTTGTTGTTGGAGGGGAGCGTGGCGGCAGTAGGCTAGAGATGTTTGGGACGGAGCTGGTGGCGGCGCCCGCTGTACCTGGACGGAGCGGAGGAAAATCGGAGTGGAGAATATTTTGTGGCGGGCGCGGCCACCGGCCGGGCTCGCGTGAGGCAGGGGCGAGCCGCGGCGTCCGTGGGGCGGGGGTGGCCGGGGCCCGGGGGTGGTGTGGCCGGCCAGAGGCGGGGCGCGGCGGCCGTGGGGCTCCGGAGCTGGGGGCGGCAGCGATGGAGCGGGGTTTTATCTAGGAACCCGAGCGGAGGATGATGGAGATCGGCAGTAGGCTAGCCCGGCCCACTAACGTGTGTTTGGTTGAGAGGTTGGAGTGGGTCGGGGTGGGTTGGACCCAGTTTTGATAGTGTTTGGTTCGGAGTTCATATGAGTTGGGTTGGCTCCTATAGGGAGTATTCGGTACAGATGCAGGTCAAGTTGGTTTCTAAAAATCGAAAGGACAGGGGTGATCTAGCTTTCGAAAGGACAGTGGTGATCTAGCTTTTGCGCGTGTGCATGGCCGGACAGAGCCAAGGAGTTGCGACCCTATTGGTGTTAGATTCCTAGAACCAAACATAGGACTGGGTTGAACCCGCCCCCATCAACCAAACAGCAAATGAGGTTCATCACATCCCTAAAATCTAGGTTGGGTTCAACCCATTCCTGATGAACCTAGAACCAACACACGCTAAAAGGTTGGAGTTGGAGTTGAGTTGCCGCAGTTGGGCTGGGCCAGGACATTGAGGCCGCGAGATAGACCCCGTAGCCAGCGCACGGCGGCAGAGCCCGGATCCGGGCCGCTACAGAAGCCATTCTGGCAAACGAGAGCCCAGTCATCAGCTCACACCCCAAATATCAGAGCACTGAATGATGATCATCACAACTATAATTAGAATTTGGCATGCAAAGGTTGCCATCAACTCTCCCCAAATATTGATATACATACAAAAAACGAGCACTGAGTGATGATCACAGCTATAACTAGAATTTAGCACGCAAAGGTTGTCAATAAGGTTTACAGTCAGCCAATGAGCTTGCACACAAAATGGTCACACATCATACTTCCATGATAGACACCAACCGATTTACAGACGGAATAAGCACATCTGCTGCATCTAACAAGATTCTGGGGATATAGCAGCAATATAAGCAGGTAGGGAGCTTCACTCCGAGCGTACTCCTCCCATGAAGGTTCTTGGGTCAGGGCAGGTTCCACTGAACTGAGCCTGCGAAAAGTCGAACCCTGGATTCTACAAATGGTAGGTAACAAAATTAGAAAAGGTGCATGCAAAATGAAACTTGAAAGGCGTATTACTCAGTGTTTGGGTTTAGAGAAGGGTCTTCAAAAAAAGTTGGCATTGTAATAGCTTCAACCACACCTCTTGTAAACATGGCAGTGTTTTACCATTTTTGCTCTTATTAGCACCAAATTAGCACATAATAGAGCCAGGGTATTCTCTTTATTATTCTGATGATGTTTGACAATGTGGAGGTACGCTACCACACCCACAGTAAACTTCTCTTATTAGCAGTAGATATTTTCTATGATTGCAGAATTTGGCAAGATCAGTGCTAGGAAATAACTACCAGCAGCCTGAGCATATTATCATAAAAACAACTCACTAGAGTAAACCGACAACTGCACTTTCAAGGAATAGAGGACTGAAGTGTAGGATACACAATATCAGAGACCAAACATGCCCCTGCAAGTCCTAAAACTCTGGACTCAACTAAGTATTCTCCAGCTCTAGCTTATTACACGACACCGATCATTTTCAATTCAAAGTTACCACACCCAAGTGAATCACACAACCTACATAGTTTTAGGACCTTTATCAGTAACAATCATGAGATTAGTCCAGATCGCAGGAAAACTGGTCAGATCCAAATTCAAACTGGCTAAATATCGTTATTAGCTTGTTTATCGAACTCTGATTCAACCACCTTAGCTACATTCTCTAGTTACATTGCAAACTCCTTTAACAGTACAAATTTGAATGTGAAACTAATCTTGCCAAACAAGACTTTTTGATCGGAGCTGTAATTTCACTTGAGGCATTAGAATGCAAAACCATGTTAATATGGTCGGTGATTCAAAAATATCCGGCCCTGCTTCACATTGTATTCATGCACATATGATCTGAGTTATAAAACTGAAAAGAACTCAACAAACTAAGAAAATAGAGTGAAGTGTGTAAGCATGAGATGGGAATGCATGGCAATGAAACTTGTACACAGGCCTGGCCCTGGAGGGGGGCAAACCGGGCAGCCGCTCCAAGCCCCCCAGACCAAGGGGCCTCAGGTAGTATGTACGCTATAGTGTAGTTGGTAATTGGTAAAGTATGTATATACTACATATTGACTGCTACTAGTATATTAACTGCTACACCTTGAAAGCTAGTAGCTGCTAGTGCTAGAAAGTAACAGCCCGTAGTAGTCCATATTTATTCATTATACTTTGTTTCATTTGCTTCTTTTGTCTGTTCAAATTTTAACACCATCATGTTATGTGTTATGTAAAAAGTAGTCTTCCAGAAATGAGAAAAGGAGACAAAAAGGAGTAAGAACAAATAAGTAAATAAACTGATGAGTCACGGAGAGTATCGCATTAATAAATCTTTTTAAGAGTCATACAAGCTAAGAAATCCATATGAAACCATGTTTATTGGTATGTTTAAGTAACACTACAATCACTTCCACGAATTAGATGAAAAGTTCGTTTGGCAAAACTTCTCCAGCAGTTTGAGGAGCTGTTTTTTGTTCTTTTTTTGCCAAACAGATTTATGTTTCTAGTAACATTACATTTATACCTATACTTAGTACCATTATTATGGCTTTATATTAAGGGGGTCTGAGTTTGAGTTTTGGCTCTAGGCCTCTAGAATCCAGGATTGGCACTGCTTGTACAGGGGAGGGAGGGAGGGGGGGAGAGAGATCAAACCTCTTCTTGAAACCTTTGGAGCATAAGCCGCTTTTGCTCTTGATCTGCAGCATATGGATCCAAAATTCCTTGCCCTTGTATTGGAGATGACCATGTTTTCCCCTTCTCTCTTTTTTGCAGTGTGATATGCATCTCACCATCCTCTGTATTGTCATCACCATTGCCCACGGTAAAAATGATAGTCAAGTAAGATGTATATGACTCAGATGTCATTACAGACATATCCTAATATCCATAGTACCAAATTTCATGTGAGTGGCAGATGCTAGCATGTCCTTATGCATAATCTCATGTTATCACTAGCTCACAAGTTTTACTGGCTGTTCAAAAAATCATCGCAGCACAGAAGCATCCTAATTGTTGTTTCTAGCAAAGCACACTATCAAATTCACTTGTTGTGTACATTGGCAGAAAATATGTGTTTTCCTGCAACCCTAAGTTGACTGCACAATTCAATGCTACTTAACTACTTTTGCTCTAGTTCTGCACTAACTCAGATTATAAAAAACAGCAACCGATAGCCAATACTTGATGCTAGCAAGTTTCTACCATAAACTATACAGACTGATAAGATCATTGACATGAAACAGATACTGCATTTGTCATGGACGATATATTCATATCATAATATTTATGATAATTGATAACTATTGCCAGCATATGTAATAAGACTATAAAAGGTCAAAGATGTGCGTTGGACACATTTTGTTGTCTAAAGCGACTAGTAAACTACAAAAGGGTACCAATTCAGTAGCAGCTGTACAATTGTAGTCATCAACATTTTCTGCATCTTCTGCTTCTAGCTATCAACTAACCCATGCAAAAACTAAAGCCACCCAATAATATCCAACGATTATCAGTATAGCTGCTAAGTAGTTTTTTTTTATTTGTATCAGCAAAGCAGGAGCAATCACTTTCATCAACTATTAATTGGTAAAAGCACCATGCCAATTTGACAATTATAAGCACAAACAGTTTTACCAACCGAATAACAATTTCAAGAAGACTGTTCATGAAGATGTCAGAAATACTACAGAAATCAATATCTACAGTTCAGGCTAAGAAAAAATGATGTAAGTGTTCAAGAGCGATGAGTTCGGCCACACCTATTGTCCAGAACGAAGAGTCGGTCTTCACAGGGTGCGTCAGGTCATGCTGCAAAATCACCCAAAGAAAAATCAATAGACGTCTGGAAATCTAGGGAATTGAGTGGAACTGAATCGCATGGAGCCTTCAGAAGGAGCACAGACGTTGAGGTATGGCGGGTTGCCGCGGATGCCGACGTCGACGTGGCTGGCCTGTATGGTGCAGTGAAATAGCTTGGTGGGCACGCCCTTGGGGAGTTCAATGTACATGTTCACCTCCTCCAGCGTCTGGTCCCACTCGAACACCTTCTGCGCTGCTCATGGCGGGAATGGGGACGAACCCTAAATCAGAGGGGTGGGGTGCCGCGGGGAAGGCGGGCTAGTGGAAGATACGAAAGAGGGAAGCGGCTCACCGTTGTGCACGAAGGTGTGGCGCTTCTCAGGGGCCAGATTCTCCGCCATGGCTGGGAGACCTCTAGATGCTTCTAGAATATTCCGGGCTCTGGCTCGCGTGACGTACGGGTAATAGTCCTCGAAGACGAAGAGCGGAGCTGAGGGTGCTGCAACGACCTGGATGGGATGAAGAGAAGGGCGCCCCCGCCCCCGCAGCGGCGCAGCGCCGATCGGGCTCCGCCTCCTGTGGCCGTGGCCCGATGGACCTGCCCCGCCCGTCGCCCCAGATGACGCAGGCCCTGTCCGCACCACCCGCCGCCCCAGCTGCAGCGGCTCCGGCCCGCGGGTGCCCTTCTCCCGCTCCGATGATGGGCGACGGCAGCAGGGTCTCTACTTGCGGTTAAACAGTTAATCGTCGTTCCATTTCTTTTTGTTTCACTTGCTGTTTCTGCTGTGACCGGGAATTTGCCGGTGTGTTAAAAATCAATGCAATAAGAGGAACATAGATGGAATGACGCAAATCAAACTAAAAAGAAATTTTATTTTCTTTATTTATGATTCAGTAGACATCAATGTGGAATGTAAATGGCATATTACTATATTAGATTACTATACGACATCAATGTGGAATGTAAATGGCATATTAGATTACTATATACACGAAATAAGACATCTTTATATTTCAAAATTTCAAATCCAACAGTTCATCATTACAAATAATCTAACATAGGACCCAACACATAATCTCGTTGTGAAATCTAAATGTTACATTAGGTTACTACTTACTACTATACAAAATAGGACATCTTTATATTTGAAAATTTTGAAGCTCACCAATTCATCTTTACAAATTACCAGTAATCCAGATTTCATACTTAGCAAATGAGTTAGGAAAATTAGCTCACGGATCCTATATACAAAATGTGTTTCATAAGATTAAGTCTCTAGGGAAATATTTTATCATAGCAAATCAACATTGTACACACTATTTGTATTTGAACCAAATGCAAAATTCAAAATTGAATTTTAAATACGAAGACATGGACAGGACCATAAGCATTGCATTGAGTCACTGACATACATTAACCCATACGTTGCATTGTCACGATATATGATTAAGAATTTATGATGGTCCCCTGATACATATCGACTACAAACTGTCACATAACAATCCAACATTAGTTTCAAAAGGATATGAGTGATATCCCTAGCTACATTCCGTGCAAGTCATGTTTGGGCAAGAAAATATATATATCAAAACAATGGAAAATCATCCAGTGGAGGAGAGTAAGGGTTCCACAATTAAGACTGCCACCAAAAATAATTAAGTTCAACATACTGTTTCAAAAGACATAATAGTACAGGTTCTCAACGTCCAAACCAAAAAACCATTTGATACTATTCAACGAATAAGATACACCACATGTCCTATGACTTTTTAGTTCCCAAAAATTATCTGAACATTGCAGTCAGGCATGTCTCTAATCAGCTGCTCAACTGCAGCATCCTGCTCGCCCTTTCCCTTTGGGAACACCCGTTCTGGTGGTAATCTTTCACAACGAGGAAGTGCACCGATCTCATCACAGTCATCACAAGGCTTGTAATCTTTTAGGACAATGGTTTGTAGGTTGGAAGCTCGCTGCATCACAGCCCTTATAAGTGCTATTTGTTGCTCCATTGGGCTAAAGCCAGTAACCTGCACCTCTTTCAATAGCCATTCCTTACAACTTTTGTAGTCAGCTACATTCCATGATGGATTTGTTCTTTCACCAAAAGTTTTCCTTCTACCTTCTGTGTCTAGTATGCATGGATGTTCCCATATCTGTACAGAATGATACATAAAAAAAAAGAGTAAATTCCTTTTAAGAAAAGGAGATAATTGTGGAACTTTGGTTATAACAAAACCACCACACTGCCCTCCAAATACAGAGGTTTGAAGTTGAACCAACCTTATCTTGTAAAGAAAAAACATTTAATAAACAGAAAACAAGCAAATAGAAGTACCTCGATATCAAATATCTCAACTGATGGCGCGGCTTCAAGGAGAACCATCATCCATAACAAATCGAATTCAACAAAAATACCATGTAGAGATAACTTCCTCAGCTTCCTGAATGCAGTGCAGAGCTGCTTCCCTTCTGGTTTTATCCAAAGCTGAAGGAACATAGATGCGAAAATAACAGTTACTATGTTTTTCTAGATCATGTCAATTATGTCAACCATTTGATATTTCAATTATTGAAGTAGCTAAACACAAAATGAAGGAATTTGCTAGCTATAGACACACCCAAACAACAGGGCACAAAATGAGTGAGAGTTTACCTTTTCTCCTTCAAAATTTAATGTTAAGTTATGTATAGATGTTGTATCCCTCAGAACCTTACTCAACTTAAACCCTTGATGATCAACTGTTGCACCACATATAAGGCTCAATTCCTTAAGGAATGGGGCAACATCAAATGACAGGGGTGTTAATGGAAACATCCAAGTATCCCAATGAAGCTTCTCTAGTTTTGGAAGACAGAGCACCTCAAGCTTCCCCAAGCAGCAAAAGTCAAGTTCAAGAAGACTAAGCTTCGAATCCGGTGCTTGTATCTTCCAAGCCGAGAACCCCCCTGCATCACAGTTGTGGAGAGAGAGATGCTGCAACTGCTTGCAACAGTCAAATAACAGGTGGTGCAGGTCCCATTCAGCAAAACAAACATTGTATAATTCAAGTTTTGAGAGGCAATGGAGCACACTAGGATAGGCACTGAAAAAGCCATCCACAGCATGAGCTCGCTGACGCATTTCCTCTTCGTAGCAGTCATCAGGCTCCTTCTCATCCACAATGGCCAGGTCTAAATCTTCTATAGCCCCAATATCAATTGCTTGCCTAACTAGAGGGCCAATGACATCCGAGTAAGTGTTGACCAGATAGAGCTTGAGCTGCAGCCTTGTGATGGTGGATTCGCTCCGGGGAGTAGCCAAGAAACCCATGGCTGCTTTGGTTAGAGAAGCCATTGCTTTGTCCATATGTCCAACTTCAATGGGGTCCGGGGGAGGAACAGGTAGGAATTCTCTGACATCAATTGTGAGCTCACGGAGCAACCACGGCAGGTGTTTCCAGCGCATGGATAAGACGCTTGTCCTTATGACCGTAGTTATGTCAACACTCTCCAGAATTGAGAGTAACGTATCGTCAGTCAGCATACTGAGCCTATCTTCATCATCCGATTTCTGAAAAGGAAAAGAAATGAAGAAAAAAACAGATTGAGCCTTTGTACACCTCTCTGCAGGCTACTGGTGAGAATAATAACACAAAAGGAGTGTCAATGACTTACCTGAATATACCCATTATTTAGCTCCATGATGAATAATTTGTCTGGCTTTCAAAGAACCTGAAGACCGAAGCTACGACCCTCTAGAGTTTGTTTGTGAACACCCGAAGTTAGTATTACACTTTACACATGTAATTAGATTCAGATCCGAATAAGACAAGTAAGTTAGGGTTTGGGCGCACGGTTCGACAGCAGGAAGGGAAGACAAAGGGGAGGGCGTACCTGGTGGTGCTCGTTGCCGTTGCCGTTGCCGGAGAAGGGGCCGTCCCGGTCGTATGTGGGTGGGGGGTTGCGCGCACGCTGGGAGTGACGGAAGAAGACAAGGCACGGTTGCAGCATACAGCCACCCGTCGCCCCGTGCCGCCCGCCCGCGCGCTCGCCACCCACGCGCAGGAGCCCTCTTGCTGGCCGACGAGAGCAAGAGAGATATGACGGGGGCGGAAGGCTGCTGGCTGATCGCCGACGGGAGGGAGAGAGAAGTGAATTGAGGCCGGCGCGGCTCGAGTCCGCCACTGGTCCAACCCGAGTCTAAAGTGGACAGGGCTTTACAGAAGATCCAGCTGTTCAGAAAAAAGGTACAGATTGAAGCCTGCTTCAAAATATTTTTTACTTCCTCTATTTCCAATTATAAGACATTCTATTTCTTCTAAATACAATAGTCTTTGGCTCTTTGCTATGCAATTATCTCCTTGGTACACTATGTTTAGATACATAGCAAATAATGTATCTAAGAAAACCAAACATCTTATAATTTAGAGCAACGAGAGTATTTATTTTCTAATAAAAATTTGCAGGCATCCTAGCCCAAAAAATGTCTGCGTAACTCGCTTAAGGGATAGTCGTGGGCAGATCTTTTGGGTTCAAAATAATCGGGTTTTTATTGGACCAAAGCCCGTCCTGACTAGGAAAATTCTCGAAGTTTGTATCCAAAAAGATACCGGCATAGGTTGGGTCTACAGTAGCTTTGAGAGAATATACTAGTTAGGGCGTTCGCAGCGGTATTGATGATTTCGCCGACTGATCTGGCATGAGAAAAGATTAAAAATTTAAAAAGCAAAACATATTGATGACCAATGTCAGAAAAGCAGTGACGGTAGATGTTGTGGGAGGCATGCGAGACTAGCGGTGAAGCTGGTACTCATTCCGTCTTTAAATAACTGTCTCTAGAAATCCGGGTTTCCCTCACAGATACGCTTTCCAGACGACAATTAAAAAGGGACGGAGGAGTACTAGTTTTCTTGGATTTTCTTTCATCCACGTCGGACGGGACATGACGTCAGCTGGCGAAGTCGTCGACTCGTTCGACTATCTCCAATAAGATGACTTATACCCAAAACTAGGTCATCTACAATGTGTTTGCCTCTCTAAAATCGACTCCAACAGATGACCCAAATAAAGGACTCATTTTGCATACCGTGGGAGAGGAGAGGCAAACTTGCGTCGTCTGGAGGGAGAGACGCAAATGTCTGGCGTGGGCTCGCAACGAGGAGGCGGAGGCCCCGGCGACGACAGGGCGCAGGCGGAGCTGGCTGGAGCGCGTCCTCGGAGCGCTTCTCCCCAAGGGCCCGATGGCAGCAGGGTGCAGGCGGAGCGGGCGGTGCAGGCAGACCCGCTCTTCCCCAGGGGTTTGGCGGCGGCAGGGCGCAGGCGGAGCGCCGGGAAGCTCCTCGCCGTGCTAGGGGGAGTCGCTGTACGCGGGCGTCGAGGAGCTCCCGTACGCACGGCGAAGCAGGTCCGAGGCAGAGCGCGGCCGGTGGGGCGAGGTGGGGCCACGACGAGGAGCGACCAGAGCGGTGCGCCATGGCGAGGCGGATTCAGGGTGGGGTCGGCACGGCGCGACGCGGTGTGGCGATGAGCGGTCGGCCTTGGGGACGACGAGCCTCCGCGTTGCGTTGGGCAGGGACGGGAGGAGGGCCGGCCTTGGGGACAACGAATCTCCGCGTCACGTTGGGCAGGGACAGGAGGAAGGGACGGAGGACGGGGAAAAGAGAGAAGATGAGGCTTTTTGCGTAGTCTGTTGGACAATGAAAAATTTGGGGTAGGAATCTTTTTACTGTTGGTGACTCAATTCCTAAAATAGGTCTCTGTTTTGCATATCCATGGTTGGCGATAGTCTTCTACTGATAATCTTTCAGATCGAAGCAGTACACCCATCTTCCCGCAGTCTTCACAAGTCAGTAATCTTAAGTTGGGAGCCCGTTCCATTACGGCTCTAATAAATGTCATCTGTTGATCCATCGGACAAAACCCAATAATATGTACTTCTTTCAATAGCCACTCCTTATCATTTGTGAACTCAGACAAATTCTACGAAGGATTTGTCCTTTCACCATAAGTTCTTCCTCTTGCCTCAGGACCCATTGTGCATGGATGTTCCCATATCTATATTCAAAAGCAAACAGATTGTTGTCCCTCAGTTTTTTTTTACAGAAAAATATCTCCTTATTCAATCAGGGCCACCTAAGTTAGGCTTGATGGCTAACTACAATCTTGGATCTGTATTATAAGGTGATGTAAACAGATTGTAAGAGATACCACCTCACTTTTGTGCTAAGTTGGAGAAAAAGGAAGAAGAAAAAAAGTAGGGTTGTTAAGCATCTCCAACAGTTTGGCAAATTTAACTTAGCAAATCTTGTGATTTGCCAAGTGACTAAAACATATGGCAAGTGAATTTTTGTTGCATCTCCAACACTTTGGCAAAATGGGCTTGCCAAATCACTCGTTCAGTTGCACTCGTTCGGTTCAGCTGAATCCAAAGCCAGGAACAATTTCGGTTGACTGAAGCTTGTTGAAATAACAAACGAATCCGGCCAGGATTATTTCATAGACTTGTTCCCCTTTAAACGTGTCCGAAAGTGATTTGATGCCATGGCAGTGCGTGCTCCCCAACCATAGATGGTGGATTTCCTCGTGGCCCTACCGGCTGCTGCACTGCTGACCGGCTGTTTGCGCTGCTTGAGCGAGTAGCCACGCAGCACCAACGCGCAACACCAGCACAGGTGACACGGAGCGCGACATGTCCCATACATCGACTAGAACAGATACACATGGACGGAGCCAACAGGGGGGCTGGGGGGCTCCAGCCCCCCCTACCGATCCCAAGCACGTGTAGCCCCCCCTTAGCCCCTCCTAAAAAAAATTCATATATGGGTTAAATTGGGTGGGCTAAGATTAAGATACAAAAAAAAAAGAGCTATATTGGGCCAAAAGTAAAATAGCTCAGTTGTTATAGCGTTGAAGCCCAATAAGAAACCCTATCCAATTCCCCACCCGGCCACAGTTCGTCGCCCCGACCCCGAGCGTCCGCTTCCCCTTCCCGTGCCGTCCGCCCGTCCCCTTCCCCTTCCCGTTCCCGACCACCGACCCCGACCCCGAGCGTCCCTTCCCTTCCCGGCTGCGCGAGTCGCGAGAGGACGGCGCACGCGCAGCGCACGGCTTCCCCTTCCGGCCTTCGGTCTTCCCGTTCCCGAGCGGCCGAGCGGTCAGTGGAGGCGGCCTTCCCTGGATCCCGGTGCAGGCGTCAGGCGTGCAGCCGCGCAGGGCGCCCTGCCTGGCCGTGAGGAGCTCGAGGGCGGGCCAGCGGGCCAGTGGTCAGCGGGCAGGGCAGCAGCCGCCTGGGCGCCTGGCCTGGCCGTGAGGAGCAGAGGAGGTGATTTTTTAGTTGTGAAATCGGGTTATTTTTATTTTGTCTATGATTGAATGATGCAAATGCTTGAATTTTGATTGATGATAGATTCTAATTTTCAGATTTTTAATATGTTGCCGCAAAGAACTCTCCGCAAGGTATGCTCTGTTCTCTTCTAAATTTATAATTTGGATGTCCATATATGTTTCACTAATCAGTTATGTCTATTTGTGTAGATTGTTACCTCGGATGAATAATGTGTATCAACGTCAAGCGCTATCTATTAGTTTCGCCTTTCGGTATGAATGACTTTTATCCTTTATTTTTCATGTTGTATTATGTGAATTTCATCGTCAAACAATGTTCTTGATATAAGATTATTTTTTACTATCATATTTTTCTATTATGAGTGATCATAGTAAAGCTAGCATTGTTCTTCAGCCCCTCCAAATTTTTTTTCTAGCTTCGTCCCTGCAGATACACAACAACAGGTCAGAGTAGGCAACAAGTCACAGCGACGTCCCATCCATCAGCACTTTGAGCATTTGCGCCGGCGATGCGCGGAGGTTGCGCGCGCGCAAATATGCGCGAGGGGTGTGAAAATGGCAAGTAGACAAAATATGCCAAGTCATTTGTCAAACTGTTGGAGAGGTGATTTTTCTTGTTTTGCCAAAAAAATAAAGGATGGCAAGTGGGTTTGCCAAACTGTTGGAGATGCTTTAGAGCAACTCCAACAGTTTGATAAAACTCACTTGGTAAATTTATAGTTTTGTTAAGTCCCAAAATCAAATGCCAAGTGAAAAAAGAGGTTTTTTTCAACAGTTTGCTATTTGAGGTTGGCAAAAGAACTTGACATCCTAGAATTTTTATCAAAATCATAAAATTGAGCCTTCAACAAGTTGTCAAAACTAGTTGGCAAATTGGAGTACACGTGATGCCAAACGATGGAGGACTTGACATATTTGGCAAGTGAAGGGAGAATTTTGCCAAGCTTGTCAAATTGCCAAGTACTTTTGCCAAGTTGTTGAAGGAGGTTTTTTATAGTTTTGACAAAAATCCTACGATGTCAAGTGGTTTTGTCAAACTGTTGGAGTTGCTCTTACCGTTAGTTGATGCAGATGCACAGGTTCTAAAGAACTCTATGAAAAAAAGAGGTGAACCTTGCATTAATGATTTAGTTTGTGTCTTAACTAAACCATTATATATGTGGGATTGTTGACATATGATATAGAAAAATCATACTTTAACTTGCAGAACACTATAAGTATAGACTATTATCATTTCAACCTATCAACAGTAGCCTAGTTTAACTTGCAGAACACTATTAAAACGGTTATTAAAACGGTCGAAACAGGCCCGCTGCTGTATTTTAAGGCAGGCTCGAAGACGTGACATTTTTACTGACGGGCTGCTATCCACCACCCTTTCGGCCATTCCTACTGCAACCAACCAATCCTGCACAGCACACAGAGTTGTTAAATGCTCCTCCACCAGGCTGCTAGTCCACTTTCAGATACTCTGTGGCCTCAAACTATGAGTTAGCTATCTCTATCTGTCTACATGGCCACAGAGTTGTTAATTGTTCGTGCTCACCATGGCCAAATCCAGTAAGTTAAAATATTCACACTAGAATAACTCCTAAGCAATAAAAATAGTACTGCTATCTCTATCTGTCTACATACCCAAATATCGGGGGACTCACCATTTCTACCAGCCAAAAGAAATGGAAAAATAAATTTACAAAACTAGTACAAAAAGGAAATTTGGATCTCCAGACTCCCAGTTATCCAGCCGTACGAGCAGCGCATTCCGGCCCACCCCACGAGTCCGTTTCAGGCCACACCGACGAGCGTCGAGCGGGGAGCGGCGGCCCACGAGGGAAAAAGAACCGCCGCCGGGCGTAAGCTCCAGCTCCAGCTCCGTCGTCTCACGCGCCGCCGACGTGCACGTGCTGTTGCGGGAACCGCGGCGTGGGCACGAGCGGGTCGCGGCCCTCCTGCATCTTCCCCAGCCGGTCCGGTATGGTGCCGTCGAAGAGCCGCGACGTGGGGTTCTCGGCGTAGCAGACGTAGTAGCAGCCGACGCACGCCTGCGGCAGCGCCATGCCGATGCGGGTCATCAGGTACCCGACGTAGAAGGCCAGCAGCGACACGGTGGCCGTGTAGTGCCGGTGCGTCGCGAACGCCCAGGACCCCGCCAGCGCCGCGCACAGCGCGCCGCTCGTCACGCCCGTCAGGAAGCACACGGAGCTGGTGATGTCCGAGTCCACCAGCGCCGCCATCCCGGGAAGCGCCTCGAACTGGCCCCACGTGCTCCGCGACGCCTGCACGAACCCGCGCCCGTACGCCGCGATCTGCATGCATCACACCTTGCTTGCTTTGTCAGTGCCAAGCGCTCGTCGTTACTTGTTACCGTCCGAACAAGACCAAGACCAAACGATGCTTCTTACGTGGACGAAGGCCCAGCTGTTGCCGAAGCTGAAGATGCCGTTCATGACGTGGAGGCAGCAGTGCGCGCAGGAGAACATGAACTCGTCCTCGCCCTCCAGGAGGTTGAGCCCGCGCGCCAGGATGCGCAGCGCCTCGATGGTGGGCACGAACAGCGACCCCAGGCAGGCGCTGCCGAGGTTGTGCGACAGCGCGCGGTGGAAGCTGAACTGCACGCTCGACTGCATGCCGCGCAGGTAGTAGAGCGCGATCACCCGGCTCGCCGTCAGGTTCGCCACGTTCCGCATCACCTCCGCGGTCCACGCCAGGCTCACCACGAGCCCCAGGATGGTGAGCCCGGGGAACCGGAAGTTCACCGCGCCGATCACCGCCACGCACCACACGGAGATCCACGCGAACCCGGCCGCCACCATCAGGTACGCGGGACCGTTCAGCCCGCGGAACTTGTCCACCGGCTGCACAGCGCGCTCGAACACCCGCTCCGTGAAGCCCAGGCGTCGCGTCACCCAGCACGCGTACAGCCCCGTGCCGATGGAGAACACCACCATCGCCACGCCCAGCCCGACGGTGGCCAGCATGGAGAAGCACATGAGCAGCGCGCCCACGGCCAGCGTCACGCCGAAGCTGGACCAGAGGATGACGCGAACCATGGCGCGCGGCCACACACGCACGGCCTTCTGCCACGCGAAGGCCAGGACGATGCTGAGCGCAACCGCGCCCTCCACGGGCAGCAGCCAGTGGCGCAGCAGGCTGCGCTCGCGCCGGGCGTGGTGTGACCGTGGGTGCTGGCTGATCTCCTGGGCGGTCTTGAACACGAAGAAACCCATGGCGAATGCCGCCGCGGCGAGGTGGAGCAGGAAGAGGCACAGCGTGATGCCATTGGTGTACTTGCGTGAGTTGAGCGACGGAAGCGGCCCCTGCAATGACAAATAATAAGTTATATATTCAGATAGGATGTCACTAGCCGCTAAGCTTCAGGCTTAGTTTAGCACAAAGTCATATTCAGATTCAGAGATTCAATCCCATGCAGTGGTACATTGTTGATGATATTTTAGAGGGAATATTGGTGCCTAAGAAACCCATGAGTCACGCTTGTACCTAGCTAACCAGAGCTATGTCGTTAGGCAACATTGATTAATAATTCGTGTCAAACACTACCACCTATGCTCCTTTTTCTATTGTGGGAGGTTGAGCAATTTGAGTTCTTATATAAAATTTGCTTATTAGTGTGTTGCTCGCCTCAAAGAAAACAAGCACAAATTGCTTGTGGTGTTGGATATTCCATCATGCATTATTCAGAGATTCGATTCCAAGCAGTGGTACATTCTTGATCATATTTTAGAGGGGATATTAGATGAAGCATGCATGTAGCTAACCAGAGCTATACGTCAGGCGACATTGACTAACACTAAGAGCATCGTATCAAACACTACCGCTTATGCCCCTTTTCTATTGTGGGAGATTTGAGCACTTTGAGTTCTTATATGAAATTGCTTATTATCAAAAGAAAACATGCAAAAAATAGCTCATGGTGTTGGATATTCCGCCATGCATTAGTTGGTCGTTGCCAGTGCAATGTTAGGCAACAATGCTGAAGCACCCAAGGCTAAATTATTGGAGTACCTAAGCCTAAAATAGAAGTGAAAAGATCTCTTTTTTGTCCTTTTGGCAACAAACATATCTTGAACTATTAACAACGCAGTAGCAGTGTTGCAGGTAAAACTAATCTGCCTTCCGTCCGTTGTAATCAGAATCAAAATCAACCAACTATCAGCATCAGCATATTCTTTAACCCTTTAACTAAGAGCTATCTCGATTAGAGTACTTTCGAATCTGTTCTGTCAATTGTAGCATAGCGATAGAATAACTCAGTGATTCTGTCAATGTGGTGTGGTATGGTAGAATAGTTCAGAAAGCGAGACAGCCTGAACTCCCAAAAGCTGTCGAGTATACAGGGCGGTGCAGACTCACTATACCAATTGGGCACCAAACAAAATTATTGTACTATCCTACTCGCCTACCAACCAGCCTAAATTGACACAGTCGGATCGCAATCAAGCACGCCCACATGTCCTAAAAAGTCCGAGCCAATCCCACTATGCAAACCGAAAATCCTAATCAATTCAGGCGATCGAGTCGAGGGATTTTATAAATACCGTAATCTGTATACAATTGCAAAAAAGGAAATCAAGAAATTGGGCGTGGACGTTTTCCCCCTACCTGCTGCGGAGGCTGCATGACAGGCTGGTACACCGCCACCTGCGGCGGCAGCTCGACGGCGCCGGAGGCCACCGACATGGGCGGGGGCGGCGCCTGCGTGGTGACCTGTAGCGGCGCCAGCGGCCGCTGCGCCTGCAGCCTCGCCGCCGCTTGCGGGGGCGGCGCCTGGTCCACGACAACCACCTTCTCCATCGCCTCCGGAGCCGGCGCCGCTCCCCTGCGTGGCGCAGCCTCCTGCCGCGGCGGCGCCTGCACGCGTCGCACAGCGAGGACAAGAAACCCATGAGCATACGGCGGCGGGGGCAAGACCGCAAGAAGCAGCGAGCAGAGGGCAGAGCAGCCCGCGCGTTACTCGAGAAAGGGACAATCTTTCGGGGAGCGAAAGGAAGAAAGAAACCGTACGGGGTTCTCGGCGGCGCCCATGACTTGCTTTGCGCAGAGAGCACTAGAGCAGCCGCGCGCGCCTGGCTGCTCTTGGCGGAATGGAGAAGTAAGGCGGGCGGGGGCCGGAGGAATGGAGCGGTGGACTCGACTGGTGGCGTGGACCGCGGATGGGAAAGCGAGGCGAGCGAAGGATTTGGCTGGGGGAAGAAACTTGGGGACGGCGTGTCTGCGTTAGCAAGAGGAGGGAGGGAGAACGAGACACTGCGAGAACCCAATCTGTGACCGTTGGTGTGGCCTTTTCGCTCGTGCGGTGGCTTACGCAAGGGCGGCAGTGGGGCTGTGGGGGCGTGGTGGGGCCGGTGTGGCAGTGGGCGTGGGAACGGTGTGACGCGTGCTCCTGTGGGTGGCGCCCTGTGGCGTGCACGTTTTGTTTGGTACCGGCGAGTTTTGGTTTTGGCCCTTTTTAAAAGTTTTTGTCTTTCTCAGTCCTCGTCAGCATGGAAGAGTGGCTGGCGGTGTCGTGTGCTGCACAGCAGCAATCTGTCATTCTTTTACATAATTTTTTTCCTTTCTTGAAGTTTTGGATTTGCATTGGACAAGTCTTGCCTAAATTTTTTTAAGATTCTCCGTCACATCGAATCTTTAGAAGCATGTATAGAACATTAAATGTATATAAAAAATAACAACGAAAGTATTGTAAAAATTATTATTTTTATAACTCACAAACGAAGTCGATTTTGGACAAGAAATTTTACAAGGTTATGTATCATCATACCATCTACATGTGTGATTTTTTGGTGAATTTAGACGATTTTTTTATCGTGGTTTGCACAGGTTTTTACAAAGACTATGGTTTGCACTAGATACGTTCCCTTTAGTATATGTCTAGAGATGTATATATAGGTTTGTTTTGAAACTATTAAAAATTATATTTCTAGGAAAACCAAAAGCGACTTCTAATTTAAAGTTTTATTAAGGACGGATGATCCACTAGTTTTTAGTTTTCTTTGATCCTTTGTGGAGGCACACGTTGAGCACGCATGGTAACGGATTTGCTCAGTTTAAAACCCCCGGTCAGACCCCTCCACCAGTCCGACTTGACGACTTGCCTGCTGCGTGCTGCATGTGTCGCCTGGTCCACGTGGGCCTCGGTCTGCCTGCAACCTCCGGGCCGCCGGGGGCCACTTCGTCCTACCCGTGGGCCGTGTGGCATGGCATATGATATGGCTGACCTTTTCGGCCATTTTTACCGGGACAAGGAGGAGCTCAGGACGAGAAGATGCGCATGACCCAATGCGAATCATCTTTACCTTTCTTTACCATCTCGCCGCCAGTAGGGAGAGGTGAGAAGGACAGAAAAGGCGCTGAAGTCGCCATCCATGTTCTCATCATGCGGGCCGCTGTCTGTCTGCCATCAAAAAGCACGTCATGTCATCCCTCGGGCGGGGATGGGGATGGATTTGCTTATGATCCGGTGATCATCAGGCCGATCAGTGATCATCAGGCATAATGCATACAATATGCAGGCGTGCTCTGCGCCCGAGCAAGAGCATGGTTAATAATAGAGCCAAATGTTTGGCTATAAATCAGACTATAAGAGTCAAACTATACAATAGTTAGTCTTCTATTTGATTATAAACTATTTTTTTTATTTCTCCTCACATACTCCCTCCATATCTCTTTTAGAGTTCGTTTTGGAAAAAGGTTTCGGTCAAACATTGGGAATATAAATCATGAATAACTTTTAAATTATTGAGTTTAGAAATGTAAAACTCATATAAATAAATTTATCTTGAAAAATACTTTCATAAAAGTATATATATATACCACTTTATAACAAATATTTTAAAAAAATAAGTGGTCAAAGTTATGCTTTGCAGACCGTGTCGCTGTCCAAAACGAACTCTATTTGTGATATGGAGGGAGTACGTCTCTATTGAGATCTACTATTACCTATATTTTTGTGCCCAACTTGGTGCTGGTATGGGAGCCAAGCTCCCTTCTCTTTTCTTCTTTCTCTCTTTCACACCGGTATTTGTTTGACTATTGTCGAGGGACCGTAAAAGGGGTACCCCCAATCAACGCAAAACAAATAGGTTAAACCTAGAACACCAATTAATAAACCCAGCTAGACTAACCTTCCAAAGAGCCGACCCCTCGAGGCTTGCAACGCTGGCCCACCACCAGAAAGCGTGGGCTCGCCAAAGCCTTACCGACCGCCTCCTGGTAACCTACCCCTTGAGCCCCGGTGTGTAGGCCTCGAACCCGCTACAGCCGTGCACCACTCTTCGGGACCCCGCGCGGGGATCTCGAGCCTTTCCAGCACGATAGCCTATCCCTCGAAGCTCATTACACCCCAGGCCTCGAGCCGGAACCCGACCTCCACTCACCCGAGCCCTCCACGCCGGGGCTCGGGCGAGCGCTCCACCACCCTTCGAAGCCCCCCACGAAGGGGAAGCTTCCCGCTCCTCAGCTCTGACGACCGTACCAACCCCACACAACGCATTTAATGCTCTCACCTACTCCAGTCACATCCTCTGGCACACGACGCGTGCCACAGTGAGCCAGAGTCAGGGTCAAACCTCGTTTTCACCACAGGCATAGTCAAAAGGGGACGTACAACACTGTTAAGCCATACTCCACACTGTTGCACGTCCAAGCCATGTCTCGAGGCCCGGATACCTGCTGCTCAATCGGGTTTTCCGGGACTTGCCCATACCTGCGGGGACTCGAGCCCCCCGTAGGCGCCACCTCGAGGCCGACTCTGAGCCCCTCGAGCCCCGGTTACTTTCATGCTATTAGAGGACAGGTACCCCAAGACTCGGAGGGACCCAGCCACATCATGTACGTGCCGGAATGGACGCTGCATGGCCTCACGTCGTCACGCCTCCACGTCCGCGCCCGGGAAGGAGACCATGCTTCAAGGACGCTTCAACAGCAACCCCCACGTCGGCTCCAGTGACATCGACAAGACGGGATTCCTACTCTCCGTCGTATCGGGCATTGTACATCCCGACTCCTGTATCACATCTATGTAACCCTGGCCTCCTCTTGCTCTGTAAAAGGGGACACCCGGGACCTTCACTCATACGGTTACACAAATACGGCTAGACACACGCATACGCACAAGTCCGCACCACACACATACGAGTCCGAACTCCGGTCCACGCTCGTTGAGCTTGTATTGCCCTGTACAAGCACTTAGGTGCAAGTAATACAAGAATCTCCTCCCCCTACTGGACGTAGGACCTTCTTTGCCCGAACCAGGATAAACCCTTGTGTCATCTTGCATCACCATCCAGGAAGAGAGCACACGATCATATTACTAGTTGGTGTCATACCCGGGGTCGAAACACCGACAACTATAAATGAATTATTGTACACGCTAGCAGTGAAAAAAATAAAGGAGACGGGTGCAGGCGTGCAGGATGAGGGGGGGGGGGGGCAGTAAAGAAAAAGAGAACGCGGTCTGCGCGCGGCTTCCTCTAGTACCACAACTCGACGAACGTGGTCCCCGCAGTGTCAACGGCCAACAGCACGTGCAAAACGACGCAGGCGCGTGCATATGCGGCGTCATTTTTTTGGGGGAAAAAAATCTACTCCGTATGCGGCAGCAATGCAGCATCTTCAAATGAAAACGTCCAGTGGCGTCTGGAGAACGCGACACAACCGATGTCGTCGTCGTGGTCACCGTCTGGCCGCAGCCTGCGGCCTGCACAGGCGTGCTGTACGTGCGTGCGGTGCGCCCCCGGATCGCGCACACCGATCACGCGCGGACGGGACGGACATGTGCACGCGGACGCGCGATGCCGAGGCCCCGAAGCCCGTGGGCGCACAGCCGCACAGGGCGTCTGGTGAGGTCGGTCGGTCTGTCGTCGGCTCGTCGCGGGCACGCACGGGCATCGATCGGCCTTCCGAGAAGCGGAAGAAGCCTCGCCGGCAGCGACGGGCGGCGCCCGTGTTGTTGCGCCGGATCGAGCGTCCGACGGCTGGGGCGAAACAGGACTTTTCGATCGTGCAATCCGGACTGCACCCGTCTATCGAGAATACTCCCTCTCCCTCCATTCCAAAATATCCGTCGCTTTCGCTTCCCGAGAAACAAATGCTGACAATTTTTATAAATAATAAATATTATTAATTAGTATCATAATTAGTATCATCAGAAAGATCTTTGCATCTACTTTTTTAACAAATTTATTTAAATATATAAATATTACATGTATTTTTTATAAATCGAGTCAAACTTGTGGCACGGAAACCGAAAACGATCAACATTTTGGGACGGAGGGAGTAGACTTTAGAGATGGGCTAGCCGGCTAGGTAGTAGAAAGCATTGGTACGAATCTCAGCCGTACGCTGGAAGCTTGGAGCTGTGGTTCATGGAGCTGTGATCCGTCGCCGTCACTTGCACTGCACCCGACGGTCCTGAGTCCAGATCACCATTCACCGACGGTCCTGAGTCACCCGTGGACTATTGATGGACTTTGGCGGCGATTCCTGGGCCGCCGGCGCTGAACAACCACCATCCCTAGATGGATCCGAGGCCCTGCCCGCTCCGACTCGTGCTTCAGCTGGGCTTCGCCATTACTTGACGGAGCAGGCTGGGCCAAAAACATCGCACGTCGAATTAGCAAGCTGTCTTGAATCTCTCTCTGACTCTCTCTCTCTCTCTCTCTCTCTCTGTATTCTGTACAGTGCATGCAATCCCAATGCAGTAGTCGGATCAGGCAAGGTAAGTTTTTATTTTTCCCGATCGAGTCAGGCCGCCACGCTGATCGGGTCAGGTGACCTACGACTACGATCATGTTTAGTAGATGGACGTAAATACCTCTACTCTATCTGGTCATTTTACCGCAATCCAATCTGCAAAAAAAAAAAAAAATCGACCCCAACATAAAAAAAAAGAAAAAAACTAAGAAATAGCTCGAGTAGACCCGACGATCACGTCGAATTGGAACAATCCAGAATTTTTTACCCAGCCTTTTTTCTCGATCCGGTCCGGACCCAATCCGGCCTCCATCCTTCATGAGCAGGGGAGAGAAAAGAAGAGAAGAGAAAGTGCTGCTGCTGTTCCTCTTCTATAGTACGCACAGTAAGTACATTATTGTTGGCTCGTGGATCTGTCGTGGCATCGGCCTCGGCCGGGTCTTCTCCTCTGTCCAAAGTCCAAACACGACTGCGGGCTCGCCATAAGTTCCGCGCCGGCGCCGCGAGTCCACAGCCCACAAAAACAGAGCGTCCAACGACCACCACACCGCAACGCGAGCGGTCGGATGCCCGGATTGCGGATTGCCAGCACCTCGTGCTGCCGTTGCACGCCAACACAGACGTCGCCAGAGGCCAGACCCGGACGCCGGCCGGCAAAGAGAGAGGGGCCCCGCCCTCCCCAAACGAAAGCTTGCACGCGTACGCGAGCGCGGCAGGCTCGGTGGTGATGTGCACGAGAACCCTTTCTTGTTGCCGGCGCCCATATCGCGGCCCGATCTTGCCTCGCCAGGTATTCGACAACTGTTCTGCAGAGTACATTACATTGTCTATAAAAAAAGAATTGTTCTGTAGCACGCTAACACTTGTACGGATATGTTTGTTCCTGACACGGTTCAGTATTTCTGCAGTATCACGGAGGCCCGCTACGGTGATCCAATCTAACTGTTCCTGCTTACTGCAAACGAGACTTGTTCGTTCAAATGAAGTACGTCTGGGCTAGTCCAGATCAGTTAGCATTTTTTTAAAAAGACAGATCAGTTAGCATTTGGAGCAACCGAACAAGGACCGGTGGAAACGGCTTTGTTCGCTCAAGTATAATGCCAACCTCTTCTCTTTGTAAAACGTTTCTTTGTTTCCAGTAAAAGCAGAAAATTGAAACCAAGAGCAGGATACAGTATGTTAAGAAAAAATTACTACGTAATTTTGGTTCCACCTATTTTAGTTGGTGTTATGCTTTTTGGCAGCTCAAGTATTAATATAATGAACTTGTTTTATGACTAGTAGGTACTCTCTCCATTCCATTACTTTCTGTCTGTCTTTCTCATTTCAAAAATGTTAAATATGATTAACTTTGACCAAATATATATCTGAAATACTCCCCCAATTTGGTAAAAGAAGTCGTTTTGGACAAGGTTTAGGTCAAACGTTGGAAATATAAATCATGAATAACTTTTAAATTGTTGAGTTTAGAGATGTAAAAATCATATAAATAAATTGAGTAAAATCCATCACCGGTCCCTGAACTTGTGTCATTGTGTCATCTCGGTCCCTAAACTAGCAAATCGATCATCTAGGTCCTCAAACTTGTTTGGTTGTGTCATCCCGGTCCCTAAACTTACAAATCGCTCATTTAGGTCCTCAAACTTAGTCAGTTGTGTCATCCTGGTCCCTAAACTTTGTTTTGAGTCTCATCTAGATCTAAACATGACAATTTAAAAACTTTATATCAACAAATAATTCATAACTCTTTCATACAAACTCGAAAGAAGACAAACTTTATAACAAAATTATAGCCCTCGATGTGATCTACAACTTTGTAGTTAAAAAGTTTTTGATTTAAAACTGTTTAGGGTCCCAAAATATTGTTGTAAGTTTATAGATTTTCAAATTTAAAATTTAAAATTAATTTTTTTGGATACTAAATGACTTTAAATAAAAAAAGTTTATCTACAACGTTGTAGATTGCATTGAGAACTATAACTTTTATATAGATCATATCAATATTCAAGATTGTTTGATAATTTTAAATTTTAAATTTCAAAATCTATAAACATATAACAATATTTTGGGACCCTAAACAGTTTTAAATCAAAAACATTTGAACTACAAAGTTGTAGATCACATCGAGGACTATAATTTTGATATAAAGTTTGTCTTTGTTCGAGTTTATATGAAAAAGTTATGAATTATTTGTTGATATAAGATTTTTAAATTGTCATATTTAGATCCAGATGAGACTCAAAATAAAGTTTAGGGACCAAGATGACACAACTGTCTAAGTTTGAGGACCTAAACAAGCGATTTATAAGTTTATAGACCGAGATGACACAACCGAACAAGTTTAGGGACCGGGATGACACAACCGAACAAGTTTGAGGACCTAGATGATCGATTTGCGAGTTTAGGGACGAGAATGACATAACGACACAAGTTTAGGGACCGGTGATGGACTTTACTCAAATAAATTTGTCTTGAAAAGTACTTCCATAAAAATATACATATACCATTTTCCAATAAATATTTTTAAAGAAACAAGTGGTCAAAGTTACGTTTTAGAGACCGTGTCGCTGTCCAAAACGACTTTTTTTTTACCAAACTGGAGGGAGT
Organism: Coix lacryma-jobi var. lacryma-jobi; assembly: GCA_009763385.1. Classification (NCBI taxonomy): domain Eukaryota; kingdom Viridiplantae; phylum Streptophyta; class Magnoliopsida; order Poales; family Poaceae; genus Coix; species Coix lacryma-jobi. Next base: position 5,034,791 of record CM019825.1, on the reverse strand, counting down.
ACTAGTATTTATGAGACATATTTAGTATCAATGGATCATGATAAACTTACTTGTGGATACAAATATTGATAATATTTTTCTTATAAATGTAGTGAGAGATAAAAAGGAACATCGTAGTGATAGATAAAAAGGAACGTAATTAACACTGGAAAACTGCATAAACGCTGCCAATCATTGGAGCGATCACTGGATACGTGGGTCCATGTCCATCATCTGATTATTGGAGTGAGATAGTATAAAGAAAAGACAAACAGAGCCACGCAATCGGCACGCAGTAAAAACACACACACGCACACTGACTCTAAACTGTCGGTTAACTCGAGTTAAACAAACAACAGGAACAGGGCAAAAAGGCTCGCCCTCCCTCTTTTTAAGTCTTCGGAATGCACGGCCTGTGTCTCCGGCGTTGCTGCTTCCACTGACCACTGGGACCATGCTGAGCAGTGGCACCGTGAAGCTCGCGGTGCTAGCTCTACTGCTAGCGGCAGCAGCGCACCACGGTCTGCTGCCGCTGCCGACGGCGCGATGCTACTGGCTCAACCCGGAGATCTACGACGCCGGCGGGCTGAGCCGCCGCGCGTTCCCGGAGGGCTTCGTCTTCGGGACGGCCGCGTCGGCGTACCAGGTCGAGGGGATGGCCAAGCGCGGGGGCCGGGGTCCCAGCATCTGGGACGCCTTCATAGAGGTACCTGGTAAGCAGAGCAGCTTCAACAACACAACCATGGGTTTTCTTCTTCTTCTTCTTCTGATTCTTGGGATAACGAAGCGGTGATGGTGATGATGCTTGATTTTGTGTTCTTGAAAAAAAGGGACCATCCCTAACAATGCCACCGCTGATGTGACGGTCGACGAGTATCATCGGTACAAGGTGTGTTATCTGAATGCTCGATGTGTACTCTGAATACTGTGGGTTCTTTCTTTTATTTTTATTTGTATTTGTTGCTCCTTGTTGTTTTGTGATGCCTGATGGATGCTCTTCGAGGTACAGGAAGATGTGAACATAATGAAGAACATGGGCTTTGATGCGTACCGGTTTTCGATTTCTTGGTCGAGGATTTTCCCAAGTAGGTGTGCTCCATTTTGTAGATTTTTCTTGGGTCCAAGGAGTTTCTGATGTAGAGTTCTGTATATAAAAAAATAAAATAAAATAAAATAAAATATATTCAGATGGGACTGGTAAGGTGAACCAGGAAGGAGTGGATTACTACAACAGGCTCATAGATTACATGCTCCAGCAAGGTAAGTTTCTCCCATATGGCAGTTACTACATTCTTTCAGGAATCCCGATTAAACTTTTTATGCCCCCATTAAAAAAAAAGTCAGGTATCACGCCGTATGCAAATCTCTACCATTATGACCTCCCATTGGCACTCCATGAACAGTATTTGGGCTGGCTTAGCCCAAAGATTGTGTAAGAATTTGAAACCAGGCATCGAGAAATCAAATTTCAAATTGATTTTAACCATGTGTCAGTCAGTCTGACCCAACTGCACGCTGTGCTCATGAAGGGAGGCGTTTGCAGACTACGCCGAGTTCTGCTTCCAGACGTTCGGAGACAGGGTGAAGAACTGGTTTACCTTCAACGAGCCAAGGTGTGTCGCTGCTCTGGGCTACGACAATGGCTTGCACGCACCGGGAAGGTGTTCTGGGTGCGCTGCGGGAGGCAACTCCAGAACGGAGCCATACCTCGTCGCCCACCATCTCATCCTTTCTCATGCAGCTGCGGTGAGGCGATACCGCGACAAGTATCAGGTAAAATGCAGACCTGGTAACCATTTCAAGCCCCATAACTAGTCAGAAGTGTGAATTGCACAGTGCAAATTTAGTTCAGTTAAAATGTTAGTGCTCAGGCATCTAGAAATGATATGTATTTCTTTTCCATTAAACTAACAGCTTTACCAAAAGGGGAGGATTGGAATTCTCTTAGACTTCGTATGGTACGAACCTTTCACCGACAGCAATGCGGACCAGGCTGCAGCACAGCGAGCCAGGGACTTCCACCTAGGCTGGTAAAAGCCTGAAAACACACACTCTTGGTTAAGGACCAATTGTCATTGCTGATCTTATTAGAGGTTCATTATCCTAGTGACAATATTATAGGCACAAACTGATGATATCTTATCTTGGAGGGAAACAATCTAAGACAGCTCTTTACCAAGAACAAACTGATACTGCAATCTTCTTACAGGTTCCTTGACCCCATTATAAATGGACGGTACCCGTACTCGATGCAAGAGATTGTCAAAGACAGGCTGCCGTTGTTCAGCGATGAAGAATCCAGCATGGTGAAAGGCTCTATAGACTATGTTGGCATCAACCACTACACTTCTTTCTACATGAAGGACCCTGGGACATGGAACCTGACGCCAGTCGGCTATCAGGATGATTGGCATGTTGGTTTCGTCTGTAAGTTCTGACACTACAAAACCAAAATTTGAATTCTCTGCAGTTTCTTGTGCTGCTGTAAACTGCGAGTTTGACTATATGCTTATCCGGCCATATGCACATGTTTGAGCAGATGAGCGAAACAGTGTTCCTATTGGCGCTCATGTAAGTGTACAGCTAGATGTCTACAAGTATCAAAAGAAGGGAGAACTCAAAACTGGTTTGTCTCTAATTACGCAAATGTAAATTCTTTGAGTTCTGCAGGCAAACTCCTACTGGCTGTACATTGTGCCGTGGGGAATCAACAAGGCTGTCAACTATGTCAAGAAAACCTATGACAATCCTACAATGATACTTGCTGAAAATGGTACTTATGAATCAAAATCCAAATTTCCAAGGAAAATGGTCTTTGGATTGGTTCTAATCAGTGTTATGCTCTTGCAGGAATGGACCAACCTGGTGATGTCAGTATTACTCAGGGTGTGCATGACACGGTAAGAATCCGTTATTACAGAGACTACATAACTGAGCTCAAGAAGGCAGTAGATGATGGTGCCAGAGTCATTGGGTACTTTGCTTGGTCGCTGCTTGACAACTTCGAGTGGAGGCTTGGGTACACTTCGCGGTTTGGCTTGGTCTACGTGGACTACAAGACTCTGAAGAGATACCCCAAGGACTCAGCTTTCTGGTTCAAGCATATGCTCTCCAAGAAAAGGAGCTAGAATTGCAGACAAGAGGACCAATGGCTTCAGGTGTCATACAATAGTTCACTCTGCATATCCTCTTAGGCTCTTAGTATGTCAGATTTAGCTTAAGAAACCAAGAAGATGATTGAGCCTCAAGACTTTGACATCTCTAGCTTTGTTAATTGCTGCAAGGCAATAAATTGGTATCTTTGAAAACCTTGAGCCTCGATAATAGAACAAGTAGAAGCACAATCACTGGACGACAGACAAATGACACACAAGTTCAACAACATAAATGACATAAGATAGGGGCCAATTAAAATTTCATTGCGTTCAAGAAGCTGAAAAATGAACTCATTTTATTCGATAATCCAAGCCATATATATTTGATTATATGATACATTGTCTCAGCATAAATCAACGAAAGCATGATATCTTCATTGCTATACTTTCTATACTGAACTTATACTTGAGATTCTATCTCGCCATTTTTCTGTCCAAGAGCTTATCTTCATCGTGCTAACATGACAACTTAATTTCCATCCTATACTTCTTGGTAGGAAGACAAAACCAGGCCATTAAGACAACAGCAGGTAGAAATTACTAGATACACTTCAGAAGATAACTTGGCCTCTCCAATAGCCTTACAGTAAACATCTCCATTGCTATAAACAAAACTTAGTTAACTTCATCGTATCAGCCTGCGACCTGAAAATCGGATCAGTCTGCGACCTGAAAAGTTATTCAGAAAGTTAGTATAATACGGAGTAGTATACACGACAGGTCAATAACCATAATGCACATAAGAAAAACTAAGGGCCTGTTTGGTTAGAGCTCTTAGAGTTTAGCCACTAAAATTAGTCCCTAAAGTACCAAATAGCCCACTAAATTTTAGGGACCACTAAAATTTAGGGGTCCTTAGTCATGAAGAGGTAGCTAAAAGTGACTAAACTTTAGTTGTCTTTAATCACTATATAACCAAACATGGCCACTAAACTCTAGGGAGCACTAAACTTTAGGGGGCCTATCCAAATAGGGCCTAAGATATGGTTAAAATGACCCCTCGTGCCTGATTTGAAGTTACACGTTGACATTGCAGATTTTAAAATGCAATTCCAACTACCATCCTAATTCAAGTAGTCTGCACGAGTTTATTTAACATACCATATAAACATACGGATCCAGGGCACCACCAGTGCCTGCACGCCGCAAGCCGCCCTCCTGCTTCAGCAGCCTGCAAATTTTGCACGAGCAGAAACACGCAGATACACAGGTTTAGGCAGCAATCAGGCAACTGTTGCAAAACAACTTCAAATGGGCAGTTGGAGGCAGAGTGAAGCTCACCAGCGTATCGCCTTGCTCGTGCCGGAGTTGTCGCCGACGGCGGCGCGGATGTCGTTCTCCGTGGCCGGGCCAGCTTGCGGCCGCGAAAACCACTGCATGATCACGTCTGCCCTCCTCAGCCCCTTCCCACCAGCAGCACAACCCGCCCGCGGAGCCCGGCGGCATCTCCCCGACGTGGCTGTGGAGCCCGCGGACGCGGCCGCAGTGACGGTGCTCCCCTCGCTGGCCACTGCGCTGCTCCTCTCGCTCTGGTCGTCGTCGTCGCCGCTGTCGATCTCGATCCACACGCCTTTCCGCTTCTTCTCTGTGTCGGTATGGAACAGCGCGCTTGTGGCCTCGGCGAGCACCTGAAGCCAAGGAGCAGAGCCATCAGTGCGTAACTGCAGAGGAGGCTGCTCGCAACCGCGCGCTGATCGTTAGTCGAGGAACCCGATCGCACACCTTAGGATCGACGCGGCGGAGGGAGGCGACGACGGAGAGCACGCGGAGGGGGTCGATGGGGCGGCAGCGCTGCGCCGAGTCGGAGACGCACGACCTCGCTGACGCGCCGGAGTAGGAGGAGGAGCCCGAGTAGGAGTAGAACTCGTCGCTGCAATGCGGAGAAGCGCGCCACAACGGAGGCTCGGTTAAATTGCGGTGATGAATTGCAATTCGGTGGTGCGATGAGCAGATGACGCGGGGCAGGCGAGGAAAGTACCTGAGTGCGGGAGGAGGCGAAGGCGGGGCCGGTGGGGCCGTGGAGTCGGCGAGGAAGAGGAGGGCGCGGGCCCCGGAGACGTCTTCGGAGGTGGGATACTCCGCTCCCATGCCGCCCGCCGCGCTCTCCGGCAGAGGGGAAGTAGTCGCCCGGTGGTGGCGGAGGCAGCGGTTGCCGGGGCCCCGGGGGGCTGGGATTTTGTGGGGGATTTTCGAAAAGTTTCGGTGGCGTGGCCGTGTGAGGCTGACAGGGGAGCAGCGCCATTTTGAAATTTCGAGCGTCTGGATTCTCTGGGGAAGCCGGAACTCCGGACTTCCGGAGCCAGGAGCCCAGGAGAAGTGTGCAGCGGTGCGGGTCCGGGTTTCGCATCTTATTGATGGGCCGAATCAAAGATTCAAATGGCCCATGGCAGTGAAAATTGCCCTGGAAAGAGGCCTGCAGTTCGGTCCAAGTCCTACTCACCCAGTCACCTCCAAGACCACGCAGTCCACGGCTCCACGCCGTCCGCCCTTTCGGCCCCCTCGCCGGCCGAAGTGCCGAACAATTTCACCGGCGGCGGCCACTAGCGCGGCGCCGCGACGTTCGCGCTTGATCCGGCGTCGCCGAGCCAATCACTTTCCATACCCCAACGCCTAAATGCCACCGCACGCCTTGCCCACTACATCCACACCCGCATCTAGGCGCGTCGTCTACGTCCTCCTCGCCGCGCTCGCCACGGCGCCGTTCCTGCTCCTCCTCCTCTACGGCGGTGTCTCCCCGTCCGCTCTCTGCCCCGCCTCCTACCGCGCGCCCCGCCGCCTCCCGTACCCGTCCGTGCTCTGGTCCAAGGTGCCCCCGCTCCCCGCGCTCCCCTCCTCGCCGCACCCGGACCTCCGCGGCTCTCGCTGGATCGTCTTCACCGCATCGCCGCACGCCCCGCGGCACCGCCCGCTGCGCGCGGTCCCCGGGTGGCAGCTCCTCGCCGTCGCCGACAAGTCGACCCCCGCGGATTGGTCCCACCCAGGCGCCGTGCTGCTCACGCTCGCCGACCAGGCCCTCCTCGGATTCCGCTCCGTCGATTTCCTTCCAGCCCGGGGCCCGGCGCGCAAGACCGCGGCGTACCTCTTCGCCGTGCAGCGTGGGGCGCGGGTCATCTACGACGCGGACGCGCGCAACACCGTCCTGGGCGGCAATCTCACCAGGCACTTCGATGTCGATCTGGACCAGCGCCAGGGAGGCGCCGTGCTTCTGCAGTACAGCCACGCTGATTCTAACCGGACGGTCGTGAATCCGTTCGTGCACTTTGGGCAGCCGTCGGTCTGGCCGCGGGGACTGCCGCTGGAGAAGGCTGGGGAGCTGGATGCTGAGGAGTTCTACACTGAGATATTCAGTGGTGGCCAATTCATGCAGCAAGGGATGTGTAATGGACTTCCAGATGTTGACTCAGTGTTCTACTTCACTCGGAAATCATTGGAGATGGAGGCATTTGATTTCAGGTTTGACGCGGATGCACCCAAGGTTGCGCTGCCACAGGGCACGATGACGCCGGTCAACTCTGTTAACACAATGTTCCACTCACCGGCGTTCTGGGGGCTTGCCTTGCCAGTGTCAGTGAGCCCAATGGCATCTGATGTCATACGCGGATACTGGGCGCAGAGGATACTATGGGAGATTGGAGGGTACCTAGTTGTCTACCCACCAACTGTGCACCGCATAGATAATGTGCGTGCTCACCCATTTGATGACGAGAAGGATCTCCATGTCAATGTAGGGAAACTGATAAAGTTTCTAATGGAGTGGCGATCGAGTAAGCGGACACTATTCGAGCGGATTCTTGATCTAAGCTATGCGATGACAGAGGAGGGATTCTGGGGTGAAAAGGATTTGCATTTCATGACTGCTTGGCTGCAAGATCTGGTTGCTATCGGGTACCGGCAGCCACGGTTGATGTCATTGGAGATTGACCGGCCTAGGGCAACCATTGGACATGGGGACAAGAAGGAATTTGCACCAAAGAAGCTGCCTTCAGTGCATCTTGGGGTTGAAGAGATTGGGGAAGTAAGGACTGAGATTGGCAATCTAATTAAATGGAGGAAGCATTTTGCTGATATCGTGCTCGTAGTACATTGCACCGAACTTGTGGACCGAACTGCACTAGAGTGGAGGCTGCTTTACGGGCGGATATTTCGAGCTGTTGTTATTCTTTCAGAGCAAAGCAATTCTGATCTTGCTGTGGAATTCAGCAAGTTGGCACAAGCCTACAAGTGAGTAAAATAACTTCATTTCTTACCATGTCGATAAAATGCTCACAGCACTAAATAAACCCCTAAATCTTACTGGTCCTGCATCCAGTAAAGCTTTTTTTTTGGGTATCAAAATTATGCTACTCTGTAATTGTAAGTGTGTACTGGTAATTTTGTGTTGCAGGTACTTGCCGAAGGTGTTTGCTCGGTTTGGAGGTGCTCAAGGATTTCTGTTCCTTCAAGATCATATGGTCTTCAATTACTGGAACCTCTTGAATGCCGATAAAGATAGGCTCTGGATAACCAACCAGGTGCATATCCACGTCATGATTTCTAGAACATATATATTTGAAATGCATAACTTCTGAAGTTTTTGACGAGATAAAATTAACCTCTCCCCAGGTGAAGGAATCTTGGTCGGATGTACCTCTACATGGTAACAACATTGAGTGGTTTGTGAACCAAGAGGATATGGTTAAAAAGGCAGTCAGAAATTTTCCCTCTCATCATGAAGCTAATTACAGGAGAAATGTAGGTGAAAATAATCTAATTCGTTGCGGCAGTGAGATATTTTACATACCTCAGCGGTACATCGGCGACTTTTCAAATCTTGTTAAAGCTATTGGAAGCTTAAACATTCATCACAGTTTTGCAGTCCCCATGTTATTCCTTGCAATGGATTCACCGAGCAACTTTGAATCCAAAGCTTTGACAAAACTTGTCTATAGGGCAGATCTGCCATCAAATACCACACTCTCAACAGTTTATACTGCTGAAGCACATGCAGTGTACCCTGTGAAGGTTCAGAATGAGATGGACTTTGTAAAACTGATAAGGGTTATGGCTTTAGGAGATCCATTTCTTATGGAATTGGTCTGATCTAGGATTTCACTAATTTTTTTAACGCGTCAGGTTGGAGAGAGAAAACAAAACAATGTTGAAGATAATGTTGGGTTCCTCTTTGTCCTCCCTTCTTCCATCTGAGGATGTGGATAATCTAGTGTTACTCGATCTCGGTTTACATGTACAATTAGATAATATACAAGCTTACTTTGCTGAGCTACAAAAGAAAAATAAGAATTTCCAAAGTTCCTACAAGTGTTATTTTGTTGAATCAGTTTAGGCTGATGATACTGTTACGGCTACTTCCTGCTAGTACTTGCTTTTCATCAAAAGCCCAACGTCCGTTTCCAAGGCCCAGGAGAGCCCTATAGACAACCAAGCCTGTTGCAGCAGAACTGACGTGTGTCGCGCGAGGAGTCCTCTGGTCTCTCGACTCTCGGCGCGCGCGAGGGCCGCAAATAAACAGAGAAGAGAGGTAGGGTTCGGAGAAGAGGTGGCATTGGCATAGTTGATTGACGATCCGGTAGCCCCGCTGGGGATGAGCTGGTTGGATAGATCGGGTGTCATCATCAATCGTCCAAGCCGCCCCGCCAAGCAGCTCGGAAGGATCTAGGGTGTCCTCTCCACGGGTCCGAGGCAGCCCGCCCGCGCCAGGTACACACAACAGACTCGTGGTTCCAGATTCAGTTTCGGAATCCGACTTCTCTTCGATTGCAACATGTGATGCTGCTGTCTGCGCTATATAAATCTATATACGTAATTCTAAAAAGGCTCGTTTTGCATCCGTAGATAGATCCAGATACACAAAGGGAGGGGAGGCGTCCACCCGCCGCTGCAAATTGTTGTTGAGAAAATTGCAATTACTATTGGGAGGAAAGAGATGCCTAAGCGCCGGGTTGAGGGCTACCAGAACCAGCGCCGCAATGGAGACCTGGTCTGCAAAAGGTCACGCCCAGAGAGACGGTGGAAGCACCTCTATCTAGTCTTGGATGACTGGGAGAAGGGATACAGCATCCACAAGATTGACCTTGCCAATTTTGACTCCGACGATGACTCCAACGACAACCAGAACTCCTCCAAGGTCGACGACAACCGGGACTCCTCCAGGGTTTCTGTTGCAGGGCCTCTCCTCGAGCCTCCTCTAGTACGGTTAGAGTCACCGGGGGATGTGGGCATGTTGTTTACCACCATGGGAAACAAGATCTTCATTGTTACTGATGCTCGTTATGGACGGACCCCTGCCCTCATCTATGACACCGAGACAGCGGCGCTGGCGTTTGGCCCTGCCATCCCTGCTAAACTGCAATGTGGCTTGGACACTGTTGTGGCTGCCCGTGGAATGTTCTACGCGTTTTCACCTCCAGCTTGTAGTAAGCAACAACGATACTCCTTTGACGACGACGAACAGCACTCCTCCTTTGATGTGATGTCATGCGCGCTGACTGGCTCACGCGGTGAAGCTGGGGCAGGGGGCTGGTTCTGGAGGAGTCTCCCGGCGTTGCCCCCGCCGTTCAGCGTCTACGAGACCATTACATCATATGCTCTGCACTCAGATGGGCACACCATCTACATGACCACATCCTACAGAGACCGTCCAGGTCTCCAGAAGAGCACCTACTCCTTCAGCACTAAGTATTCTGTGTGGAGGTGGCATTCCTGGGCTCTACCTTTCAGAGACCAAGGTTACTTTGACAGCGAGCTGGATGCATGGGTTGGTCTTCGCTCGGATGGGTATATCTGCTGCTGCCAACTTCCCGCTGACAACGGCAGCGAAACTCCGGTAGAGCTCGGCGCAGTGGAACTGGATTGGCAACTGGTGGAGGACAAGTTGTTTTGCAGGGAAACTGAGAAGCACTTGGTGGCCTCTCTCACCTACATGGGAAGAAGCAAGTTTTGCCTCATCCGCAGTGCGATGTGTGAGGGAGCCGGAGCTAAGTACCTCTTGGGTGATGATGCTAGCCGTGTGCTCCATCTGACTATGTTTGGCCTCAAATACAATAATAAGGGAGAGCTGCGTTTCACAAATCACAAGACCTCAGTCTCCTACCGAGTAGCTAGGCATACAGATTTCTTTTCTCCTGTAGCATTCTGGTTGTAGAAGTTTTTTTTTTTTTTTGAACGTTTGTTCTCAGTCTCAGAATTCACAATTCAGTTATCACACACGAAAGGTCGGGTCTATGTTGTGAACTGCGATTCTCAGCCCGCTGGTATATATAAGCGTATTCAGGACCTCATCAGTTAAGTTTTTGAATTTTTACGTTACCTGATAGGTTAGTTTTCATTCTGGAAATGGAGGGGTATGCTATAATCCGGTCTAAAAAATTAAGAGTCATGCTGTTTGTTGTGTTCTTTACAAAATTATTATCAGGCATGTTTCCATATAGTAAAGATTTGATTTCATCGTCATTATAACTAAAATTACTTCTGTCGATATATAAAAGATTTAATATACCTAGAATGCACTTCAACAACAAATGGAAAAGGGGATATTTAAACACCGGAGGTTTCTGGTGAGCCAAATTGAATCTCCTGCCTGGCTACTGTGCGATACCTACGGTGTTAACTCTCCGATGAGCACTGGAAACTAAGGTGCTTGCTGAGAAAAACTCCTGACAGTAGCAACGGTTAGCAACACCTGGTGCAACCCTCCGATGGGTCCACCGGACAGTTCCGGTGACCCTACCACGGTCCACGACCCTCTGGAGTTACTCTCTAGTTCTCTCATATGGCCGCACCAGAGAGTTCTGGTTCTGGTGAGTACAATCTTAACGTATTGAGAGTTCAGGCCAATTGCGTAGGCACGGTAATTTAGCGTGCACCTCATCAGGTGTCCGTCCACCCGACATTCCAATGAGTGCAAAGCCCGACGTGAGTGACAACTACGAAGTCAAAATTTGCTTGGCACGACGATATTGAGACATGTTTACAAACGACGATATCAACATGAAGATGATGTTACTATCATGGAATAATTTGATATGATCTCTTCTTCATTTTATTATGGTTAGATCTGACCACCATGAAGGACTAATAAGAATAAGGTTCAGGTCAGTCTTCCTTATTCTTTGGTGGTAAAAAGAAGATGAGAGACATAACAAAGAAGAAGTTTCTTAACTCTCTCTGCAGGAATCTGCAGGAATATTGGTCGTCGTTCGTTCGGCATCTATTCTTAGACCTTTCGCCGAGGATTTGTGCGTGTAGTACGTCATCCATACGGATCATCATACATGTTTAAGATTGACATTTGGAGCTATACAAAGTTGGGTACAATATAGATGAAGATCTTTTTGTGGATGTACGTTTTATATTCCAGAGTGCATGTAACAGATTGATATACTCAACTATAATCTATTATAATTCTTCTTTTGTCTAACAAAAGAGCATTTCTCTCAAACCATTTTTGTGAATATGCTAACTTCCATACACGTCCTGGCCCCGTTTGGTACAGCTCAGCTTCACTTTTTTTTTTTAGAAAATAGCTTCATAAGCAACTTACTAGGTGAAACTGAGCTGTTTTAAAAATACTGGTGAAACTGAGCTGTTTTAAAAAAAGTATTTGGCAAAACAACTTCACCAACAACTTCATGCATGCTTGGGAGAGAGAAATGAGGATGTAAGCTGTGAAAAGCTATTTTTTCAGCTTTATCTCAGCTTATGGTTTTGTAAGAGGGGGAATAAAACAACTTCATGGTTGAAGCTATTTTGAAAAAAAAAAGTGTTTGACAAAAAAAACAGCTCATGACAGCTGAAGCTATTGTGAGCTATATCAAATAGCCCCTAAGACCAAGTCAGGGTTTTCAAATATTTTTTGAAAACATTTCGTCTTACTTTCTCATCACATCACTAGGTAATAATGCTTGTTAGAGCATCTCCAAGAGACATGCTATCTTTGTTTTGTATGCTATATTTAGACTTTTAGAACAAAAAAGTGAACTCCAACAGATGTGCTATCTCGTTTTGTAAAATAGCAAGCTGGTTATTCCTAGAATCGTGCATGCTAAATATAGCTTGCATGTGCCGCGTGCATGCTAAATATAGCTTGCATGTGCCGCTAGCCATCTAGCTTTGCTAAAGTAGAAAGGCTGTTGGAGTTTTCTACATTTTTATATAGTTTTGTATTTTAAAGGTTAGCTAAATTATAGATTTAGCAATTCATTTTTACCATCTCTGTTGGAGATGCTCTCACTTTGGTCTGCCTCCGTCTGGCCTTCTCGGGGCGCCTGCATGTGCATGCATTTGCTGGCCTGGGCCAAATGTGCATGTCTCGTCGTCGTCGTCGTCGTCGCGTCTCATCATCTAATCATCTCCGCTTTCGTCGGTCCAGGCTCCGGAGCCCGTTCCCGATCCGCCCGGCCGAGGCCGACCCGACGGCCGCCCCCGCCGGCGACAAATATCTCTGCACGCGCACAGCCGCACAGACTCAGAGACAGACAAAATAGCCAATCGACGGCGGCAAGCCGTGCCCTGCGTCCACCTTTCCTCTCCGATCCAATGGAACGCCGCCGCACACGCGCTCTCAGTTTCCAGCACCAACTCCAGGCACCACAAGTCCACAATACAGACTCGCGATCCGCTCCTCGCGCCGTCACGAGCACGCCTCTTCCCGTCCCGTGTGGGTTTGAGCAGCCGCCCGTCCAGCTCCAGACCTCCAGTACACCGTCGTGTCGCGTGCTCCACGCGCTGGAACAGTGGAACCGGAACAAGACAACAGGCAACAGCGGGAGTGGGACTGCCGAGTGGGGACTCACCCGACAGCGACGGCGCACGACGCCCAGGTACATCTCCCCCCTCCCCTTCTGCCCACCTCTCCTTCAGATCGTCGCTCGCTCGCTCCACGCCAAGTCCAAGTCCCAGTCCCAGCCCGCTCGGAGCACCGCACCGGCACCGGACGCCGCGGCAGCTGCCCAGCCTCTCGTGCGCGCGCGCGCGCGTGCAGAGCACAGCAAGCACCGAACAGCAGCCACCCAATGGCGCTCCTGGTGCTGCGCGGCTGCGCCGCGCCAGCCGTCCACGCGGCCCCGGCGGGATCCCGGCTGCTCCCGCCGCGGCGGCGGCTCGTGGCCGTCGCCTCGGCGGCCTCCTCCGCGCCGTTCGGCGAGGTGGCGGCGGCGTCCCAGCACGGCCGCGGGAACGGGATCGTGGGCGGGCCCAACGGCAACGCCGTCGCTCCAGCTCCCGCTACCGCTACCGCCACCAAGTCCGCCGTCATCGAGACCACCGTCGAGAGGGTACGCGTGCTCGCCATCTATCTGCTCCGTCGCTTTCCGCTCGCCTCCAGCAGGGTCCTCTACCGGTCTCAGTCTGACGCTGCGCGCGGTCGCTGCTCTGCTGTGCTCGTCGCAGGTGATCTTCGATTTCCGGTTCCTGGCACTGCTCGCCGTCGCCGGATCACTCGCCGGCTCCATCCTGTGCTTCCTCAATGTAAGCGATCTTGGATTTCTGCCTGCCCCGTTCCCATCAATGGCTGCTCCGGTTCTAACCTAACACACAGGGACTGGTCTCGGACGATGCCCGCAGTCATGTAAGATAGCAAATTCAAATTGGCATTCTCTCCTAGTAGCGAGTGTTATTCTGGCTGGAATCTGAAAATAGTTTACGTGGCCATACGCGATGGACAGAGCTTTCTGGGTTACCATGCCCTTCTTCTGGCCACAAGTTTTAGCACCACTTTTGCATCTGTTCAGATTTTCAATGTGACACACACAGTGGCGGAGCTAGAGCAAATGTGTGTAGCGTTTGCCTTATGGGTGTATGAGATTTGATCATAGTCACTGTTTTTCAAAAAAATTGTGGGTGGTGCGCCCGCACCCAATACTTTGTATATAGATCCGCTCATGGACACACAAGCAACCATGCATGCTTTTGGTCACAAGTTTCAGCACCACTTTTGCCATTGTTAGGCGCCAATGCTTTTCTACTGTCACTCCACACCAAGCTTCATGGATCTGGTTATCTGACGTCTACTCATGAATCGTGATCAGGGCTGTGTTTTCATCAAAGAGGCATACCAGGTTTATTGGACGAGCTGTGTTAGGGGGGTTCATACGGGGCAGATGGTCCTCAAAGTCGTCGAGGCCATCGGTGAGATGTTCTTCTAGCTAATCTGTTCAGCCAATTAGCATCATCAATAATGTTGTTTGCTATGATAATTTGTATCTGTCTATGCCACCTCGCTAAACTGTTGTTTTGCGGCACACTGGTGCACAATCTTCTGCAGATGTGTATCTTGCTGGAACAGTCATGTTGATATTTGGGATGGGTCTTTACGGTCTCTTCATCAGCAATGCATCTGCAGATGTTCCTTCTGAATCTGACCGTGCGCTGAGTGGATCGTCGCTTTTCGGGATGTTTGCTTTGAAGGTAACTGTCGGAATTTCAAATATCAAACATTTTTTGCAAGTTCTGTTGGTACCTTTTGAAGTATTTATCAAGCAATATTCAACAGTCTTCTTTTTGCTTACATTGGACTTGCACTCATGTGCCATGTCTCGAGTATCGTTGCTTCTTCTGAAAAATCAGATTAAATCCATTTTCAGTCAACTGCTCGTTTCATTCAACAGTTTGTACACTACTTACTGCCAAGTGGATTACTCATTCATACTACTACACCACTTCTGGAATTTTTTGACTATTTATAGTCCCAAATAGTTTATAAGTTTTGCTAATAGCCTGGTATCATTTATCAGTAACCTATATGCTTTTGTTGGGGACACACATGCAGAACCATACCTCGAATGCCTCCCCATTGCTGCATACTCTTCAGTCTACTGCTGAATTCAGAAACTCCAGTACTAGGAAACATTCAGATGACCAGCTAGTGAAACAAAACATAGCAACTACACATTAGCACTTATTAGCATTTCCTACTCCTTGTTTGAGAACTGCACTCATCAGTTCTACTGTTTCGTTAAACTGGATAAACAGTAATAAGGCACACATGTATGAAAAAAAGAATTCCTTTAGCAATATAATAAATCTTTTGCTCATGTGCAGGAACGCCCAAAGTGGATGAAGATCAGCTCCCTTGACGAGCTCAAGACAAAAGTGGGCCACGTCATCGTGATGATTCTGCTAGTGAAGATGTTCGAGAGGAGCAAGATGGTGACGATAGCCACGGGGCTGGACCTCCTCAGCTACTCGGTTTGCATCTTCTTGTCGTCAGCTTCTCTGTACATCCTGCATATTCTCCACAAGGGCGACCCTGAGGACTGAGGAGAGTGCAATGGCGAATTTGTAACTCTCTAACACTGTAAAATGACCAGATCAATCAGATTTCTTGTAGCTGTTGAAGGAACTAGAATCGTTTTTGTGTACAATTATTAATCTCCCAACCTCTGATTGCTGCGTGATCATGGCCACTTGCTTCAGTTAAAACAAAAGAGGTACCGGTCACTTGGACCCACAAGTCAGTGAGCAAGGGTGTCACCTGGCCTCGCTCTGCAAGGCTGATCCAGTGATCCTGAACTCAGACTACCAAAGAAATTAGGTTCTGTTTTACTCAATGGTCTGTATACGGTTTTATTTCAGAGTGGTTGAGGAAACTTTTTTTTTGTTTTGTTTGAATGCGTTACAAGACTAAATGTTTTCAATTCTAAGAGAGTAATGTCAGATTCTAGGATCGACTAGCAGTAGATCAGGGGGAAAAAAACGCTGGATGGATTAAAAACTTGTTACCGACAAGGCAGTGAGGTCCCGTCTTTCTCAGGCGATGTAGGAGTGCCGCGCAGCAGGTCGGTGATGGAGTCATCGAGATCCAGTGGCGGCGCCGGTGGAGTTGGGGCAGATACGCTGGTGGCGCTTCCCGCCGCTGGCAGTGCCACCCTCGGGATCGGATTAGGGTTAGGATGGTGGGTTACTGTAGCAGCGGCTGTCAACCTCATTCTAGAGCCCTGCCCCCACCTCCTCTTTATAGGCACTGTGCGACAGGGGCCCACCAGCCTGCTAATGGGCTGGGCATCCCCGATCAGGATGCAGATCAGGGACCAGTTAGGCCGTTGGGCCTAACTGGTGGAGATCAATCCAACATTCTTCCCCTTGATCTCAACTCATATCTTTAAACTTCTCATTTATTTCTTTTACCATTCCATCACAGATCGATACATAGAGCGTGCCTCATCGTCACGATCAATTGTCGATAGATTCAACAGCTACAATACACGTCTCTGTTTTGAAATAGGTTCTTTAACTTTGGGGCCCTTTATTGTCCAGAAATCATAGGCCTAACCATACAACCCATGTCGACTGTGTATTTCCTGAACACACTGGGCGGTAAGCCTTTACAAAACGGATCCGTAATATTTTCAAATCTAAAGGTATGATTCTGGACTTTCTCCTTCACAACGTACAACCCAATGTCAATGTGTTTGGCAGCACACTTGACCCGTTGTCTTAGGAGTAAACTTCTTAAATGGTTATTGCTGTTGTTTACCATTATAAACTCCGGGTATAGGTTTCTAACCATTTCGCCTGTCCTTTACGCCTCATGATAAGCTATATGATAGTGTTCATCATCAATGACACCACTATGGTTCCTTTTGGAGCTTTTCCACAATAAAACTCCAACTGCGAGTGTTAGTTACTAATGTGGATTTCACTAAACATCTCGCTCAAACATATCAGTTGTACTCACAACCACTTGAGAGTACTTGTTCTCTTTTACTCGTCATAAGGCATATAAAACTTTGCACAATTGCAACACTTCCATTCCAGTGATCTATATCTGGATTGGACATCTGCCAAAATCCCGGATACACGAACCATGTCAGGGTAAATACTTGTGCACTCATTAAGCTTCCAACAGCCGAAGCATACAGGACGTCCATTTTATCAATTCTCATATCTATTCTTGGAACACTGAAAGTTCCCAAAACTATTACCCTTGACCATAGGAACAGGCTTATGTTTACACATATATATATATACTTTATTTCTTTAGAATCTTCTCAAGTATACACTTGAGACAGTTCTAATACCCCTTTTCTGTTGTCTCGGTAAGTTTCAATTCCTAGACAAATGACACTTCACCGAGATCAATCTTATGTAATTTAGGACAATGACTACTTTTTCAATAGTAGATTAACACCACTGCCAACAAGCAAGGTGTCATCCATATACAGGTTTAGGAAAATGAATTTCCTATTCTTGAACTTTGCACAATGCCATTGTCTTTCTCATTCTCTTGAAAACCCAAACTTTCTAATCTAATGTAGCATCAAACTTTGAATACAACTGTTTAGATGCTCGTTTGAATCCATAAATATATTCCTTCAGGTGGCATCCTAAACATTCTTTTCCTTTCATGACAAAACCGTTAGGTTGTGCCATGTAAACTTTTCATACAAATCCCCATCAATTAGAACCGTCTTTACATCTATCCGATGTAACTCTAAATCATAATGTGTCATTAACACTCGTTAAAGTGTTTCCTTTCCTTTGTGTGAATCCTTTCATCATAAGTCGCACTGTATATCTTTCTACGTTCCCTCCGGAGCCACAATGTGTCTTGTAGACCCATTACAGCCTACTGTTTTGGCTCCATTAGGAATAACTTCACGTCTTTTATTCTTTGAGACCTTTTAGGTCCAAAATGACACTCTTTTTACATGGGATGTTGTTGTTCTTTCATTGCCAAGAGGCAATTGATACTTTACATTACTCAATCTTTCTAGAAGAGCTAACAACAGGTGTTGTATAGGCCATACAACATCAACAGGTATGATTGTTCTTGAGTCATTGGAGTGGGCACACAGTCTCACTTCTCTTCAAGTCTTAGATCTCTACATACCATGCTCCCCCAGATTATCCCATCTTTCGCAAAGATGGTGCTTCCTCAAATTTCTTATTTGGGTTTAATTTGTCAAAAATCATATGGTGCCTTAAGCACCGCTCGTCCAGTACAAATACTGGCTCACTATGCTATCTTCCTATCAGAACCATAAAGGTATAGGAATTTAGCTATTTCTTTCTTTACTTAGGGGTATCGTTATTATGATTGTTGTACTCCTTCAATGGTCACATTCATCTTTTATAGATCACACTCTTGCCTTAATGCATATCATGCATTGCATTTTGAGGCACAGGGAAATGGAGAGTATCTCTTATCTTTCTTAGTGTAATCTCACCATTCTCCCCCTCGAAATATGGCACGAACTTTACTGCCGTAATTTCGAAACTATTCTGAACTTTTGTGAACGAGGAGACATCTATAATGTGCTTTATTCACATGACCATGTCATGCAAACAAACTCATCTTTTGATTCTTATGGGAGTATACTTTCCTCATTCCACTTTAAGAACTTAACAAAGTCCTTACTTAACTTTACTTTTGCAAGTCATGCTTGCATGCTTTCTTTATCTGGGATTACTCCCCTCATGGCCTTCGCCCATGACCATGTCATGGTCAACACTGTGATAGCATGAAAGCTACCCAAACTTTTCAATCTTTCTCCCACTCTGGGATATACTTTAGGCACATGAGCCATCACAAACTTTTTCCCGCCATGCGGGACAATTTCCCATAAGGGACATTAAAGCCAGAATTGGCTTTCACATTCCATAATCAAATTCAGAAATAAATCCGAATATTCTGTAGCATACATATTTAATCCAACATTGGTCAAATTAAATATGCATATTTCTTATTACAACTTGTTATAATGACTGAAACTTAAACAAATTCTTCTTCATAGAGAGTACATAAAACACATTTCATGTACTAAAATCTTACTTTGGACCAATGTCCCTGAATACTTTTCTTTCAAGCCATTCTCTAAAAAAACACAGCCTCTTTATGTAATGACTTTCACTTTCCATCTTCTGAGTCACAAGTACCCAACTCTTTTTTCTTTCTGCCTCCAAGAATGAAAGCATGAAGATCTTTTCTAAAAACATCAATCAATGATAATCAACAACAATGAGCATGAAAATAACCCTACGTTGGTCTGGTTAGAACATGCACATTAAATTTTAAAACTTGCAGTTCTATTCTATATTCACCGTTGGGCAGAAAATAGAATAAAACAATATTCTTTTACATTAATTCTACATCACCGTTGGGCAGAAATAGAATTAACGTATGCAAACTCAATTAACTCGTTGATAATCAATATCATTTCAGCGGAATACTTTTCATTTGTCAGAGACATTTCTTGGTTCTTATTTAGTCTCTAGAAAATTGTCCACGTAGACACAAAATCTACTAGAGATTCAAACTTTTCAATTTAAACTTACAATATTGTTATCATCAACGTTGGTCAGAAAATTACAATATCCTAATTTAACTTAAACATGTGACTATTCCTCTAATTAAATTTTCCCGTTGGTTCCAATTTAATCAGAAGATAATCAATATAAACTTTGCAGCGGAAAACGTGAAATTACTCTTTCAACATATCATCCAAACTTTCATCCATTTTTTCAAAATTAAATTCTCCCGTTGGTTCGAATTTAACAATGAAAATTACAACTTCAAATACGCAGCGGAAACAATTTAAATTCTCTTTATAACATTTTTCCAGAAGCACTTAACATTATTTTCTATTTTCTGAGCAAAAATATTGTTGATACAAATGCACAGAAATTTGCATCAAAATTCAATCAAAAAACATTCAAAATCTGCTTCTGGAAAACTTAAGCAACCTTCACTGTGCAATCAGCCATTTTGGCCCAATCGCACTAGCCAACATAGGTCGGCCCACCACAGGGGGCCCAAAAGCCGCGCCCGCGCGCGCTCCCCCGCGCCCAGGCCGGAACCTGGGCCTAGGCCGGGAATCCGGCCTCCCGCCTGGGCCAAAACACGGCCCGAGTTCTCCTTACCGTCAGATCAGATCCGACGACTCCCCTTGATTCTCGCCTGATCAAAACCAAAACCGGTCGAGCTGAAAACCCTAGACTCATTTCTTCCCTCTCCTTTCTCTTTCAGCTGCGGCGGCCAGAGGAGAACGCCGACGGCTCCGAGCGCGCCGCCGTCTCTCCTCACCTTTTCTCTCTCGTCGCTCTCTGCCTCCGAGCGGCGGCGGCCGAGCAGATCCGGCGGACTCCTCCCCTTCCTCCTCTTTTCCTCTACCCCCTCGACTCGAAGCAAGCCGGTGCTGCCGCGGGCCCGCTCGCCGGAGGACGCGCTCCCCCCGGTAGAGCGCTCCGCCGTCGAACGGCCTCGCGTCGGTGCCCTGACCCGCGGCCCCTTCTTCATGTGCGCCGGCGTTAGCACGAGTCTCCCCCGCGCGACGGCGGTCTACAGACCACACGGCGGCGAGGCAACGACGGAGGTCAGGTAGTTGCCTTCCTCATCTCCGTCCTCTTCTCATTTTTTGGGGTTAGGGTTTCGATGGTTCAAAAATGGTCCGAACAGATCACGACCTTTTCTCTGTCCTTTTCTTAGGGTTATGGTTGAATCCGTTGTAACATCTCGGCTCAGGGCTTAATAGGATTAATAGAATACTCATACCAATAAGTTGCAACTTCTTTTCCGGAAGCCCATCTCCTAAAAACTCCAAAGTTAAGCGTGCTTGGCTTGGAGCGATGGGTGACCGACCGGGAAGTCTTTCCCGGGTGCGCATGAGTGAGGACAAAGTGCGCAGAAAAGACTGGTATTGGTCTGTGGGGATAGTCTAGGTCCTATGAAAGCTGCCTGATGTAAGCGGGCCTGGCCTCGAGGAGGCGGGACGTTACATCCGTCGAGGATCAAGCTCCTCACCTCTCTTCCGAATAAAAAAAAACCCGGCTATTCTTTATTTCTTTATGGGTCTGTTGCGCTACCACTGCACCCTGCGAGCGGCGGCCATGGACCCTAACCTAGGGTTTGGCTCTGACCCGCGCACCGTCGAACGGCGGCGGTCTAAAATGGGTTTACCCCAACTCTATTCATCATCCCAACACTTGATCTACATGCTAGATCGGCTCCGATACCATTGTCAGATTCTAGGATCGACTAGCAGTAGATCAGGGGGAAAAAACGCTGGATGGATTAAAAACTTGTTACCGACAAGGCAGTGAGGTCCCGTCCTTCTCAGGCGATGTAGGAGTGCCGCGCAGCAGGTCGGTGATGGAGTCATCGAGATCCAGTGGCGGCGCCGGTGGAGTTGGGGCAGATACGCTGGTGGCGCTTCCCGCCGCTGGCAGTGCCACCCTCGGGATCGGATTAGGGTTAGGATGGTGGGTTACTGTAGCAGCGGCTGTCAACCTCATTCTAGAGCCCTACCCCCACCTCCTCTTTATAGGCACTGTGCGACACGGGCCCACCAGCCTGCTAATGGGCTGGGCATCCCCGATCAGGATGCAGATCAGGGTCCAGTTAGGCCGTTGGGCCTAACTGGTGGAGATCAATCCAACAAGTAAGAGTGTGTTTAGTTTGAGGAATTGGTTGGTGGAATAGAATGACTTCACCACCTTATTAGTTATAAGTCAATAATTAGTATATGAACGAGGATTGAGTTAATTCCATAAAATTTATGGGATGAACTCATATGTATCACCTCGTAAACGTGAAACACTCTCCAAACCAATACCCCATAAGACACCTGCTGACGCGAAAGTTAGCCTATTGCTTTGGTGTTGTATAGCTGACGGTACTGGTGTATTCTCGAAAAAAAAAACTGATGGTGTTCAATACTTGATTTTTAAGGTACATACGTTGTACGTTCTCTATCTGATACTGTCGTTGTTCAAGGTAGGAGTAGTACGCCTATTGCTTCAACTACAAGCCTTTTCAGCATGACTATAACTCCATAAAAAAGGCTGAAATACTGACGCCTGATAATGGGAAAATCTTCTCCATTCACTCCATCTTGTCATCCAAACCATGAGTGGGTGGACTACTATAGTTTTTTCTTACCTCCACTAATTTAGTTGATAGGATGTTGCAGTACTAATTTAGTCTACTAAAAATAGACTAATAAAAAAAATACAAATTACCAATTTCATCATTAGCACATGTTTACTGTGCATAACATTACTAAATTATAGATTAATTAGACTTAAAAATTATCTCGTAAAGTTATCACAATTTATATAATCAAATGACGTTACGGATGAGTGAAGCAAACAGCATGTAAACGTGTGCTCCAGGCGTCCAGCGAGCAGAGGGAGAGGATCGAGGATAGTAGAACAGAGAACCAGTGGGCAGTGGCGGTTGGGCTGATCCTGAATTCCTCCTGATCGGGCGTGGTGCGCTGGGGCAGCCCGTGCCTTCTGCAGTTCTGCCCTGTGATGATGAACAGCAGCGATGCTTAACAGGTTGCCGAGTTGGATTTGGGCCCATCTCGTTCTTTTTGCTGCAGCTTCTACCAAACGTGCACGGGAGAAGGCCTATCAGACTTGAAGTAACCCATACACACTTCTAGTATTTACTACTCGTAAATATTTCGAGTACAATTTGTTGGATCCCAAGGTCCTTAGATCTTGTTCTGTTAGGAATTTTTTTTAGATTTTGATACCGTAACACTTTCGTTGTTATTTGACAAATTTTGTACAAATATGGATTAACTAGACTTAAAAGATTTATCTCGACATTTACAAATTTAAAATATAATTAGTTATTTTTATCTACATTTAATGTTTTATGCATACGTCTAAAGATTCAATTCAATTTGACGAAGAATTTTGATTTTTTTTGGAAAACATGATCTTAGTATTGAAAACTGAAACTCTAATGGTGTTTGCTTTTCTTTTTTTACACCAGCCAGCTGTAGTGAATGAAATAGTGCAGCCGAAGACAGCCACCACCACCATAGTACGTAGTACTAGTACTACGATTGCCACTTGAGTGAGCTGCGCACGTCCACTCGACCCACGTGCCAACATTTGACACTGACAGTAACGGAATAACCTGTTCATCAAGTGGCTGCGAAAAATAATAATGTGAAAGTGAAACCGAGCCGAAGACGTGGAAGAGACTGGGGAGACAGCACAGCCACAGAATCAATGACAAAACGCTTTTCATAAATAAAATAAACCTATAAAAGGACTTTTCTACATATATAGAGAAAAATAGAATTCTTCTTTTTTTAAAAAGAGAGAGAGAGAGAGAGAGAGATCAACTGGGCAGGCGGCGACTGCGACGTGTGGGTGGTGGCGGCTGGTCCCAAGCTCGGGGACGCGCGAGCACCGCACCGATGCCGATGCTCCTCCCACCCCCTCCTCCAGCCCTCCTCACCCAACTACTACCTCCCATCCCCTCTCCTCCGCCCTCCTTTGGTCCTCCCCCATCCGCTCCGCTCGCAGCCCGCTCCCCGTCCCTCCCCTCCTTGCCCCGTGATGTCGTCGTCGCCGCCGCCCGACGACGACGACGGGGCGCGGGACGTGGGGCCTGACGGCGGCGACGATGGGAGGTCGCTGGGCTACGGCGAGACGGAGTACTGGGACGCGCGGTACGTGGAGGAGGGCGGCGCGCCGTACGACTGGTACCAGCGCTACGACGCGCTCCGCCCTTTCATCCGCTGCTTCGCGCCGCCGGCGTCCCGGATCCTCATGGTCGGCTGCGGCTCCGCGCGTACGCACGCAACCTGCTCCCTTTTTCTACTCTACTACCCATCGTACTATCAGCACCGGTAAGAGCGGACGAGCGGAGCTACGACCGTTGTTTGCGGCGGCGTTGCTTCGCTTTCTTCTAATTTCTCGATCTTCCCAAAAGTAGAAAGCGCAGGTCAATTTCCCTTCTTCCTCTTTTGCTCATAATACTAGTAAAGTAGCTGGGAATGGACGCATTTGCAGTTTTGCACTTGCACCCTATTAGAATAGAACAGAAGCCAAGCCGCCGCTGTTTGGGTTTAGCCACGCAATAGTTTCTGCAAAAGTGTCCGTCCGTGGTGATTAGTTGGTTGCGCTTCTTTTTGTATCTTTGCTAGTTACGTATCATCATGGCAACAGGACAGGGTCTTTCTCGCGCTGTCGCGCTACTTCTTTTCTGCCAAGTCATTCTCTTGGTTCAGTCCACGTGTTGGCATAGTGCTTCATCTGTTGTTTACTCTGAATGGAATCCTGTTTGCTGCTGTGGGCTGCTCAACGGCTAGGCCATTTGTGAAGCAGTACTGAAATGGCATGCTCTAGTTACTCATGTTACTCGTCTACAAGCAGCAGCAGTCTTTCTTTGTTTTTCCTTATGTTGAATGTAGCATTAGAGTCACACATCTCTGGAACCAGCACTTGGCTGTATGATTTATTTTCCTCCGTTGAGGAAAAAATAACAAAGCTGTATAATCGATTGTCTCAATCAACTCTGATCAGGCTAGTTCTGCAGTACTACAAGTTTGTTTTTGTTCTTCCCAGGCAAACCTCCATACGTTCATAATCTTTGGAGGTGTTTCTTCTTTTCCTTAATCAACTAATGCAATTCCCTTTCTCTGTCTCTGCTGCTGTCTGTAGTCATGTCAGAGGATATGGTCAATGATGGCTATGTGGAGATAGTGAACATTGACATTTCTTCGGTTGTGGTTGAGATGATGAGAAAGAAATACTTCGATGTTCCGCAGCTGCAATGTATCCTTTGACTGTTTATCATTTCCCTTGTTGTATTTCGGACATAAAATCTACCTTCCATTGATACCCTTATGACCTGCAGACTTGCGCATGGATGTTAGAGATATGAGTACGTTTCCTGACGAATCGTTTGATTGTGTAATTGATAAAGGTATACATTACTGCTATGATGTTCTGTTTGTGGCCATTATTGACACACATTTGTAATTTCACTTTCTTAACTTTGTTAAATTCTTAGGTACTCTGGACTCGTTGATGGTAAGTAGGTAACATGAGTCATCGTGTCCTTTTGCTTTCTTTCTGGACTTCTTCAACAATGCTGTCTTGCTGCTTTCATAGTGTGGTGTGGATGCTCCTCTCAGTGCAGCTCAGATGATTCTGGAAGTGGACAGGTTTTTTAGTGTCTTGCTGCCTCTCTGAAGTATCACTCTGCAGTGTCATCTGCGCCAAGATATCTCGTAAATTTCAACAGCCCTGCAGCCTTATCAGTTATACTTTTTATTGCAGGCTTCTTAAACCAGGAGGAGTCTTTATTTTGGTAAGCACTGACTACATTTGCTCTGAAAGTAGTACTGTTGAGGACAATTTTGGGTCTGAGTTCTAGATTATTTCTCCATTCCTCTTCTTAGTCATGGGCCTATAGGCCTTATTAGTCAGTACACAGCCCAGCATCAACAGTAATTAAAATGTTGAAACCTGATATATATTCTGATCAGTTTTTGTGTCTGGACATGTAGATAACATATGGTGATCCATCGGTACGAGTACCTCATTTGAATCAATCAGCATGCGACTGGAAAATTGTACTTTACATTCTACGTACGTACGAAACTCAATTGAAGTGAGAACTGAGTTGTTCTTTCTGTTTTCTCATGAATATTGCCTGTTCCATTGCATAAGGTTACTAATATGTGTAATTCATTTAATTTAATTCTGGAGTACTGCAAGAGTTCTACTAATATAAGAACATTGTCTGTTTTAATGTATTGCAGCAAGACCTGGGTTCACTGAAAATATAAGGAGGCGTGTATTGGATCCTGTTCCACTGACCGAGAGTGGTAGACTCCCTGATGGATTTGTCCCAGAGGATCCTGACTCCCATTATGTCTATGTCTGCAAAAAGATGCAAGGATTAACAGGGACAGGTTCCCCAACTGTAAACCACATAGAGAGTCAAGGGGAAGAATAAACTGTAGGCTGTTTCACCCCCACCCACAAGGTCTGTGGATTGTTATGATTTATATACAAGATCAGATGACGCGATGTTGCCACCATTGTTATGGCCATCCAAGTGTAGAAAGCGTGCCATTGCATGCATGTATATTTAACTGATCTTGTAAGCTGTAAGAATCAGGGAGTCAGTCAATGTATTGTGCAACAGGTATCTTCTTTTGCTTTCTTTTCTCTATCATCTTGGAAAGCACAACGGAATTGTTTGGTACACTCGAGGAAGAGAAATTGTTTTTATTGAAGAAAGGAACTGGCGTGGAACTTCTTTATTTCTGAAAGATTTGCTTGCACTGACGCACGATTGAGATTTCTGAGACTTGGCCATTCCGCCATGCTTCAAATGCTATTTAATTCTTCCAACTCATGGAACCGATGTTATTACGTTATTTCCTCGAGGTACCAATACATAAGTTTCGTCGTCTAACATTTTCTGTCATATGTGTTTTTAACGTCTCATACATAAATTGGTATCCCTCCGTCCCAAAATAGATCAACTGTAGAGTTGTCTTAAGTCGAACTATTTTCAATTTAATCAAATTTATGACATCAGATTAGTATCACTTGATACGCTACAAACTATACTTTTTGCTCACTATAGAGTTAGTCTAGATAGTTTGACTTAAAATGATTTTAGTAGTTACTAATTTATTTTATTTTGGGATGGATGAAGTATGCGTGAACTGATTACATCACACCGAAGCACCACTTTTTTTCAGCACACATTTCTAGTGATGCTCATTCATTTCATCACTCTAAAAAAGACTTGTTTGATTCCATCTTCATTCGTGTACAGATTTCTTTCTACTCCGTATATGACTATATATATAAATATATAATTGCCTTCTGCAGACCTGCAGTTACATGGTCTGCAAGGTGCGTATGTTTCTATCTCTAATAACTTGATTCTCTCTCGTTCTGGATCAAATCAAATGGATACATGTTGCTGTATGTAGTGCTGCCGGCCAGTGCACTCTCTGTACTGCTGCTACTTCCAAAAACGCTAAGCCGACTCGCATGTTTTGCAGTCAGGGAGCGTTTTGCCTGCAAGGAAACCCTGGACAAGCACGAGCGCCCGCTTTGGCTGGTAGCTGGGGACCTCGTGGCCGGCTCCTCTCACGGTGATCAGGCTGAGGCTGCCCTTCTCCTTGCCCTTGTACTGCACGACGTAGCCACCCACCTCTCCGGCGCCCTGAAAAAGGTTCAGTTACATTGAAATGGTCACCACAAAATGCAGAAACTCATGTACTATATTATCCAGACTGAAAATTTTCTTTTCTGTTCATCGAGACTAGCATCAGAGACTCTTCATCTAGTCAGGGAGCGTTCACTTATATTAGCTAAGTAGTAAGTACTGATGTTTTTGTTTTTGCTTATGTTTGGTTTTGATATTGCAGTGAAGAGAAGAGGGGAGGGGAGTGTTCGCCTGAGTGCTGCTGAACCATGCCCTCCATTTTGCAGCAACTGGGAGCTGCAGCTGGTTGACGGAGTACCTGCTGGAAGTGACCGGCACTCTCCCATCGGTGTCTCCACTGCAAAAATCACAGTGACATGGCGCTGATTTCCAATTGCTGCATGACAGTGGAGCTGAAAGATGGAGACGCTGTGCTGGCGTACCTGTACACCCAGACCCTGACGTCGTTCTTGAGGAGCTCCGTGAGAATAGGCAGGACGGTCGTGGCGGTGTCAGTCCAGCGTCTCAAGACATCACTGAAAACAGATACTACGTTTTGAACAGCTTTGTCTCAGAGGAAAAAAAAAAGTTCGGCAAGATAAACTGCCATGTTCATCCGTTGCAGACGATAACTGCCGCTTCACATGGGCCCATTCAATTCTCGCAGCACGCGGTCGGTATGGGCTGGAACAAGTGGATCAATCATCACAGATTTCTTCCAAGATGCGCGAGCAATTCCGGTAGATCCCATCCGTGCATGTTTTCTTTTTCTGGGTCCGATATGTGGAGCGTACTGCTCCAGCATATTGAGAAATTCTTTTTTAAAACAAAATTTCAGAAATTCTGTTATAGTATTATTCGTCATGTGCGTTGGATCACGCCATGCATGAATCATGGGTGCATGAAAACTATGCAGGCAGGCAGCGTATCAGATCTTGGACTCCGCGTGGATAGAATACGCAATCATATATATAGTCCATATTTAGCCTATTATTCAACAACGAACTAAATTTGCTTAAAAAAACAGACTAAACTTTAGCCCGGTGATCCACTGGTTTGGAAGCTGGAGCAGCACGCAATTTCTGCATGCTTGCCCAACTCACTGAAACAAGCAAAGCAAGCTGTGCAGTTGGTGAAAGTTGGAAAGCTTTATTTGTTTGAGCGTGCTTACCTACTGTCTTTTGCGTTGTTCATGTGCTAAACCTACCGTTCATGGATGCAGCAGGTATATAGTAATTACTTATATACTCCGTATACATACAATACCACGCAATTATTATCATACTGTAACGGACGAGATCTGAGCGAATTATTATTCAGGGTAGTAGATGATGCACGGCGGCACTTTCCATTCTCCGTGCATGTGCTGAACCTACTCCTATTATTTAATTATTATGCCGTAATCCAGCCCGATCGGACCTAGCGTGAACTGGAACAGGAACGAACGAAACCCCAGTAGTACGTGTGGATTTCGTATGCCGTAAGGCAGGGCTTGTCTGAATGATTGTGCTTGACTGCTGCCTGCGCTGTGCAGCTGCATCAGCAGAGCAGCTTGCTAATCATCTACTCCCTCCGTCTCTAAATAAGTGTCGTCGTTGGTGTGCGTGCCACATGGTTGACTCAATTTGTAGAAAATATGTGCAATATTTATATCTCCAAATAATTTTGTTAAAAAACTAGATGTAAAGATCTTTCCGATGATACTAATTACTTAGCATAAATATTAATATATTTTAATATATAATTGCGGGCAACTTTTTCTCGGGAACCGAGAACGACACTTATTTAGGGACGGAGGGAGTACTGTACTACTGATAGAGTACTATCAGTAGACTGGTGACCCGACCGGTGAAGCAAGCATGGAAAAGAAAAATTCTGCAGGTACGAAAACAATCATTCCCCGGGCCTAGCTGTTGTGAACATGAGCTAGAGTCCACCGTCCGGCCGGACCACTTGGATGCTTGCTGCGCTGTGTTTCGACCAAATCATGTGCAGCAGAACCATACAGAAATGCATATATACGGTATATTATAGATGTTCCATTTGAAATAAATATATATGTATGGTGAAATTCGTGAGTTTTCCAAATTAAACGGGCCGGGCCGGCGTTTTTTCGAGAATAGTGAGTGGCCGGGTGCAGCATGTACGGTACGGACACTGGGGGCGAGGGAGTGTACCTGCAGGCGGACCAGGGGTGGTCGAGGCGGGTGACGTTGGCGTGGAGCGCCCTCTGCACGTCCGGGTCGTTGAGGTATGCGTTCACGTAATAATCCGAGCACGGATCAAAGTTGTCCATCTGCAGCAGCAGCAGCAGCAGCATTATTACTGTACTTAGCTGATGATCTATGCTGACGTAAGTAATACGCACCGAGGGGGTGATCGGCGGCGACACGAGGTCGTCGGACTGGCAGTTGGGCGCGTAGATGTTGTAGATGTCGATGTCCTCCAGGGCCTCGTCGGCCTCCGACGTCGCCTCGTCGCACTTTTCGGACGAGCCCGCGGCGGCGGCGCTGAAGTTGCAGTACCTGCCGATGGCGTCCGCCGTCGCGTCGGAGATGAGCGCGTGCGTCCAGAAGAAGTCGTACATGCCCTTGTTGTCCGTCCAGTCGTTGATCACCGCGTTCCCGATCTTCATTCGCCCGGCACGACGACACGAAACCGGCCTCTCAGGTTAATTAGTATGGCGTTCTTGGGTGCACGTACGGCCAAACATACGTATTGCATACCATGATCCCCTTGAGGTTGATGGGCGACGACGACGACGGCTTGCCGGCGGCGGCGGCGGCGTGGCGGAGGATGGCGTGGGCGAGCTGCGGGACGTAGTGGCCCGCGTAGCTCTCGCCGGCGAGGTAGAAGTCGCGGCCCCTGTACTCGGGGAACCTGTCCATCCAGTTGAGCAGGAACTGGAGCGCGTCCTCCGCCGTCTTGTTGTCGCCGCTCCGGCTGTAGTCCGCCGTCGTGTTGGAGTAGGAGAAGCCCACGCCGGCGGGGCTCTCCAGGAACAGCACGTTCGCCGCCTTGTTCCACGCGTACGGGTTGCGGTACAGCGTCTTGCCGTCGCTCTTCACCCGGAACGGGCCCAGCTCCTCCATGGCGCCGTACCCCAGCGACGAGCAGCCGGGGCCTGTCCGTCCATGTCCATGTCCATGGCGCGGCGCCGGCCAGGCGCCGGGAATCAGGGGATCCACGCACGTCCAGCACGTGAGAAGAGATCCAAGCAAGCAACCGGCACCGTGACGTGACCGCAGCTACTAAAGTCAACGAGCAAGCAAGCAAAGCCACATGCACTACTGTACCGTACCTCCGTTGAGCCAGAGGAGGAGAGGCTTGGCCGCCCCGCCGCCGACGGCCTCGGCGAGATAGTAGAAGAGCGCGCGCCCGGCCGCGGCGTCCACCGTCACGTACCCGGCGTACTGCGCGAAGTCCACGCCCGGCGGCTGCCCGGGCAGCTTGTCCACGCGGTCGTCCTCCTTGCGCCCCACGGGCGGCGCCGCTCTGTCCGCCGCCGGCGCGACCGCCAGCGACGCCGACTCGGCCGGCCACGGCGACCCGCGCAGGCGCGCCAGGTAGTCGCCCTGCCGCGGCCGCGCCGCCGCCTTGGCTGTGGCGCCGGGGAGCAGCGGCAGCGCGAGGCAGAGCACTACCAACAGCGGCAGCGTGGTGGTGGTGGTGGTGGTCCTCATGGTGCCTTTTCTGTCCGGTGGTTACGGTGCCGGGCGAGGACGAGCACGAGCACGTCGGACCGGAGGGCGTCCGGTATATATAGGCATGGAGAAGGAGACGGATGGGTTTGCTGAATTCGATGTGCAGTGGGGCGAGGGCGAGACAGATCACAGATGACAGGCAGGAATTGGTGGCAAGAAGGATTCCCCCTTTCAAAGAGGATCACCCGGCATGGTTGTGCATCAATGCTCGGTCCCGGTGGCCAATGCAAATGCTTCTGTTACTGTCCAGTGTCCATTGCTCTGTTCTTTACTGCCATGGATATCCTGTCAATATCCTGTAGTACCTGAAAAGTACTATAGCATTTTAGGAAATATATAAACAGATGATTGCACTAAATCTCCTATCTTATTTTATGTAACTGTAACTTTTAAGAGAGATTCTAAAAACAGCCTCCTCTTTTCTCAATAAAAGGAGATAACTTTTTTAGCTTGGGCCATTCAATATAAATATATGAAAAGTTAATTAAGTTATTTATATTCGCAACACATGGTTGGTATACTCTATTCATCATGAAAAAAAAAATACTTTCACAATATATGTTTTCACCGTGCAAAATGGTACTATATTCTAACAAAAGTTGCAAATCAAAATGTCGCATTGGAGACTGTGACAATGTCAGAAGCTATTCACCGGTTGCTTTGTTATAACGCTGTCAATAGGTCTGTTTGCCTGATGGTTTCTGCGGCTAAAAAATAATGTTATGGTTGATTTATGTGAGAGAAAAATATCGTTTCAGGTCTAAAAAGTATGGTAGATTCTGGTTGATAAGCTCAAACAAACAATCTGAATGATTTCGATTTAGTCACAGAAATAAAGGTGATGAACAGATAATTCTTCCATCAGATTCTACTGCTTTGTTAACTTGATTAAGACATGGACAATCCAAGTTACTAGTTGGGTTAGGAATGAACGTTTTCCAGTAGTTTCGTCAGCACAAGTAGACTTTCCTCTTGGCACGCTAACACTACGATATATGACCGTGATGAGTATTGGAAGTGTGAAGGAAAGACTGCATCAGCATATCTAAACTTAACCTTGAAGGCTCAAACTAACGTTGGAAAAATGCTTCCTGGTTCTACACAGTGTCCAAATCGGCCGGAGACAAAAACAAAAGGAAATCAAAGCACACGGGCCTGAACCGCAAAATTCTCACATGTTTGTATGTCAAAAATATGTGGGCGCGACGACGCAACGGCACAGAGAAGCCGTGTGTGCACTCTGTCATGGCGCGCTACACGGGTCAATTTCAACTATTACATATGGACAAGTTTCTATCAAAATTACTATGTGCGCACCTGAGATGAGACGACGACAATGATGTACTGATGTCGCGTTCAGTTGTTAAAGCAGTGAGTTCGATCATAATCATCTACTCCCTCCATCCCAAATTACAACACATTCCAAAAATCTTGGAGAGTCAAACTTTTTCAACTTTGACCAAAGTTATTGAAAGAAATACAAACATTTATAATATCAAATATGTATATTATAAAAATATAACTAATAAAGAATCTAATTGAACTTAGTTGGTATCATAAATATTATTATCTTATTATATAAATTTGGTCAAAGTTGAAAAACTTTGACTCTCCAAGATTCTTGGAATGCCTTATAATTTGGGATGGAGGGAGTAGAAGTTATTGGTTCCTTCAAGATATAAGATAGAAGAAGATCAGACGCGCGCGGTGTCACCGTGTCAACACCACCGACGAATCTTGAAGAATACTCCTCAGCCTCGGGCATTTGATCTCTATTCTTTTTTTCTCTCTCTCTCTTTTTTTTTGCGCCTTTGTAATACAAGGGGCGGGGACAAATGCTCGGTTAGGTTAACTATCTAATCGTCGACTTGACGTTATGCTCGTATTTTTTTAAAAAATGTATATTAAGATTTAACAATGTTGCTCGTTAATAATGATGTATTTGTGATGATTTCATCAACTTTAAGATCTGCCAGTTGGATCTTTCATGTATCCTCCTATCTATGCCACTATGTGTGTGCGCAATAGCGAGTGTATATGTGTGTTTATGGCAATCCGATCCGTGCATTTTGAAAAAAAAAACACAAAATAACATGAGGACCGGGGAGGAAGTGGAAAGTAATACCTTTTGGCCTCTCTATTCTGATGGTGCGTGCTCCAGCTATGTTATCCATAAAATCTGGTTAGGCAAGTACACAATTAGGTAGTCCAGTTGTAAATACCACGTGATTGAGAGCGAGCATCTCCGATTGTTTGAAAAAATTGACTTGGAAAAAGTTGTCATTTACCAACTTGCTAAAACTTTTGACAAGTAAATTTTTCATGTATCTCCAATAGTTTGGTAAAAATAACATAGAAAAGTAGATGCGGGATAAGTGGCGGCGGATTCCAACTTGATAAAAATAACATAGAAACACCGGATAACAAGTGAAGCTGACTTGGTAAATATAGCAAGTAGATTGCCTCCGATTCCAACTTGGAAAAATTTAGCAAGTCATATATCAATCTGTTGGAGAACATTTTTTTTCTTCTTTTCCCAATAAAACAAGGATAGCAAGTCATTTTTCCAAACTATTGGAGATGCTCAGCTTGGTCAGCTTTTAATTATATTATTAGGGCCTTCCGCTATAGAAAATGGCCACCACTTTTACAATCTCCGATTAAACTTCTTGTAAAGCATGTTAATGGATATCCCTTTCGATGGTATATGCGCGTTTCAGATTTACTGTTTTCATTCAGTCAAGAAAGGCGGTGTCATGGAGTACATGTGTTTACCACCTTTTCGGTTTGACACTTTGGTATATACTATGTATCGGTATTACCTTTTAGACTTATCAAATGGAGATAATGTTCATGATCATTTTAAATAATATTTATGGGGGTATTAGATTTTTATCATAATGGGCATTTTAGGCCGGGGCTCCCGCAAAAACACAAACAACGGCCAAATCATGATTTTTTAATTCACCATATATGTAAATATACAACCAATCTAGTACCTGTTTGATATGGCTCCTCATCAAATACTCCTCTAGAGGAGCCGGGAGCACTTGACGAGGAGCCAACTTTTGTGGACTTTAAAAACAGTTCTGACTCTTCTACTGTTTACAAATAATAGCCTCTCGTTTTCAAGAGGTTGGCAAGGCTACTTCGTCTCATCCGTAGAAGCTGTCATCGAAGCCGGAGAAACAAGCCCCTAATCTAAACTAACAAAAAGCACTATGTGTTATATGATGTGAAGTTCTAAAAACCCTAATTAGTTAATGTTTCGCCATTTCTAAATTAATTGCAACTCGCGAATAAGTATTTGTAGTTCCAATATAAATAACTAATTAAGATACTTTGTCCATAACAAAATAAATTAATTTCTAGAGTTGTCCTAAATCAAACTATTTTAAATTTAATCATGTTTACACAAAAAAAATCAATATTTATGATACAAATTAGCATAACTAGATACACCATGAAATGTATTTTTATAATATATTTATTTGGTGTCATAGACGATGTTATTCTTTCCTATAAAGTCGATCAAATTTAAGATAGTTTGACTTAATTTTGTAATTGATTTATTTTGGGATGGAGGTGTTAGGACAATAAATACTTGAAATTTCTTAGCTCACACTTTGGTACTAGTTCGGTTGTATATTTACAAGTTTGGTGAATTAAAAAATCATGATTGCACCACCTAGAAGAATTTTAGGGGCCGTCCAAATCATGATTTGCGAGCCGCCCACAAATCATGATTCTAGGCTCCTCGCAAACTTTTAAAAACAATGTGACCACCTAGAAGGAACTAACTAGACGGTTTTTCAAGAATTGGAAGAAAAATAGCACCTATATTTGAATCAGAGAGGGAAGGAGCTCGAACTAGGTGGTTAGGTATGAGATGTGAGGCAGCGTTTAGTTACCCAAAGTTTCCCAAAAAAAAAATCAGATTCTTTCACACATCAGATGCATGCATGAAGTATTAAATGTAGGTAAACAAAATTATACTTTTAGTATGTATAGATTGAGACGAATCTTTTAAACCTAATTAGTTCATATTTGGATAAAGTTTGTCAAATAACAATAAAAGTGTTACAGTATTTTTTAAAAAAATATCTCCCACACGGCCAATCAGTTTGGGAGCGGTAGTTTTTATGTTTCCCAAGTCCAGAAAGGGCGATGACGACGAAAGGAACAAGCATATGGCTTCGTTGGAAAACTATGACAAGGCGATCGAGGCTCGCGGGGTGCCCAAGGAGTACTCGCGGGGTGCCTGATGAGTACTCGAGGGGTGCCTTCCGAGGAGTGCTCGAGGGGTGCTTGAGGAGTACTCGAGTAGTGCATCTTGAGGGGTGCTCGAGGGGTGCCTGACGAGGCGGTCGAGGCTCGAGGGGTGCCCGAGGAGTACTCGAGGAGTGCCTCTCGCGGGGTGCCTGAGGAGTACTCGATGGGTGCCTCCCGAGGGGTGCCAGAGGGGTGTCTGAGGAGTACTCGAGGGGTGTCTCTCGAGCGGTGCCTGACGAGGCGGTCGAGGCTCGAGGGGTGCCTCTCGAGGGGTGCTTGAGGGGTGCCTGATGAGGCAGTCGAGGCATGCTTCGTTCGCTCGGAAAATTTCCGTCACTGAGGGTCTCGAGGCCTGCGTCGTTCGCTCGGAAGGTTTCCGTAATCGAGGGGTGTCTCGTTCGCTCGAAAGATTTCTGTAATTGAGGAGCGTTCCGAGCGGGTTGACAATAGCTTACTAGTTCTTTGATAGCGCGCAGAGGCGCACGTTTTCTACTAGTCCTAGTATGTATGTATATATACACACACGCGCTACATACCGGCCAAGTGCTCGAGAAAAAGTGACACTTTTTACAGTGCGTGGTGAAGTCGCGCCGCGCACGATGATCGATGAGCAGGTTCACGAATCACGATCCCGGAGGACGACGACGGAGGTGCGGCGGCGTGAGTCACGTACGCGTACGCACATGTACACGCACACGCACACGCACACGCACACGCACACGCAAAACGCATGCAGACACCTGGTGCATGCGCCCATTTTGGGCTGGATTCGCAGTGGCGACGGCTACGTACTCTCTTCGTCTCTGGAAGAGAGTCGTTCTCGCTTCCCGAAAAGTCAGCCGTCCCTAAAAAAAAAAGTCATTCTCGCTTCCCGAAAAGTCAGCAGACTTCAACTTTGACCAAATATATATAATAAAATATTAATATTTATGGTACACAATTAGTATCATTGGATAGATTTTTGAATATACTTTTATAGTAAACTTATTTAGAGATAAAAATATTGCACACATTTTGTATAAACTCAGTCAAAGTTGATAAAGTTTGACCAGCACGCATCTCATAGCGACACTATTTTTGGGACGGAGTAGTAGGCGATACCTCAAACTATCAACTTTTTTTTTGCACTATTTCTCTCCATCACATCACCATCACATCAATGCTTAGACGTACTCCCTCCGTCCCATTGAGAGTATCGCGCCGGGAGGCGTGTTTGTGAGGAGGACACAGTTTTCTAACGATACTTTCAATTGGACGGAGGGAGTATGTATGAGACATTAAATGTTGGTAGCAAAATAACTAATTGTACTTTTAGTATGTACATGTCGAGACGAATCTTTTGAATCTAGTTGGGCTATATTTGGACAAAGTTTGTCAAATAACAATGAAAGTACTACAATTGAGAAAATACTCACTCCCCTCGTCTAAACAAGGCCATACATTGCAGATTTGCAGTCGCAGTGTACACGTTGCCGGCCGGCCGGATACGTCCAGATTCGGTCGACACGTCGACGTCGAACGGTGGTGCATGGTACAGTAGGCGAGTGGAGCCGCCGGTACGTCGCATCACCGCGCACACGGGGCAGCAGCAGATCGTATCATTCAGGGAGGCTGCCTGCATGCAGAATGATACTGTTGCCTGAACCACTGGAGTCTGGAGGCGCGACTAGATAGCTAGTAAGTAGACTAGTAGGCCGTGTGGTGAGGCAACAAATTACTACTATTATGCATGGTACGTCCCAGTCGTTTAAAATCAAAATCCGACCAGATAGTTGCATTCCATGTGGATGAGCATATTTTTGTTCTATTGGTGATGAGCTCTATCTGTATTCATCAGTACTATATTCCATTCGCTTGGTCGTTTTTTTCTTCCCTTCACTCGGCGCAATCGGAGGAGAAGACTGAACTACTATATCTGAAGAATGGTTAGAGCGCTAACAAGAGCAGATTCGTTTTTCTTGCTGGATCGCCTTCGCTCTAAGCTATAGTACGTAGCTGGTAGCTCGACTGAAAAGACAGTAGTGGCATCAGCCTAACTGGTGCACCACCAGACCGACCAGGCAGCTGGCTAGCTGCATAGGAGACTGGAATGTGACTGCCTGAGCTGAGATTATGCGTTGGATGAGTTTTTTTTCTCAACTGTAGCACTTTCGTTGTTATTTAACAAATTTTGTCCAAATATGGACCAACTATGCTCAAAAGATTCGATCTCGTGATTTAGAACTAATCTGCGTAATTAGTTATTTATTTTACCAACATTTAACACTGCCATGCATGGGTCTAAATATTGATGTGACGTTGATACGATGGAGAGAAAGTGAAAAAAAGTTGATAGGCCCGAGAAATAGAAGAATGATGGCGACGCAGCAGTTCTCGCTCGCCGTCATTATATTCCATCGCGTCCGGGCCGTTCGGCTCTTGGGTCACTTTGGATCGGGTCTAGTCTCCACTCTGCATTTGCAGTGTCATGGCCGCCACGTACGCTCGGTCGGCCGCCGGCGCGTCGTCGTCGGGTTCAATCATTCGTCCCCCGCCCGCGCCGGGCCTACAGCTACAGCCCCCGCGCGCACGCTTGTCCCACCGTCGCGCGTCGATGTCGCGTGGGAGTCCCACGCCAGATCGACGCGCGACGACCGCTGTCTCGTTCTGGTCGGCGCGGATAACACCTGCGCGCATGATGCTGTGCCGCACTGCCACGGCCGTCGCGTTCGCCGGCCGGTTGCAGTTTCCAGTTGCTGTGGCGGCAGAGTGCTGGCAGAGGATCGGAGGTAACGATGGACAGACGGGCGCAGTTTCTGGCGCAGAACAATGCAATAATCCGTGCTGCCTTTCTCTGTGCACCTACGGAGTACAGTACGTACTAGTGATGTACTAATTGATAGGAGATGTGGTCAGACGTATTGATTTTAGTTTTAGAAAGGGTTTCATGGCTTCATCTTTACCCATCAGGTTCCTACTGCCTAACATCATAGTGTTCTTTGATGTTTGATTTACTTCAAACACAAACAACAAGGCCGGCTTGATTTATACTTACAAATAATTTTACGATAAGCATCATAATGTGCATTTTTTTACGCCGAGGCTCCTCCTCCTAGGTTTTATTTTATTATAAGCAGCTCTATCTTCCTGGTCTTCCACTCATCCGGACGGTGACTAAGCTCCTCGCTAGTCTACTACCTAAACCACACGCCGTCTCATGAAGGTCTCCTTGTACTATTGAATAAAATTCTATGAGCTAGCTTTTACGGAAAACTTGCTCCACTGAATAAAAATTTAGGTAGCTAAAAGTTTTTCAATTAAACTTTAGCTAGGTGTTTGAATGCTCCAGCTAATAGACCAAATGTTCTTTATTATTAATGCAAATGTTGTTACGTCGGATTGATCAGAAATCATTCTGGTTCTTTAAGATTAGTACACATTAATAAACCATTCCGACCTAAATCATTCCGGACCTTCATTCCAGGAGAACCGAACAGGGCCTTGGCCACTTAAGCACACAGGACTTACAGTCAGTTACAATACCCATGCATAACCTAGTTTCGAACATTATTATACAATACAAGCAAAACTATGTTGACTATCCAATAGCTCCATAATAATCGTTGAAACAACCTTTAAAAAAAGAAACTATAAATTATAATGTACAGATGAAGTATCTTGCCCGTGCTGGGCAGCTTTGCCGTTTGGCAAATGCTGCTAAATCCTAGAAATTAAAATCGTCACCAATGTCATTATAGGCTTCTGCGCCGCCGTCGTCGTCATAGCCCCCATAGTTGTAACCATCATCGACTGTTTCACCATCAGCATTGTCTGGCCCAAACAGCGCGTCGAACTCCATCTCTTCTTTCGTTTTTGCGGTGCCAACTTCATCTTTAGTCTGCTTGCAGAATCAGTCACCACCGGGTCACAAAAATATATAGCATAATAGCCGATCACAGAGTCAGTGTTGTTAGTTCATTTAGTTTTTCAAAATAAAATCAGCTACACAACAAAAAAATCTTAAACAAAATACTGCAGAATAGTTTACAGTATATAATTCATTCTGACATGTGGCAGGATACAATTTGTGGGTTCTACATTTCAAGCATAAACAAACAGGCATACCATGTACAATTCGCCAACAGCTCCCTCGTTGATCTTTGAACCAAGTCCCTGTGAGAAGAGACATTGAATTTTTCAGTTTGCTTGCACATCAGGTTCAAAATGTACATGCAGTGTCCAAAAGACAAGTTTATTTTGGATTGTATGTGACGGCCAAGTCAATACCTTCCGTTTCAGCATGTTGTATGTGGCTTCTGCCGGTGTTTCAGCAGGTGTCAAGCTCTTGGTGTCTTCATTACGTCTTCGTTTCTATGTTTTGAAACAGCCACGGATAATCATACGGTTGAACTTAAAATGGTAAACAGGAAGTTTGATTGCCCAAAAGTGTTTCTTACTTTCTTCTTTCCCTCTTCCACAACAATCCCTCTAGCTGCCAATTCAGCTGCCAAAGCTTCCTTGGCTGCTTGTTCCTGTAAAATAAAAAAGCAGGTAGTAGCATTCTCTAGTCAATATGAAAAAATGCGACTATAGATAGAGTTACTTACCTCAAGGTATTCTTTGTTCATTTCCTCCCAGATAATCTTTTTATATTGTGTTTCTTCCTCATGTGTGAAGGTACCAATCAACCTACAGAATTGATAGATGGATAGCATTATGACAAATTGCAAAGGCTTGTTTGGTTATCATTACACCTCTAACTATTTGTGCAATGGAATAATCCTGAAAAATATGATAAAAAAAGACTCATTGAGATAACACCTCTACATCATCGATGTCAGAAAAGCTG
This sequence comes from Coix lacryma-jobi var. lacryma-jobi, assembly GCA_009763385.1. Taxonomy (NCBI): domain Eukaryota; kingdom Viridiplantae; phylum Streptophyta; class Magnoliopsida; order Poales; family Poaceae; genus Coix; species Coix lacryma-jobi. The sequence continues at coordinate 4,994,936 of CM019825.1, read as the reverse complement.
TCTGGATCAGCATTGTCTTCACAATTTTCACCTAAGGATGTAAGATAGCATTCAGCTTTCAAACAAGGATTCAAAACAGGAAAACTGAAATTATTACTGCGGATTATGATGGTTCGGGAAGTAACAAACCTCCCTCTTTAGGATCCTTGGGTGACAGAGAGTCATTTATGAGTTCCCCAGATCCAACTGTTGAAGATTTATTTCCGCTTAAGCCCTGTTCGAAGTGTGTTCCCAGAGAACAGAAAAAAGGTGGGGAAATAAGCACAAGAGTTGTAACATAAAGAGATAATCAAAGAGATAACATGTCACAATGCCACACATCACAAAATTAAAAAAAAATGCACCATTTAATAATTATAGCGGCTAATCCTTCTATAAATATTCATACGATGGTACTGTTGTGTGGGCTCTAAATGGTCCCACCCAGTGGTGACAAATGAATTAGTTACCCGGGTAGATATTTAATAGAAATCATGCCCTGGGCAGAAAATGGAAAGAAATTCATAAATTCATAAAATAAAAGTGAAGTTCTAAAATATTCCAAAAAGATCTCACGTGTAGAGGACATGATAATGCACAACCATGCAAAATTTCCAGATCAAACTCCATTTCTTTTGTGTCACGTGAAATTAGGAAAAAGGAAAAGACAAACTCGGTGCAGGTCTGCAGGAAATTAGTTATACCGATTTTTGGCTTTTTATCCTTTTTGCCAATTTCATATCTCCTATTAGAAACTGAGTTCTCTTGACGATTTGTGTAACTGTAGAACATCAGCATATGGTAACTTTATTTTAGGAATTGTTCTAAACTTCATGGGGTGGCTTTCATGTACCCACCTAGGATAGTTACCCACCCAATAACACTTTCAAGTTTCAAAGAATAAAAAGGTCATTCTATACAAAAAAGAATGAAAAAACTATTTTTGATGGTAAAATTTTATTTATGTTGCTGACAGAAATTGGCTGAGCATGGCTTGAATGGAATAGATACAGCCCAACCCCTGGCCACCACTGAGGGCTGTGCCAATGCCAAGCACTACAGCATTTCTTTCCTCTTCATAGAACATTTTTCTGCTAGAACGCTTAGCTGTTCCCAGACAAGAAGAATGGTCCACCATTAAGGAGTAAGTAGAAAATGTTCTACCTGCAGGGAAAACAAGTTCCACATAGGGAAAGAGTTGTTCGCATCCTAAGCAACACCTGGTCGCATAGGTGACAACCGACAGGTAACATCACCTTTCATGACCAACCACGCCTTGTCCCCGAGGCCACACCATCTAACACAATTTGCCTATGAGCCTAGCACAAAACCACAAAAAACATATCCCTCCATTCCAAATTATAAGATGTTTTGGCTTTTCTATATACATTATTTTTACTATGTATCTAGGCATAGTGTATATATAAGTGCACAACAAAAGTTAAAACATCTTATAATTTAGAATGGAAGGAGTACTAAACAAAGATATCAACTTATGAAACTAACCTATATAGGTTCTTATAGTAGGGAGGATGAAAACCTCTGTTTATGCAGGCTGCAAAGTTTAAATGGAAACTACATATAAGAACAGCCAGTTTCATTGTCAACTAAATTTATTTCCGTATACAAACTTACAATAAGGTTAAGTTTCCATAAATTCACACACAGATTATAAGGTAACGTTACTTTGCAGTGCGAGTGAACCCCGCCCCAAGCACCCACCACCACCCCACCTGCCCCAAAAGAGAAAAATAAAGAACTTGAGGCCATGCCAATCTGTATACTACCTTTCTAGGAGTTATGGTACTCTCAACCTCAGAATTCTGTGTGTCGCAAAGAGATTCTTCCAACGCTGCCTCCTTATCTGCAGCAGCTTCTGCAGCCCTTTTAGCAGCTTCAAGTCTTTTCGTTTCAGCTCGTTGGAATGCTGGAGGGTCAGCACCACCTTCTAGTCCACCCGACAGTTTAGTGAACTGGGAATTCAGACAAAGTGTCAGAAGCAAATGTAGTCTAGTCTGCAAGTCGATGTGTTGTGCGTATTGTAGATGACATCTACCTTATTGTAGCATTTTTCACAAAGTCCGTGGGCAAAATGTTTAAAACCTTTATCCTTGTGTTTGCAAAGGATTTCTCCAGACTTGGTCAAATGTTTTGAAACAGGCTCTTCATTACATTCATCAGCTGTTTTCAGAAATTCTTCAATCTAACAAAGGGGCATGAAGATATAGGCATGCTCACATCTTAAAGGAACTGTTTAAAAAATGCACTGATGATAACATACATTAAGAATGAAAACTGAATTAATATATTCTTCATAAGGGACGCATTATTATTGCTGCCTGACTCCTAAGGTCGGTGCTTGTTTATTAGTGTATTTCACATGATCAGAGTTACAAATCTACAAGTGAGCTACGTTCTGTAAAAGGTACCAGGACAGCTAATAACAATCAAGAAACATAAAAAACTCAAATTGATGAAACATATTTCTGAAAGGGAACTAGCTAGGTACTGCAATTCTGTGTGAGAACAGGCCTAGAAATGGCTAGCCTAAAATTGTGAATCCACAGACAAAATACTGGTTCCTCGCAGTTACTTAGAAAGGACCAGTATGGCCATGGGTCTGAGCTTTTTCCCAAAAATTGGAATTTCAAACCATTATCATGAGATCTAATTCTAGCCATATATAATAAACAATACAACTCATGCTTTGCGGAGCAATTCAGTCTGCTGCACAGTGGCAGCTCATCAACAAATGACTTTGTTCCAATGAGAACAACACTGCGTGAGTTAGCACTTAACAGTCAGTGTCCCAAGAACAAATTGCAGAAACCACAAGGAATTTCAACAAATTTGGGAATTTTGTGGAAGAAAGAAACATACCGTTAAGCTGCCAGAATCCGTATTTTCGAACTCTATCAATCGCTTCGTTAGAGTGGCCTCACACACATGCACAACAGAGACCTGCAAATGTAAAACAAAGTTGATGCCATCACTAAAGACATAAAACAAAAGGTCGTAGGTTGACAAAAGAGAATATACATAATATAGATTGTTGAATAAGTTCAAGATATCTCATGAGCATCTGGACTTACAACATCTGCCTTGGTGTAATTATGCCCATGAGAGAGTGCAGCAATGTATAATGCTGCACCACATAATCCACTTGGTTTCCTCCCAGTCTGCAACATAGAGCAAGGCAGTAAGCCAACCGCGGCCTTGTGAAAGAAAAATTATGGAAGAAAACGAAAGAAGAAACACCTGCCTGCATCCAATCTCTCTTCATGCTAGCTACAATGCGTAAAGCTGTATATGAGACAGCATTATCTCTTTTTCCCCGCAAACCTAAAAAACACACCAATATTACTATAAAAAACTCAAATATTCATACCCACATACACAAATAGGGGAACTAATTCTGGTCAATCCTCACATAAGGATCTCGTTAGTTGCAACAAACAGAATAGAACATGTAGAATTTTCTGATAAACAGAGCCCATACGACATTTAAATCACAACATTTGCACAAAAAACATGAGCAGTCTACAGATTGTTCCATGGAACAATTTTCAATTAGCCATGAGGTGAGATTAGATGAAGATGAGTCTTAGATTGCACTAAACGGATTAGCCGAACACGCAATGAAATTAATCAAAACCTGAAGATAACCACTCCTGTGCCAATCTGATGGCCATATACAATGCAACATATAAATATTTGTGGATACTGAATACCCCAACCCTTCGAACAATAGCACACAATACATACAGCAGATCCAGCAAATGAAATATACAATGCAACATATATGTCATCAGCTTACGTTCTGTAAAACGATGGATGAAAAGGCTGGGATCTACAAGTTTCTGAACAACTGGATGATCTGCGAGTAGCAAAACTTGGCAGAGCTGGAGAAAAACAGCACCTAGGACATAACTGAAAGAAAAAATGAGCCCCTTCGTTGATTCATATAGAAGGCCAAAGAGTTGGTATACTCACACACTTATTTGGAGATAGTCAGAGAAATCGATAAGAAGATAAGCTTTCTTACTTTGCCTGGCAAGAAAAGTTGGAGAAACCGAACATTAGTACTACAATATAGCTTGCTGAAAAAACAAAGTAAACTTTGCAACAGATACCAACAAAAGCATGAAGGCGAAAAACAGTATTTTGAGGATTAAGAAAGATAAAATAAACTGAATTGCGAGTTCAGGAGTAATTAATGAAACATAAGAGCTTTTCAAAGAAATAGATGATGGTATAAATGTTACTCATGCTACATGGTGTATTAGGTAAAAAAAAATAAAAAGGAATAGTTCTAATACATCCTGGCTGCTAATAAGTCTGCAAAAGAAAATTTAGTAACCACAGATTACAGTGGTGGGGCATTCTTAAGAAAGTATACTAAATGTGAAGGGAATACGTTTTGTTAACTTGGTAGAATGCAGCCAATATAACAAATCCTCTTGAATGGGTTTGACATGCGTTTATATGGTATGGAAAAGCTTACTTGTGTAGTTGTGTTATAGGCATTTAAAACATCCTAATCCATACGGACCACTGAGAGGGACCTTTTCAAGGTCAAGTATTTACTTTTGTAATTAGAGGCTAGAAACAGGAAGCATAAAGTCAAACGACACGTAGTATACCTGCAGTCAACTAATTCAAGTATCTGACAAAAGAAACCTTTTGCAAGTTTAAAGAAGGACACCATAGAAATAGTAACTTGTAGGATCTGAGAGAGAGAGAGAGAGAGGAAGCTAATATAATAATATTAACTACTAGTAGTCCCATAAAAGGTGGCCAGGGAGGGGGCAAATCGCACAGCAAATGGACATATTCGAACTGAAGTTAGTAGAATAGGTTAAATGCTTCTGAAGTTCCAATAAAGAAAGTAGTGAACCTATAATTAGGTTGTGGCATACCTGCAGGCAATGTAAAGGCAAGCAGCTGCAACATGGGTTGTTCTACGGCCCCTGGTAAAATTACGATCGACAGCTAGCTGCGCTTCAGAACAAAGGAACATCAATATCATGATGCTGCATTCCATTTAAGCAACATTACTACTGACTGATAACAGAAATACATACCTCATAGAAGCGATAAGCCTTGCTAACAGTAGTTTCTCCACCGCCAACATGTAAGTTATTGACAATCTGCCTAATCTCATCCTTCCCTGGTAAAATAAAGCCAAAAAAGAGTTTACAGAGTACCACGAAAAGTAAAATAAATAGGTGCCCTAAAAACCATACCTTTCTCTAAGGTTCTTTGATGAGAAATCGAATATCCAGACTCAATGCTTGCAAGAATACTTCCAGCTAAACGACTCTGTGTAGCCCCAATATATCAAATCTAAGCAATTGGTAAACGAAAAAGAAAAAACCAAGGATTACAAAGCATGGAGATAAAACCAACCTGCCCTGTGTTGTCCTTAACAAAAGTAGGCTCATCAGTGTATACCTCCTGGTCAAGAACCTTCCCACATGTACCACAACATCTGATCATCAAACATGTCAGTTTTCATATCAACAAGCAAACACAAGAGCTTCAGTTGCTTTATGAAAATCTGATGGACAACCATTAACAGAGTTGTAATAAGGCCATCTTCATAACAATCATACAGACTGGTTTTGCAAAGTACCCCATTAGGTTAATATAGAAAGAACAGGGAGATCTCACATGTATAATTTGTCAGGGTCCTTTATGGAGGGACAGTAATCAGCACAGTGAGTGCAGTAAACGTAAGCCATTGCAGAAGGAACCACACAGCCAGGGATGATCAGCTCATATCAATCTGTGAAATTTTGAATGGATTTTCTGTTCAGTTCCAAGCCTATATAAAACACCCATCATATTCATTTCCAAACTATATGCAGACTCAATAAAAAAAAAGACTTTTGGAACCATGTTCCCCATTTCCCTTCGAGTTCTCTTCTTCCAAAACAGAGGTTTTTGGGAGCCATTTTTTCCCTTCAATTCCACAATTCACCATTTCTACATGCAAGAAGATCAGACAGACATAGCAGAATATTTTCTTTTCTTCAATTTACTCACTGCACTCCTTCCTTCCTACTAGAAACTTGTGCCCCCAAATTCTTGGGGACACTCTCACAGACGGGGACGGGCTCAATATGGGACATGGGCGCGATAAATTTGCCTTCGAAGTTAGTGGGTACGAACCATGTCACTAGTTACTGGGTCAGTTCCTGATGCAATATAGCTTGGGTTGGTCGGTTCCGCAGAGCAGGAAGGAAAGGAAAAGGGCGACGTACCTAGTGGACAACTGACACCGATCGCCGGTCGCTGCCTCACCAAGCGCCTCTGCCGCAGGCGAGGAACAGGAACGTGAGCCACTCCGGATCGGATCGAGAGGGGAAGGGAGAGATAGAGGATAGCTTGGGGTGTGGTCTTCGTCGCGAGGCCAGGGACGACCGACAGGTGAGGAGAGGGCGGCGGTCGCGCGGAGTGGGTGGGAGATGCCCGCGGGCGGAGGGGAGTGGTCGAGCAGGTTAGCGCAAGCTCCGGCGAGGGCACGGATCCAGTGAGTGCGGCGCAACCTCCGGAGAGGGCTCTGAAGAGGGCGCCGAATCCAGTGAGGGCTCCGGCGAGGGCTCGACACCGAATCCGATGAGGGCGAGGGCCGCGCGAGCTCCGGCCACCGGCTTGGGAGTAGCAGATCGCTGTGGGAGGCGAGACCGGGAGGGGACGGAGGCGCGCAGCGGCAAGCAGGGGCGGCGGCGACGGCCCGGCTCCTTCAGCCGTTGGTACTCGGAGCAACGCGCTCTCACGAGTCGAGAGCAGATATCCGAGGTCGTCCTCGCCTCACATCCTCGGGCCTCGGCGAAGGCCGAAGGGTTTTTGGTTTTCCGAATCCGAATACTAGGGTAACCTTATTTTCTCCCTTTTTTTTTCTGTCCGTTTTCAACACGAAGTCACGAACAAGATAATTAAATTTTGCATGTGCGCATGACAAAAAAAAATGTATTTTTTTGAGTTTAATATTATGCACGGTTACGATTAACTTACCAAGTTTTGCACGAAGTCTTGTACGAGATAAGTTTTGTACGAGATACTTTATGCGTTTTCGTTTACCAAATTTTGCACGAAGTCTTGTACGAGATAAGTTTTGTACGAGATACTTTATGTGTTTTTGTTTCAACTTGTCAGCCGACTTATCAGTTGTAACAACTTATTCTTTCTATTAAAATGCTATTAAAACAAATAAAATAAGTTCAAACCAACGGACCTAGCACAATACCATTTATGTTAATTATCTGTTTATTCATTCTAAGTGGTCGTGTGGGCTGAATAATGGTTAAACAACGTATGTTTACCATTTAGTGTTTAGAATAACACTATCTTAGAAAGACGTAAACCTGACCGACCTAAAATGATCAACTTTGTCAAATTGGATTTGGATCCCTAAATGTTGAAAGGACTAAAATACCTCTATCCAAAGTGTAAGGACATTTGAGTCTGCTAACTTAAGCACTATAAATAATTTATTTTTTTTTAATACAGAGGACCAATCTATCCGCTGTGTTTCAACTACCGTGCCCTATTTCTCGAGCCTAATCCTTTAAGGAGGCACTTTTGCGAGTACGCAACCCCTTCCCCCGCTTGGCTTGGCTCGGTCGACCCGATGCTGGACGAGCTTACCGCCTTGCTCGTCATAACTCGCCCAATGGTCGCACAACCTCCCGGATGCCTATCTCTAGATGATCAAGCTTTGTTGTAGGACCCTACGTTGATGGCCCTTTAGTCCACGGGAGATCACGAGTCGCCTCCGTCATCGCGTGAACAGGGCACACCACCTCAAATGGTGGGCGCTGTGGAGCTGACGACGGATGACTCACCTTCTCCAAGAGAGGAGCGCCGGCGCGGCTGGCCAGGTTCATCGAGGAGGTTCCAGTAGTGAGCCAGCCACCCCTCATCAGTTCCCCTCCCAAGCACAAGCCGCCAATAAAGATGGCAATGGGGACCCGGGACCCGAGACTTGATGGGTATTTACTCCATTAGAGTCTCTAGTCGGGAAAAAACTTCACTCATGGGTCTCTAAATGGGAAAAAACCTTCACCCAACGGGTACGTGGGTATGGGACGTTCCTACAGTCCCCATACCCGTTAGCCCATCGGTAAAAAATATCCGAAGATTCAAATGCATGTCTAGGTCCAATAGGACTACTCTCTACTATCTATTGATGTGAAACTTATGGATTTATGTCATATCTTATTGTCTACTACTACTAACGTACTACTTGATACGAGGATTATGAATTTATAATATTTGTGCAACTAATGCTTGCTCGTTGCTACAATTGTTTACATTGTTGATGGGCATATGGGTGACCCGATGGGTGAGGTTTTCCTAGCCGGGTACGGGTCTGGAGAAATTTCTTATCCGTCATGGGCATGAGGATTTTGATGGTATTATTTTTCATTGATAGGATAGGTCTGGAGAACCAATACCCGATGGGGATTTACCCATTGCCATCAAGCAGGCCTTGCCCCGAGGAGCATGCGGATTATTGCTCAGCAGATGGACCATATTTTGCGTCCAAACACACTGAAGAGGATGAGGTTCTTGGGACCTTTAGCACCAGCTTCCCCTGCAACAAATGTTGGTATAATTCCTACTTCAAGGGTGACCTATCAGTTGCAGACGTTGAAGCCCTCGATGAGTTGTTCCCATCTTACAGGAGATGTCCGCGACCAAGCTCGCCGGCCTTTGGCTACGTGTGTAGTTTAAGCTAATTTCAATAGATCCCAAGGTTGTCATATTTAAAATGTAGCTCCTTTGTGGTTTGGTCGGTCGGGCCGAAAATAGTCACTCTTAACTACTATCTTTTAATGCAATGATACACAATGCTTTTGCGTATTGGAAATTATAATAATAACCAATCGTTTAAGATTTCGATGAAGGACTATAACGGTTGGATCATACTCCGTCCGTCCCTAAATAAGTGTCGTTCTCGCTTCCCGAGAAAAAGCTATCGGCAATTATATATTAAAATATATTAATATTTATACTAAGTAATTAGTATCATTGGAAAGATCTCTACATCTAGTTTTTTAACAAAATTATTTGGAGATATAAATATTGCACATATTTTCTACAAATTGAGTCAAACACGTGGCACGCACACCAACGGCGACACTTATTTAGGGACGAAGGGAGTATGAAGCTATGTTTTCTATATGCCAGTTTATTACTCGTCATCAGACAGTGTTAAGAAAATACAGCTTTAAAAAGGTAGCTATTTTTTTCTTAAGCACACCAAATAACCGTTTCTTTCATCAATACTTTGAACTGAATCCAACGTTTGAAGTAAATACAACACCACCTTCATATGGACTCCTTTCAAAAGCATCTATTTTCAGTTTTGATAATGCTCTACCTGGCCATGTAATTCATTGCTCAGAGATGCTTAAGTCATCAATATTCGAGATAATTGCTATTATATGACTCCAAACGTGTGGCTTCGCTATAATATGATTTCTAACGCCGACTTTGCTAAAATATGACTCCAAATGTTACCACTTTATTATAACGACATTTCATTTTATTTAATCACTTTTTCTCTATTAATAATGCATGTATTATTATGTCTTAAATACATGTATACTATATACTGATTGTTCTCGGATCTGCCTGGCAGCTTGCTTGCCGCCGCGTGGGCAGGCTGGCATGGCAGCTTGCTTGCCACCGCCACTGCCTGGGCAGGCTGGCAGCTTGCTTGCCGCCGCCGCTGCCTGGGCAAGCTGGCTGGCAGCTCGCCGCCGCCGCCTGGGCAGGCAGGCTGGCAGCTTGCTTGCCGCCGCCACCGCCTGGGCAGGCTGGCTGGCCGCTTGCCGCCGCCGCTGCCTGCGCAGGCTGGCTGGCAGTTTGCTTGCCGCCGCCACCGCCTGGGCAGGCTGGCTGGCCGCTTGCCGCCGCCGCCTGGGCACCCGACCCCTCTAGTTCAGTCCTCTCCGCATCCATGGCGATCGGCCCTGTGCGAGCACCTTCAGGGGGTGGCTCTGTGAAGATTATCAGAGGCGCGTAGGAAACGTCGTACTCCAATCTAGGAGTTCCGTACGTATGCGTGTTAATATATATAGACAGAACAGCTCTGTCTGTGGCTTTACAGAAGAAAGGCAATCAATCTCCAAGGTGCAGGCGAGATACAATTGTTATAAAGGATATCTATTAAACTAATATACAACTCTTATCCATATCTTGCCTTATGCATATCCTGGGATTGTGCCAATCTAATACACACGCATACACGTACATCTGATATCTGATATGTACGCACATATGTTACCATAATAAACATGTTATCTAACAGCCTCCCTCAATCACAGCCGTACTAGGTTGAGATTGTATTTGAAATTCTCAAGGAGTCGAACTGACAGTGGTTTTGTAAACTCATCTGCTACTTGATCACCTGAAGGAACGAAATCAATTTCCAATAGCTTCTGAGAAACTCGTTCTCTAACAAAATGATAGTCAACTTCTATATATTTGGTTCTAGCATGGAACACTGGATTGGCTGTCAGATATTTGGCACCTAGATTATCACACCACACTTAGCAGCCCGTGGACTATAATCGACTCTTAGAAGAGTCTGTATCCACATTACTTCAGCTGTAGCTGTATCTTAGCTGTAGCCTAAGTGCTCTGTACTCTGACTTAGTACTGGATCGTGACACAGTGCCCTGTTTCCGTGCACTCCATGACACAAGATTTGAGCCTAGAAACACTGCAAATCCACCAGTACATCTCCTATCATCTATGCTTCCTGCCCAATCTGCATCTGAAAATGCACTTACCAACGTTGATGTCGACCTATGTATTTTCAAGCCCAACTTGGTACCCTGCTTTAGATATCTTAAAATCCGTTTAACTGCTGCCAAGTGAACAGTAGTAGGTGCATGGAGAAATTGATATACTTTATTTACTGAATATGAAATATCTGGTCTGGAAGAGTGTTAAATACTGGAAGTCACCTACTATATTCTATAGCGAGTAGCATCATTGACACCTAACAAAATCCCTCATGATAAAGATAGCTTCTCAGTAGTGCTCAAAGGTGTTGCAACAGGCTTGCAGTCAAACATACCAACAACCGTTTCAATAAATCCGAGGCATATTTATCTTGTGTTAACACAATCCCCATCACGTACCTTTGTCACTTCTATGCCGAGAAAATAGTGAAGATCACCAAGATCCTTCAATGCAAACTCTTCTTGAAGGTCTTTGAGAAGCGCCACTGTTCCACTTTCTGCAGAACTTGCAACTATAATGTCATCGACATATACTAGCACAAAAATTGTTATGCCCCTTTTGTTGTAGAAGAACTGTCGGTGTTTCGAACCCGGGGGTATGACACCAACTAGTAATATGATCGCGTGCTCTCTCTGGTCCTGGATGATGCATGAGATGACACAAGGATTTATCCTGGTTCGGGCGAAGAAGGCCCTACGTCCAGCGGGGGAGGAGGTTCTTGTATTACTTGCACCTAAGTGCTTGTACAGGGGCGAATACAAGCTTGACGAGCGTGGACCGGGTCCGAACTCGCGTGTCAGGGTGTATGGGCGTATGTGCGTTCTAACGTGTCTGTAACCGTGGACACGTGCGTTGTCCCCCTTGCGCGAAGGGCCCTGGCGTCCCCTTTTATAGAGCAACGGGAGGCCAGGATTACACAGGGGCATTACAGGTGTCGGGGCGTACGGTGCCCAATACGGAGAAGGGTAGGAACCCTGTCTTGTCGAAGACACTGGAGCCGACGTGGGGGGTTGCTGTTGAGGCGTCCTTGAAGCGTGGCCTCCATCCCAGGCGTGGAGGTGGAGGTGGAGGCGTGGCGACGTGGAGGCCGTACAACACCCATCCCGACATGTACAGGACGCGGTGAGGTCCCTCCGGGTCTTGGGGTACCTGTCCTCCAATCATATAACAGCAATTAGGGCTCGAGGGGCGCAGAACCGACCTCGAGGTGGCGCCTGCGGGAGGCTCGAGCTCCGCAGGTATGGGCGAGTCCCAGGGAACCCGGTCGTACAGCGGGAATCCGGGTCTCGAGATGTGACCGGGACACGCCACAGTGCAGGGTATGGTCGAACAGTGCTGTACTGGTGCCTTTTCACCCATGCTTATGGTGAAAACGGGACTTGACTCTGCCCTAGTTCACTGTGGTACACGTTGGGGTGCAGAGGACGTGACGGGGGTAGGTGAGTGCATTAAATGTGCGGTATAGGGCCGGCATCCGATGTCTGCGCCGCTCGAGGGAAGCATGAAGCGTCTCGAGGGATAGGTTGTTGTGCCAGAGAGGCTCGAGGTCCCCGCGTGGGGTCTCGAGGTGTGACGTCCGGCAGTCGGGGGCTCGAGGCCTATATGCCAGGACTCGAGGGTTTAGTGGGGCGCTCGCCCGAGGCCTGGCTCGGAGGGCTCGGGCGAGACGGAGAGCGAGCGCCAGCACGAGGCCTGGCTCGGTGGGCCAGCGTTGTTGGCCTCGAGGGGGTTGGACTAGTTAGGTTTTTTACTAAGTGGTGTTCTAGGTTCACCCTATTTGTTTTGCGTTGATTGGGGGTACCCCTTTGGCGTTCCCCCGACAGTAGCCCCCGAGCCCTTGTTCGAGTGCTTGCACTCGAGCAAGGGCTCCCGACTGAGGTCTCGAGGTTTAGCTAGCCGGTTCTCGAGGGTTTGGTCGCTTTGATTCCGTGGGTGTCGTGCGAGCGACACCCGCGGGTGTAGCCCCCGAGGCCACGGGGGAGTGGTGGTTAGGCTCCCTCGTGGGCTTGTCACGTGTGCAAGCGTGAGCGTTAATTACGTTTTTTAGGTTCGGGAGTGTCGAGCCCCCGAGTTGTTTAGCCCTCTTTCGTCGAGGGGTGCCAGGCTGAACCGACCGGCCGGCTCTTCGAGCTGTCCGGCACGTCGGTTGCCCTGGCTTGTCATCCCGCCGAGTCCTTTCGATCGGATGCGAGGGAGGATGCCTCGTACTACCACGAGCGGGCGAGTATCGAGGTTCCCGGTGAGCTGGTAACGGGGAATCCAAGTGAGACCTCGTGCCCCGTTCGATATGGGTCGACTGTAGCCCGGAGGCAATCTCATAAAGCATGGGTGCTCAGTCTGCAGGAGTGTCGGGCCCATTCGATAGGACCCGGTGGCTCGATGTCTCCCTCCGAGGGGATCTCACTGCATGTCGTGCTCCCTGCCTTGGATACACGTGAGGGGCCTCGAGGGCTTGGCTCTCGAGCGATGTTGCGAGTGGCGCCCCTTGGTGTCCCTGCCTCGGGTGCTCGAAGCCGGCTGTCGAACCCTCTTCGAGGGCCAGCCTTCGCTGCTTCGAGGCTTAGGGCCGGGGCCCGTTTTTACCTTCATGAAGAGGCCTCCATCGCTTGAAATCCTTCTGCCCATTGGGCGCGCCTTTTTAGGCAGAAATCGTCAGGGAGTGGAGATCGTGGCGCCAGGGTAGCTGACGTGAAGTTGGAGCGGCGGCCGCGGAGGGGCCCGGTAGTGGAGCGAATGAAGAGCTGCCGCGTGTTCCCTGCATCCGGCTCGAGACGTAGTTAGGTGGGCGCATTAAATGCTATGCGGTTACCTTTTTCGTCGCCGTGGGACGCCTCGCCTGTTGGGGTTTCCCTTATAAATATCGAAAGAGGGGAAAAGGAACCTTTTACTTTGCCTTTGCTTTCACCGCCGCCGTAGCCTTCACGCGCCCTCTCCCTCGAGCTAGTCGATTGGAAATCTTCCGGCCGTCCGTCCACTGCTCGGGTCCGCGCCGCCATCGTCATGGCTGCCCAGACACAAGTGCTGCCGGCCGAAGACTGGAGCCCGACGAAGGCGACGCAGCACGAGATGGAGTCGCGGGTGGCCTAGGGGCTTCTCCGTCCCAACCCAAAGGAGGGGCCCGCGTGGTGGGTTATCCCGTCGGCGGATCACCAGGAGCCGCACCCGCCGGAGGGGTACGTGGTGAGCTTCACGTGCTACCACCGCATGGGGCTCGGTGTTCCGTCGAGCCGCTTCATGCGGGCGCTGACTCAGCACTACGAGGTGGAGCTGCAACACTTCTCCCCCAACTCGATTTCGCACGCCGCCATCTTCGCCGCGGTGTGTGCGAGGGGTACCTGAAAATGGAGCCGCATTGGGAGATGTTCGTCCATCTCTTCGGGGCGAGCTCTTCATCAAGGCCTTGAAGCCCAGCGGGAGGCGGCTCATGCGCATGGGTTCCCTCACCATCACTGCGAGGACTGGGACCTCGTCGGCCAATGTCCCCCGCGAATACCGCCGCTACAAGCTTTCCTCCAACCAGGCCGGGTGGGACGACCACTGGTTCTACCTGCGGAATGAAGGTGGTCTCCTTCCGCAGTACACCGGCAGGGTCCTCAAGCAGCGACCGGAGAAGTGGACCTGGGGGGTCGCGGCGGACAGGCAACGCCACCTGGTTCCACTGATGGAGATGATGAAGAAGCTGGTGGACGAGGAGGGGTTGACCGTTCAAGCGGTCATCTGGGCGTTTCACCAGCGAAGGGTTCTTCCGCTGGCGGACCGCCCCCTTCTCTTGCACGAGATGGGGCCGAAGGCCCAGCTCGAGGCGCTGAATCGGTCGAGGATGGCCGAGGGGAGGTTGCCTCGGAACGAGGGCATCTCGCGGGTGTCGATCACGATCCAAGGGTCGTTCGTCCCCGAGTACAGCAACCTGATCGCCATGGCTCCCGACGAGGGGTGTCTCGACCTGGTAAGCCTCCCTCGAGCTAAGCTGTCCCGAGCCTCCTCCCGCTTTCTCTTTCTCCGAACCTGGTACATTCTTCTTGTGGTTTGTCTCGTCACGCTTCCCCTTTTTTGCAGGGGGCGTTTACTTGTCGTGCGTCGAGGCCCCCGGTGAGGGAGGACTCCGCAGATACCCAGGTGAGGCGCCTCTCTGCTCAGAAAGATAAGGAGAGCAAGGACGCCAGAAAGAAGAAAGAGAAAAACAAAAACTTGCGTCGCTTGGCTCGGGAGCAGAGGCTGGCGAAGGCTCGTCGCAACCGACAGCTTGGAGATGGGTCCTCCGAGCTGAGCTCCTCGAGCTCGGAGGAGGAGAGTGATGATGAGGGGGAGAGTGACGACGAGGGAATGGATGAGCGTCTGAGGCGCGCGGGGGTCGTCGACGTCGGGGCTGACCGCTCCTCTGTGCAGGAGGGTATACTGGAGGTCCCCCGGTGAAGGGATCGCGCGGGACGAAACAGTAGAAGGCCACGCCCAGCTCCGCCTTGTCGGAGGCCCAGGGCACGTCGAGCTCCGGCCGGACGCGCCCCTGTCGTGAGGAAGCCGCGAACCTGGAGCGCCTTCGCCACAGCACCAACGAAGGCCGCCCCCGCGTCAGCCCAGGCGGGAGGTCTCGAGAAGGGCCGAGCCTCGAGGGGCAGTGACTACATCGGGAGGGGCTCCGGGTCCGACCGCCGCGAGCCATCAAGGTCGGGGTCGAGCCCGCGGAGGAGCGGGCGTCAGGAGAAGGCGTCGAGCCCGCACCATCACGAGCGTCGAGGGGAGGGAGCCCCCGGGCGTCTCGTGACCAGGGGCGGGCTCGTCCCCGGAGTCCATCGCCGCACCGCCGCCGGACACAGAAGCGGACGCGGGAGGGCGCGACCGCCAGCACGAGCGTCGGAGCAGGTCCCGGAGCCCGCGCCGGGACAGGCGCCATGACGACAGCACGAGGGAGGTACGGTCGCCCTCCCGCGACGTGGGGCGGAAGGAGGGCTCTCCCTCGAGGTCGAGCCAGGAGGCTTCGGGAGCCCTCCCCCCATCCCAGCCCTGCGGAGACGGCCCAGGCGCAAAGCTCGAGCCGTGGGGTGGGCTCGAAGCCCCCGAGTGGGTCCGGCGATTCTGGGAAGAAGCCCAGCCGCCGTTTTGGGTGAGTAGTTTTCTTGGATCTCGTCGGTAGTGAGGCTTTACCTCTTTACTTTTTGGTGACGCATGCTATCTCTGGTTTCTCAGGGGGAAGCGCTCCTACCAGGAGGTGGACCTCGCTGCGTCCAAGCGGGCCAAGACCTCGAGCTCCGCCGAGGCACAAGCACCTCGAGATATGGCACCTTCCTCCGCTAGAGAAGCCGCTTGGCTAGAGAAGGCTCGAGCTGCCATGGCTCGAGGAAACCAGATGATCGTCGCGAATTTTGGTGAGGCCGTCGCCATCGACCGCAGGGGTCGAGGCATCCTTCCCGGTTCTGATATCACTGTCGTTTCATATTGTAGGGGCCGCAGCTTACGACATCGAGCCCGCCACCACCACGTCCGCTGAGGCGCTGCCTCCACCCCCTCCTCCTCCTCCCGCGATGGCGCCAGCTGGGAGCGCCACCCTTCCCCCCACCACGACGGCAGTTCCGGGGGAAGCGCCTGGGGCGAGCACGGCCCCGCCGGTGTCTGGGGCTGAGGAGATTGCGCCCCTCGAGGCCCCGACCGACACGAGCCGGGCTGCGGAGGAGGGAAAGGGGGAGAGGCGCCGGCGGAGAAGGAGCCGACGGTGGAGGACCTCCTGAACGAGCTGGAGCAGGGGCCGCTCCTCGCCGCGGGCTCGATGATGGAGGTGGACCGGCCAGGGAAGAGGGCCCGGATCGAGCCTTCTTTCGATCGACCCGCCGCCGCTCGAGTCTTCGCCCCCACGCGAGGGTGTGGACGCCGCCTCGGGAGGCGGCGGAGCAACAGGAGGTGCCGGCGGAGGGACAGAGGGAGTCGGGGCCCGTGCCGTCGGGCGGCGGGCCGCAGCCGGGGCAGCTCGAGGCGGAGGAGGATCTGCCCGACATCGAGCTCGACCGACCAGTATGGCCGTTTCCCGACACGCCGAGCCCGTCCCTTGCATGGTCCCGTCGCGCAGCCGGCCCCAGCGGGGGGCCCCGCGCGAGGGTCGGGCCATCTTCCGGGAGGTGGCCGAGCTCATGGCGGAGGCGGCGGTCCTGCTCTGAGGAGGCGGGCCGGTCCGCACAGTGTGTCGGCCGCCCTCGCGAGGGCTGAGGCGGAGCTTCAAGATCTCCGCGCTGAGCTGGGCCGGAACGTCCAAATGGCGAGCCGGCTTAACGAGGCAGAGGCGGAAGTCCGGGCGGCTCGAGGCGAGGCCGCTCGAGCCAAGGAGGAGGCCGCCGCCGCCCTCGAGGCGTCAAGGAAGGAGGCCGCCGACGCCCGCAGCGAGGCGCCTCTGCCCGGGCCGAAGTGGAGGCGGCGAGGAAAGATGTCGCTGTCGCCCAAGGCGAAGCCGCCACCGCCCGAGCCGCAGCGGAGGCAATGAAAAAGGAAGCCGAGGAAGCTCGATCGATGCGGAGCCGCCGCCGCTCGATCCGCAGCGGACGGAGGTGGCGGAAAAAGAGGCTGAAGACGCCCGGGCTGCAAGGGTGGCGGCGCGGCAGGAGGTGATCCGAAAGGATCTAGCCCTCGCGGATACGGGCAAGCTGGTCGAGGAGCTTAGGTCCGAGAAGCTCCTCATGCTGGCCGAGAAGCGCAGGCTCGAGCAGCGCGCTGAGGGCCTTACCAGCGACCTCGCCGCACTGGGGGAACACTGCGATGGTAAGGCTTACACCTTGTCCTTGCTTGGGCCTCGAGGTTTTTTGTTACGCCGCAGTCTCACTCTTCCTCGTTCGTTGCGCAGGGGTCGAGAAGACGGTCGAGGAGCTCCGCGGGACGAACCAGGTTCTCTTGGACCAACTCCAAGACGAGACGATGGTGGCGGAGCGGGCTCGCACTTCCCTCGACCGGCTCGGCTCCATGTGGGGTGCTCCTCCGGTGGCTGCGGCAGAAGGTGCGGTGGCCCGAGGCGACGCCTTGGTCGACGCCTTGTGCTCCTCGACGTAGCCGCGCGGGACCGTGTCCGGCAAGCTCTCCACCATGGCGTCAAGCAGACGCTCGCGGTCGTCCGCTCCGGCTTCCGCTTCCCGGTCCACGTTGTCGCCAATGGCTTCATCGAGATCGAGGGGAAGGACGAGGAGTGGAACAACCGCCGTGTCGACGCAATCTTGGAGAAGATGGAGAGGCCGGGGACGTCGCTGGCGAAGATCTTCGAGGAGGACGTGCTGCCTCCTGACGCCAGCAGCGGTGTCGAGGTCCCTCCTTCCTCTAGCTCGGGTGTCGAGGCTGAGCCCGCCGTGGAAGACCTCGGGGAGGAGTATCACACCGACGAAGATTAGGGCCTGCGTGCCAAATTTGGGCGTCGAGGCCCTTGTAAGAATTTTATGACATGAATGAGGGTACGTCGAGACCCGTATGTATATATGACTTGTTTGTTTAAAGGAGTTGTTTCTTTTCAAATGCGTTTGACCACTTCTCTTTGTCGCAAGCTCGAGTTTCTGCTAGCTTAGTCTGTGTTCCTTCGATACGTCGCGAGCCCCTCGAGGGGAGGCGTAGGTAGGGTACCGTAGCCCGGGGGCGTAGGTGGCCGTCTACGTCGACGCCTCCCGACCCTTGGAGGCTCGAGGTATTTTAGGATTTAGACGTCGCTAGTTCACTCGAGGCACGAGTCGAGACGAGGGTCGAATTTTTGAAAAGAAAACACGCATTTTTTCCGGAGTCTGGGGGGTCCCCCTGTCAGCCCCCGAGGGAGGCTCGACCCTGAGCAGAGCAGGGTCGAGGCTACCTTAAGTTGCTAAGAAAAACGAAAGACAATGCACGAGATTGTTCATTCATATTTGACATGTTTGTACAAAGCAACAGAATGAACGAGGCCTCGAGGCCTTTAAGGGTAGAAGCGACGTAGCTGAGATATGTTCCACGCGTTCGCCAGGATCCTGCCTTGGTCGTCGTAGAGCTTGTATGTTCCTGGCTTGAGCACCTCAGCTACGGTGTATGGGCCTTCCCACGGAGGAGTGAGCTTGTGGCGCCCTCGGGTCTTGCAGCCGTCGAAGCACGAGGTCCCCCACCGCCAAGTCCCTTTTGCGTACGTGCTTGTCGTGGTAGCGTCGAAGCGTTTGCTGGTAGCGTGCGGAGTTAATGAGCGCCACGTCTCGAGCCTCCTCGAGCTGGTCCTTGGCGTTGGCGAGCTTCTCGTCGTTGGTTTGCTCGTTGTAGGCTCGAAGTCGAGGGGAGCCGTACTCGAGGTCCGTAGGCAAGACGGCCTCGGCACCGTAGGTCAGGAAGAACGGAGTGAACCCGGTGGCTCGACTCGGCGTAGTCCTGAGGCCCCACAGCACCGAGGGGAGCTCTGCAGCCCACCCCTTTCCGAAATTTTTGAGGGTCTTGAACAGCCTCGGCTTCAGTCCGTGGAGTATCATGCCGTTGGCGCGCTCGACCTGCCCGTTGCATTGAGGGTATGCGACCGAGGCCCAGGTCACGCGAATGCTGTTGTCGTCGCAGAAGTTGGTGAACTTTTTGCCCGTGAATTGGGTGCCATTGTCGGTGATGATGACGTTAGGCACCCCAAACCGGTACATGATGTCTGCGATAAACTCGACAGCCTTTTCGGAGGTGGGGTCGCCTATCGGCTTAGCCTCGATCCACTTGGTGAATTTGTCGATGGCCACGAGCACATGCGAGTGCCCTCCACTTGTCCTTTTGAGGGGACCCACGAGGTCGAGCCCCCAAACGGCGAATGGCCAAGTAATTGGGATCATCTGCAGGGCATGTGCGGGCTGGTGCGTCTGCTTGGCGTAGAATTGACACCCATGGCACGCTCGGACCAAGCGCTTGGCGTCTCCAATGGCGGTCGGCCAATAGAAGCCTTGACGGAAGGCGTTCCCAACCAGGGTCCTTGGCGCTGCGTGGTGGCCGCAAACCCCCGAGTGCATGTCGTCGAGGAGCTCGCGTCCTTCCTCGAGGGGGATGCAGCGCTGAAGGATCCCGATCGGGCTTCGTCGGTACAGCTCCCGTTCGTCGCCGTAGATGACGTAGGTCTTGGCCCTTCGAGCGATGCGTCGAGCCTCCGTCTTGTCTTCCGGTAGCACGCCTTGCGTCAAGTAGTCGAGGAACGGCGTCCGCCAGTCGAGGGGTCGTGATGACGAGGTGGTAGGTGCGTCGATTTGCATCGCCTCAGCGGATGTCGAGGGGTCATTCCTGAGGGGTGGCGTTGAAGGTCGAGCCCCCGTGTCTGGCTCGAGGGGTGGCGTCGAGGGGCCAGCCCCCGGGCTGATTTTGACGGATGGCTCGAAAACGTCCTCGGAAGACGTCTGTGGACCGTGCCGCGCGTGGACGCCAACTTTGCCAGCTCGTCTGCGGCCTCGTTGTACTTTCGAGCTATGTGGTTGAGCTCGAGGCCGTAGAACTTGTCTTCTAGCTTGCGCACCTCCCCGCAGTATGCCTCCATCTTGGGATCGATGCAGCTTGAGCTTCATCTGGTTGATGACGAGCGAGCTACTGAGCGAAGATCTGAGATCCTAGATTCATCAGGATGAAGGGCGAGTACGGGCGGTTGCGAGTCCCCTCGAGCGTCAAGGGTCGGACCCCGAGCTCGAGGCGATGCGCAGCCCATTGACCAGGGCCTCGTACTCAGCGACGTTGTTGGAGGCGGGGAAGTGCAAGCGTAGCAGGTAGCGCATGTGGACCGAGGGTGAGATGAAGAGCAGGCCTGCGCCTGCCCCCGTCTTCATGAGGGATCCAGTCGAAGTACATAGTCCAGAGCTCGGCTTGGATTTGTGCCGGTGGGAGCTGGGTATCGGTCCATTCAGCGACGAAGTCCGCCAACGCTTGCGACTTGATGGCTTTTCGCGGAGCGTAGGTGACGGTCTCCCCCATTAGCTCGGCGGACCACTTGGCGATGCGCCCCGTGGCCTCCCGATTGTTGATGATCTCTCCGAGGGGGAAGGATGACACCACCGTTACGGGATGAGCGAGGAAGTAGTGCTGGAGCTTGCGCCTCGTGATGATGATGCTGTAGAGTAGCTTCTGGATGTGCGGGTACCGGACCTTGGCCTCGGAGAGCACTTCGCTGACGAAGTACACCGGCCTTTGGACCGGTAACGCGTGACCCTCCTCGTGCCTCTCGACAACTATGAGCGCGCTGACCACCTGGGTGGTTGCGGCCACATAGAGGAGGAGAGGCTCGGGGGGATCGTCACCCTGGGCCGGTCGCGGAGGCACGAGAATTGGCGCGGAAGTCAGCAACCCCTTCAACTGGCTAAGGCCTCCTCGTCTTCGACAGTCCTCGCAAAGCGTTCCGTCTTCTTCAGCAGGCGGTAGAGGGGTAGCGCTTTTTCCCCTAGCCTCGAGATGAATCTGCTGAGAGCGGCTAGGCAGCCTGTCACTTTCTGTACACCCTTGAGGTCTCGAATTGGGCCCATCCTCAGTGACTGCTGAGATTTTTTCGGGGTTGGCCTCGATCCCCCGTTGCGAGACAATGTAGCCAAGTAGCATGCCCGAGGCACACCAAAGACACATTTCTTCGGGGTTGAGCTTCACATTCTTGGCCCGGAGGCACTCGAACAGTGGTCTCGAGATCGCTGATGAGGTTCCCGACTTCCTTGGTTTTAACCACGATGTCATCGACGTAGGCCTCGACGGTTTTGCCTATGTGTTCGCCAAAGATATGCTGCATACAACGTTGATACGTTGCCCCAGCGTTTCGAAGGCCGAAGGGCATTGTAACATAGCAGTACATACCAAAGGGCGTAACAAAAGAGGTAGCGAGCTCGTCGGATTCTTTCATCCTAATTTGGTGGTAGCCGGAGTATGCGTCGAGAAATGAAAGTACTTCACACCCCGCAGTGGAATCGACAATCTGATCAATTCTAGGCAAAGGAAATGGAACTTTTGGACATGCTTTATTTAGACCAGTGTAATCTACACACATCCGCATTTTTCCACTCTTTTTCCTAACTAGTACAGGGTTAGCTAGCCACTCTGGGTGAAATACCTCCTTGATGAATCCGGCCGCCAAAAGCTTGTGCACCTCCTCGCCGATGATCCTGCGCTTTTCCTCGTCGAAGCGGCGCAGGCGTTGCTTCACCGGTCTGGACCCGGCCTGAATCTCCAAGGCGTGCTCGGCGACTTCCCCTCGGTATGCCCGGCATGTCCGAGGGGCTCCACGCAAACATGTCGATGTTCGCGCGGAGTAAGTCGACGAGCACTGCTTCCTATTTAGGCTCGAGGCTGGCACTGATGGTCAGCGTCTTGCCACTGGTCGAGGTCGGGTCGACGGGTATCTGCTTGGTGTGCTCTGCCGGCTCGAAGGTGCCGGCGTGGCGCTTTGCTTGTGGGGCCTCCTCGGTGGCCAAGGCTGCCAAGGCCTCGAGCGAGTCGAGGTGGACGTTGGCCTCCCCACGCTCGACGCACTCCACGTCGCAGTGGTACGCGTGCTCGTAGGAGGTGTCGATGGTGATGACCCCTTTTGGCCCCGGCATCTTGAGCTTCAAGTACGTGTAGTTGGGGACCGCCATGAACTTAGCGTAGCCGGGCCTGCCGATGATGGCGTGGTAGGTCCCTTGGAAGCCAACCACCTCGAAGGTGAGCGTTTCCCGACGGAAGTTAGCCGGCGTGCCAAAGCATACCGGCAGGTCGATGCGCCCGAGGGGGTGGGCCTTCTTCCCTGGTACGACTCCGTGGATCCCCCCGACGCTGGGTCGGAGCTGACCCTCCGAAATCCCCAGGAGGTCGAGGGTCTCGAGGTATATGATGTTGAGGCTCGAGCCCCCATCCATCAACACCTTGGAGAACCGTACATCGACGATGACGGGGTCGACGACAAGAGGGTATGCTCCCGGATTTCACGACATGATTCGGATGGTCATCATGGTCGAACGTGATCGGCGCATCAGACCAGTCGAAGGTACCGGGGGGTGTCGTGGCGGAGTGCAAAGATCTCCCGGCGCTGCCTTCTTTCTCTCTCGAGCCGAGAGCCCGACGGTCGGGCCCCCGTAGATCATGTAAGCAGTCGCGCACCGGGGGGAAGTCCGCGTCCCCGTCGTTGCGTCGATTATTGTCCTTGCCCTTAGGCGCGTCTTCCTTCTTGTCGCTCGAGCTTGGAGGTAGAAGCTTCTCAACAGTCGGCAAGTCCTTTAACTTGTGATTTATGGGGCCTTGTGATAAGTGCAGGGGTCCTCGAGCATCTGGTCGAAAACAGCCCCGTCAGGGGGGCCTCGAGGCTTCTTAGGCTCGAGGTCGCCTGCGAGCACCTCTTCGTCATCGTGCGTCATTGGCGTCGCGCTTGCCTTCTGACCTTTGCGTTTGTTCTTCTTTGTTGTTTGTTGTTGCGGTTCCTGATGTTCGTTGCCTTGTTCGAGCCTTCCGGCGCGGCTACCGTCTTGCCTTTGTCCGTGGGGCGGCCAAAGAAGGCCCCCATGGCTTCGTCGCCTAAGGCAAAGCTGGTGACACGATCCATCAGGTCCTCGACCGTCCTGGGACGGTAGCGCCCCAGCTCGTGAACTAGCTCTTGGCATGTCGTGCCCGCGAGGAACGCTGAGATGACATCCTCATCAGGTACGTGGGGGAGCTCGAGGCGCTGCTTCGAGAACCGCCGGGCGAAGTCGCGGAGGGGCTCGTCCGCTGTCTACCAGCAACGCCGTAGATCCCAGGGGTTACCTGGGCGTACGCAAGTCCCCTTGAAATTCCCGTCGAAGACCCTGACTAGGTCGGCCCAGTCGTGGATCCGATCTGGCGGGAGCCCCTCGAGCCACCGGCGGGCGGTGTCCGAGAGGTAGAGTGGGAGCTGGCGTATGATCACGCGGTCGTCGCTCTTTGCTCCGCCCAGTTGGCAGCCTAGGCGGAAGTCGGAGAGCCATAGCTTGGGCTCGACCTCCCCGTCATACTTCACGATGTTGGTAGGCGGTCGGAAACGGTCGGGGAGGGTCGAGCTGCGGATGGCCCGGCTGAAGACCCTGGGGCCCGGGGGCTCGAGGGTTTGCCGGTCCTCGTCGCTGTCGTAGCGCCCCCTCGATGCGCGCTATAGCCGCGCTCTTGGGCCCCTTTGTCCTTGCGCCGGCGGTTGATGTCGTTGCGGGCGTCGTTGGGGTCTCGAGGTGGCCTGTTGTCGACGATCCGTTCTCGGACTGGCCTAGCTCGAGAGGCGTCCGGCTGGTGGACGGACACCTCGCGCTCGTTGCGGGGCGTGTCTGCAGGTTTTTCCGAGGCCGCCTCGCGCCGCCGCGAGGCTGAGCTCTCCGCCTGCTGGACAACGGCTGTCTCGAGGAGGTTCTTCATTTCCCCAAGCATGCGCCTGGCGTCAGGGTTGGAGACGGCGGGTAGATCGCGGAGCAGCATTGCGGCCGCCACCACGTTCTGCCCGGCTCGTGGGAAACGCACCTCGGGGCGTGCGGGCGCCCCGTCCTCGAGGATCTACCGGTGGACCGCTCGAGCGCGACCACGAACACCGGCGCCTCGAGGCTGGGCTGGCTCCTGCACTAGAGTTTTTTTGAGCTGCAGCAGTCGTTGTCGGTCCTCCTCAGCCTTGGCGATGGCCTCTCGCAGCTGCGCGAGCTGCGCCGCCCGGTCGTCACCGCGCTGAGATGGTGCGGCCTGTGGCGGGGGTTCGTTCCTCCCCTGAACGCGTGATCCTCCCGCCGCAGCCACGTCTCCGGGCCCTTCGAGGTTGAGCGTCGGCCTGGTGTCGTCGTCGCCGTCGTCCTCGGCATCGCCCAAGACCTCCTCGAGCTGGAAGCACTCCCTGGTGGGGTCCCAGAGGTCAGGGTCGTGGTAGTCGTACTCATCGGAGTCGGAGCTGCTGATGCCGCGCCGCCCAGGCTCGTGTCGGGACTGCAGCTCACGGTACCACTCCCCGAAGGTGGCTCGACGAGGTGGCTCGACGGCTCGTGAGAGGCCGCGGTCGGCGTGCGCAGGGTAGACGATCTCCAGGTTGGCGGTGGCTCGCAGGAGTACGCCCGGACGCTCCTCCCGCTTGCAGCTGCCCGGTCCTGACGGCGCTCGTCGAGGTGGTGGGCGCAAACAGCCGCGGAGCTGTTGAGGCCAGACGGGAACCGCTGGCAGTCGAAGCGCGGTACGCCTCGTGCGGGAGGAGGCCGGGTGGTGTCGACGGAGCACGCTCGGGGGCCTCTGGCTAGGCTCCCGACCCGTGCGCACGACGAACGCGAACTCACTGGGAGAGTGCGCGCGCAGCCCTAGAAGTCTCCGGTCGCGCGCCGGACAGGTCCCTCACGTTGGGGACTCTGCGCCAGCCGCGGGAAAGTGGGCGTACGCCGCGGGCACCGCCTGTGCCCGGCGACGGTGGTGACGACGGCGTCCGCTCACGAGGTGGTGACGCGTGGTGGCTGCGGGCGACGCGCCACGCCTCCCGCGCGGGGTGGCATGACACGCCCTCCGCTCGAGCCCTCGGTGGAGAGCAGGGTCAGCTCGTTGCCGTTGCCGGTGGCCAGGAACTCGAGGCTCCCGAACCAGACGACGGCACCGGCGGAGAACGAAGGAGGGGATGAAGCCATCCAGGAAACAACGAGAAATCGGCTCGGACACGCGAAGGCCCCTACCTGGCGCGCCAACTGTCGGTGTTTCAAACCCGGGGGTATGACACCAACTAGTAATATGATCGCGTGCTCTCTTCCTGGATGGTGATGCAAGATGACACAAGGATTTATCCTGGTTCGGGCGAAGAAGGCCCTACGTCCAGCGGGGGAGGAGGTTCTTGTATTACTTGCACCTAAGTGCTTGTACAGGGGCGAATACAAGCTTGACGAGCGTGGACCGGGGTCCGGACTCGCGTGTCAGGGTGTATGGGCGTATGTGCGTTCTAACGTGTCTGTAACCGTGGACACGTGCGTTGTCCCCCTTGCGCGAAGGGCCCTGGCGTCCCCTTTTATAGAGCAACGGGAGGCCAGGATTACACAGGGGCATTACAGGTGTCGGGGCGTACGGTGCCCAATACGGAGAAGGGTAGGAACCCTGTCTTGTCGAAGACACTGGAGCCGACGTGAGGGGTTGCTGTTGAGGCGTCCTTGAAGCGTGGCCTCCATCCCAGGCGTGGAGGTGGAGGCGTGGCGACGTGGAGGCCGTACAACACCCATCCCGGCATGTACAGGACGCGGTGAGGTCCCTCCGGGTCTTGGGGTACCTGTCCTCCAATCATATAACAGCAATTAGGGCTCGAGGGGCGCAGAACCGACCTCGAGGTGGCGCCTGCGGTAGGCTCGAGCTCCGCAGGTATGGGCGAGTCCCGGGGAACCCGGTCGTACAGCGGGAATCTGGGTCTCGAGATGTGACCGGGACGCGCCACAGTGCAGGGTATGGTCGAACAGTGCTGTACTGGTGCCTTTTCACCCATGCTTATGGTGAAAACGGGACTTGACTCTGCCCTAGTTCACTGTGGTACACGTTGGGGTGCAGAGGACGTGACAGGGGTAGGTGAGTGCATTAAATGTGCGGTATAGGGCCGGCATCCGATGTCTGCGCCGCTCGAGGGAAGCATGAAGCGTCTCGAGGGATAGGTTGTTGTGCCAGAGAGGCTCGAGGTCCTCGCGTGGGGTCTCGAGGTGTGACGTCCGGTAGTCGGGGGCTCGAGGCCTATATGCCAGGACTCGAGGGTTTAGTGGGGCGCTCGCCCGAGGCCTGGCTCGGAGGGCTCGGGCGAGACAGAGAGCGAGCGCCAGCCCGAGGCCTGGCTCGGTGGGCCAGCGTTGTAGGCCTCGAGGGGGTTGGACTAGTTAGGTTTGTTACTAAGTTGTGTTCTAGGTTCACCCTATTTGTTTTGCGTTGATTGGGGGTACCCCTTTGGCGTTCCCCCGACAAGAACAGGGAGGTATCTGCTTTGGATGCTTGAAACCCAAGTGAAATTAATTTAGCACTCAACCGAGAATACCAGGCTCTAGGTGCTTGTTTTAGCCCATATAGAGCTTTGTCTAGCTTGCAAACATATCTTGGCCTTCTAGGATCTTCAAAACCCGAAGGTTGTTGCATGTACACCTCTTCTTCTAAGAACCCATGAAGGAAAGCATTTTGTACATCAAGTTGTCGAAGGCTCCATCCTCGAGACACGGCAATAGACAAGATGACACGGATAGTAGCAGCTTTAACAACTGGACTGAAGGTATCTTCATAATCAATTCCATACCTTTGCTTGAAGCCTTTTGCTACCAGACGAGCTTTATACCTGTCTAGGCTCCCGTCAGCTTTTCTTTTTATTTTGTAGACCCATTTGCATCCAATGACATTTAACCCTTTTTGCGGTGGTACTAAATGCCATGTCTTGTTCTTCATAAGAGCAGTATATTCTGTATCCATCGCTTCTTTCCATTTTTCATCTCCTAGTGCTTCATCAACACTACAGGGCTCATCAGTAGAGGTTAGAAAACCATACCTAACAGTACCATCAGTATATACCTTATCTTTACGAATACCACTTCTAAGACGAGTCCGTGGCCCATCCTGAAGTGGTGGCGCAGAAGATCCAGATGCATGGCCTTCATGAGATCCCATGCTGATTTCTTGGGAGCCAACGTGAGAGTCTCTCGGCGCTGATGCATGAGATTCTCCTGGCACTGTACTTTCACCAGCTCCCCCTTATCCACTGATGGAGGGGACAACACCTGAGTTGTGGGTTGCACGTCACCCACAAACTGGTGGAGGCCGGAATCAGTGGGGATAGCGCTTGCACTTGAGACACCTGGATCACGTAGAGGTAGCTGAGACGAGATAGGCGCACTGCTGCTGTCGCCATGCAGCTGGTTTCCAGCATTATTTCCACCATTTTCTCCTGCATACTGTATCTGATTTTCTTCATGTAAAATAACATCATCAGTAGCACTATTTTGAGGAATATTAGTTAATTGGTCTACTACGGATATAGCTCCAGAATTTAGTAAAGTTGGATGAAGGAGATTTATTTTAGAACGCAAACGAGCCCCGGCATTAGGATGCAGTTCTGAAAACGGAAAGACATTTTCATCAAACACAACGTCCCTAGAAATATATACACGACCAGAGGCGATATCAAGGCACTTGAAACCTTTGTGAAGATTACTATACCCAAGAAAAACACATCGCTTAGAACGAAATTCAAGTTTGTGAGAATTATAGGGACGTAGATTTGGCCAACATGCACATCCAAAGACCCGTAGGATAGAATAATCAGGATCTTGCTGAAAAAGACGTCTCATGGGTGTAAGATTATGTATAGTGGGGCTAGAAATACGATTAATTAAATATGTGGCTGTATGAAATGCCTCATCCCAAAATTTGAGAGGCATGGATGCATGGGATAGCAAGGATAGACCAACTTCTACAATATGACGATGTTTTCTTTCTGCAGATCCATTTTGTTGATGGGTATGGGGACAAGAAACATGATGCATAATCCCAATCTTATTAAAAAAGGAATTTAGTTTTTGGTACTCCCCTCCCCAGTCGGTTTGCATAGCAAGAATTTTTCTACTGAATAGCTTTTCAACAAGCATTTGAAATTCCTGTAACTTGTTAAAAACTTCAGATTTATACCTCAACAAATAGATCCAAGTAAATTTACTGTAGTCATCAATAAAGCTCACATAATATTTATTTCGACCAACAGATTCTGGTGCAGGACCCCATACATCTGAGAAAATAAGTTCTAAAGGAAAAGAAGACACACTTGATGATCTAGAATAAGGTAACTGATGACTCTTTGCTTGTTGACAAGCATCACAAACCGACTCACTAGATGGTTGATGTAAAACAGGAAGACTATTTTTACTGATAACTTGCTTCACAATGACTGATGAAGGATGACCTAAGCGATTATGCCACCTCGACAACGGAACTCTGGTGACACCACAAGCTTGTTTTATTGAATTTGTAGGAATAGGGTACAACCCTTTGTAACACCTCCCTTCAAGGATGGTATTCTTCGTTGCCTGATCCTTGATAAAAAATAAATTAGGATGAAATTCTAAATAAGCATCATTATCAGAAGCTAGCTTGTGAACAGAGATAAGATTCTTTTTGGCTTGTGGAACATATAAGACATTTTTAAGATGAATATTGTGAGATGGAGCATAAACAGTAGTATGACCAATATGACTAATATCCATACCTTCTCCATTAGCGGTGTGAATTTGATCACCACCATGGTACTTGTTCTTATGTGTCAGCTTCTCCAATTCTCCTGTAATGTGATCTGTAGCTCCTGTGTCGGTGTACCAGTTAGTGTCAATGGTGTAGGAGCTAGTGGCGGCGGCGACTAACTTTGGATCTGGCACGTAGTCTTCCTCAAACCTATGCCAACAAATATTAGCAGTCTGTCCCTTCTTGTAGCAGACTTGGCAGAGAGGACGGTCATCATCAGCGCTGTGGGAGGAGGTCGCACGGTTGTTGATGTTGTTGTAACCACGCGCACCGCCACCCCTCGACGCACCTATGCCACCACGGCCACGCTGGAAGCCTCCACGACCATTGCCACGGCCACCACGTTGTTGCCCGTGTCCACGTGATCCACCACGTCCGCCACCGCGGCCTCGGCTTGCAGAGTTGGCATATCCTCCACCGTAGCTACCATATGTGAGGTCCATGCGTGTCTCAAAATTAAGCAGTTGTGAGTACAACTCTCCAATTGAGATCGGCTCCACCCTTGCAGTGAGAGCAGTAACCAAGGCGGTGAAGTCCTCGCCAAGGCCAGTGATGATGTACTCCACCAGCTCTTCATCATCAAGCTTCCTTCCAGCCGCCGCCATTTCATCGCCTAGGGCTTTCATCTTGGCAAAGTACTCAGCAGCACTCAAATTGCCTTTCTTTGTTGTGGCCAGAGCGATGCGGAGGTTGACGGTGCGAGCACGAGTTTGAGATGCGTACATCCCTTCAATCGTCTTCCACGCCTCCGCCGATGTTTCGCATGTAGCAACTTGTGTCATCACTTCCTTGGACAGAGATGACAGGAGGAAGCTTAACACTTGTTGATCAGCCGCCTCCCATTCTTCATGCGCCGGATTCAGCGTCTTCATCTCCTTGTCGCCAACCTTGGTGACGAGATGTGTTTCCGGAGCCTCGGAGGCACCGGTGAGATGGCCCTGGAGCCTGGCACCGCGTACGGCTGCCTTGATCTGCGCCTTCCATAGGGCGTGGTTCAGCTTGGTGAGCTTCTCCGCAACGGAGTGACCGGAGAGGAGATTGCCGATAGAGGACGAGCTCGCCATGGAGAGATCGATGAAGATTGATCTACTAAGATTCAATCTGTTAGATGGCTTTGTATACCATGTGAAGATTATCAGAGGCGCGTAGGAAACGTCGTACTCCAATCTAGGAGTCCCGTACGTATGCGTGTTAATATATATAGACAGAATAGCCCTGTCCGTGGCTTTACAGAAGGAAGGCAATCAATCTCCAAGGTGCAGGCAAGATACAATTGTTACAAATGATATCTATTAAACTAATATACAACTCTTATCCATATCTTGTCTTATGCATATCATGGGATTGTGCCAATCTAATACACACGCATACACGTACATATATATCTGATATGTACGCACATATGTTACCATAATAAACATGTTATCTAACAGGCTCTCCTCCATCCATGGCCGGGCGACTGCGTGGGGAGGGATGGAGGGGCGGTGGGCAGCGAGCAGCGGACGGCGGCGTGTCAGGGAGAAGAACAGCGTCGCGCACCAGGGAGGCGAGCAAAGGAACGGAGCTGCACGTGCGTGTGCGTTACATGGAAAGCAATACAGTAATTGAGAGAAAATACATGTATTTAGACGTAAAATGATTAAAAGAGATAAAATCATATGTATTACGATGTCCACATATTTGGAATCATATTTTGGTGAAGTCACTGTTAGAAGTCATAGAATAACGAAACCAGACGATTGAAGTCATATAATAGCAATTATCTCTCAATATTCATGTGCCAAATTCAAAGAATAAGTAACAACTCAATGTGAATTATTTAGAGGTACCTGATTCATTAATATCCAGATTCAATAATCTCCGTTTTCATTGGCTTTATATTGAAAACTTTTTAGATTTTTCAAAAATATTATACTAATGCTTAGTGTTAATTTAGTATTTACTACCCCCTCCATATCAAAAAAATTAATGTTTTGGACAAGGTTTGGGTCAAACATTGAGAATATAAATCATAAATAACTTTTAAATTATTGAGTTTAGAGATGTAAAAATTATATAAATAAATTTGTCTTGAAAAGCACTTTCATAAAAATATACATATACCACTTTGCAATAAATATTTTTAAAGAAACAAGTGGTCAAAGTGATGTTTTGGAGACTGTGTCGCTGTCTGAAACGTCAAGTTTTACAATATGGAGGGAGTATGCAATATACATTTACCGAAGTTCAAAGTCAGGCAAAATGGTCGAAACGGGACCCAAAAAAATCATCTCAACGCTGCCGCACTAGTTATCGTTTTTTTTTTCCCTGCCGACTGCCAGTCCGTCCGTTCGTTAGCTTCTACATTATCTATCCCCGTGACAAGGCCCAGACGGTGGTGACACCGTGCCAAAGCATCTGGTCCATTTGTATATGCATGTGACAAATAAAGGCCCAAATAGCTAGACGCATGCGGCATGCTCTGTTGTCTACTGCGACCCCGGGAGATCAAAATTTCGTTTTTCCTTGATACTGCCGTT
The DNA here is from genome assembly GCA_009763385.1 of Coix lacryma-jobi var. lacryma-jobi. NCBI lineage: Eukaryota > Viridiplantae > Streptophyta > Magnoliopsida > Poales > Poaceae > Coix > Coix lacryma-jobi. The sequence goes on along the minus strand of CM019825.1, from coordinate 4,963,539 downwards.
TTACACAACGCATTACACAAAATCAAACAAGCATTTCTGTATGGGAACTTCTCACTATGGCAAAAAAACATCAAGGAAGACATATACCCTGTGTCCCAGTCCTAGCAAAACATGCAGTACTGTAGTGTGGTGTTGCTGCAGAAACGTGCGACGCACCGTCGTCAGTCGTCACCATTCACCAGGATATCTGGGCTTGAACGGTGCGAACACTGCTACCGAGTTGTGCCCACCGAACCCAAACGAATTGGAGATACCTGTACGGCAGAGGGAGGAACTCATCACTGCCAGTACCGTACCAGGGAGGGATCGTTTCAGCTGTGTAGAAATGCATTGACAGTTCACCAACTCACCGACGTGTACCTCGTGCCGCTGTTTCACCCCACGCACCGTGTCAAATTCACCAACCGCCGGCTCAGGATTCTGCAGTCGACAGAGCAAAGCAAAAAAAATGCTGCATATTATGCACGTACAAACATCGCATTATTTGGACATATGAAGATCCATATAGCTCATAGATTTTGCGCTCCCTCATCGCTTTGGCTACTGTTAGCGCTGCTGCTCATCCAATCCAATATCGACGCGCTGCCCAGGCGGTTCAGTACATTAAAGAAATGCTGCCCGACCTGCTATTAGTATGTACACCGAACTGCTATTAGTACTCCAGTATATGTATTAAAAAAGAAAGGGTGCCCGACGCAATGTGCCGGCGCAGCGCAGCTCTTCGCCCTCACCCGACGCGTGGCGCGGAGGGCTCGTGCGTGTGGCCGCGTCGTTTCCCTGTCGCACGGTTCGACCAAGTCCACTCCGGATCTCGCCTCGCGTTCCTCGCGCCCGCCCAGCTGCGCCGCGGCGCTGCGTTGCGTCCTCGGGCCTGCGGCCGCCGCCTACCCGCCCTCACTGATCGTGGGTCCAGACGACCAAGTCCACTCTGGATCTCGCCTCGCATTCCTCGCGCCCGCCCAGCTGCGCCGCGGCGCTGCGTTGCGGCCTCGGGCCTGCGGCCGCCGCCTACCCGCCCTCACTGATCGTGGGTCCAGACGCCGTGTTGCTCACTTCCAGTGTGTCGGCCGCTCTTCGGCCTCGCCGCTGTCGCCGCCCGCACACAGGGGCGCGTGTTTCCACACGCAGTGCGGCGGCGTCGGCCCCTGCGCTCCTGCCAGCCTCGGCGCGTCCGTCCATCTCCCTTACTTCTCCGGCTTTGAGGCCAGAGCCTTCTCGTGCTGCAGCAACGCCAGGTCTCCGCCTCCATCGCCTCCATAGATTGGTCCATGTCTTGCTTCCTCTTTTCCATTCCTCTAAGCCAGCATCCTTATTGACCTCTGCTCCGTTCGTTGTTCAGTGTAGCGTGTGCTGAATCAATCTATTGATTTTGTTGTCTTGTGCAGGTTTCTGTTGTGCGTACTCTGCCTCAGCCCACCTGTTGGCCCCGGCCGCACCACGGCCGGGCCTCGGGCAGCCGTCAGGTATGCATTACCTCGTGCTTTCTTCTCCAACGTCTATTTTTACTTAATAGCAATCAACGTTGTTGAGCGGCTTCATTCCTTTCTACCGTCGTCGGTGATGTGCACAGTTACCCTTTCTGTCTCGATTAGTCACCCTTTGTTTCATCGTCAGATGTAGATTTCTAGACCGTCCTAGAGTCATTGCCTACCCAGAATGGACATGTCATTTTATTATTGTTACTTTTGCCTTCTTTCAGTTTTGTTGTTGTCGTTCTCTTAGATGCCATCTAGAGGAGTCAGACGTCGGCGCGCTCTGGCCGACCGTGCTGCTCAGACGTCCCGTGTGCCTGCTCTTGCGCCTTCTGCTTCTGTACGGGCCCATGCATCGCGTGCCCGCAGTCGCCGCGCCACGGACGTTGTTCGTGCTGTTGCGGAGTCTGCTCATCTTACGGGTATGCCTTGCCCTTGACGGGGCCTGTTGTTTTTCTCTATTGCTGTCGGCTGGCCTGCGTATAGCTCATTGCTATGTTGTTTCGCAGTGCATTGCGCTTTCTGTATCATGCACGAGATCAATATGCTCAGTCTGTGCAATTCAGTATGTCATTTTTGGTTCTTAGTGTCTGCGATTGCGAACTCTCTATGGCAGGTCCTGCTTCCTCAGGAGTTCCTGCATGGAAAATTGTGTCACGTTAGTGCTCTTTGTCTTTTACAGGCTTTGTTATTTTCTTTAGATTTGTGCTTTGGTTTTTTAGTATCCTCCTATTCGTTTATACACTGTAGGGGACCACTTTTGTCCATTGGTGCCGAGTATTGAGTCAAGCGATAATCGTTCTAGGCGTTTGCACCATAACAGAGTTAAGGCTGCGGCTCGGAGGGGTTAGTCCTGCCCGTTTTTTTATCCATACGTATTGTCATTGTGTTTTAGGTGTGCGTGACTGTTGTGCTTTATGTAGATCGAATTTGTCGTGCGCCTTTCACTCAACCTGTTTTAGGTTTCCCTAAGGAATATATAGATATGCTAAAAGGTATGTGTTTACAGATTATCTGCTGCTGGTCATGATTTGACTTACTGTGAGTTCCCATCGAGATACACATGGGATGCAGATCATAAGGTATGGAACAACAGGAAAAGGGGGTTCAAGCTGGGAAGACTTAGATATATGCATCCAAGCGCTGGTGAAAGCTTTTATCTAAGGATGCTTCTTATGGTGGTCCGTGGTGCAAGGAGCTATGAGGATGTTAGAACACATGAGGGAACTTTATATGCAACATTCCGAGAGGCATGCCAGGCTAGGGGTTTAATCGGTGATGATACAGAATGGTCATGCTTATTTGATGAGGCTATCACCTGGGCCACTGCTTACCAGCTCAGACACATGTTCATGATGGTGTTAGTGTACTGTGACGTCGGTAATGTTAGAGCCCTTTATGATACATATTGGAAATACATGGATGATGACATTGTTTACCGTATTCGCCTTGCTATGGGTTCTTCTCATACCATTTCTGATGTTACCTTGCAATCTGCACTCATCAAAGAGCTAGATCATATGTTTTCGAATAATGGCCTATCAATAACATCGTACGACCTGCCAGCTCCTGTCTTGCCTCCTGGAGATAGCAGCACAAATAGACTCATTCTAGAAGAGTTGTCCTATGACAGAGCTGCATTGCTTAGGCAGTCCGCTGAAATGTCAGCCCTTTTGAATGCTGAGCAAAGAGCTATATATGATTGTGTTATCCAGTCTGTGTGCAACAAGCAACCATTTATGTACTTTGTGTCTGGGCATGGAGGCACTGGCAAGACGTTCTTATGGAATGCTATATTAGCGACGCTGAGAGCTCAGGATCATGTAGTCTTGGCAGTTGCCTCCTGTGGTGTTGCATCCTTACTTCTTCCTGGCGGTCGTACGGCGCACTCAAGATTCAAGATACCGTTGGATATTCATGAAAACAACATCTGTGGAATAGCAAGAGGCACCATGTTGGCTGGTCTCATCTTAAGAACATCACTGGTTATTTGGGATGAGGCCCCAATGAGCCATCGACACTGTTTTGAAGCTCTGGATCGAACTTTTCGAGATATTTTGAGTGTTGAAGATCCTCAGATTGCATCCTTGCCATTTGGTGGCAAGCCTATCATCTTTGGTGGTGACTTCAGGCAGGTCTTGCCGGTTGTAGAAGGTGCTGGTCGCGCTGAGATAATTAACGCTTCTTTATTAGGTTCGTACTTGTGGACACACATAAAGGTGTTGCGGTTGTCCACAAACATGAGATTATGTGATCCTTCGTTGCCTTCTCATGAGAGAGCCCAATTACAAGAGTTTGCTACATGGGTACTACAAATTGGAGAAGATTCCATCAATGCTGGTGACACAAATGGTAACCTAGAAAGGCCTTGGGTCAGAATACCTCAAGAGTTCGTTCTTTCGCCTACTGGACCTAAGATACCCGCTATTGCTGGTGCCAGATATACTGATTTTCACCTGCTCTATGCGTCCATTCCATACCTTGCTGAAAGGTGCATAGTATGTCCAGTAAATGTAGTTGTGGATGAGATAAATGACTTCATGATCGCTAAGGTGCCTGGATGCACAAGGGAATATCTCAGCTTTGATACAATTGCCAACTCAACAGAACAACCTTCTGACTTTAGCTTACTCTATCCTCCAGAATTCTTGAATTCCATCACCATTAATAATTTTCCACAGCATAGGCTTACCTTAAAAATAGGGGTTCCAGTTGTCGTTCTCCGCAACATCAATCAATCAATTGGGCTCTGCAATGGCACACGAATTCTTATTCAGAGGCTTGGAGATCATCTTCTTGAGGGACAGGTTATGACTGGAAATCATATTGGAGAATCAGTATGCGTTCCTCGCATTGTGCTCAATGGAAAGAGTGCTAGGTGGCCTTTCATACTGCAGCGAAGACAATTTCCAGTAAGAGTTTGCTATGCAATGACCATAAATAAGTGCCAAGGACAGACACTACGGCAGGTTGGGGTTTATCTGAGAGAACCAGTATTTAGCCATGGCCAGTTATACGTTGCTATTTCAAGAGTGAGTTCAAGACAAGGACTCAAAATGCTAATTGAGGCTGAGGATGGCGATCTAACAGATATCACCAAAAATATTGTCTATGAAGAGATCATGCAATATATTTAGTGTTTTCTTGCTGCTCCAAAGAATGTAAAAAAAATGTACCTTGCACACCAGCAATCAGTCCACATTTCTGGTGTGCACGACCAGTATGTTACCACTATGTTTGCCCAGCAATGGAACCAAATGTGATATTGTTTGGCTTTTGGTGTGCTTACTGACTTGTGACATGCTCTGCTATGCTGCATGGTGTTGTTTACCTTAATTTATATTCAGGGTTAGGTAATTACGCCCTCATAAACATACGTCTTTGTGTTTCATTTGGTTTTCTCATGAGCGCAGGATGAATCATACATCTCTAAAGGAGATCACACCTCACTCACATCAGTGGACCGTGCGAGTCAGAGCTGTCAGGTTTTCTGAATGCAAAAACAAAGACCAACCACCCAAAGTGGTCAGAATAGATTTTATTCTCATTGATGAGCAGGTACTGTATTTCTATGTTTGTTCAGTCATGTTGTCACACATATGAGTACTGTATTTCTCATATCACTTTCATGCTTACAGGGAACAACCATGGAGGCTCAGATTCCTCAGAACTGGATAGATAGATTCATGCCCCAGTTAAAAGAGGCGTCTCTGTACTACATCCAGTTTTTCCAGGTGGTCAGTGCACGTACAGCATATCGACCTGTAGATCATCCATACTTAGCACGCTTCACTGTGCATACAAGGGTCATGGAAATCACAACCATACCGTCCACATTTCCTGAATATGCATATAAAATAGCGGCGTTCGACGTTCTAAAGGCCAGGAAACAGATCACTGAATATTGCTCAGGTATCGTCAGTTCATGCCTCTACCATACACGTCTCCTGACTCATGCTGTTGTAGTTTAGCCTAAGCCTGCTCAGATTCGCTGACACAACATGGATGCAGATACTATTGGCGTGCTTCAAGGATGCACACATGTCAGAATGCAGAATACACGAGGAGGACCAAAGCCACTCCGAAATGTGCGCATAACAGATGGAAAGTATGTCTTTAGCATCGCTATCTGCTCCGTTGTCTTTCATATAACTTTTTGGTTTCAGGTTTTCAGTATTGCTCTTGTCTCACTCTGTACCCTTACTTCAAAGGGATACCATGGTGGTAGCTCTTTGGGGTGAACAGGCCGAGAGCTTTCCTGCTGAGCGATGCATGCAAATGGCTCTGCATGAACCAGTTTATTTTTTATTAACAGTTACATCTACCTGACTAGCATGTTTAGCGCGGATTTTTCTTATCCTATTTATTTGTTGTAGTTGCATTGGTCGAACTGTGGTGCCCACATGGGATGGGCCAGCCGCAAGCCAGGCGGCACCAGAAAATATAACGGTCTCAGACCTCTCCAAATTTGACAACCCCCATGTCATATATGTAAGTACAACATTTCTTTTGCCTTTGCTGGAATTCACACTAAACTATTCTTAAACAGGGCAATCGATATATTGTCAAGGTCAAGATAAAGAATCTCCTTAACGAGACATCATGGTGGTACCCAGCCTGTGAACTATGCAACAAAACATTGAAACAACAAAGTGGCACTGCACGCTGCGTCAATCCAAACTGTTCTGGCACAGGTGGCGGACCTAGGTAAGAATATTTCTTTCAGCATGTTGTTATCCTTTGTCGCTCAATGTGTCATGCTTATGGCATCAAAAATCCAATGCGCCTAAGCACATTTCATTGCATATAGGTACCTTCAGAAATCCAATGTTCGTAACCATATTTCTATGCATATAGGTACCGCCTGTCTATAGTTGCAGTAGACCCAGCAACCTCAGCGGATGACGCCACTATGCCAACTATAGAACTGGTATTCTTTGGGCCCATAGCAGAACAGATAATTGGAATGCTAGTCGAGGCTCTTATTGCTATGGATGGTCCTGCCAATGCATTTCTGCCAAGTAGAATCACAGCTCTCTACGGAAGACAGTTTGAACTTCGTGTCAGTGTCTCACCGATGTCTCTACAGAGAATTGGTATTATTTATCAAGTCGATACTGTTTTAGCAAGTGGAGACATATCTGCCTTACATCAGAATCTGCCACTGCCAGGTAGTGTCATTTTCCCGTTCCATACATTTGTCGCTATTTACATATCACACCACTTCAGATTTGTTCGTGCATATATGGTACCAGAAATTCAAAGCACCACTAGCTCACAGCACCCAGGAGTACAGGGAATAACACTGTCTGCCACGGAGGGCCCTGCAGTTCCCTCTACCCCTGACACACAGATTACAATTGCCACAGAGGTACATGTCGCACCTCATATACAATCCAAACATAGGCCCCATCAACTGATAATAGTTTACAAGTGATGCCTGAGATCAAACTCTTACCGCACCTACAAGACCATTCCATTACATGTATATTGACTTCCACACTAAAAATGCTCTTTTACCATTTGTTCAGTCGGATCAGCCTTTGCTTTCTGATGCTCAGGCAACCCCACCGTCTCAGCATGTGCAACAAGCTCCAGAAGTATGTACCACGAAAGGTTCTGCCTCAGACCAGCATAGTCTACACCTGCATTTACTCATTAATCCATCATGTTCTGTGTGCGTTTACACAATTTATAGATGACAAAAGAAAAACCGAAAAGAACAATTACAGACGTCACTGCTGCTGAAACTGATCATGGATCAAGGTTGGCACATATTGCTTCTTCACTGTACCTTAGTCGCATACATTGTTACAGGTTATACTGATTTACACAATACATATCCCTGCAGTGATGCTGGTAACAAGGATCGTAACGTCCGAAGGAATTTGCAGGCGGACTTCGAGAAAGATACATGTTAAAGGTACCTGCGCCTCCGATTGAGTCAAATAATTTGTCAAACTGTAGTTTCAGATGAACCCATTACCACAGCCATAACATGTTCTCCATTTTCACAGCAGGCACCAAAAGACCCAGCATGACAGTGTCTATATCCAACGCTTCAAGCCTGTTAACTCTTATTTCGGACAGTGACACACCGCAACTTCTATATGTATCTATCATCTATGGTACCAGTAATCCAGTATGTATGCACAGACCAATGACTGTTGTCGTACAGGCTAGTTGTCTATCTGTATAATATGCATGCCCCAGCGTATCTAAAACTGACCACCTATCTATTCCGATGGCACACCATGTCTGAAACTAACCACGTAGCCATCTGCATGTATGATATTGCTAATCCAGTCTGTGTGACCTCCATGTAGACAGACCCCAACTATTTATGTACCTATGTATATGTCAGCTATGGCTACAGCAAACTCCTGTCATGGTCCAATGTGCCTCTATGTTTGTCTCATATTAAATGGTGAATGCATCTCCATGACTGGATCCTTCCGAAAATCAACGGCTGATTTCAGCAATGCGCTTTATCTATAGACACCACCGCTAACACTCCACACATATCAGCGGCCTATTCGTGCACCATGCATATTGCTCTCAGCTCCTCGGCTCGTGCTCGTGCCGCTCGGGTCCGTCGCCGCGGCCGACGGCACTACCGTGATGGCGGCCTATTCGTGCACCATGCATATTGCTCTCAGCTCATTTCGTGGACCGTTAATCTGCCAGTCTACTTCTCCGCTACGTGCGGATTACACATCCGGCTGGAACCGGCACCGGCCTGTCCAAAGCACGTTGCTCTGCTCCCTGCCGACCCAAACCCAGATCGTGAATATGATAGCATCTTCAACCTCCAGATCCACGATGGAAATTGTTTGAAGACATGCAAAAGCGATCGACATAGGCATTTTGATTGACCACAAAAAGAACATTTTGATTGACATCTTAGTACCGGTCATCCTAGGAAGAACACTTACTGACAATATCATTTCCAGATAAACATACATATGCGTTACAGGTCCTTCCCATCTACCAGCTATGAGTACATCCTATAAACTAGGATATACAAAGATACACAACACCCAACAAACAACCTAAGCATCCACCTAACAGCATAGCAAGGCTCTAGCAGATGCAGATCTGCATGCATAGTCCAAAAGAACACACTACCCAGTCCTCCTGTTTGCTCCATAGTTAGCAAAAGACATTCCAAAATCCATAGTCAGAGGACTATCGACAAAAGATCAACTGCACCTGTCCATCAGCACTTCACTCCTGCAATCAATAATTATGACTCAGTGAGTAACAGAGCAACAGAGGCAACAACATATCCAAGCACATATATTTAACACGAACAGTACAACAAACGCGGGCTATTCCAACCTTGCCTGTTCAAACGGCACCAGCAGTGCTAGCCAGATTGACAAGAGCAAAGGCAAGCTCCTCCAAACGACTAACAGGAGGCCTCTGACCACCATACGCAAGCTTAACATCATTCGCTGCAGTTAGGATATCTCCGTTGTCGCCACACGAAACCTGGATAGGCAAGACATCACTGAACTGCCTACAGATACAAATAGCTTCGTCAAGAACACCTCTGTACTGCTTCTTCAACCTGTCATTGCTCTTCTCCTCCACATCAAGTCGATGTTTGACCATCAAGCTCCACTCCTTTTCGCGTCTAACTTTACCCTCTAGCATTTTCATTCTCGGGTAGTTACAGTCCTTCACTACAACATCATGGTGCAGACGCAGGTGCATAGTCCCTACTGCACATACAGACTCCATTGCACCATACTTACTGTCGCTGCCCTGACCATACAGCTTCTTGCGTCCTTTGCTGCCTCCCACTTCAGAGCGTGGAGTCTCCATATCGATCCAAGCACGATAGACACCAACTGCCTCTATCACCAAACCCATTTCATAAACCTTAAGACGAAGCCGACGAAGGATCTCTTTGAACATGACCTGCCTCGAAATGTCCACTGGATGCACCGCCTGTCCATGATAGTACCAAGATCACAAGATAAAACACGCATACACATCTTGTCATTCAGCAAAAAAAAAAACCAAAAAAAAATACCCCAGGAACAAACACATCAGCAGGCGCCTCCACTTTGCCTTCCTCAACACCAGTATGTTCCTCCGCCACGAGCACTCCTGTGAGCTCGGAGAAGTCAAACACTCTTAAGGCCTCCGCAGATGCGTTCAAGAAAACAACAGGTGACTCGGTCAAAGGAAAACCAAGATCATCCATAGGATCACATCCCATCTTGGCAAGACTAGGCTCCCAGAGCATCCCGTCAGCCACAGAGCCTTCCCTATCGCCCTAACACGCAGGTCCAAGCTTCTCGGTCCGAGGCAAATTTTTAGCGCAACATGTCATTGCCATTAAAAAAATACTGACCTGACGCCTAGCCTTGCACGCGCGACTAGCCTCGGGCAGATCGCTGCTCCTCTTCTCACCGCCTCTGAAACCATCGCCTTCCATCACACTCCCCAAAAAACGACACCTCCGAGGCCAGAGAATGGGCTGCACCTACCAACTCATCGGTACATATACAATGACAGGCACGAAACCAGAGAGAATAATGCAATAAATGAGCACGCCCTGCCGTCCAAAAAAAAAAGCCCAACGGCCCATTAGCCACACTTATGGGCTATCACTGCAGCAATATCAAAGGCCCAATTGCAACGCCCAACACGCAGGCTCTACCTAACCTGAAAAAGGCCTGCTCCGTAAAAAATAGCCTCACCATTTCCACAAACACAGAAGCTTCGTCACACTCCGCCTGCTAAATAAATGAAACACATGATCCTATAACAAAAGCAAAACGGGCGCGGCGAAGCGTGCCCCATTTCCTAGTAACATAATAAAAAGATAGGAATTCATTCAAAGCTGGATCTAGTTTCTCGCAGGATCAGAAACTTTGGAGAGGTAAACTTACTAAACTCATTGCAAACTTACAAATTGGTTTATGGTCGGGTGCACCCAGCCAGTGGTTATGGCTTTGACGGTAGCAATGGCTTCCAACCCGCCAGCCGCGCCAAGGCAATGCCCGATCATGGACTGCCAGAAGGCGACACCGACACAGAGATCAGTTGCGCCTTCATGCACGGGCCTCAAGCCAAGTTGTTGCAGCAAAAAACAGATCATCATCATGGTGCAACTGCAACCGTGCAAGTAAATACAAGATGGATGAGCACCTTGGTCGCGTTCATTTTGATCTGGGACGGGTTCTTGAACACCTGCCTCAGTGCCTTCACCTCTGCCAGGTCCCCGGCAAGCGAGGAGGTGGCGTGGGCGTTCACGTAGTTCACCTGCAGCGCACGCAGATCTCAGTGGACGGATCATCACCCGTTCACAGCAATGCAACAGGCCAAGCATTTTGGCAATCACCCTACCTCGTCCGGCGCCACGCCGGCGTCTTCCAGGCCCCGCCTGATGCACACCGCCGCGCCACGGCCGTCGGGCCTCGGGTCCATTAGGTGGTAGGCGTCGCAGCTGGCCGCGCCGCCCAGGTACTCCGCGAGGATCGGGGCGCCGCGCCGCCTCGCGTGCTCGAGGCTCTCCATGACCTGACAACCAAAGCATCATCCGTCCTCGTCATCAGCTTGCAGCGTGGCACGAGCCGCACGACAAACAGTAGCGGCGAGCACAGACGCACGCGCGCGTTCCCTCGAGAGCGCGGCGGTGCGCGCGCGCGCACGCATACCAGTATCCCGGCGCCTTCGCCCAGGACGAAGCCGTCGCGGTCCCTGTCCCACGGCCGGGACGCCGCGCCGGGGTCGCCGTTCCGCCGCGACAGCGCCCGCAGGGCAGCGAACCCGCCGAGGCAGACAGGCCCGACGGCGGCCTCCGCGCCGCCGGCGACCATGACGTCCGCGCGGCCCAGCCGGATCTGGTCCGCCGCGCTGTGGAGGCAGTGGTTGGACGTGGCGCAGGCCGTGGAGACGGAGTAGTTGGGGCCAAGGAAGCCGATCCCGGCGTCGATGGAGACCAGCGCCGACGCCGCGTTGGGCATCGCGAACGGGATGGTGCAGGGGGTGACTCCCCTCGCCCCCTTTCTCACGAGGTCCTCCACCCCTGCCGAGAATGTCGTCGCGCCGCCGATACCGGAGCCCACGGCCACGCCGGCGCGTTCCTTGTCGATCTGCGGGCCGCTGCGACGATGGTTAGAATAGATTGGTGGGGTCGGCAAAGCGGTGCGCGAACAGTGTGCGTGGCGTGTGATCGGCCGACCTTGTACATCGCTCTGGAGCCGATGGCGAGCCCGGCGGACGCGAGGGCCTTCCTGGCGGCGACGAGGGCGTAGCGCTGGCAGTTGTCGAGGCGGCGGTCGCTCTCGACGTCGATGTGGCCCTCGCAGGAGAAGCCGCGGATCTGGGCGGCGAAGCGGGTGGAGAAACCGGAGGTGTCGAAGCGATCGATGGGGCCGGCCCCGCTGGTCCCGGCGAGGAGGCGGTCGTAGTACGCGCCCACGTCGTTGCCAAACACCGACACCACGCCCATCCCCGTGATCACCACCCGCTTCTTCGGGTCCGACTCCCGCCGTGGCGCCCGCGCCATCGACACCGAGACGCGGCGGGGCAGAGGTTGCGTGCGCGAGGGCACGTCGGCCGCCGCCGCCACGGCCATGGCATCGGGGAGGACGAGGGTTTGCATGGCTGCGGCGGTCGGGACGTTTAGCGCGCACGACCGAGCAGAGTCAGGTGGATTTGCACGTATATGCGCCGCTAATTGGGTTCTGGTCCCACTGGAAGAATCAATCACCAACCAACCAAATAAAATTTTGTCGAGTGAGAATTCCTCTTCCATAATTTTCTCTTAGACAGGATGATGAAGTGGTAATTACCGTTATGTAAGCAATCTGGTTTATCAATCCCAAATTGAGTTCATTGGCAATAGTAAATGGAAAAAACGAGAAGCATGATTAGAGGATATCGTATCTATTTTAAGAATCAAAATGTCTTAAGCATCGGTTTCTAGAGAAGGATCCAAGACTTGATCGAAATTGTGGTGTAGATCCAATTTTCGTATTTAGAGTTTCAGGTCCCCAACAAATCCACCTTTCTTTCTTTTTCCTATTCCCACAAAGGCACAAATCCACTCCCCCCGCCCCTTTTCCCCTGTTCCAATGGATGCACTGCAATTTGCAGGCAATCTTCAGTTTCAGTGTTTCACACCTTGTCATTTCTCGATAGGAAAACCATCGGAAAAAAATTGCGTGAACCCAGGGTTCACGCGCACCTGGGTGCATCCCCATCCTAGATTAGCTCGATACAGGATCCTACGGTCTTCTGCGATCGCAATTCTTTTTTCTCAGCTGGCACGCGGCTCGCCTTGCCGGCTCAGCTCGCGGCCCTGGATGGCCCTCGCAGTGTCGGCGTTGTATTGGCTCAGCTCGCGTTCTAACGTCGTTGCACCAAAAACTCCAGTACTCGAGTCAAAAAATACACTCACGCAAACTGATAATAAACAAACGTATTAGCTGGACACTTCAAATTCCAAGACGGCAGTTCAAAAACAAAATAGCACAGTTGTGTATCTTCCTAACAACATTTTGACAGTTCACAAGCAAAATAGAAAACTAGCTACATCGAATCATTTTTCTTACACTCCACTCCCAACAAAAGACTTGTGTATCCTCCTGGTATGTATGAAGCAGCCATTGCAGATGGATCATCAAGTAAATTGAACTGTGGCATTGTGGAATTAGCATCTCCAACTTGCACGAAAGGAACCTCCGTGGCTGAAGAGGGCCTAGCATGTCTCTTGTTTCTACATCATTAGTTTGGAGTTCTTCACCTACAATAAAATATATAAATGATAATAAACATAAAAAAATACCACACATGAGTACAAGATAGTAGGTAGGTCGATACCTTTTTTTTGACCACCCTTCTTCTTCTTCCCTGCATTCTTTTCAACAACATTTTTGAAACGTGTATTCTTTGGTCCTTTTATTACTTCGGGAATTCTAAATGATATTACACAATTTATTGGTTGTTGGACACTTTCATTTGAAATTGGAGAAACCTCGTTAGATTTTTCATGCATCTCGCTTAGATAAGTATCTGCTTCCAGGTTCAAGTTATACAAGGCTTTCTGCAATTTATCAAGAAGTTATTTTGACGGCGAACACTTCAATGCAAGAGATGTAGCCTGTCGAGATATAAGGGCTGCTTGTGTTTTCAAATCTCAAGTTTGTCCCGGCAGCTTCCAACAAATCACAAGTTAATGTAAATTGTCGCTTAGATTCTTCCTCAAACTCTGAATACATTCGCCTTGTATATGAATCGGCTGCAACATTCAGCATTGGTAGATTTGAAATATATGGAACCGGGTTCTTCCGACGTGAATTAAAATCAACATCCAATTCATTTGCCCGGAGACTAGCTGCAACCTTTTCACATTCTACAAGGAGTTCGGAAAGACCAAGTTTCCTACGAAATCTTTTCTTGAAGACATTATTCATACCTTCACTCCTTTGGGTCGAGTTCATGTCAACTGTAAAAGAGTCACGGTACACCGCAGCCCACTTTGTCCTCAAAATATATAGGTTTGCCATCCATGAATTAGTCTCAAGATTGTATTTAGCCAACAATTCATGTCATTTCTCTATGAAGTAAGATTCTGACCTGTCTTCGTACACACAATTCTTGAAATCTGATAGAAACTTGTTACCTTTCTCATCCGACTCATGAATCACATGACTAAGATGTTTAGCAACATTTAAGCAAATGTGCCACAAACAAAGACGATGGCTTGTATCTGGGAATACATAAGCAATTGCTCCTGCCATAGCGGCATCTTGATCTCTAAAAATTGTACTGGGGTGCTTTCCTGACATTGCTGTTAGAAAAGTTTCAAAAAGCCAAACAAATGATTCAATAGTTTCATTAAATAGAAGTGCACATCCAAAAATTATTGTTTGCTTGTGATGGTTGCAGCCAAGAATTGGAGCAAAGGGCATTTCAAACTTATTAGTTTTAAATGTGGTGTCAAAGGAGACAACATCACCAAAGCATTTGTAATCCATGATAGACTGACCATCTGTCCAAAAGAAATTAGCTATACGACCATCTTCCTTGTCTACCTGAACTGCATAAAAAAATATAGGATCATGTAAATGTTTATTTCTCAGATATTCAGATAGTGTTTGTGCATCATTGGCTTCTAGGTACTCTTTGCGCTCGCGTCCAATCTCATTATTGCAATCCATCTTAGAAAATGGTATGTTTTCTTCTCCTCCATAAAACTTCTTCATGAACTCATAAACTTAGGATGGCTTCACTCCAGCTTCCCGCATCTGCCCAATTAATTTTCTGTCTGCTTGTATGACTTGCCGTTGGGACCTCAGCTTGTGTGCCTTATTTGGACTAGCAAGGTAATGATTGTGTTGTTCTATGACCTTTTGCACTGTCCAAATCCCCTCTTTGCTGACACTAAATTGGGACACGAGCATCACAATCCGTCCTTGTAACGTCCTTTTGCGATTGCTCATTTTTTCTATGTCCTTGGTTACTGCAAACTATAAATTTTGTACATAGACTACCATCACGGCGGTGCTTTGTCTTGCTCTTTCTAATACTAAACCCAACCTTTCCAGCATAGCTGATGTACATCTCATAATCTTCTTCCTCAGATTTAAAAGTCATTCCAACTTTAGGTATGGTCAAATGTTGTCCAGATTTATTTACCACATCATGTACATATGAATTTTCAATTAAAGGTGTAATATAATAAAAAGAAATAATACATAGTCCGTCAATTTTTGATACTTTTATTTTTTACCTCATTATTAGGTACTTTATTCTCCACTAATCCAACATATGCTATTTGTTGTTCCTCTTCTCCATGGTCGCCACCGACAGCATCATTTAACGATGGACCATGTAATCTAAGGAAGCGATCATGAGCTCTAATAAAAAAACAGGACCTTGATATGGAGCGATCATGAGAGATTGATGTCCAAGACATGGCGATGATCATGATCAAACGAGGAGAAGCCGCAGGAGTTACCTGAGCACCGATGGCGACGGAGCCAGGTAGGGCATCGACTCGCCGCCTACCGCCCTGGCTGCAGCGATGTCGCCGTGGCCACCGTTTCCTCCATAGTCGTTGGGGAAGGATTCGTCGTGCTGCCCTTCCGCCATGGCTGCACTTTCGCTCGGGAGATGAATCGATGTGATGGCGGCGCTACGACCCAGGAGACCGCAAAGGGAAATCGGGAGACCGAGCGCCGTGAGCTGAGCCGGCGGAGCGAGCCACGCGAAGGCCATGTCGAGCCAGCTGGGGAAAAAGATTTGCGATCGCACGTGGCCGTAGGATCCTGTATCGAGCTAATCTAGGATAGGGGTGCACCCAGGTGCGCGTGAGCCCTGGGTTCACGCAATTTTTTTCCAAACCATCACCTCGCACGCGCGCAGTCTGATTCTGTCGGGGGTTGTATATGGCGACGAGCATCGTGTGCGTCACCAACCATATTTCATCTTCGAAGGCGCTGATCGGAAGGTGGTCAGTTTTGCAAGGGGTGCAAAATCGTAAACAGGGTCATCTGAAGCACAGACTAATTCTCAATCAATCAGGTAGATAACTAGAGATTCAGATCCCTACAATGCCTCAGATTATATATAGGAACGCAATAGCAAACTCACAATGCATACTGAATTGAAATTAACATTGGAAATGGAAGCCAAACGCACATACCAAAACTTCTTAGTTCCTAGTTACTTGTCTCCTGAGTCCTGACAACGAAAGCAAAACCAAAGTAGCTAGTACAAATTCGAATTCAAAACTTGGAACTCTCGGCGCGAAACATGAATGGCCCAGAATCCAGCACATTAAGCGCCCGCTACGGGCCTACGGCGAGTCTAGTAGCCACAAACTAATACTCCTACAGTAACTTGGTTGGGCTGCTGTGGCCTGGTAGGTCACGCGGACGCGCCCGACGCCCCCTACTCGCCGCCGCCGGCGACCATGCGCACGGGCGGGTTGTGGCGGTCGCGGGGCAGCCTGAGGCTGCCGAGCGCGCCGGTGGGGACGAGCTCGAGGTTCTCGCAGTTGCAGATCTCGATCATGAAGCCGTCAGGGTCCCTGAAGAAGAGCTGGTCGATGGGGGACCCTTCCTCCTCGTTGATGGTCCGCTTCATGTACCTGATGCGCATCTCCCGGAGCCTCCGCTCCATGGCGCCCATGTCCTCGCACTGGAACGACACGTGGTTGTCCATGGGGTCCAGCTCATCCGTCTCGCCGCCGGGCCTCACGTCGGGAGCCCTCCGCGCGTCGTCGCGCTGCACGAGGTGGATCCCCACGCCGTAGTTGAAGAGCCTGCAACATAGCAGTACGTACGACCAACAGCAGGAGACGTCAGTCACGGTCACCGCACGCGGCGGTATGTGTGGTCCGTTCGGACAAGTCTGCCGGCGGCCCGCCGGAGAAGGAGAAGCTAAGTATATATGATGGTTGTCCGTACGTACCATGCGCCGGTGGGCGGTGGATGAGCACGAAGCCGAGCGCCTTGACGTAGAACCGGACGGAGGCATCGACGGACTCGCACAGGCAGGAGATGTGGTTGAGCGCCATCATCGGCATCGCCGGCACGTCCTCGTACAGCTTCGCCGAGACGGCCGAGCCGTGGGCCGGGTCGCCGACAAGCTCATTCTCCGCGTGATGGCGCCCTCCTCCGCCGCCGCCTCCCGCTTCGTCCTGCCGTAGCTGCCGGCCCGCCGCCGCCGCCGCCCCGCCCCGCCCCTGCATGCTTCTCCCATGGTCGGTGTCGAGGTGTTGTACTCTCCACGCGCTAGCTGACTAGCTCTCGATCCGATCCGCCACAGTCTACAGACCAGAAAGCGAGGTCACCCGCGTAGTCCTGCTTATACAAGGCGAGCGGGGCTCGGGGCGCGCGACGCATGGCGCGGGGGCGCGCTCGTGCCGTCGCGCCGGCATGCCACGTTCCCGTGCGCCGCTTTGCATGGATGGGGGGGCCTCCGCCGACGTGGCGGCCGCGGCGGCTCGCCACGCCACGGCAGTAGCCTGGGACTCGAGAGCGCGCGCCCCTGTCAGGTCGGCACCGTGTGGCCGGAGAGGTGGCGTGCTGACGCCGTCTTCTGCTCTGCTGACTCCTGCGCAGACATTCATGCGTGCCACTGCCCACTGGAGTCCGAGCGGGCGGGCATGTGTGAGTGTGAGTTGTGAGCGCCCGAGCGCCACGCCGCAACGGTGCAACGCAGATGCAACAACTGAAGTCTGGGTGGGAGACGTGCCACTGCCACCGCGGTTGAGAACCCTACGGCGGTCGATGGCAACTCTGCGGCTCTGCCTCGCCTTCTGCTACAGTGCTAGTACTGATTATTGAATAATGGACCGGACTCCGACCAGCCTGCAGTTTGTGGGCTTGTGACCCGGGTTGTACTCGTCAAGGTCTCGTTAGGCAGGCCTGGATTTTCAAAATGGGCTCGGTCGTGCGACGTGCTATTGTTCTCCTTTTGTTTGGTTTTTTTTAGAGCTCGAGTGCTTTTGTCCTTGCCTTTTTCTTGGTTCTATTTACGAAGATGTTCTCACCCAAACTCAACTAGGAAATGGGGCGCGCTTCGCCGCGCCCGTTTTGCTTTTGTTATAGGATCATGTGTTTCATTTATTTAGCAGACGGAGTGTGACGAAGCTTCTGTGTTTGTGGAAATGGTGAGGCTATTTTTTACGGAGCAGGCCTTTTTCAGGTTAGGTAGAGCCTGCGTGTTGGGCGTTGCAATTGGGCCTCTGATATTGCTGCAGTGATAGCCCATAAGTGTGGCTAATGGGCCGTTGGGCTTTTTTTTTGGACGGCAGGGCGTGCTCATTTATTGCATTATTCTCTCTGGTTTCGTGCCTGTCATTGTATATGTACCGATGAGTTGGTAGGTGCAGCCCATTCTCTGGCCTCGGAGGTGTCGTTTTTTGGGGAGTGTGATGGAAGGCGATGGTTTCAGAGGCGGTGAGAAGAGGAGCAGCGATCTGCCCGAGGCTAGTCGCGCGTGCAAGGCTAGGCGTCAGGTCAGTATTTTTTTTAATGGCAATGTCATGTTGCGCTAAAAATTTGCCTCGGACTGAGAAGCTTGGACCTGCGTGTTAGGGCGATGGGGAAGGCTCTGTGGCTGACGGGATGCTTTGGGAGCCTAGTCTTGCCGAGATGGGATGTGATCCTATGGATGATCTTGGTTTTCCTTTGACCGAGTCACCTGTTGTTTTCTTGAACGCATCTGCGGAGGCCTTAAGAGTGTTTGACTTCTCCGAGCTCACAGGAGTGCTCGTGGCGGAGGAACATACTGGTGTTGAGGAAGGCAAAGTGGAGGCGCCTGCTGATGTGTTTGTTGCTGGGGTATTTTTTTTTTGGTTTTTTTTTGCTGAATGACAAGATGTGTATGCGTGTTTTATTTTGTGATCTTGGTACTATCATGGACAGGCGGTGCATCCAGTGGACATTTCGAGGCAGGTCATGTTCAAAGAGATCCTTCGTCGGCTTCGTCTTAAGGTTTATGAAATGGGTTTGGTGATAGAGGCAGTTGGTGTCTATCGTGCTTGGATCGATATGGAGACTCCACGCTCTGAAGTGGGAGGCAGCAAAGGACGCAAGAAGCTGTATGGTCAGGGCAGCGACAGTAAGTATGGTGCAATGGAGTCTGTATGTGCAGTAGGGACTATGCACCTGCGTCTGCACCATGATGTTGTAGTGAAGGACTGTAACTACCCGAGAATGAAAATGCTAGAGGGTAAAGTTAGACGCGAAAAGGAGTGGAGCTTGATGGTCAAACATCGACTTGATGTGGAGGAGAAGAGCAATGACAGGTTGAAGAAGCAGTACAGAGGTGTTCTTGACGAAGCTATTTGTATCTGTAGGCAGTTCAGTGATGTCTTGCCTATCCAGGTTTCGTGTGGCGACAACGGAGATATCCTAACTGCAGCGAATGATGTTAAGCTTGCGTATGGTGGTCAGAGGCCTCCTGTTAGTCGTTTGGAGGAGCTTGCCTTTGCTCTTGTCAATCTGGCTAGCACTGCTGGTGCCGTTTGAACAGGCAAGGTTGGAATAGCCCGCGTTTGTTGTACTGTTCGTGTTAAATATATGTGCTTGGATATGTTGTTGCCTCTGTTGCTCTGTTACTCACTGAGTCATAATTATTGATTGCAGGAGTGAAGTGCTGATGGACAGGTGCAGTTGATCTTTTGTCGATAGTCCTCTGACTATGGATTTTGGAATGTCTTTTGCTAACTATGGAGCAAACAGGAGGACTGGGTAGTGTGTTCTTTTGGACTATGCATGCAGATCTGCATCTGCTAGAGCCTTGCTATGCTGTTAGGTGGATGCTTAGGTTGTTTGTTGGGTGTTGTGTATCTTTGTATATCCTAGTTTATAGGATGTACTCATAGCTGGTAGATGGGAAGGACCTGTAACGCATATGTATGTTTATCTGGAAATGATATTGTCAGTAAGTGTTCTTCCTAGGATGACCGGTACTAAGATGTCAATCAAAATGTTCTTTTTGTGGTCAATCAAAATGCCTATGTCGATCGCTTTTGCATGTCTTCAAACAATTTCCATCGTGGATCTGGAGGTTGAAGATGCTATCATATTCACGATCTGGGTTTGGGTCGGCAGGGAGCAGAGCAACGTGCTTTGGACAGGCCGGTGCCGGTTCCAGCCGGATGTGTAATCCGCACGTAGCGGAGAAGTAGACTGGCAGATTAACGGTCCACGAAATGAGCTGAGAGCAATATGCATGGTGCACGAATAGGCCGCCATCACGGTAGTGCCGTCGGCCGCGGCGACGGACCCGAGCGGCACGAGCACGAGCCGAGGAGCTGAGAGCAATATGCATGGTGCGCGAATAGGCCGCTGATATGTGTGGAGTGTTAGCGGTGGTGTCTATAGATAAAGCGCATTGCTGAAATCAGCCGTTGATTTTCGGAAGGATCCAGTCATGGAGATGCATTCACCATTTAATATGAGACAAACATAGAGGCACATTGGACCATGACAGGAGTTTGCTGTAGCCATAGCTGACATATACATAGGTACATAAATAGTTGGGGTCTGTCTACATGGAGGTCACACAGACTGGATTAGCAATATCATACATGCAGATGGCTACGTGGTTAGTTTCAGACATGGTGTGCCATCGGAATAGATAGGTGGTCAGTTTTAGATACGCTGGGGCATGCATATTATACAGATAGACAACTAGCCTGTACGACAACAGTCATTGGTCTGTGCATACATACTGGATTACTGGTACCATAGATGATAGATACATATAGAAGTTGCGGTGTGTCACTGTCCGAAATAAGAGTTAACAGGCTTGAAGCGTTGGATATAGACACTGTCATGCTGGGTCTTTTGGTGCCTGCTGTGAAAATGGAGAACATGTTATGGCTGTGGTAATGGGTTCATCTGAAACTACAGTTTGACAAATTATTTGACTCAATCGGAGGCGCAGGTACCTTTAACATGTATCTTTCTCGAAGTCCGCCTGCAAATTCCTTCGGACGTTACGATCCTTGTTACCAGCATCACTGCAGGGATATGTATTGTGTAAATCAGTATAACCTGTAACAATGTATGCGACTAAGGTACAGTGAAGAAGCAATATGTGCCAACCTTGATCCATGATCAGTTTCAGCAGCAGTGACGTCTGTAATTGTTCTTTTCGGTTTTTCTTTTGTCATCTATAAATTGTGTAAACGCACACAGAACATGATGGATTAATGAGTAAATGTAGGTGTAGACTATGTTGGTCTGAGGCAGAACCTTTCGTGGTACATACCTCTGGAGCTTGTTGCACATGCTGAGACGGTGGGGTTGCCTGAGCATCAGAAAGCAAAGGCTGATCCGACTGAACAAATGGTAAAAGAGCATTTTTAGTGTGGAAGTCAATATACATGTAATGGAATGGTCTTGTAGGTGCGGTAAGAGTTTGATCTCAGGCATCACTTGTAAACTATTATCAGTTGAGGGGGCCTATGTTTGGATTGTATATGAGGTGCGACATGTACCTGTGTGGCAATTGTAATCTGTGTGTCAGGGGTAGAGGGAACTGCAGGGCCCTCCGTGGCAGACAGTGTTATTCCCTGTACTCCTGGGTGCTGTGAGCTAGTGGTGCTTTGAATTTCTAGTACCATATATGCACAAACAAATCTGAAGTGGTGTGATATGTAAATAGCGACAAATGTATGGAACGGGAAAATGACACTACCTGGGAGTGGCAGATTCTGATGTAAGGCAGATATGTCTCCACTTGCTAAAACAGTATCGACTTGATAAATAATACCAATTCTCTGTAGAGACATCGGTGAGACACTGACACGAAGTTCAAACTGTCTTCCGTAGAGAGCTGTGATTCTACTTGGCAGAAATGCATTGGCAGGACCATCCATAGCAATAAGAGCCTCGACTGGCATTCCAATTATTTGTTCTGCTATGGGCCCAAAGAATACCAGTTCTATAGTTGGCGTAGTGGTGTCATCCGCTGAGGTTGTTGGGTCTACTGCAACTATAGACAGGCGGTACCTATATGCATAGAAATATGGTTACGAACATTGGATTTCTGAAGGTACCTATATGCAATGAAATGTGCTTAGGCGCATTGGATTTTTGATGCCATAAGCATGACACATTGAGCGACAAAGGATAACAACATGCTGAAAGAAATATTCTTACCTAGGTCCGCCACCTGTGCCAGAACAGTTTGGATTGACGCAGCGTGCAGTGCCACTTTGTTGTTTCAATGTTTTGTTGCATAGTTCACAGGCTGGGTACCACCATGATGTCTCGTTAAGGAGATTCTTTATCTTGACCTTGACAATATATCGATTGCCCTGTTTAAGAATAGTTTAGTGTGAATTCCAGCAAAGGCAAAAGAAATGTTGTACTTACATATATGACATGGAACTTGTCAAATTTGGAGAGGTCTGAGACCGTTATATTTTCTGGTGCCGCCTGGCTTGCGGCTGGCCCATCCCATGTGGGCACCACAGTTCGACCAATGCAACTACAACAAATAAATAGGATAAGAAAAATCCGCGCTAAACATGCTAATCAGGTAGATGTAACTGTTAATAAAAAATATCACCCAACGATGTAGTGGCTGCATGTACCTGTCTCGTAAAGCTGCAACCTCTGGTATATGAGGATTGACATACCATTTGCACAATGAAGATCCTTGTAGGGACACATTTCCTGTGAGCATAGGAAACAACACCCTTTTTTGGTCAGAAGCATGTAGAGCTACAGAACAACACTATTTGGTGAGAAGCCAACAACACTGTACCATTGAACACAGAAGCTGTCAGGCCAACAAATAGGAAAATAACTGGTTCATGCAGAGCCATTTGCATGCATCGCTCAGCAGGAAAGCTCTCGGCCTATTCACCCCAAAGAGCTACCACCATGGTATCCCTTTGAAGTAAGGGTACAGAGTGAGACAAGAGCAATACTGAAAACCTGAAACCAAAAAGTTATATGAAAGACAACGGAGCAGATAGCGATGCTAAAGACATACTTTCCATCTGTTATGCGCACATTTCGGAGTGGCTTTGGTCCTCCTCGTGTATTCTGCATTCTGACATGTGTGCATCCTTGAAGCACGCCAATAGTATCTGCATCCATGTTGTGTCAGCGAATCTGAGCAGGCTTAGGCTAAACTACAACAACATGAGTCAGGAGACGTGTATGGTAGAGGCATGAACTGACGATACCTGAGCAATATTCAGTGATCTGTTTCCTAGCCTTTAGAACGTCGAACGCCGCTATTTTATATGCATATTCAGGAAATGTGGACGGTATGGTTGTGATTTCCATGACCCTTGTATGCACAGTGAAGCGTGCTAAGTATGGATGATCTACAGGTCGACATGCTGTACGTGCACTGACCACCTGGAAAAACTGGATGTAGTACAGAGACGCCTCTTTTAACTGGGGCATGAATCTATCTATCCAGTTCTGAGGAATCTGAGCCTCCATGGTTGTTCCCTGTAAGCATGAAAGTGATCTGAGAAATACAGTACTCATATGTGTGACAACATGACTGAACAAACATAGAAATACAGTACCTGCTCATCAATGAGAATAAAATCTATTCTGACCACTTTGGGTGGTTGGTCTTTGTTTTTGCATTCAGAAAACCTGACAGCTCTGACTCGCACGGTCCACTGATGTGAGTGAGGTGTGATCTCCTTTAGAGATGTATGATTCATCCTGCGCTCATGAGAAAACCAAATGAAACACAAAGACGTATGTTTATGAGGGCGTAATTACCTAACCCTGAATATAAATTAAGGTAAACAACACCATGCAGCATAGCAGAGCATGTCACAAGTCAGTAAGCACACCAAAAGCCAAACAATATCACATTTGGTTCCATTGCTGGGCAAACATAGTGGTAACATACTGGTCGTGCACACCAGAAATGTGGACTGATTGCTGGTGTGCAAGGTACATTTTTTTTACATTCTTTGGAGCAGCAAGAAAACACTAAATATATTGCATGATCTCTTCATAGACAATATTTTTGGTGATATCTGTTAGATCGCCATCCTCAGCCTCAATTAGCATTTTGAGTCCTTGTCTTGAACTCACTCTTGAAACAACAACGTATAACTGGCCATGGCTAAATACTGGTTCTCTCAGATAAACCCCAACCTGTCGTAGTGTCTGTCCTTGGCACTTATTTATGGTCATTGCATAGCAAACTCTTACTGGAAATTGTCTTCGCTGCAGTATGAAAGGCCACCTAGCACTCTTTCCATTGAGCACAATGCGAGGAACGCATACTGATTCTCCAATATGATTTCCAGTCATAATCTATCCCTCAAGAAGATGATCTCCAAGCCTCTGAATAAGAATTCGTGTGCCATTGCAGAGCCCAATTGATTGATTGATGTTGCGGAGAACGACAACTGGAACCCCTATTTTTAAGGTAAGCCTATGCTGTGGAAAATTATTAATGCTGATGGAATTCAAGAATTCTGGAGGATAGAGTAAGCTAAAGTCAGAAGGTTGTTCTGTTGAGTTGGCAATTGTATCAAAGCTGAGATATTCCCTTGTGCATCCAGGCACCTTAGCGATCATGAAGTCATTTATCTCATCCACAACTACATTTACTGGACATACTATGCACCTTTCAGCAAGGTATGGAATGGACGCATAGAGCAGGTGAAAATCAGTATATATGGCACCAGCAATAGCGGGTATCTTAGGTCCAGTAGGCGAAAGAACGAACTCTTGAGGTATTCTGACCCAAGGCCTTTCTAGGTTACCATTTGTGTCACCAGCATTGATGGAATCTTCTCCAATCTGTAGTACCCATGTAGCAAACTCTTGTAATTGGGCTCTCTCATGAGAAGGCAACGAAGGATCACATAATCTCATGTTTGTGGACAACCGCAACACCTTTATGTGTGTCCACAAGTACGAACCTAATAAAGAAGCGTTAATTATCTCAGCGCGACCAGCACCTTCTACAACCGGCAAGACCTGCTTGAAGTCACCACCAAAGATGATAGGCTTGCCACCAAATGGCAAGGATGCAATCTGAGGATCTTCAACACTCAAAATATCTCGAAAAGTTCGATCCAGAGCTTCAAAACAGTGTCGATGGCTCATTGGGGCCTCATCCCAAATAACCAGTGATGTTCTTAAGATGAGACCAGCCAACATGGTGCCTCTTGCTATTCCACAAATGCTGTTTTCATGAATATCCAACGGTATCTTGAATCTTGAGTGCGCCGTACGACCGCCAGGAAGAAGTAAGGATGCAACACCACAGGAGGCAACTGCCAAGACTACATGATCCTGAGCTCTCAGCGTCGCTAATATAGCATTCCATAAGAACGTCTTGCCAGTGCCTCCATGCCCAGACACAAAGTACATAAATGGTTGCTTGTTGCACACAGACTGGATAACACAATCATATATAGCTCTTTGCTCAGCATTCAAAAGGGCTGACATTTCAGCGGACTGCCTAAGCAATGCAGCTCTGTCATAGGACAACTCTTCTAGAATGAGTCTATTTGTGCTGCTATCTCCAGGAGGCAAGACAGGAGCTGGCAGGTCGTACGATGTTATTGATAGGCCATTATTCGAAAACATATGATCTAGCTCTTTGATGAGTGCAGATTGCAAGGTAACATTAGAAATGGTATGAGAAGAACCCATAGCAAGGCGAATACGGTAAACAATGTCATCAGCCATGTATTTCCAATATGTATCATAAAGGGCTCTAACATTACCGACGTCACAGTACACTAACACCATCATGAACATGTGTCTGAGCTGGTAAGCAGTGGCCCAGGTGATAGCCTCATCAAATAAGCATGACCATTCTGTATCATCACCGATTAAACCCCTAGCCTGGCATGCCTCTCGGAATGTTGCATATAAAGTTCCCTCATGTGTTCTAACATCCTCATAGCTCCTTGCACCACGGACCACCATAAGAAGCATCCTTAGATAAAAGCTTTCACCAGCGCTTGGATGCATATATCTAAGTCTTCCCAGCTTGAACCCCCTTTTCCTGTTGTTCCATACCTTATGATCTGCATCCCATGTGTATCTCGATGGGAACTCACAGTAAGTCAAATCATGACCAGCAGCAGATAATCTGTTGGTCGTAAACCACTCAGTTAGAGTACTCTTTTCTGCATCTGGATCATCAACAACCTCCTGTAAGTCTGTGTTCTCTGGCAAAGTCAGAAAATTCATTCCGGGCAGATGCACGAAGAGTCGCTCAACAGGAGGAAATTGCCATGTATCTCAAAACCAAACAATCTCCAGTTTGCTTCACAACATGAAAGATACCTTGATCTTATATATTCAGCGATCTCATCAATACCATCCTCATCTGCAGGTTGAGTAGGAGTTGATGATTCAGCAATAGTTTGGTGGGAATGTTCACAGCGTTTCTTGAATGAAACTTTTGCACAGTCAAATCCTTTGTTGACATACTTGAATAGATACTTGATAAGGTATGTTTTGTTACAGGCCTCGACATTGATATGCGCTTGGTATTTCTTAAGCACATCTAAGTTATGAGGAACCACCCATCGATTATCTAGTTGTACATTGTTCTTCCAAGCAACAATTCCATTATCTCTTCTCCTGTAAAGCGGATAACCATCTGGGTCAAAAGATGTCTCGGACCGAAAAGGTTTTGGATACTTTTTTGAGCATTGCCCATCCTTCATACACTGACAACGTGTATTTGCCTGTCCACATGGACCATGTAGCATGAACTCCTGAACCAAAGAAAAGCCTAATGGATCCAAGTTAGGATCTGGAAGCTCAGCAGAGATATACTTATCAACCTCTTCAATAGAGGGCTCTCGTCTTGTATCGGACTGCCATACCAAGATATGAGAATGTGGTAGGCCACGCTTTTGGAATTCATTTGTGTGGGCAACTGCAAAATGAAGCATAGAACCATGTGGTGGTGAAAACATCTAATAGAACCAACATAATGGAATGACACCAGAAAGATAGGGCTGCAGTAAACTGAATTACCTGCTGAAACAGGTCCAAATACACGTCCTTCCTTGATATCATCTAGGTACTCATGAAGTTTCATATGGAACACCCGCACAACCATATCAGACCTATCAGTGGGCCTCTGCCCTGGTTCAAATCGAAGTGCGTCGACAATTTCAGGCCATTTTGAATTGCATGTGAAGGTAGTGAATTTATCTAGAGGGCCATACACACGACGGATAGCCATACAGTCATGGAAATTTTGTTGCATATACCGTTTGCTTCCTGTATGAGAAGCAGGCAACATCTTTTTGATACCAACATCCTTCCCTGTAGATGCTCCTTTACCAATAGCATCTGATATGCCCTGATAGGTTTCACAGCGCAACAGGTCTTGGTTGAAAAAAAAGAAATTCAACCTATTGGCCTCAACACAAGAATAACTATTAACCTGAAACTGTTGTGATAATCTGCCTGAACAAAGTATAGGATTTGGTTCTCCCCTGCGATAATGCATATAATATGCATAGAACTCAAGCATGGACACGTTTTCTCTCCCGACTATGGGTTTATCAGTCTCTTGAAACTTAATGCCAGTATGGTATCCAGTATCACCATATGGAAAAAGCAGTGGATACTGGAGCGCCATCAACGCTGGATGGATAGGCGAGACATGCTGAAATTCACTTGTATGAGCCTGAACAACAACATCAAAGGAAGAAACATCTGGGGATAGGCCACCAATAAGAAGCGCAGCCAACTCATGTGTTGTGGGCACAGAGAACCTGTCGCCGTGGCCATCTATAGTACCAATCAGTCTAATAGCAACCTCAGGAGAGGAGGGAGAAAATAATCTATCACGTGCCATTCTAAACTTGGACACCAGAGGATTGATACGATTCAACATGTCAACCAAAGAGGTGACAATCTGTGGATCTGGCCTACCATCCCCATCATCTTCAAATATATTAATTCTATTCTGAACCTCATTAGAAGTGTCATGTATATATAGCTGAGCATATTCAGGACGACGTCCCTCTAGTGGAATGAGAGATCCAATTCGGTGATGGACAATGCCATTGATACGAAACACATATGGACCATCGCCAGTATTAACCGATCTATCAACATGGACGCCAAGCGAAGTAAAAGCGAACAGCGAGTTGTACTGTCTGATAAGCCGCATAAAGCTATTGCAGCATGCACCACCAGTGAAGGTCACCAACTCTTGCAAGGGGGGTGGGAATGGCCTATGCTTAGGCAAGGAGACCCTGCCGCCACGACAACAATTTTTGTACACAAGGTGAGAGCGCCCACTAAGGCTCTCGACCCTTTCATGATACCAAAAAACAGCAGAGCAATGCTCACAGGCATAATCAGGACCACCATTGTCGGTGGTACAAAAAAGGGGTACCCCCAATTAACGCAAACACGCGAGCGTTCCGTCTCCGTCTCGCCCGAGCCCTCCCAGCCAGGCCTCGGGCGAACCGTTCCGTCTCCGTCTCGCCCGAGCCCTCCCAGCCAGGCCTCGGGCGAACCGCTCCGTCTCCGCCTCGCCCGAGCCCTCCCAGCCAGGCCTCGGGCGAACCGCTCCATCTCCGTCTCGCCCGAGCCCTCCCAGCCAGGCCTCGGGCGAACCGCTCAATCCCCGTCTCGCCCGAGCCCTCCCAGCCAGGCCTCGGGCGAACCGCTCTATCCCCGTCTCGCCCGAGCCCTCCCAGCCAGGCCTCGGGCGAACCGCTCCGTCTCCGTCTCGCCCGAGCCCTCCCAGCCAAGCCTCGGGAGAACGCGCCCCCACACCTCGAGCCTTAACGCGCGGACCTCGAGCTGTACAGTCAGCTGTACCAGCCCGTACCACGCATTTAATGCCTTCACCTACTCCGGTCGTGTCCACTAGTGCACGGCATGTACCACAGTAACCCGGTGTAAAGGTCAAGTCACGTTTTCACCACAAGCATGGGCAAAAGGGCACCAGTGCAGCACTGTTCGGCCACGCCGGGCACTGTAACCCCTCGAGGCCGGCCACGCGCCCCTCGAGCCCTGCACTGTAACCCCTCGAGGCCGGCCACGCGCCCCTCGAGCCCTGCACTGTAACCCCTCGAAGCCGGTTCCGCGCCCTTCGAGCCCTAACTACTTTCGTGCTCTTGGAGGACAGGTACCCCAAGACCCGGAGGGACCTCACCGCGTACTGTGCATTCCGGGATGGGTGCTGTACGGCTCCCGCCTTGTCGCATCCCCACGTCCGCGCCCGGGATGGAAGCCACGACTCAAGGACGCCTCAACAGCGACAATCACATCGGCTCCAGTGGCCCCGACAAGACAGAGTTCCTACCCTTCTCCGTATGGGGCACCATGCGCCCCGACACCTGTAATACTTTTTGTAACCCTGGCCACCCCTTGCTCTATAAAAGGGGACGCTAGGGTCCTCATTCGGGACGACGGACACGCAACACACGAGTCCACGCACATACACGAGTCCGGACTCCGGTCCACGCTCATTGAGCTTGTATTCGCCCCTGTACAAGCACTTAGGTGCAAGTAATACGAGAACATCCCCCCGCTGGACGTAGGGCCTTCTTTGCCCGAACCAGGATAAATCCTTGTGTCCACTTGCGTCACCATCCAGGAAGAGAAGCACGCGATCATATTACTCGTTGGTGTGATACCCCCGGGTACGAAACACCGACAACCATAATAAGAACGACCAGGATGCCTAGCTGAACATGAAATAAATACAAAACTGTGATGATCTACGCTAACACAGATCAAAAAAAGGCAGGGGGAACAACATCCGAAAATGCGGTAATAAGAACCAGTAAACACATACCTTTTAGCATATCTATATATTCCTTAGGGAAACCTAAAACAGGTTGAGTGAAAGGCGCACGACAAATTCGATCTACATAAAGCACAACAGTCACGCACACCTAAAACACAATGACAATACATATGGATAAAGAAACGGGCAGGACTAACCCCTCCGAGCCGCAGCCTTAACTCTGTTATGGTGCAAACGCCTAGAACGATTATCGCTTGACTCAATACTCGGCACCAATGGACAAAAGTGGTCCCCTACATTGTATAAACGAATAGGAGGATACTAAAAAACCAAAGCACAAATCTAAAGAAAATAACAGAGCCTGTAAAAGACAAAGAGCACTAACGTGACACAATTTTCCATGCAGGAACTCCTGAGGAAGCAGGACCTACCATAGAGAGTTCGCAATCGCAGACACTAAGAACCAAAAATGACATACTGAATTGCACAGACTGAGCATATTGATCTCGTGCATGATACAGAAAGTGCAATGCACTGCGAAACAACATAGCAATGAGCTATACGCAGGCCAGCCGACAGCAATAGAGAAAAACAACAGGCCCCGTCAAGGGCAAGACATACCCGTAAGATGAGCAGACTCCGCAACAGCACGAACAACGTCCGTGGCGCGACGACTGCGGGCACGCGATGCATGGGCCCGTACAGAAGCAGAAGGCGCAAGAGCAGGCACACGGGACGTCTGAGCAGCACGGTCGACCAGAGCGCGCCGACGTCTGACTCCTCTAGATGGCATCTAAGAGAACGACAACAACAAAACTGAAAGAAGGCAAAAGTAACAATAATAAAATGACATGTCCATTCTGGGTAGGCAATGACTCTAGGACGGTCTAGAAATCTACATCTGGCGATGAAACAAAGGGTGACTAATCAAGACAGAAAGGGTAACTGTGCACATCACCGACGACGGTAGAAAGGAATGAAGCCGCTCAACAACGTTGATTGCTATTAAGTAAAAATAGACGTTGGAGAAGAAAGCACGAGGTAATGCATACCTGACGGCTGCCCGAGGCCCGGCCGTGGTGCGGCCGGGGCCAACAGGTGGGCTGAGGCAGAGTACGCACAACAGAAACCTGCACAAGACAACAAAATCAATAGATTGATTCAGCACACGCTACACTGAACAACGAACGGAGCAGAGGTCAATAAGGATGCTGGCTTAGAGGAATGGAAAAGAGGAAGCAAGACATGGACCAATTTATGGAGGCGACGGAGGCGGAGACCTGGCGTTGCTGCAGCACGAGAAGGCTCTGGCCTCAAAGCCGGAGAAGTAAGGGAGATGGACGGACGCGCCGAGGCTGGCAGGAGCGCAGGGGCCGACGCCGCCGCACTGCGTGTGGAAACACGCGCCCATGTGTGCGGGCGGCGACAGCGGCGAGGCCGAAGAGTGGCCGACACACTGGAAGTGGGCAACACGGCGTCTGGACCCACGATCAGTGAGGGCGGGTAGGCGGCGGCCGCAGGCCCGAGGCCGCAACGCAGCGCCGCGGCGCAGCTGGGCGGGCGCGAGGAACGCGAGGCGAGATCCAGAGTGGACTTGGTCATCTGGACCCACGATCAGTGAGGGCGGGTAGGCGGCGGCCGCAGGCTCGAGGACGCAACGCAGCGCCGCGGCGCAGCTGGGCGGGCGCGAGGAACGCGAGGCGAGATCCGGAGTGGACTTGGTCGAACCGTGCGACAGGGAAACGACACGGCCACACGCACGAGCCCTCCGCGCCGTGCGTCGGGTGAGGGCGAAGAGCTGCGCTGCGCCGGCACATTGCGTCGAGCACCCTTTCTTTTTTAATACATATACTGGAGTACTAATAGCAGTTCGGTGTACATACTAATAGCAGGTCAGGCAGCATTTCTTTAATGTACTGAACCGCCTGGGCAGCGCGTCGATATTGGATTGGATGAGCAGCAGCGCTAACAGTAGCCAAAGCGATGAGGAAGCGCAAAATCTATGAGCTATATGGATCTTCATATTAGAGAGCATATAAAAGAAGAGGCTCGTGAAGCTTTTCACACATGGCATCAAATGCTTTCAGACGTTCCCGTTAGGGACAAGACGCCTTTGGTAACTTCATTAATCTCGAGGATTTGTCAGTCTAATCTTGACAATTTTCATAAGTAGAGTTTACATATGTGTAGGTGTTATGCAAATCGATGACGAGTGAATTTTCTTTACGTGTCTAGTTTCAAATGGATAGATAGAGACGAAGTTTATACTGGTTCAGACGGAAAGTCTCTAGTCTAGTCGAGTGTGGCTCGTGCAACTATCTCAAGATTGTAGTAGGGTTTACAATCACGTTAAGAGAGGGAACAAGCTCCCAAGTCTCTACGTTGGCGAGTGTGCGTAAGATTGAGCCGAGTGCCAATATCGCGAGGCCTGAGCTCTGCCCGTACATGGAGGTCCCCCCTGTTCCTTTATAGTTCAAGGAAAACAGAGGGACCCGGGTCAAGCCTTGCCATATGGAATCAGTTCGAGAATAGGGGTACGAACAGATGGGTATAACTCGTGGCATGTAAGGTCATGTCGTCATCTTCGTCCTTGGATTTGGGGGACCCAAACGTCCCTAATCGCAGCATACACTTGCCTGGTTGGACATTCTGATCTGTCTTCTCAACTTGGTCGTGCGGTTGACTCTAGGGTTGTGGTTCCATCTGTCTGGCTCCAATGGTCAGGGTCCTTGTCGGTAGTCATAGTCCTGCATACCAGGTGGTGTAGTCCAGGGATAAGATGCACCTGGGAACCCAGGTGCACACTGATCTGGCTATTTAGATTAGCCTAGCTAATCTTAGACAAGTGCAGACCCGAGTGGCCCCGAGCCTCCTTATCCTAGACCTTAGCGTGCCACGTTGTGAGACGATGGTTAGGAATGTGCTTGTAAGGCCATCATTCCCTAGCCTTATGAGCAATCATGAATTGGCACCAACGGGATGAGCCATTGTCCTGTCAAAAGATTCATGCGCTCCACCCCGTTCAGGCAGCGTAGAAATGGGTCACCGAGGGCTGGATAGGGTGTTGTAGGGTCGAGCGTGGTGGCAGTGTCGGGCGAGACGGGGCACAGTCCCTGTGGCCCGCTCGCCGAGCCATCAGTTGTGTCGGGTCTCCTTAGGGTCAGCCGAGGAGATCATGGGTCGGTCGCTTTGTCGTTTCACGAAGGCGGGCCCCCACTTTTCCTAATGACTCGGAGGAAGGACCCTGTGGATGGTTTGCTGGTGTTGTGGATTGACTTCACCTGTCTCATTGGAGGACTCGGAGAAAGGATTCCATTTACTCTTGGTTAACCCTAGGGCGCTAAGTACCATGATATTTAACCCTGACATTACGCACGTTTGTATGAATATACTGCATAAATGGATGAAGGGTCGAGATGGCGGACTAGAGGGGGGGTGAATAGTCCTTTCTAAAATTAATCGCAACGGCTAACCGAAACAAATGCGGAATTAAAACTATCAGTCTAGCCAAGACTACACCCCTCTACTTATACTCTATGACACCTTACAAAAGATTCTAAAAAATGCAAATAAGGTGTCGGGCTAGCTAGAGCTCACCTAAATAATCTAGCTTGCAAGGTTACACAAACCTAAGCAACTAGTACTCAAACACCGGGGAGCTCCTACACAATCTAGTAAGCAAAGCACAAAGCTCCTAAGCTCACTAGCAATGCTCAATAACAAGGCTACACATGCCAAATTAGAGAGCTAAAATTACTTAGCTACACAAACTAAGCAATGTGACTAACAAGGCTACTCAAGCCAATTAGTCACGCAAGAGAGCTACTTCTAAGCTACACAAGCAAAGAAGGTAACTAACAAGCTATACAAGCTAGCTAATTACAAGAAACTACACAAGCACAATATATATGAAAGTAGATACAAGCTTGTGTATGGGAAATGCAAACCAACGGGATGAACAAGGTTGACACGGTGATTTTATCCCGAGGTTCACTTGGTCGCCACCAAGCTAGTCCCCGTTGAGGCAAGCCCAAGGTTGTCGCTGATCTTCTTGCTAGTGGTGACCCTAAGTCACACTCTCCATGATGGAGTGCTCACCAAGAGCTCTAGCTTCGATCCGGCCGGACCACTTGGCGCTCTTCGCGCCTCTCTCTACTAGAGTTGCTCTTCGCGATCTCCCGCGGGGCGAGCACAATACCCCTCACAAAGCTTTCTCTGGAGCCACACACAATCTTCACGCGGGCTTCACGACGGAGACTCGAACACCAAGCCATCTAGGAGGTGGTAACCTCCAAGAGTAACAAGCACCACCGGCTTGCGACACGATCACCTAGTGCCACTCGATGCTATCTCTCAATGCAACGCACTAGCGATCACTCACTCGCTATCAATACGCACACTAGCAAGCACAAAGCGAGTTAGAGGGCTCCCAAGCACTCCCCAAGCATGGACACCAAGTCCCAAGGGTGCTCAGCCCCAGCCAAGGCCGGCCACACATTCTATTTCTAGCCCCAAGGGCTAACTGGTCGTTGCCCCTTCATTGGGCAACCTGCGCCACCATCGGATGCGCCAGTCGGGTCCATCGGACGCTGAGGCCAGCGTCCGATGCACGGATGCTCGCCACATGCCCCCCACGTTCAACTTCGGCCGAGCGATCCCAACAGCTATAAAACTTCCCGCGCCAGATAAAGTGGCATCGGACGCGTCGATGCCTAGCATCGGACGCTCCGATGCCTCTGCTCAGAACTGCGCAAACCTGCACTCACATCGGACGCGCCGGACCCTTAGCATCAGACGCTAAGGGCCAGCGTCCGATGTCTATGCAGAGAGCTCCCCGAGAGCCCCTACGTACATCGGACGTGTCCGACGAACGCGCATCGGACGCACCCCAGCGTCCGATGCATCCTCTGCAACAAACTACATCTAGGGTTAGCCATCGGACGCTCGGCCCAGCGTCCGATGCCCCTCGGACCAGCGTCCGATGCTCCCAGAGCACTTCACTTCTCCTCCGAAAACCGCTGAATCCTACCTCGCAAGCTCGGCAGGAGGGAGAGGGACTATACACTAATTTCTCCCACTTCTCCATGCCTCCTTTCAACACAACTTCTTCTCCAACATCTTCTCCTTTGTAAATGTGCCAACACCACTAAGTGTACAACATCATGTGTATGTGTGTTAGCATTTTCACAATCATTTTCCAAAGGATTAGCACTTGCACTTACAACGCCACTCGATCCTAGCAACATCGCAAAGTTAGATCGCTCAAGTGGCACTAGATGACCGATATGCAAACAAGTTTGCTCCTCTTGATAGTACGGCCATCTATCCTAAACCCGGTCATAATCTTCTCTACACACCTATGACCGGTGAAATGAAATGTCCTACAAGTATACCTTTGCCTTGCGCATTCCATTCCATCTCCTCCATTTGTTGATGCAACACATGCACCAACCTTGATCAAATGATATGATCCACTTCATATCATCATATGGCATCCATGGTCCATCGATCTTGACCTCACTTGTTCTTCACCATTGCTTTGGTCCTTCGGCGCCAAGTCTTGCTTAAGCCTCCCGACACTCGGTACCAACGTCTTCAAAGCCTCCAACTTGCCCTTCACCGTCGCAATCGGTCCATCAAGCCAAGTCTTGCCTTGATCTTCACCATCTTAGCCACATGACCACATGTTATGTTTCATGTGCATTAAGCTCCTTCTTCACATGTGTGAGCCTTGCAACATATTCCAAGCCATTTCTCCTCTATGGCATATGTTGCTCACTCATGATCACCTGTGGACTAATCACCTGTGTAATTCACTTCAAACACATATTAGTCCACCTAAGTTGTCACTCAATTACCAAAACCAAACAAGGACCTTTCAATGGAGCCATATGATATGAACAATCAAGCTAGGATTTTATATACATGGATTGTAATATTTTAACTTTTAATCTGTTGTTAACTTTTTCCATATAAGACCAAATCGACGAATTCTGAGATCAATGATGTTTACATTTTATCTATATGCCCTAGTGCCATGACTAGGTGTCTCTATAGTTGCATCAATGAATAAAACAGATGATAATTCAAGTTCAGTTTGGCTCCTTTTGCTTTGCCTTGCCTCGCCTTGCTAGCCCAGGATAGCCTTACCTTGCTAGGGTCAGAGAGACAAATTGGCTAGTCTAGGGTAGCAAGCACACAAAATGAGAAAATGTACCAACGATTTAAGCACTTATCTAAATTTGTTTCTCTTGCTTTGCCAAGGACTGGCTAAAGATCCAAACATATATGAAATCAACTACACTTTGGGTGACAACTGGCAAATATATGCTAGCATGTTACTCACCACTACATAGACAAGTCATCTATGAAATACAGTGATTGCCATAGATAATGGCATAGTTCATAGCACATTGGTTCTATGAAAACTTCCTAGAATTAGGACTACATGGTAATCTTGTTAATCACAACACACATTAGCCGAACTTTTTTTACAAATATAAGTACTCTTAGTTTTAGTATCATAGATGTCGCTCTTCTCCCGCTATATAGTTCAAGATCATTTTTATATTTGGTGGTGTATCATATATAACTCCCACTCGAGGCATATCTCATATTCACAAATCGCTTAACACAAATGTTGGTTTGCAGTAACGCAAAAAAGGTTTCATACTCATAATGTCTCAAATTATAGTTTTAATTTAGCTTTATACTACATCAAAACTTTTAGGAAAAACACTACTCATTTCGTTCCAAATCATATGCATATATTTTTACTATGTGTATATCTAGATACATAAGCAAATCAATGTATCTAGAAAAGCAAAAAATCTTATAAAATAAATGCAGTACCAAAACACACTTTACAAATATAGACATAATAGGTGCACTTTCTTATGAACATGATCAAAGCCATTGAATTTTAACCGTGGATAAAATATAAAATATATAAACTAATAAGGGAATAAAAAAATACTAACTTATGATTTATCTATGTATAAAGTATAAAATATACTATCTCTTTCGAGCTGTGTTCGCTTGAGCTATAAGCCGACTTTAATCCATATAGAGCAGCTATGAAACAATGTTTTTCTCTCACAACAAATCAACTGTTTCAACTTATGAGCTGACTTAGAAGTCCTACCAAACAAATCGTACATGTTAAGTTACATGATTTTGAAATTTGACCATAATTATATAAAATGATATTAAATCATCATGCTATCATTAAATTTGTTGTGAAATATTGTGTATTTCTAGATGTATTTGTTTGAAGCAATATGCTATTTTCTATTGATTTTCACTAAATCTATAATTGTTTTTTTAGGACGAAGGTAATAAATGGGAACATTAATTTATATCTGGATTCTAGATATAAGACACTTATTAGAAATTGGATTAATTTGCCTTTTTGGAAGTCATATACACACATCCGCTAATGGCATGTTCAAATCTAACGGTTCAGAGTAATCCCATTCGAGGAAACAGCGGCCTTGATCGCTCGTAGTGACGCGGCCGAAGGCTTCCAAATCACGCGTGCCAGCGCTGGCACGCTGCAGGGTAAGCGCAAACCCCCCGCTTTAACCCGATCAGATCCGCAGCGATTCGGCCAAGTTCCCAACCCCTCTCCCGCCGCATCACCACCACCTCTCTTCTCTCCCCTTCGATCTCCAGATCGCCCTCGCAATTCCTCCGTGCAGCGCCCCTGCCCTGGGCGAGCTAGAGAGCGCGCTCGCGCCCAGATCTGCGCGGTCTCGCCGGCGATGGCGTGCATCAAGAGCGCGCAGCGGGCGGCGCTGACGGCGCTTGCGCCGGACGCGCCGTACCTCGCCGCGGGCACCATGACCGGCGCCGTCGACTTGAGCTTCTCCAACTCCGCCAACATCGAGATCTTCCGCCTCGACTTCCAGTCCGACTCCCCGGACCTGCCGCTCCTCGCCTCCGCGCCCTCCCCGGACCGCTTCAACCGCCTCTCCTGGTCGCGCCCGGGCGCCGTCGAGGGCGACTCCTTCGCGCTCGGACTCCTCGCCGGGGGCCTCAGCGACGGTTCTGTCGCCGTGTGGAACCCGTTGAGCATGATCAGGTTCGGATCCGCCTCCCTCGCCCCGCTTCGCACTTGAGATCTGCTCCCGTTCTGACTGAATTGCCGCTGTTTCAGCTCCGAGGGGAAAGCGGAGGACGCCATGGTCGCGCGTCTGGAGAAGCACACCGGGCCGGTGAGTCGCGTGGGGCTGTGTAGTTAGTTTTACGCGCCTGGCTTTCTAATGGGGTTGGCGTCGTGTGCTGATTGCGTTTGTGTTCGGTCTGCCAGGTTTGTGGACTGGAGTTCAGCGAGCTCACGCCGAATCGGCTTGCTTCTGGGGCTGAGCAGGGGGAGCTTTGCATCTGGGATCTCAAGAACCCCGTCGAGCCAATCGTGTACCCACCAATCAAGGTACTTTCAGTTTTGCACAGAGCTTACTGTCATACAAGAGGATTAATGATTTGACTGATCGGTTATTCGTGAGATGCGTGGTTTCTGCCACAGTGCCACTCACTGCTTGTGTTGATTGAGTGATGCTTTTCATTCCATGGTAAACATGATGCCATGTTGCATGCTTAGGATGTGATCCTAGCATGATTTTGCCGTTCCTGATGATCATGTTTTGAGTTATATGTAGTATCATTCCCATTTTTAATTTTGATTCAGTATGAGCAGACCTGGCTACAGCGCTACACTATTTGATGCAGGGATGAAACTAGGGGACTTAGACTGATTGTGTAAGATTATAGTCGTAACCTTTATGACCTGGATGTTTGCACCTGTGCTACACTATCTGTTGAATGCAAACACCAAGCCCCCCTAGATCCTTTATGTACTGCGTATCCATGCTTGATCTTTCATACGATTGATGGGGGTTGCTCTTGATGAAAAAAGAAAGTGGTTTAGGGCACATGACACAGTTGTAAAGCAGGATGTATTTGGATATTTCAGTTGTGTCACTATGTTCTGGCTACATTCTTGTGATCAACCTTTTCTAGCATGTAATCATTTTTTAAAATAATTTTAACAGAGTGTTGGGTCCCATGCTCAAGCTGAAATCTCTTGTTTATCCTGGAATCCCAAGTTTCAACATATAGTTGCCTCAACCTCGAGTAACGGGATGACAGGTAAAAAAAATTTTGGTTGCTTCTGCAAAAGTTTAGCTATCAATTACCATCACTTGGACTTCTGATTGTTCTGTCTGACTAATTTTCTTTCCCTGCAGTTGTTTGGGATTTAAGGAACCAGAAACCACTAACTAGGTAATTACAGTAGTTGCTAGAGTTACTTATGTACTTTCAGGATCTCTTTCTGAATAATCTGTGATTTGGATTGATTAATTTTGACCTGTTGAACAGCTTTTCAGATTCAAATCGAAGGAAATGCTCTGTTCTCCAATGGAATCCAGATATGTCCACCCAGCTGATTGTTGCATCAGATGATGACAACTCTCCCTCACTGAGAGTAATTACCTTTTCTAAATTCCCTTTCCTCCACACACCCAATCCCCCCAAAGAATCTAGTTTACTTACATTTCTTCATGTAAGCTCATAGCACCTACAATTAAATACACAAAGATGTTCATTTTCCTTTTGGGCTTCTTTAAATATGGCAATTAGTACTTTTTGAAGAAAATAGTGGTTATACAGTGATGTTTCATCAAGTTCACATCACACTCATTCTATTAAGTGTTTTTTTTATTTGATGAATATCACTGTTCACATATTATTTTCACAGGTTTGGGATGTGAGGAAGACCATTTCACCAGTAAGAGAATTCGTTGGCCATTCAAAAGGTTCCATTTCTCTCACTAATATTGTTTGTTTCCCATCTATTGCTTGCCAATGTACACAAATTGCATGTCCTTATTATTTGTATTGATGGATTCTCTTTTGAGCAGGTGTAATTGCTATGTCGTGGTGCCCCTATGATAGCTCATTCTTGCTTACATGTTCAAAAGACAACAGAACAATTTGCTGGGATACTGTTAGTGGAGAGGTATATTACAACTTAAACATCTAAAAGCAAACTGCAGAGATATGTTATGTTCTTATTTTCTGAAACAAGTTCCCCCCCCCCCCCCCCCCCCCCCCCCCCTCACCATACCATTTTCATTGTGTTATTTGTTACAGATTATTAGTGAACTACCCGCAAGTGCTAATTGGAACTTTGACCTTCACTGGTACCGGAAAATACCAGGTGTCATTGCAGCATCCTCATTTGATGGGAAAATTGGCATATACAACCTAGAGGTAATGATGCTTATATTTTTCCACTTCGGAGTATATGTTGGACACTGTTTGTTAAATTTATATGGGTTTGAATATACCAACTTCCTTACACTCAAAACTGTCATCCAGCTTTTGAGATCTGGTCTAGGATTTCCTAATATACTGTATTAGACGTCTTATATGTCAAATAGTTCGATAGTGCTATAGAAGTCATTGGTATCATCGAAATATGATATTTTAGTGCTGTTTGTCTTAACTCAAGTTACAGCTGGAGAGTATTATGCTATGTTTCTGTTATAAAGTGTTAAAGAGCGCATGACACTTTAATTTGTCATTGGCGACAGCCGACAGCAAAGCATATCAATGCTTTTGTTTCGGCTGGGTTTGTGATCTGGAAAATGTACGATTAGGGAAATCAAGTTCACTAATAGAATTGATTATCGAGGTACATAGTGTATTGTGGTGCATTATCCAGCAATATTTAAGCGCAATCCTGTGGTAACAGTGATCACTCAAGCAACAGAAGTTAAGTTGATCTTGCCCCAGTGGAACAGTCAAAAGGGTCCGTGAATGTGTGTGCATGTGGAAGGAATGAGGTGGGCACAGTGGGTTAGAGCTACCTATTGTTTTGAATGTAGACCATAGTATCATACAGTAAGGTGAGAACACGTGGCAAGGTCCATGGATGCCTGGAGAGAACAGTCGACAAGCTATTTAGAGATCCAGATCAACCTTATGATTTGAGTGGGTGCTGAAGGTTAACCGATAGTGTGAATTGGAATGACTAGTATACAAATATGATTGTGCGTCTAAGGTTGACTAAACGGGTCATCATGCCTCTAAGCTCCACCTTAAGATTCTCTTTTTTTTATCTATTTTGGTTCGTTACTAGAAATTGAGCCGGGACTAGGCTGACTGACTGAGCTCATCTACAACTCTTATAAAGCAAAACCCCACTAGCTATTTCTCTCAACATGCAAGCTATCCACCTTATAAGTCCACTATTGGTTGCATTTGTGGCCACACTAGCTATTTCTCTCAACATGCAAGTTATCCACCTCATCAGTCCACTATCGGATGGATTTATGGGCAACTAGTATTTGCAATTATGATCTATTGTGAGCAAGACACATCATCTACTAACATGCATCTAGTTGTCCACATCAGTTTACCACGTCATCCACTAACATTAACTTATAATTATCTATCCCTTGGTATAAGTAATTTTATTCCGAATCATCAGCAATTTCTGCGGTAATGCGCGCGGTATTCCTCTAGTTTATCATATATTTGGCAACCAAATTTCCTTGTTGTGAATTAAATTTTATGATTGGTCCTTTGCATCTTATAAAATGATTTGGTTGGTTGTATCAGATTTATTTTATTCAGTTTCATCCTTCATCACTAGTATATGTGGGTCCACACTTTCATGTTTGCTGTTTGCATAATGCATACAAAGTATTTAATCCCTTTATTTATATTTATTTATTTATTATCTTTTTCAGTTCTCTGGTATTTATGCAGCTGGTGATGCTGTTGGTGCCCCAGGTGAATTAGCATGCTTCCTCTTGCTTAAGTTTCTGTGATAATAATATATATTCAGTTAGATTAGTGCCTTCGGGTTTGTGTACGGCCCTTGCATCAGCTTTAAAGCACTCTTCAACAATATTGATCTTGATCCATCGTTTCATAACAAGGCATACACTATG
The DNA here is from genome assembly GCA_009763385.1 of Coix lacryma-jobi var. lacryma-jobi. NCBI lineage: Eukaryota > Viridiplantae > Streptophyta > Magnoliopsida > Poales > Poaceae > Coix > Coix lacryma-jobi. Next base: position 4,921,871 of record CM019825.1, on the reverse strand, counting down.
ATGTTCTTTCTAGGACAATGCCCTTTATATCAGATTTGATTTATGTTTGAGATTATTACTGGCGAGTTTATTTCCCTGCCGTGTTATGCTCTGTTAACTGTTCTAGATACTATTTTGCCTTTAATTGGTGAACTGGGTTAGTTGTGGTGACAAGATTGATCTTTAGATAGATAAGACCTAAGCTGTAAGCACCGAATCAAAAACATCTATTTCTTCACTATATAGACTACCAACTGAATAAACTTAGCAGTTAGTCACTAGTTATGCTAGCGTTCTTTGATACAATTTGTCTGATAAGAATTAATAATTATGCTCAGCGCGTTCAAGGGCTCCGGCTCCAAAATGGTTGAAATGCCCCACTGGTGCATCTTTTGGCTTTGGTGGTAAACTTGTTTCTTTCCATCCGGTGGCACCCACCCAAGGTGCACAATCATCTACATCTGAGGTAAGTATTCTTTATCAGTGTCCTGTTTTCTGCTCCTCTTCAAGTTCCTGTGTTTATATTATGTTTTTTATAGGTGCATGTGCACAATTTGGTGATTGAGCAAAGTCTTGTGAGCCGATCAACCGAATTTGAAGCTGCTATTCAGAATGGTGACAAAAGTTCGCTGCGTGCCCTGTGTGAAAAGAAATCACAAGAATCTTTGTATGTACTTCTCCTTTAGTAGAACTACTACTGATGTTTGCATTTAGACTAATTTTATGGGTTGCATGTTTGATCAGATCTGACGAGGAGAGAGAAACGTGGGGCTTCTTAAGGGTTATGTTTGAGGACAGGGATTTTGCAAGGACAAAATTGCTTGCTCATCTTGGCTTCGAACCACCTCTGGCACCAGCTGCAAGTTCAACTGATGAATTGAGCCAAACATTGGCAGATACACTTAATATTGATCATGCCACAGTAACCGATAATACAGATGCCCAGTTTCTTATTGATAATGGGGATGATTTTTTCAACAATCCTCAACCTTCAGAGGCTAGCTTGGCTGAAGAATCAGTTTCTACAAATGGCCAACAGATAGAGCAGGAAATGTCTGGTGATGTGCCTTCAGATCCATCAATTGACAAAAGCATTCAACATGCATTGGTGGTTGGAGACTACAAAGGGGCAGTTAACCAGTGTCTTGCTGCTAATCGTATGGCTGATGCTTTGGTTATAGCCCATGCTGGTGGTTCTTCTCTCTGGGAAAGCACAAGAAATCATTATCTTAAGAACAGTATCTCGCCCTACTTAAAGGTTTCACTTTATTCTCGGTTTTGAATATCTGTATTTATTTTTACACAGTAATTTTCACAATCACCATTATTTATTGTTATACTGTTTCAAGTATAGGTTGTCTCTGCTATGGTGGGCAATGATTTAATGGGTTTTGTGAGTACCTGGCCACTAAGTTCATGGAAGGAAACTCTTGCTCTGCTTTGCACAGTAAGTACAAACTACAAAACATTTTTTTTTGTTGAGTCAGTTTGTGTTTCGTTTGCCATGTCTTCTCATCTAGAATTACTTTGATGGTGGTTTGACTGGTTTTAACTTTCAAGCTTTGATAGATGGGTCCTAAAGTGGCATTGCATTTTTTATTCTTTGTTACCTTGCGTATATTCACAATAGACTGAACTGATTTGGATGCTGGCCAGTCTGATGTGTTTTTAGCGCCATGTTGGCCCTAATTATGAAAATCTGGTTGGACTAGTAGAGTAGTAGTTCAATAGTAGACATATAGCTGGCATTTCAAACTTATTGCTCAGGCCTGGCCTGGTTCATTATTTGGGTGCCCATGCAATGGATGACCTCAAAGGCTCAAACCAGAGTAGCAGAGTTAAAACTATAACAGAATCTGATATTGCACACGTGAGGACTGACCACCATGTTTTTTGTTGGGGATTGGATTCTTGAACGCATGCTGGAGGGTTCAACAGAGGATAAGCTGTATTCTGTCAAAGCTATAAATAGAACTTTACAGAGCAAACTTTATTTACCTGCATTTCATTAGATTGTTGTTTATTAAACTGTTTCTCTAACCAGTGGACTGGCTGCTGGCCCACAGCCCAGTGAAACAGTTTGTTAGCTGGGTTGATGACTTCTCATATTCCTTCTCTATTGTATAAATTTGATCTGAACTTGTTTATGAAATCTAACTTAATTGTGAACTCGAAACAGTTTGCACAGAAAGAGGAGTGGCATATTTTGTGTGACACACTTGCGTCTAGACTTCTGAATGTTGGAGATACGCTGGCTGCAACCCTCTGTTATATTTGTGCTGGAAATATTGACAAAGCTGTTGAAATATGGTCCCGCACCTTGAAATCTGAAGATAGTGGGAAGACTTATGTTGATCTTCTCCAGGTACGTTTGTATAATAGGAGTTCACATTCTATAGCATTGCTCCCAAACAGTTCCTAATTGACTAGTGTAAAAATGCAGGATTTGATGGAAAAAACCATTACTCTTGCCCTTGCTACGGGCCACAAGAGATTTAGTGCGTCACTGTCTAAGCTTGTTGAGAACTATGCTGAATTGCTGGCTAGTCAAGGTCTTCTTAAAACTGCAATGGAGTATTTAAAACTGTTGGGATCAGATGAACATTCGCATGAGCTGGCAATTTTGAGAGATCGAATTGCATGTTCTACAGAAGGTCGCCCCAAACTTATATCACTTAATTGTCTTCAGTTATTCTGTCTTTCATTGGTTTGGAGTTTTTTGATCCATTTTTCCAGTATATATATTTTTTGCTATGATGTGACCACACATTGTTGAACTGAACGGGTTCTGTATTTCCATTAGTGCCTGTGCAAATTGAAAAGTACTGGTCATCTCACGTCTTGCACCACAGATTGCATTTAATACTGTAACATAAAGTTGTGTTTCATCCTGTTATGTTTGATGTTTCTAGTGGTTATTTACTACTCCCTCTTCCAAATTATAAGACGTTTTGGCTTCTCTAGATTCATAGCTTTTGCTACACACCTAGATTTATGTTACGTCTACTAGGTACATAGTAAAAGCTATGAATCTAGAAATGCCAAACCGTCTTATAATTTGGGATGAAGTACCAAATATCTTGCTACTTCATTCAGTTTTTGGCTAGCGTTCCATGCAATATCCTTGAGGTTCTATCCAGAACTTGTGCATCTAAAAAGTATGGCAACAATGTTTTTCCTTATCTTTTATTAACTTTTCGTTGTTGCTTACATGTAAATGAAGTATTCCATGGTTTAAATTTGATGTACCGACTTAATTTGTTATTTAGCATTTATGCTGTGAATATTCACATCTGAACTTGCAGCAATTGTCTTTGTTTTGCCTTTTTGTATCCAGAGTAAAGTCACGTCTCTTCATGCTGTTGTCCTAAAATATTGGTAGTTACACATGGATTTTATGCCATAGTATTTATTTGAGTTTTATTTTGCAGAGAACGATAATGCTAGGAGTTCTGTTTCTGAAAGCACCGGCACTCCTTCCCCCTATGTCACAAATCAACCTTATACCACCCCAGACCATTCTCAGAATGCTTACCAGGTTCCCTCTTGTACCATCATTTCATACTTCAGAATTTGCATTTTGATTTACCAGTTCAATGTTTGCCAGAATAAACTAATACTCCCTAACAAATGTGCTGGTTTAGGTTTTCTTTCTGTCAAACCTTTTCGGCTTTTCTGTAAGAGTTGCAGAGTAGATTTACATTGCGATATTGATGTTGCTAGGTTCATCATAAAAATAATTTCACAACATCTGGACATATTTATTTAAAATGTCATATTCTCATAGAAACTATAGTCAAAGTGTTATCTTGTAAGGCCGTGACAATGCCTTAAACGCCGAACATTTGTGATCAATGGGAGGGGCATTTTTGCTCTATTGATTGTTTGCAGTATAATGTTCTGACCACTGCTAACAACAGGTACCTCAACCATACAATGTGGCAAGTAATACGTATTCAGAAGCTTACCCACAACAACCTACTGGAGCCTATGGATACAACAACACATATCAACCTCAACAACCAACCAATATGTTTGTTCCACCTAGCACACCTGTCAACTCTCAGGTATTTGTGATTCAGGAAATCCTTTTCTTTTATTTAGCATCACATGTACGTGAACAAACCTAGGCCAGTTATGCTTTGAGAAGCTTCACATTGGTTTATAGTACAACTCGGGATTTTTGAACTTACCTCCTGTCTCATTTGCACGTCCTTGTGCCATTAAGAGAGTGCAAGATAGCAAATATTTGGTTTCCCTTGTTTTGGTGCTGCATTTGAACAAAAGAAATGTAATGTCAGATATATTGTGGTATGTTTGAACATGTAGCCCCCGTGTATTTGAAGTTTTTCTTGTTCAAGTATCTGCTACTTTTGTGTTTTGACCAGCAGAATTTCACCTCATCTGAAGTTAATGAGTGTTTTGTGTCCTTTTCCATTTAAAGCAATGCAAAATTATTACACTCACTGTTTCTTTTGACATTTTTATGCAGCAACAGCCAGGCTCTTCACCTGTACCAGTGCCTCAGCAAACAGTGAAGACATTTACTCCTGCGAACCCAACTGGTCTAAAAAACCCAGGACAATATCAGCAACCTAATACCTTAGGTTCCCAGCTTTACACGGTAGGTATACTGGTGACATATTTACTAGCATTTCTGTGATATTAGTTATAAACTGATCTCTCTGGCCTTTACAGGGTGCTACAAATCAGCCGTATTCTTCTGGACCATCTGCTCCTTATCAAAGCGGACCTCCAACAACATTTCATCAGCCTGTACCACCTGTTCCATATCAGACTGCTGCTCCACCAGTATCTTCTCTTGGTTCGAGCGCCCCCGTACCAGGAACAGTCCCTAACCAGATGTTTCCCCAGTCTGCTGCTACTAACTCAACTTCCAGATTTATGCCAACAAACAATCAAAGCTTTGCTCCGAGGCCAGGTTTAAGTCCTGCGCAGCCCTCAAGTCCGACACAGGTGCAGGCACAGCCAGCTCCTCCTGCACCTCCCCCGACTGTGCAGACAGCTGATACGTCAAAAGCGTCTGGTATGTCGAACGTAAATGCCAGGCCACCTTTTTACTGTTAGGACTAAAAAGTATCACTTGTTCGATTCTGGTTTCAAGGATTTTTTTTCTGACTCCTTGTGATTTCATATGATGTCTACCAAGTAGCTAACACTCTTGTTGTCTTTGCAGCTGAACTGAGGCCTGTTATTGGCACACTAACCAGACTATTTGATGAGACTTCCAAAGCTCTGGGAGGATCACAAGCTACTCAAGCAAAAAAGCGTGAGATTGAGGACAATTCAAGAAAAATAGGGGCATTGTTTTCAAAACTAAATAGTGGCGACATATCTCCAAATGTTTCATCAAAACTCATTCAGTTGTGCAGTGCAATTGATGCTAGTGATTTTGCCACTGCGATGCACCTCCAGGTAGGTTGGACGTTCTGTAGACTCCTGTCCATGATCTTTTGAAAGTTTTGATATCAGTTCTTCCTTGACTTCTAACTATCTGCAACTGCACAATTTTGGTCAGGTACTCTTAACAACAAGTGACTGGGATGAGTGCAACTTCTGGCTTGCGGCATTGAAGCGTATGATCAAGACAAGGCAGAATTTCAGAATGTAAACCTTGTGGCCTTTTCCTGCAGCCAGTTCTGTACACACCTTTTCTGCTGCTTGCCAGGAATGATAGCCTTAGCAGTTCAGAGGGTTTGCCAGCACAGCGGTACTATCATGCTGCTTCGTTCTCGGCTTTTGATTCTGCCTAGCTGGGTTGGTGAAATTGGTCTGATACTTTGGTGCTGTTATACATTTTGATAATAGTTTTTGTTTTCGACATCTGCTGTATGGTGACCTGCCGCTAGGTTGATGGGTAAGAATGTTAATTGTAAGAGGACACTAGTCTGTTATAGCTGGTGGATCACCTGTTTCAATTTTTCGTCTTAGATTTCGTCAGTTTGGACATTCGAAGAATTCTAGATGGTTAATACGAGTGGCAGTGGCTTGTTTTTTTTGTACTGAACAGAAATCAATAAATTTCAAGAATCTTGCGTCTATATTGCCTGTTCGACGTGCGAGTTGTTCTCTTCGCGTAAACCATTTTCAGATGTAAGACTATTACTCGTGAATGGTTTTATTCAGTTCAGCGGCACAGAGTTTCTCTAGGACATGTTTGGAAGCCTGGTTTTAGACTAAACACCACTATAAATTACAGACTTGTAAAATTATACCGGCAGAACCGGAAATACTGTTTGGAATGGCCAGGTCACCTAATAACTACTGGTGTTTAAGCCAGTTGCAAGCAGTTTTTTTTTTTGCCTCACTAAGCAACAGTATATTTGTCCGACGGATGTCGGGTTCGCTCACCCTTGCTTCCCATGTGTCTAAATAAAAATGTCTCATCACTCATGTGTGTTAAGTCCTAATACATATGTAACTATGAATTCGCCTAGTGACACTTAACCACAACCACAATTATCAAAATAGTTTTCTCTTCGTAGTATGGCTATCGATCTTAAACATGTGTTAGTACCAAAATAAAATCTCTATTTATATCTTTGCCTTGATCTTCATAGGATTTTATTTTTATTTTTCTTCTTTCTAAAATGTGAAGCATTTGATCCATCTTTTGGTTATCGTCACCAACTCAATGGCTATTTTCCAGCTTTCACACTTGGTGTATATCAACCTAGCTCATATGCACTTTCGTGACAAAGGTGAGTACATTTCATCAATTATCCAAAATCAAATTTTGGCTTTTAATTCAATTATCCAAAATCAAATCTTGACTTTTAATCTTTTTTTTAATTGATGAGAACCTTTACAAAGAAAGATATGTATTTTAAATTTGAGTTACCTCTTTGGTAGCATTAGCTTCCCTGCATATGTGCTAAAATGTTTATGTACTGTGGGGAATGCCGGAGGACGTCGACTTGGCTAATGCGACCCTAGACAGGTTCGTCTCGCGTTGGGAGGCGAATGGCTCGTACTCGGCCTCCTTGGCATACATGCCTTTGTTCTAAGGATGAGGATGGTGCTCCAAATGGTTATCCGCGGTTCTCCCCTAGTTTAACTAAATAAACTAGATTGCAAAAATGAAGAGAGAAATTGTCTAGTTAGTTCTTTAAATTGAACTAGAGGAGAACCGTAGATACCCATTTAGAGCATCATCCTCATCTATACTTTGTTCGTCGGGATGGAAGAAATGCTCGGCGCTAGAGAGCTATGGCGTTCCAGAGCGCCTCCTAGAGTCAAATTCTTCTTCTGGCTAGCGTTGCACGGTCGATTGTGGACGACCGACCGGAGGAAACGTCACCACTTGCAGGATCCTGACACCTGCGCCTTATGTGACCAGGCTAGTGAGACGACCGGCCACCTGTTCAAAGATTGCGTCTTCATGAGGGAGGTTTGGTGCAGGATTCTTTCTACTCTTGATCTGGGAAATCTGATGAACTCCAACGCTGGTTCGCTAGCGCAATGGTGGATGGATTTGAGAGGGCGCGTGCCGTCCGGTCAGCGTAAAGGTTTCGGCTGTCTTCTCCTGCTAGTGTCGTGGCGTATTTGGAAGACCAGAAACAGGTGTGTGTTCGACGACGACAGTTCCACAGCGCAGCTGGTGTGCAAACTGATCGTGGATAATGGCAACGATTGGGTGGCTGCCGGCAACAGCGACCTGGCGACGCTCTCCGCTCTGTAGTAGCCCCTCAGGGACTTTTGTTAGGGGGTGTTTGGTTCCCACCCTCTAGAGTTTAGTTACTTTTATAGCGTGTTTGGTTCGCCGGATTGACCAGTCCGGGATTATCCGAACCTAAGACCGAGTCTGACAATGTCATTTGGTTCACGTTATAGGCTCATGCCGTCCGTCATCAGTTTACTCATTTTTTAAACTCCCTCAAGCCAATCTGCAGGAATGACCTCATTCCATAGAAAATCGACGGATGACCTGGTTCTGCATGAGCTCATGCCGGATGAAGCTGATCGTTAAACCAAACACGTCATTAGTCACTAAAGTTCCAAACACCTCCACTAAAAGTTATTTTTAACACTACAACTCTAGTGACCTCCACTAAACTTCAGTGGCTAAACTCTAGGGGGTGGGAACCAAACACCCCCTTAGTTGCAAAATTGTTAGACATGTAGTCATGTAATCTTATGCTCGGTCACCTAAAAACTCGCTTGTCAAGTGTCGTGTACATGGCCACCACAGTGCTTACGCTGCTCGTGTAATCAAGGCGGTGACCATTGTAAACGAATGTTCTCATCTTAATGAAAAACACGTCAACGGATGTGTTCTCGAAATTTTTTTCAAGTTCGGCACATATGCATGGATATAAAATGTGAAAGAGTAATACTAACAAATGATGCTAAGGTATAAAGAATGGACTTTCGAAGCGTGATATCAATCAAAGTGCACAGTACAAATTCATGCATATGTGCCGAACTTGTTCTGTTCTGGTCTCAAGGATTGTTTTTTTTTTTCTCTTCTGACTCCTTGTGATTTCATATGAGGTCTACCAAGTATCTAACAGACTAACTACACTCTTGTTGTCTTTGCAGCTGAGCTGAGACCTGTTATTGGTACACTAACCAGACTATTTGATGAGACGTCCAAAGCTCTGGGAGGATCACAAGCTACTCAAGAAAAAAGGCATGAGACTGAGGACAGTTCAAGGAAAATGGGGCCATTGTTTTCAAAACTAAATAGTGGCGACATATCTCCAAATGTTTCGTCAAAACTCATTCAGCTATGCAGTGCAATTGATGCTACTGATTTTGCCACCGCGATGCACCTCCAGGTAGGTTGGACGTTGATCTTCTAGGTTCTGTAGATAGAGTCTGTGTCTCGTCCATGATTATCTGAAAGTTTCGATATCAGTTCTTCCTTGACTATCTGCAACTGCACAATGTTGGTGTCAGAGGTACTCTGTTACGATCCTTCACTACTGAATAGCAATTACTAGAGTACTGGATACAAATTGAGAAGAATTAGAGGGAATCTAGACTGGGTATAGCAAGGAAATGGAGGGGGCAGCAAGAACAGCAGGGGTTCTTGGGGACTGGACGAAGGTAGACGATGGGTCTAGAGTTCCGGTTCTTGTTCGATGTCCTCTCCCGATGCCTGTTGGATCTTTTATCCTCATTTGTTCTGTCCTAACCAGTTAGCTTGGAAGCCCATCCGATGGCCCACCTTGGGAGCCCATCCATCGGCCCAGTCCCTGACATACTCTTAACAACAAGTGACAGGGATGAGTGCAACTTCTGGCTTGCGGCATTGAAGCCGATGATCTCAAGACAAGGCAAAAATTCAGAATGTAAACCTTGTGGCCTTCTCTTGCAGCCAGTTCTGTCTGTACTCTGTACACACACACCTTTTCTACTGCTTGCCAGGAATGATAGCGTCAGCAGTTCAGCGGTGTTATCCTGTTTCTTATTCTGCCTAGGCGTGTTGGTGAAATTGGTCTGACATTTCGATAGTAGTTTTGGTTTTCGACATCTGTTGTATGGTGACCTGTTGCTGGGTTGTTTGTTATTCTGAATGGTAATTGTAAGAGGCCACTTTAGTCTGTTATAGCTGGCTCACCTTTTTCACACAGAATTCGTCAGTTCGGACATTCTGTGTCTAACTCTTACAATTCGTCAGTTCGTGTCTATTAGGGCTTGTTTGGTTGTAACCCTGAACAAATTTTGCCTTGCCTGTAGCAACGATTCAAGGCTCCAGGCATAGAAAACCAATCGCCTGGCTCTCACGGTAACCTGCCGGGTAAGATTCATCTGTAATCAATGCACCTGACAATTTTTTCTGGACACCAAACCTGAACCAAACAACGTTGCGTGGTCAGGCAAAATTGGTTGCGTTAACAGGCAGCTTGCAGGCAACGCATTTTCACAGACTACTAACAATCTTCTCTCTTCTATTTCATTTTTCACTTTTTATGTAGGTTCATTGAAATCTAGACGAACTGATCGATGATAAAAAAAAAAAAGAGTTCATTTTCGCCACGACCACTCTCGATCACCCAGATCGCAGCCGTTGACTTCCGGCGGGCGCCACATCGTGACACGAGTAAAAATGACCGTTAAATTCGCAAATCCCGTGTTCCGGAATGATTGCGCGTCGCGAATGTGCTCCGGTCAACTTCCGACAGCACGAGGCGGCACACTTCTCTTCTCGGCCACCACGGGTCCACCGCGCCACCTCGTCCCGTCCTCCACGGCATCCTCACGTGGATGGCGTCCGTCCCTTCCCCCAGCCGCCTCCGGCCTCGGCGTGCGCGTCGACGTCGTTGCTTGCTCCCTGCTCCACGAACGAACTACCCGGACAGCAAGGCGAAAAACAAGTCGTCGTCGTTGTGCTGTTCGAATTCCAAGAGCAGCAGATACTGTGTTTTTTTTTTCTTTTTACTGATTATATTATTATTACCGCTGCTCCTAATCCACTTTCCAATCATAAACGGCTAGCTAAACGCGCTCTGACCAGCGATTTTCTGTTAGCGTGATGCATGCAGTTTATTACTACTCCCTCCATGTATAGTCCATATTGAAAAAGATGACGTTTTGGATAAGGTTTGGATCAAACATTGAGAATATAAATCATAAACAACTTTTAAATTATTGAGTTTAGAGATGTAAAAATCATATATAAATAAATTTGTCTTGCAAAATACTTTCATAAAAATATACGTACATCACTTTCCAATAAATATTCTTAAAAAACAAGTGGTCAAAGTGATGTTTTGGAGACCGTGTCGCTATCTGAAACGTCATCTTTTACAATACGGAGGAGTATTAGTTTCTGTTAGCACCCCCTGTATCTGCCTGTAGTAGGCCTGCCTGTAGGCTGTTGTATAGCAGCTACATGAGCTAGCGGCGACGGCGTGGCATAGCATGTGCGCTAGCTTGCCAGTTTCAATTCGATGGCACGCCAACTTGGCCGGCCGATTCGATCAGTCTGGCATTCTTGGCTAACGCACTTGTGTTAGATTAATCAATGCCAGCCAATTCCATTACTCTGGTCGCCGTCGCTTATCATCACCACCAGGCATTATTCGTGTTGGTGGTGTACCTGAACCTGTAGCTGTAGCTGTGCCTGTGAAGGGAAACAGAAACACTGGCTGCTGTCTGGTCTCTGGTGCTTGCTTGTGACGGCAACAGAAATACGCAGATACTGCTACTCGTGATGATGGCTGGCAGCAGATGTATAGTTCTTCGATCTACTGCCACCATGCATAATTTGGTAGTGATCCGATCTGGAATCTAAACTATGTTCTCATGCATATTGTCTTTCTTTCTTTCTCTCTCTCTTTGCCTCCCTATATACTGTAAGGAGGAAGGATGAATCCACATTAAGCACTCGTTTCCGGTCGATGGTAATATCACTGTCTGACAATTGTCCAACTGGCTTGGACTATGAATATCCAGTGACCACACGACCACCAGTGCTGAGTGCAGTGCAAGTGAAAGTGCAGCTGTCTGTCAGCTACTCCTACTCTCTCTCTCTCATTCCATTTTCCGTATGTGGAATACGTACATTGATCTGATTGCTACGTTGAACAGTCAGTTGCATTGCACCATGTCCTAAAGGGTCCCAAGGAGAATCTGCAGCCGGCAGGCAGACACCACACCAGCAGGAGCGCGCGGTAGGCGGTAGCTCCCACTAGGCCGGCCACCGGATCGGAGCAGTTCAGAAGAAAGCTGCTCTTGCTCGCGCTTCCCTGCCCGGTGGTTTCAACTGTCCTACGTACGTCTCCTACCTATCCAATCCAAGCAAGAGATGGGGGGACCAGGGCCAAGCACAAGCACAAGTAGCCAAGAAGCCATCATATACTAATGCAGTAACAGCTTAGCAACCCCTCAGCCAGGACCAGGAACCACCCAACAGATTGTCATCCTATGATTATTAGTGATCGATTCCCACGGCTAGGCGAATTATTTGCAGGCAGATGGCAGATGGCAGATGGTGCAATCCAATCCTCCCCACTTCCATGTCATGTACAGTGGTAGTAGTGCAGGCCAGGCCTGGCCGGTCGGCTCTATCTAATCAGGCCGGTTTACATGTCATCAGCCCCCATCCAAACCCATGGACTAGTCTGGTACCACTGAATAATACTCTACCGCCTTCTTAACCAATATATTGCGTTTTCTAGACGTACGCCGGGATATGAATATTCCGGCCTCCGACTCCCCGAGAATGAGCAGCATATATCTAGCCGCCCATTAGTTTATCAAATGACACGATGCTCCACCATCAATCAAATGACACTATACGGAGTAATATATTAAGCATCTCGTTATTAGCATTGATGATGAGGTGAGATCACACTCACACCCACACCAATGCAACACAGGGGATGGGATCATCTCCTCTCGATCGGGCTCCTGAATTAATCCTCATCTCCTCCTCGTCCTCCTCAGCTCCAACCTGTACAGCACTAGTTTATCATCTCGGCTTCCGCTCAACCACCAGCGGTCCCGCCCGGCTGCCCCTACCATACCATACCATACCATACCATACCATGCCACACTGGATTGCTGCAGAACCTGGGCATTCAGCTCATCAACTGGAGGCAGGAGCAGATGATGATGCTGATTGATGGCCATCCATGCATGCATGGCACTATGGCAGTACCACACGGACACGGTGTACTAGCAGAGCCGGCGGCATGTAGCTCGGGCCGCCTCGGGGAGAATATTTTAGGTAGGTTTAGGTTTAGGTTTAGTTTAGCACACCAACAACTCGGTTGCTTCCAGCAAAAGTGCTCCTTCGTTCCCTCCAGTTCCAGTGAAGTGAATGATGCAGTAGTACACGTGTACGTCCTGGGGATCCCAAAGCAATTAGTGAGCGCGAGTGGTGGTAGGGTAGTACAGTTTTGACTTGTTAACAATCTTTGAGGAATTCTCTCTGCTGGTTAACATGGTGTCAGACTGTCAGCCATCTTATTAATTATGTTATGCATGAAGGGAAGCGGAAAAAAAAAAGAAACCCTGAAGGTGAAGGCAGGCAGGCAGGCAGGAGCAGCAGAGAGGCGTTGTTGCAATTGCAGATGTTGCAGATGTACAGCGTGGATGGACGGATGGCACATGAAGGGCACATGCGGCAGCCGCAGCTTGGAGTTCGAAAACGGCTAGCTATTGTGATGGCACTCGGATTTCCTTCCCCATGATCCATTCTCTAGCCATCTGAATACGTAGTATCTATCTAGGAATCTCACTGATGGAAGGTCAACCAGTTTAATTACTATGCCGTACAGATCGAGAAAAGAAACCCAATATTAATAAGAGTGTTGAAGAGACAGCAGATGATGCTTGACATTTTCAAAAAAAAAAAAAAACCAGATGATGCTTGACGAGCAGGGGATCAATCAAGAACAGAAAGGGTCAAAGAGGACGACCTGCAGCAGAGAAAGGCATGTCCAATGTACTTTCAGAACTTGGTTCCATTCCGTGCAGAGGAATGAACGAACGAACCTGCACTGCATATTGTCAATGCCGCCAACCTTTTCTTTCTTTCTTTCTTTACAGTGCTCGTTGAATAATACTGAAATACAAACGTTAGCTAGCCATTTGCCAACGCCTGTCTTAAATAAAATGGCTCTCGGAATGCTGAACAAAAAAAATGAGCTATACGTATATAGGTTATAGGGTGACGCGACGAGTGCAAGTCTCAAGAAGAGCCCTTGCCATCTCTCGCTGGAGCTAGCAGGCAACAGGCATGCATGATTCGGCTCTACGCTGGCTGTTGGCTGCCACTTGCAGTTGCAGTGCACCTGATCTACGCTACGCTGGAACAGTTTTTTTTGGATCGCTGGAAGTATCATTTGTTTGTGGGTTTTGAAGCAGATGGATGGATAGGCATAGCAGGCATCACTCAGTTTCTGCTGGTGGTTCGGTTCCTCAGGATCCAAGCTACTCCCTCCATTTCAAATTATAAGTCAAAGTTTCTCAACTTTGACCAAAATTATAGAGAAAAACACAAAGATTTATGACATCAAATATATATATATTATGAAAATATAACTAATGAAGAATCTAATGATACTTAGTTGGTATCATAGATGTTATTATCTTGTTATATAATTTTGGTCAAAGTTAAAAAACTTTGACTCTTCAAGATTCTTGGAATGACTTATAATTTAGAACGGAGGGAGTAGCTAGCACCAGTTCTCTTCTTCTTGTGCTTGCTTCTTACGTGCAGTGTTGAAAAGCCACACCATGCTTTCTGCTACCCAAGCAACACAGCTCGCTCGCGTCTCTTTCTCGGTTTCGGGCGCGGCGATTCTGGAAACGCCGATGTTGTGGCTGTGATCGATGATGATGAGTACAGTACTCGGTGAGAGTGTGAGACTCTGAGAGGAGGCTCTGTTATTTCTGTCTCTCCATCATGTGGAGTTTCTTTCAGTGTTAAAAAAAAATTGGTACCACATACAAGATTGCCGACCCTTTTCTTTCATCGCGTACCACGCTGAACGAACCAACACGTAAAGTTAAGCAGAAAGCCCGAGGCCCGATAATACGGTCCGGAGCCCGAAAATTTGGCGCGGCCCAAGCACGGTCCGGCCCGGGAGCTACCGTGCCCGGGCCGGCCCGAAGCCCGCAACGGACCGGGTCTGGACCGCACCCTTGACCCGCGGGCTGGCCTGGCCCGGTCTAGTATAAATATATATATAAATATAATTTTTCTACTAGTGGGCCCGGTGGACCCGCGGGTCTTTGGGCCGGCCCGAGTTCCAATCGGACCGGGCCTGGGCTGATGGCGCGGTCCGATGGCCCGACTTGGCTCGGCCCGGTGGCCCGTCGTGCCTTGGTCGGCTCGGTCCGATCGGGTCGTGCCTAGCCCGGGCGCGGGCCGGACCGAGCGAGGCGGCTCGGTTGCTCATCACTACCAACACATATATTCATTTATTTGCATGGACCCCTGATGAATATGTAATGTATGGGAGTGCTAAAATCAACATTGCCGGAGTACATATAAGATTCTCATTATTTTTCTTTACATCTTTCATTAGATTACACCTAAACTTATGGATTGATCTGACCAATGATATAAGTATGTACTGCTTTTGTTCTAAAAAAAGTCATTCTCGCTTTCGTAAAAATCAACAAATTTTAATTTTGATCAAATATATATTACTAAATATTAATATTTATAGTACATAATTCATATAATTAAATAGATCTTTGAATATAATTTTATAATAACCTTATTTGGATATATAAATGTTGCACGTATTTTTTTACAAATTTAGTTAAAATTAAAAAAGTTTAACCACCCTGGATTATATAACGGCATTTTTTTTAGGAGGGAGGGGGAACGAGGGAGGGCGTATAACACAAATACTAAGAATATTTATTATCGCGTACTCCTATTCTATATATAATTAAATTCATCCATCATTTCAGGAAGGATCCGAGAGAAGAAAAAAGGTCCAACTTGTGCTGTGGCACACGCCCTCGACAGATATAGGCCCCGTTTGGTACAGGTCAGCTTCACTAGTGAGGCTGTTTTTTTTAGAAAATAGCTTTATAGGCAACTTACTAGATGAAGCTGAGCTGTTTTGAAAAAAGTGTTTGGTAAAACAGCTTCACGAACAACTTCGTGCATAGTTGAAAGAGAGAAATGAAAGTGTAAGCTGTGAAAAGCTACTTTTTCAGTTTCATGGGTGAAGCTGTTTTCGTGAGAGGGAGAATAAAACAGCTTCATGAGTGAAGCTATTTTGTAAAAAGGTGTTTGACAAAAAAAAACAACTCACAATAGCTCATGAATGTACCGTGAGCTGTACCAAACAGGCCCGTACATGTACCGTAGGTCACATGCAACTCGGAAGGCGAAAGCTGCGTTTCCTATGAATGGATGGGATGAGAGACGGATCCGAGTGGCCGGCTGGCTGGCGAGTGGATGGATAGATATGTCCGAAACCAAAAGGGACGTCCGCTAATAAGGATACAGAAAAGAAAAGCCAAACGGCATGATCATGATCACACATTCATGAGAGACGGGGGATAAAGGATCGGAAAGCAGAGGAAAGCTGAGGGTCCAATCATACGCGTCCAATTATTGTCATTTGATTGGCAGCAGCCAAAAGAAATATACTATACTACTCTCCTCACAAAAAAAAAAAAACGCACCAGATACTGCTTGTATCTTTCGGTTGGCTGAGTGGGAGTATATCTCTTCTTCATGGAGCACTAAAAACTAATATTATATTGCTTGCACCGTTCAAGGAAAAAAAAAGAAATAAAGCTTGCATAACTCGTTTCCTATGAATGACTTTGGTCAGACGACCAATATATAAAACGTAGCTCAATTGGTTGGGTTTAAGTACTTGACTTTGGACGGGTGTTCACATTTTTTTTTGACTTATTTCAGGATTTAATTGTGTTATTCTTAGACGACGTGCTCATCGACAACGAGACGTCTGTGGTAACTTTGTCAATCTCAAGATTTTCTGAACCAACTTAGTTCTTCGGAGGTGTCCTTTGTTAGAATTATATGGGCTTGGCACATTAACAAATTCTGAAATTCATAATAAATCTCAAAGGCTCATTCATGTGTGAGCAAAGAGGGGAAGTGCAACTATGGAAGTCCTCTCCACTTCCTCAAGTCTAGTGTGAGAAGGAGAAAGAGAAATCCACACGCACGCGCTCGCTCGCCTCGCCTCGCCGGGCCGGGCCGGGCCGGGCGTGGCGTGGCGTGGCGTGGCGACTTGCGCGGGTGCGCGGCACCTGCGTGAATGGTCCGCCGAAATCCGGCTCCTCACCTTGCGGGAGCGCGGTCTCCTTTTGCAGTTTTAGTTTTTGGTTTCTGGGTCATCAAGTTGCAGAGTCCTAAACGGTTACGACTTAAGAGTCCTAAACCGATTTAGATCGTGATCGCGACACGAGGTCGGTTTAAGAGTCCTAAACCGATTTAGATCGTGATCGCGACACGAGGTCGGTTTAACAGGACTATATAAGCAACCTACCAGCCACGCCAAAACATATCTCTTAACATCTCTCGAGTTAGGGTTTGCATCATATCGCTTTTGCGCTGCCGTCTAGTCGTCTCCAGTCCGTTCGCTTGTGTGCACCAGCGACCGGGCGAGCAGGTCGCCGGAACCCTCGTCTTTGCGATCCTGCACCGGGAGAAGGCGAATAAGGTTTTTGGGAAGCGCTCGTCGCGCGACTGCTCTCGTCTTCAACAACGGGTCGTCTACCGTCCAAGTCAGGCGGCGCTACGTCCAGGCGTATTCGTCGTGAACTGCTCCGAGCTCTTCCTCCAGCGCTCATTGATGATCTGCCAACACCGACTCCTCCACCATCTTCTCTAGCAAACGAAAGGTACGCCGCTCGTGATCTAATGTCTATGCTTATATTAGATCTTATGTCTTTGTTCTTACTTTTTAATCTATCTGGTGTACGAGCTATACTTACACCTGTTATCATGTTTGAGATCTTGTTATGCCTGTTTTGTTATGCAAGTAAACAATACAATCTGAGATATCTAGATCATTAATTTATTATGATTTATATTCTGGTTTTAATCTGGAAATTGTCTATTCTTTTAACAATCCAAAAACCTTACTATAGGTTTCCAGAATTAACTATGGCTAGTTTTGTTGATGCGCTGAAGCCAGAAAAATTTTCTGGAGAGCACTTTAAGAGATGGCAAGTTAAGGTCACCAATTGGTTGACGGCCATGAAAGTGTTCTGGGTGAGTGCTGGTATGCCCGAGGGAAATATCTCTGAAGATGATCAGAGAGCATTCCAGGATGCCAACCAAATCTTTGTGGGAGTTGTGCAGAATGTCCTTGCTGATCATATCTTTGATACAATTCTGCACATTAAAGACGCAAAGACTTTGTGGGATCATCTGACAGCTACCTTTGGTGCTTCAGATGCTGGCAAAGAGTTGTACATCATGGAGACTTTTCATGACTACAAGATTGTTGCGAACAAATCTATAGTCGAGCAAGCTCATGAGATACACCGTCTGGCAAAAGAGCTTGAACTCCTTAACTGTGTTATACCCGATGAGTTTGTGGCTGGGTGCATTATTGCAAAGTTACCTTCCTCTTGGAGGAATTTCGCCACAAGCCTTAAACACAAGAGACAAAAAATATCAGTTGAAAACCTGATAGCATCTCTTGATATTGAGGAGAAGGTTCGGGCTAAAGATAACACTGAGAAGGGGAACGAGGAAAGAGCTAGCGCCCACTTTGTCCAGAAAAACCATGACAAGTACAAAGGAAAGTCTAAGTCTTTCAATGCCAAAACTACTACTGCATTTAAGAAGAAGAAGAAGAAGAGTAAAGCAGAGTTGTCGTGCTTCACTTGTGGAGAGCTTGGACATTTTTCCAAAGAGTGTCCGGAGCGAGCGGACCGCAAAGGAAAAAAGAAGAATGTCAACCTTGTGACTACTAGCGATGCTGATGATGGGTATGGTAATTTTCCTACTGTACTATCAGTATTTCAATCACCAAATTGGATTCAAGGTGCAGATATTCACGTGTGTGCAGATATCTCTCTGTTTTCTTCTTATCAGGGGATTCAAGGTTCCTTCGTCCTAATGGGGAATGGTTCACATGCTTCTGTTCGTGGTGTTGGCACGGTAGATCTGAAGTTTACTTCGGGGAAGATCGTGCAACTGAAGAACATGCAGCATGTCCCTACTATACGCAAGAACCTTGTTAGTGTATCTCTTCTTTTGAGAGATGATTTTAAAGTAGTTTTAGAGTCCAATAAAGTAGTTATGTCTAAGCACGGACAATTTATTGGTAAAGGCTATGATTGTGGAGGCTTGTTCCGCCTATCTTTGGCAGATTTTTGTAATAAGTCAGTAAATCATATTTGTGGCACAATTAATGATAGTTCTAATATTCGGCATTCTCGTTTGTGTCATGTGAACTTTGGTTTAATGTCATGTTTGTCTAGCCTGAGTTTAATTCCAGATTTCACTATTGTCAAAGGTTCTAAGTGTCGTAGTTGTGTGCAATCAAAGCAACCTCGAAAGCCTCACAAGACAACGGAGGAGAGAAACTTGGCACCTCTACAACTCATACATTCTGATCTTTGTGAGATGAATGGTGTGTTGACAAAAGGTGGAAAGAGATATTTCATGACTTTAATTGATGATGCAACTAGATATTGTTATGTTTACTTGCTTAAAACTAAAGATGAAACGCTACACTACTTTAAAATCTATAAGGCTGAAGTTGAGAATCAACTAGAAAGAAAGATTAAACGTCTAAGGTCAGATCGTGGTGGTGAGTATTTTCCTATACTTTTTGATGAATTCTGTACGGAACATGGTATTATTCATGAGAGGACTGCTCCCTATTCTCTTGAATCAAACGGGATTGCCGAGAGGAAAAACCGCACGTTGACTGACTTGGTGAACGCCATGTTAGATACTGCTGGTCTTTCTAAGGCATGGTGGGGGGAAGCTTTATTGACTGCGAGACATGTCCTGAATAGAGTTCCAAACAGAAATAAAGAGACAACTCCATACGAGTATTGGGTTGGAAGGAAACCATCACTTACATACTTACGCACATGAGGATGTTTGGCGAAAGTCAATGTTCCAATTTCTAAGAAGCGTAAGCTTGGACCAAAGACTGTGGATTGCATCTTTCTAGGATATGCACATCATAGTATTGCCTATAGATTTTTAGTAGTAAAATCTGAAGTTCCTGATATGCATGTGGATACGATTTTTGAATCTCGTGATGCTACATTCATTGAGAACATTTTTTCTATGAAAGAAAACCATAGAAATGCTAAGTTTTCCTCTGAATTAACTCCTGATTTTACTACACCTATTGAGCCTCCGCTTAAGTCATTTGAACAACCACTTAATGAAGTTCTTGAGGAGGATGACAATGAAATTCCTGTGAGGAACAAGAGACGAAGGATTGCAAAATCCTTTGGTGATGATTTCATTGTGTACCTTGTGGATGATACTCCTACTTCTATTACAGAAGCATATGCATCTCCAGATGCAGATGATTGGAAAGAAGTTGTTCGTAGTGAGATGGACTCAATTCTTTCTAATGGAACCTGGGAGTTATCTGAGTTGCCCTTTGGTTGTAAACCTGTGGGGTGTAAGTGGGTGTTCAAGAAGAAGCTTAGACCTGATGGTACTATTGACAAGTACAAGGCTCGACTTGTGGCTAAGGGTTATACTCAAAAAGAAGACGAGGATTTCTTTGATACTTATTCACCTGTTGCTAGATTAACCACTATTCGAGTATTACTTTCCTTGGCTGCCTCATATGGTTTTCTCATTCATCAAATGGATGTGAAGACAACTTTTCTTAATGGAGAGTTGGATGAGGAGATCTATATGGATCAGCCTGATGGGTTTGTAGTAAAAGGTGAAGAGCAAAAAGTGTGTAAGTTATTGGAATCTTTGTATGGCTTGAAACAAGCACCTAAACAATGGCATGAGAAGTTTGACACTACTTTAATTAGTGCGGGCTTTGCTGTTAATGAAGCTGATAGGTGTGTGTATTATCGACATGGTGGGGGTCAATCTGTTATATTATGTTTATATGTTGATGATATTCTTATTTTTAGAACAAATATTGATGTTATTAATGAGGTCAAGTCTTTCCTATCAAAGAGCTTTGATATGAAAGATCTGGGTGAAGCTAATATTATTTTGAACATTAAGTTGATTAAGGATGAGAGTGAGATTACTTTATTGCAATCTCACTATGTTGAGAAGGTTTTGAGTCGCTTTGGCTTTATGGATAGTAAACCTTCTCCAACACCTTATGATCCTAGTGTGACTTTGAGAAAGAACAGAAAGATTGCTAGAGACCAACTGAGATACTCTCAGATTATTGGCTCACTCATGTATCTAGCGAGCGCAACTAGACCAGATATCTCATTTGCTGTGAGCAAGTTGAGTAGGTACATGTCCAACCCGGGTGATAATCATTGGCATGCACTTGAAAGAGTTTTGCGTTATCTCAAAGGTACAATGAATTCTGGAGTTCACTATTCTGGGCACCCAGCTGTGCTAGAGGGATATAGTGATGCAAACTGGATTTCTGATATTGATCAGATCTACGCCACTAGTGGGTATGTTTTTACCCTTGGAGGTGGTGCAGTGTCATGGAGGTCTTGTAAACAGACTATTTTGACTAAATCAACCATGGAAGCAGAACTTGCTGCTTTGGATACAGCTTCTGCAGAGGCAGAGTGGTTGCGTGAGCTCTTGTCTGACTTACCGGTGGTTGAAAAAACAATACCGGCTATCCTTATGAACTGTGATAATCAAATAGTGATCACTAAAGTGAACAGTGCTAGGGATAATGCGAAGTCAACAAGACACGTTAAAAGACGTTTGAAGTCTGTCAGAAAGTTGAGAAACTCCGGAGTAATAGCTGTGACTTATGTACAAACAGACAAAAACCTGGCAGATCCCTTTACAAAAGGGTTATCACGGAATGTGATAGAAATCGCATCAAGGGAGATGGGTATGAGACCCTTATGAGTTTACAGTAGTAGTAACCCAACCTTTTTGATCGGAGATCCCGTGACTAAGGATCTGGGAAGAACAAACTATTGGTAAACTGAGGAGAGTAATTTCTAAACCCTCTCTTTGTGAAGATGCAATACTCTCATAGCTATGAGGCACTGTATGGAAGGTTGGCAAAGACCTTAATATGTTCTATTGGCTTTTAAAAGCAAAGATGCTGTCCTACAGAGTATTCTTGAAAGAACATACCTATATGAGCCATGACTGTTAAACGTCGCAGTCTTTGAGATTAGGGTGATCTCTAGTAAGCTCATGAAGAGACCATGGAGTATGACGTATATGCTCCACCCATGGAGAAAGGCTATTGACAGCCAGGTACTAGTTTAACCTTGAGTAAAACTTGCTTCACGCAAAACTTGCAATTCAAGGCATAGTCCATTGTTCAAGTTGTGAATAAGTGTAACTTAAGGTTATAGGCGGAAGTTTAACTTAACAGTCTCTGCTAAACACTAGTATATCAAACAGTAGCGGGAACAGGCAAAACTCTAAATGAGAATTTGAGATCCGGTGGGGGATTGTTAGAATTATATGGGCTTGGCCCATTAACAAATTCTGAAATTCATAATAAATCTCAAAGGCCCATTCATGTGTGAACAAAGAGGAGAAGTGGAACTCTTTAGTCCCACCTTGCTAGTGGAAGGGGAGGAGGACTTGCTTAAATATGGAAGTCCTCTCCACTTCCTCAAGTCTAGTGTGAGAAGGAGAAAGAGAAATCCACACGCGCGCGCTCGCTCGCCTCGCCGGGCCGGGCCGGGCCGGGCCGGGCGTGGCGACTTGCGCGGGTGCGCGGCACCTGCGTGAATGGTCCGCCGAAATCCGGCTCCTCGCCTTGCGGGAGCGCGGTCTCCTTTTGCAGTTTTAGTTTTTGGTTTCTGGGCCATCAAGTTGCAGAGTCCTAAACGGTTACGACTTAAGAGTCCTAAACCGATTTAGATCGTGATCGCGACACGAGGTCGGTTTAACAGGACTATATAAGCAACCTACTGACCACGCCAAAACATATCTCTTAACATCTCTCGAGTTAGGGTTTGCCTCATATCGCTTTTGCGCTGCCGTCTAGTCGTCTCCAGTCCGTTCGCTTGCGTGCACCAGCGACCGGGCGAGCAGGTCTCCGGAACCCTCGTCTTTGCGATCCTGCACTGGGAGAAGGCGAATAAAGTTTTTGGGAAGCGCTCGTTGCGCGACTGCTCTCGTCTTCAACAACGGGTCGTCTACCGTCCAAGTCAGGCGGCGCTACGTCCAGGCGTATTCGTCGTCAACTGCTCCGAGCTCTTCCTCCAGCGCTCATCGACGATCTGCCAACACCGACTCCACTATCTTCTCCAGCAAACGAAAGGTACGCCGCTCGTAATATAATGTCTATGCTTATATTAGATCTTATGTCTTTGTTCTTACTTTTTAATTTATCTGGTGTACGAGCTATGCTTACACTTGTTATCATGTTTGAGATCTTGTTATGTCTGTTTTGTTATGCAAGTAAACAATACAATCTGAGATATCTAGATCATCAATTTATCATGATTTATATTCTGGTTTTAATCTGAAAATTGCCTATTCTTTTAACATCCTTAGACATAGAGTGTATGTGCGTGCGTAGTAGAGGTAGAGTGAATGTACGTTTGTGTTTGTGAGCGTTTGTGTCTGTAACTGGGTCTTGAAAAAAAAACATATATAATAAGATGTGACATTTTTATAGTGAATCTCTTTGTTTTTGTTTTTTTAAGTTTAGTGAAACTTAAAAATGATTGATTGGTTGAAAAGGAGAGATACTAAATATCTTCTTCTCTTCTAGACGAAGGGTGTGGGTGGGAGTATAGCAGTAGCATACGCATGGAATATGTATGTTCCAGCACTTCGGCTGCGCACTTGACAAAACAAAAGTCCCAGCGCGGCGCGGTGGTAGCCTACGCTACGCTACGCGCAACGCATGCCTCCAGTTCCAGCCGCCAGCAGCGCCAGCAGATTGGCCTAGCTTGCCCGGCGCCCCGCGGGACACGGTGCGTCGCGACGCAACAAAAGCGGCGCGCGCGTCGTGTGACGACTCACGACGCGGCGGCTCACGAGCAGCACGGTTGATTGATTGCACGGGTCAACAAGGCAAGGCATACGACAGCGCCTATCCGATCCGCGGCCTATCATAAGCAATAGCTGGCGCCGTACTGTGTACCACAGCACCACACACCACGCCACCAGGCATAAACACACGTGTTACGGAGCTCAGTTTATTACTTAGCTATAAACCGAATTTAACATATACAAATTAATCATAAAATAATGTTTTTTTATCTCACAACAAATCAGTCATACGAATAAACAGAAGTCACTTTAAATTCTGCTGAACAGAGCCACCTTATGTGTCACGGACCCGTCGTTTAAGGACGTGTCTGGAATAGTCCAGTCTCCTCGTCCCGTGCATTCACTACAGGAAACTTAGGCTTTGCCGAGTGCCAAATTTCGGGCACTGGCCAAAGAGCCTCTTTGCCGAGTGTCGGCCACGTGGCACTCGGCAAAGCGCAAACACAAGGCAAAGGATGCTTTGCCGAGTGTCCGACACTCGGCAAAGAAAGACACTCGGCAAAGGCACCTCTTTGCCGAGTGCCAGATGCCAGCACTCGGCAAAGAGCCCCTCTTTGCCGAGTGCCAGCCACGTGGCACTCGGCAAAGCATGTGGCCCCGAACTGTGTCATGTGGTCGGGTCTTTATCGAGTGTCGCCAGGCTGACACTCGGCAAAGAGGGACCTGACACTCGGCAAAGAGCTCTTTGCCTAGTGTTTTTTTTTGACACTCGGCAAAGCCAATTTTTAAATTACATTTTGAAGCAGTAAATTAATCCAAATGAAAAAGTTTTTAACTACAAAGTTGGTTAACTTATCAAGATGAACAATTTTTGTTTTGGTGATTTCTTCATTTGACAAACTTAAAATAAATTCGTTCATAAATCTTATATATCTCTCTGGTAGTTTATAAAACTACAAGAGTGATATATAATGTTTGTGAATAATATTAGAACCACAATGTCGGATGCACAAATGGTCAAACAACCAAAATAAACTTTGTAGATCTTGACAAGTTATGAAAGTTTGTAGTCGATAACTTTTAAATTTGAAGTCATCTAGTTATGCAAAACTGCGTTCGAATTTGAAAAATTTAAAATTTGAATTTTTTAAAATACCTCGGATGGAGAAATGACCAAAATGAAAGTTGTAGATCTCGAAAAGTTATGAAACTTTGGTGTTGACAACCTTTTGATTTGAAATCATCTTGTCAACTAAAACTACGTTTCAAATTGTCAAATTTGAAATTCAAATTTTTATAAACGACCTCAGATGGAAAAACTACCAAAATAAAAGTTGTAGATCTTAAAAATTTAGAAAACTTTGTAGTTGATAACTTTTTGATTTGAATTCGTTTAGGGCCTCAAATAAGTAAGTTACACTCGGTTTAGTATAATATATAGGTAACCGAAACGAAGATGGAATGTATATGTTTGTGTAGTGCAGTGGTAGAGGAGGCTTCGCGCGAACGAGAGGTCGTGAGTTCGAATCCTGCTGACTGCGTGAGAAAAATTGCGTAAAAAATACCAGGACTTGCGATTTCGAGGGAAACTGGTGGGTGCTGCCCAGTGGGCCCCTTGCCGATATTTTCTTTGCCTAGTGCTCTTTGCCGAGTGCGGCACTCGGCGAAGCCTTCGCCGAGTGCAAAAGGCTCTTTGCTGAGTGCTGCCAGCACTCGGCAAAGTCTAATCCTGCTGTAGTGATTTGGATTTTGGATGAATTGGAGGATGGGAAAAAAAGAGAGTACGTACGTGTCACCGACTTCCAAATAAGAAGACTATCATGCTGTTTAGTTTCAAAATAAAAAACTTCACACCTATCGTATCGAATCTTTAGACACATGCATGAAATACTAAATATAATTTAAAAAATAACTAATTACACAGTTTGTATGTAATTTACGAGACGAATCTTTTAAGCCTAATTAATCTATGGTTTCACATTAAACTGCTATAGTAATACATATGTTAATGATAAATTAATTAGGTTTAAAAAATTCGTCTCGTGATTTACAAATGAACTCTATAAATTTTTTTGTTAGCACCTGAACATCTCATATAACACCCTACGTAATATTTGATGTGATATTCAAAAACTTTACAACACAGAACTAAATATGTTGTATATCTGTGGTGCGTGATGATAATTAAGTAAGAGGAATGTGACGTGGTTTTCCGTTTCATGCATGCCAAGTCAAACTTTTCTTTTGTGTTCCCAATTCACTGCTAAGCAAAATAAATTTGAACAAAATGATGAATTCTTTGAGAACTTATTGTTTTTATGAGAGATAGAATTGACAAATCAAAGTTAAAGATTATCTTCTTCTTGCACGAGATTGTGCAGGAAAAAGTGCTGCTAAATTTCTCCCTTTAGTCGAACTCAAACAAAAAAAACATACTCTTACTTGTTCTTGAGCATTTTCCAATTGGACATAAAACTAGTATATTTTCTGTTTTTTTGTTCTCACATGGGCTACAGTGCCACGGTGTATGGGTGGGACAGGAATTGTGGAGTTTTTCTCGACCTACGTGAGAAGGTCTTCTTCTTAATACAATGTCCGGGGGTTGTCTCCCCCCTCTCTCGCAGGTCGAGTTTTATATTTCCTGTTTTTCATTCCAAAACCTGACAAGATTTTTAGTTCCGTGCTAACTAAAACTTTTTCTAGCAGCAGATTCTATTAGGCCAGTCTCAGAGAAATTTTATCTAAGTTTCATTTGCATTAAATAGGTATTTTAGATGACACGATAGCGTATTCAAAAAGAGAGAAGAAATGAGATGAAATTTTCTTGGCATGAGTACCAACTCTTTATGAGTCATGAAATTAAATGTCTATAGAACTCTAGAGTGAAACTTTACATTGAGGAAGGGTACTTCATCCAAATTTTATTTCAATTGGTAATCTTGGAAACAATGCTATGAAATTATTCACTAAGATGGCCTTATATACATTAATCTCCATGATACCAGGTAAGTTCAGTATCACTTACATGTAATAAATATATGGTAGGTTTAAAATGGAGGGAGAATGGTTTCTTTATATATATATATATATATATATATATATATAATCCCTCCGTATAAGAAATAGGTGATGTTTTGGACATGGTTTCGGTTAAACATTGGGAATATAAATCATGAATAACTTTTAAGTTGTTGAGTTTAAAAATATAAAAACCATATGAGTGAATTTGTCTTGAAAAATACTTTCATATATATATATATATATATCACTTTTTGATAAATATTTTTTAGTATTAAGAGAGTCAAAGTTATACTTTGAAGACTATGTCAACGTCCAAAACGTCATCTATTTCTTATATTATACGGAAGGAGTATACTCGATCCCTCTGTCCTGAAACACTAGTAGAAAAGAGCTTTAAGCCAGCGGTCCTTTTTTTACAGGCGGTTTCACTTTAGGGTTGTCTGTGGAAAGAAAAAGATGGGCCACGACTTAGAAACCGCCTGTGGAAGCCAATTTCCACAGGCGGTTTACATAAGCCAACCGCCTGTGAAAATGGCATATTTTCACAGGCGGTTGGCTTATGTAAACCGCCTGTGGAAATTGGTTTTCACAGGTGGTTCCTTAAGCTACCCGCTAGTGTTGTTTCTGCTATATATACCCCTCCTTCTTCCCCGAGCAGAACTGTTCATCGCAGCAACCTTCCATTGGAGGGCATTTTGGAGGTCCAGATCTCTCAAAATACAAGGAGAGAGGTTTTGATCTTGATTTTTTGGAAGGAGGTTGCTAAGAAAGGTTAGTTTATGTGCCTATAGCATCATTTTGTTCATTCTTGCTTCATTTGAGCTACTTTTTGGATCTAGGGTTTCACCATGAGTTAGAGAGAAGAAAACCTAGCTTCTTGTCTTTATTTCTTCTAATGAGGTTGCTTAAGATGTTTACATAATGTCTCTATTCTCTCCCTTTTCATGTTTTTCTCTCAATTAACCTAGTTTATGCAAGATATATATTCCATCAATAATTCCTTTCAAGTAATTATGTAGAAGAGAGAGAAATATAGGGGTTTTTTTGTTATTTTTTTAATTAAGCTCATTAGGTTTTTCTCTTAATCTCTCTTTATTCCTCAATTTATTTTGTCCACATGTGTCTGTTTTAATTATGCAACTTATGTTTTTCAATTATGCAACTTAGGTTTTTTAATTATGCTACTTAGATTTTTTAATTTAATCTCTACCTAAAACCTCACATAAATTCTAAACCCTAGCTAATAAACCATAGGTATACCCTAACTCACATCAAAAGGTTCTATTAAATGTCTCAAGATATATATATATATATATATAGTTACTTGTTTTACATTGATTATAATACCCGAGGTACGGTCCACATTGTCATGATTTTTACAGGTAATGATAGAGCGGTCCTTTTGGATGTACAAGTTATCAAGACTAGATCCATCATACATACCCGAGGTCCATAGGTTTATTGATGCCGCTAAGAACCATGCAAGGACAACAAAAAAGACGCACATACATTGTCCATGCATGGACTACAGAAATGTAGTTGTATTTGATGACACTCAACAAATCCTTTCTCATCTGGTCCGCCGAGGATTTATGAAGGATTACTTGATTTGGACAAAGCATGGCGAGGGTAGCTCTGCGTCTTATACAACTAGAAACCCCGCGAACATCGACGTCGATGGTCCAGATATGCTTGCTGGCGGGTTTCAGTTCATACACGAGACACAACTACAACCTGACGCCAATGGTCCAGACACTTAACATGTTGTGCCAAATGTTGGAGATCAGGGTTTCGCTGGAGGAAATGAAGATGTTAGAATTAATGTGTTGCCAAATAATATGGCTGCGGAAGATGTAGAATTTCTAGAGGCAATGTTGCGTCGTCATGC
This sequence comes from Coix lacryma-jobi var. lacryma-jobi, assembly GCA_009763385.1. Classification (NCBI taxonomy): domain Eukaryota; kingdom Viridiplantae; phylum Streptophyta; class Magnoliopsida; order Poales; family Poaceae; genus Coix; species Coix lacryma-jobi. The sequence goes on along the minus strand of CM019825.1, from coordinate 4,893,441 downwards.
GGAAGATTCATCAATGTTCTTCATGAAAGGTATGGAGGCTCTGAGGAAGGCAGCAGAAGAGCCTTTGTACGATGAGTTTAAGGGTTGCACCAAAGAGTTCACAACGCTGCGGTCTGTGCTAAAGTTGTTGGTGTGCAATATGGAAATTTATAAATACTACATATCATACATGTATAATACAATAGGACGATGTTGCAAGTAGATAACTATACTTTCTCGTTACATAGTGCCACAAGCAACCACCCGGATCGGTCCACAGTGGATACTATGTGTGCGAGTTTATGAGGGAGAACAGACGATACATCAAGAACCCTACTAAGGTAAATATAAGTAATCGTCATGTATGTAGTTCTAATATTAAAGTTGCAAATGTATTATCAAGTGTAAAAATATATATGATGTTCATAAACCTCTTTTCCAGAAATTCGATGTACAAAAGACGAAACGCATGAACGAACAAGCTTTATACAACATAGTTGAGGACATGTGCTCATTCATCTTGAAAGAAGGCATTCTATGTGATGGGAAATATCACGATGCTTTCAGCGTCTTAGCAAGCCCATAATATAGAATACTTACAAAGATTAGTAGGTTCAAACTTAGTCGAGATGGTTATTAGAGAACCGATAAAAACTTTGTTGTATATAATGTTTGATGCAATATGTGTAACTTTATATTTGTGAATATGAAACTTTGATGTATATAAATATATGTATGAAATATTTTAATTGCATGTTGCTATATTTGAACCCCAATAGGGTTTAGTAGTTCCAATATCAATGTATATGTATACATTTACTAGTAATATAAATAATATATTAAAAAAATATCAAAAATTTATATACATATTGTTTGCAACAGCACAGACGGTTGCTTGTGAACCGTCTGTGGGAATGCATTTCAACAGGCGGTTCACTTAGCCAACCGCCTGTGTAAACGGACCACAACACAGGCGGTTTGCTAAGTGAACCGCCTGTAGAAACTCATTTCCACAGGCGGTTTACAAGCAACCGCCTGTGCTGTGGTTGCATTTCTACTGGCCTCCAGCGCAGGCGGTGCTAGAAAACGCCTGTGAAAATGAGTTACCAACCGCCTATACAGTACTTTTGTGTACTAGTGAAATATAGGGAACCCAAGCAATTTTAGGACATATTACGTGGTACACAACAAATGACATATTTGATGATAGATATTAATAGTAGGCATATGTATGCGAATTTTGTTTATTGGAGGGTTTGTTTATCTAGAATTCTTTATAATGTTCTGGATATTGTAGTCCTATAGAGTAAGCACGAAGTTACATCGCTGGAGAAGATAACAGGGGTGACGTGGAGCTTGCCTGCCGACCGGCCAGGCTGGCCTTTCTATCTGTATATTGTAAAAGCTTATCCACGCACCACCACAGCGTAGGCCATGGCAGGCCCGAGTTGATGCCATGTCATTCTCGCACCGGTCCATCACGATCGACGGCGACACGCGTGCACTGCGTGCTGTCAAGGCCGGGTTAGTTTGTTGGAATGATGATTACTTTCATCTCTATAAAATTCTTTCTACTTCTATAAACTCTTATCACCTCTCTTTTTATTAATAATGCTTACGAAACTCTATAAAACTCCTATTAAAACTAGTCTAATAGCGCGCGATCGACAATTTTCGAGCGTGTGTTTATGGGTTAGGGGGAGGGGAGGAAGGGTAGCTTCGGGATTAACCAGGTGCTTTAACACACATGGCACACAGTTCTGAAGATATGTGCAAATAGATTTAGGCACTGTTTGATTAGGCTCCTCTAAAGTTTAGTCACTAAAATTAGTCTATAAAGTATCAAACACTCCACTAAAGTTTAGGGGCCACTAAAATTTAGGGGTCTTTAGTCATGAAGAAGTTAAAAGTGATTAAATTTTAGTGGTCTTTAGTCACTATATAACTAAACATGGTCACTAAACTTTAGTGGACACTTAGCTTAAGGGGACCTAACCAAACAGGACCTTAGACTCTCTCTTGTGCATAAATTACTTCATTTCGTCACATATATCTCCGGATCCGCACCTTAAAACACATGGATGTCTTCTCTTGACTACTACTATGTGCACCACAAATCTCGACCTTTTCCTAGCTAACTCCTTATTAATGCATTCTTTTCCTTTGTGTGGATTCTCTTTATACTCCATCCACGGTCCTATCAAAGATATACATGCATGTCAATACATTTGACTCTAAAACACCTTTTTTGGGCGTCGAGTGATGGATGTGCCTCGCAATATATGGAACCTATATATACTAGACACTAGTGCTACTGCTAGTGGGCTAGTGGCCTCCTTCGAGAAGCAACCGGCCGGAAGGCAGCAACCAACGCCGGCGATGACCGATGGGCGTCGTCGGGACCCGTGACGATGTGCATGGCCCTTGGATATGATTGATTTCATAATTAAATAAATAAATAAGTAAAACAAGAAAAAAAACTCGACATCAGATGATTCATGAGAGTGGCAAGAAATTGACGTGGGATGACAAGGACACGTGGGTCCAACCGAATTGTAATATTTATATATTATTAGTCCATCAAACCGGGTTCTAGTGCAAGTCCCAAAAAAAATGTCGATTAAATTTTTTAAGTTTATTTGTAGAAAGTATTCGCTATATTTGCATCTTAAATGAGTTTATTATAAGATTTATCTATGAATATTAATATTTCCTTATATATATTTAGTTAGGTCCCGTTTGAAAAAAATGTAAAACGGAGGAACGAAGGAAAACATAAGAAAGGAATAAGAATGCAGTAGCGAAATAGAGGCGTTTGGAAGGCAGGAACATGTAACACATGGAAAAGAAAATCTAATAGGAAATGCTAGTACTTAATTAACGATAGACTAGTTTTAAGATGTGATTACAGCCTGTGTTCAACTCCTTCTTGCATATGGGCCTTGGTCCATTAGACTTAGTCCACACGACTGTTTGGTGGGCATACATTGATCTTATCCTTTCTCTGAATCGATACAACAGTGATTAATGTGCGAGCTCAACACGTGAGCAGTGCAGGAATGATTTCCTTAGCTTAGAGTGATTTTTTTGTTCCTCCAAAAGTGCAGGCTTGGTCACCGTTTCAGTGGAAAGTTTCAGCGTTGTTTTTGTTCCAAATACAGCTACAGTGAATAAAACTATAGGAACTCAATTTCTCTACTTTTCCTCTGTTTCTGCCGTGAACTAAACATCACCTTAAAGTTAGAAATGTTTAACTTCTTGACTTGCTAGGAAGTGACAATGACATTCTGAGCATAATTTTACTCTCTACATATTTTATACCATGGCAGAGTACTTCTACATACCCATTTAGATACTCTAGAATATTTTATCTGGTCGTGAAAAATAGTAATTATTACTCTATACTAGGTGTTTTTCATCTTTGCAATACACCTCTATGGAGGGTTTAACATATATTTATTAGTTAAAATTTTGGCTTCAGTTTTGCACATCTCTTGTGACATCATGATATTGGCTTCGAAATTTGATTTTTTGGATGTTTGTTAATATAAAATCCAATGTTTATTGTATCTTTATTTAAATATTTTTTAGTTTTATTAACAATGGGCTCTAAATCCTTGACTCCATACTTACTCTCTCCTTCCCAAAATAAGTGCACTTCTAGAGTTTGAATAAAGATATTTAGGTTACTGTAAAATTACATTTATACCCCTAGAAAGGTGTAATCATTATACCTTAAAAAATGAGAAAGTAGAAAAAGGCAAATTGGACTAATTTGTCTTTTATATAAATGTACACTTATTTTGAGACAAATTTTAAACTCTAGAAGTGTACTTGTTTTGGAACGGAGGGAGTAGATACTACATTTTAATAAATAGTTTTTGAACCTCCACTTCACCCAATATGTTGAAGAACTTCTATCAAAAAATTATACCTATAGTAGTATTTTTGAATAAAGAATAAAGTGCTTATAGTTAAATGCCAGTATTGATATGTCAGTCAAAGTGTTTCAGTAAAAAGATATATATTCCATTCATATAGGAAATAGATGATGTTTTGGACAAGGTTTCGGTCAAACATTGTGAATATAAATCATGAATAACTTTTAAATTATTGAGTTTGAAAATATAAAAACCATATGAATAGATTTGTCTTGAAAAATACTTTCATAAAAATATACATATATCACTTTTTGATAAATATTTTTTTTTGTCTAAAGGGAGTCAAAGTTATACTTTGGAGACCGTGTCGATGTCCAAAACGTCATCTATTTACTATATGGAGAGAGTACATTTACATAAAGTAACAACTTAGAAAATTTAGTGTTATAGACCTTTGATATAATTTAAAGTCAACCTTTTCTGTGACCAGTATGGGGTTTATTCAGATATCATTTTCTAACCGTACTATATATAAAATATATACACTTTCTTGTATATTTACTTGATGTAATGGTGCTGGCACGGAACATTTATGCTTACCTTTAATTTTACTATTGTGAAAGTGTGTAATTTAACTAAAATATATCTAGCTTATTTTATGATATTTGAATTATTTTTTCATAATATTCTATTTTTGGCAATTTACAAGGAAAATTTAGGGGGTAACTTTGCAATATATTTTATAATAATAAATGTGAGTAATTTGATTCAATTGTAGAGGCTACTTCAAATTTTCGTTCACTATTGTAGAGATGGGTAATTTACATGTGAATGTATAGCTTACTTTAAACTATATTTGTGATGATATAGGTGGCTTGTTTAGATGCAAATTTTAGGAGTGGGATGGGTGGGGAGAGGCTACTTTGTATATTCAATGTCTATTTCCGTTAATGATGGTTATAGTCTATGAAATAAAAAATTAGATGTTTCTGATCACCATAAGGATATCTAAAATTTATCCTTTTTTCTAGTTTCTAGTGCGTCTCATAATAATTGACATGGAGGCTCCGCATAAAGACTTCTAATCATTAATACTAGTATTAAGATACTCACTCGGGCACTCTTACATAAATATTTTTACTTATAGCTCTGACCTAGTCTAAACATTTGCATCAACATTTTATATGTATATAAATTCATATACTTTACCAACAAGGGTATTATATATTATTCTGAAAAATGTATTTCTCGTATAGTGAATCAAAAATATAAATCTTATGAAGCTGGCTATATGAAGTTTTAGAAATCGGTGTCATATTAAGTCTAATTTGTTTTGACTTCGGAGAAAATTAAAAAAAAATCTTTTGGAAACGGAGGCAGGCGTGCACGGGTTCTGAATTCTGATATACCCTGTGCAGCGCGACCGTGACTACGTATCTATAGAGACTTCGTCAGGATCGGATACGTACACACACGGTACAGCGACGACTCTGCTCGTCACCCCGTGTACACGTACACACGTACGCCTGTCTTGGCGTGGTGCGTGCATGTGCATGCCAGCTTGGCACATACTACTCCATCTCAAAAATAGTATCACTATTCTATACGTGCTGGTCAAACTTTAACTTTGACTGAGTTTATATAAAGAGAACGTATGCTATATAAACTAGACTCTGTGCAAATTATACAAACTTTAATCAAGACCACATAAATCTAATCCGATGACTGGTAACACTAGTAGAGGATGGGCCTTTAGTCCCGGGTCCTAGGGACCTTTAGTCCCGGTTCTGGACCCGGGACTACGGTTCCGGGACTAAAGGTTTGCTACAGTATTCAACCCGGGACTAAAGGTTTGGAATAAAAACGAAAAAATGTTGTGGCTGTGGAGATTCGAACTCAAGACCGCACAGTTAGCCTTCACGTGCGCGCGTTACCAACTGAGCTACACTACACATCTAACAGAATAGGATACTCCTTCTTTTTAAATTGTGTCTGGAAGGACCTTTAGTCTCGGTTGGTGTTACCAACCGGGACTAAAAGGTCCTTTAGTCCCGGTTGGTAATACCAACCGGGACTAAAGGTAGGACCTTTAGTCCCGGTTGGTATTACCAACCGGGACTAAAGAACACTGACCCTTTAGCCCCGGTTGCCTCTCGGTTGCCTCGAGGAAAAGGAACCTTTAGTCCCGGTTGGTGTTACCAACCGGGACTAAAGAACTTTTAGCCCCGGACACAAAAATATTCGAGGCTAATGTCCGAATCTGTCTATCGCCCAAAGGCCATTTCTCTAGTAGTGTAATTTTAGTACTCACCCCCCCCCCCCCCACTCATCTTATCCGGCTGTTGCAAAACACCCCATGAGTGAAGGTATCCGGCTGTTGCAAAACACTTCATGAGTAAAGGGGTTTGAGTGCTAAAATTACCCACCATCAGATTAGATTCTTGTGATCTTGATTAAAGTTTGCACAAGAGTCTAGTTTGTATAACATATGTTCCCTTATTTATATAAAATGTGTATAATATTTTTATCTCTAAATAAGTTTATTATAAAAATATATTCAAAAATATATTTAATGATACTAACTATGTACCATAAATATTAATATTTTATTATATATAGTTGGTTAAAGTTGAAGTCTGCTGACCTTTTAGGAAGCGAGAATGACTCTTTCTAAAAGGAGGGAGGGATACTCATAAGCACTCGTTTCTGACTCCTGACTGTTTCTTCGTTCTCGCCGCGTGTCCGTCCATTTTCCGTGTGACGATGCCCCGTCAAAATAAAGCCGCAGCATGCAGCATGCGGTCTGCGCACGCAACGCAACGGTGCAGCGACGCGCCTGGCGCCGACTGACACCGCTGCGCTGCCGGGTCAAAAGCAGCTCGCCGTCGCCGTTGGTCGGTCGCTTCCCTGCGGGCGAGCTACCGTGATCGAGCTCGCATGGTGGTTGCTTGGGTTGGGCTGGGTCGTCGTCCGGCTGCACGTACGTACGCAGTTTCCACTGGTGCATTGCATTGCATTGCGGCCGTCCCCGGCCCGGCCGTACGTAACACGTGCCCACACTCTTCTGTTCGCTTCAGCGAGAAGTCGTAATTTTTTTACGAGTGAAAAATACTATTTTATATCTGATTTGTACGGATTAAAGTAGCTCGAGCGAAGAGAGCGGTGATCTCCTCGATCTCCAAGCGTCTCAGCCCCTGCTACTGCTGGTGCACGGCAGCACGGCTCCAGCTAATGCGGGCAAGCTTTGGTCTCTTTCACCTCCATCCAGGACAAAAAAAAATGAAACAAAAGAATAAGTATAGGAAAAGTAATGTTGTAGGTATGTAGTACATAATTCAGCCTGGTCTCTTTCACCTTTGTCGTCGTCATCAGAAATAATAAAAAAAAGAAAACCCGCAAGAAATGAAAAAAAGTAATAATGCAGGTAATTAGGCCTGGTCTCTTTCACCTTCATTCATCATCAGAAATAAAAAAGAAACCCCCACAGGAAAGGAAAAAAAAGTAGCGATGCAGGTAATTAGCCTGGTCTCTTTCGTGTTAGAAGGAAAGGACAAAAAAAAAAACAGATGAGCTTGCTGGTCTCTTTCCTGTTGCCTTAGCTTGGTGGCCTAACAAAGGTATACTCCTCTCCTACTCCGGCCAATAGCAATAACCAACCGCCCTCCTATGACCCTAACTAACCCCCGCCCCGGCCAGTCTTTGTTTTGATATGTACCCACCACAATGGCAATGCCTGGATGTTAATTAATTAATTAATTAATTAAGAAAGCCTGATATGTTCACTACTAGAGAACAGGCCTTTGGACGATCCACCAACCGAGCTTTAGTCTCGGAAAAAATTTGCGTCCGGGACTAAAGACTTTTAGTCCCGGTTGGTATTACCAACCGGGGCTAAAGGTGAATCTTTAGCCCCGGTTGGTATTATCAACCGGAACTAAAGGTCCTGGACCTTTAGTCCCGGTTGGTAATACCAACCGGGGCTAAAGGGTCACCCTTTAGCCCCGGTTGGTGGTACCAACCGGGGCTAAAGGTCCTTTTAGCCCCGGTTGGTGTTACCAACCGGGGCTAAAAGTCCTTCCCGAGTGGATTCAAAAGGAAAACGTCTAGAACTACATCACGTGGGTTGCGTAGCTCAGTTGGTAGACGTGCCTGAGGCGAGATGTGCTGAGTTCGAATCTCACACAACACACATTTATTTTTTCCTCTCTGGACCTTTAGCCCCGGTTGAAAGCACCCGGGACTAAAGGCCGGGACCTTTAGTCCCGGATTCTTAGCCCCGGTTGACATACCCGGGGCTAAAGGCCCATTTCAACCGGGGCTAAAGGCCCTTTCTCTACTAGTGGTTTTGATCTCTTTTGATGTCACGAGGAGGAAACCCCCAGCCCCTGCATTTCACCTACTCGAGATTGATCATGATGGTGTTTAATTAACTGATGGCTATTAGGTTAGGTGAACACCTTGCCTCGCGTCACATGACTAATTTCATGCTTTCATACAGTACAAGTTAAAGAACCAGTTCATCATGTCACTTTTGCTTAAAAATTGTTCATATACCATTCTTTCACAAGCCTTTAGACTTCATTAACTTTGAGTTGAACTGCTTACTTTGGTGACATCATCGTTTTTTTCTGTTCAATATATAATTTGGCAAATCGAAATGCTTTACACGGTCTAGCTAGCCAGTAGTCAATTTACTGATAAGTGACACCTGGGGGGGTTGCCTAAAAAGTCAACAATTCCATACTTTAACTTCAATCTTATTACCTTTTGTTATAATAATATATCTGTAAAATATGGCAAACATATTTCCAAGACAAATATCCTCGTGGAAACAATCAGGTAGTAGGTGTAGCTGTGTGCGTTCAAAGATGCTGGATTTTTTTTTCCATTATCGAAAACCGTTTTTTTTTATCAATGTCCTCCTTTGTGCGTGAGACGGTTTTGGGAGGTGCATGTCAGGCTAGCGTTCTTAGCGTTGTGATTATTATCCTCTGGCCGGCTTTCAATTCGTGGTATTATATATGTGATATGATATATGATTCGATCTCATCGGGCCAGCATTCCAGCGGCCTAGGGTGTAGGAGTAGCAGGTGATAGGATCTAACGAAAAGTGGCACGGAGTGCTACTGCATTTGTCAGCATCCATAGGATCGGATTGCTACAATATTTGTACGTGAGGCTGCAGGCATCACAAAGTTAGCTCACGGAAAGCGTACTTTGGTTGCTTGCTTTCTCTCTTTCTTTCTCTGAAAGCTCGCATCATTAGAGGACACTTAACAGGTCAATAATGCATGCTCTCGCCGTGCGTATGTAGACAAAAGATCGTTCGGTTGCTTGTCCTCATTGTTCAGCTATAGCTCCTCCATTTCCAAGCCCCATGATCACACCTTTTAGTTTCACACCGTTTAGGACAGACTTTAGTTTATAGGAAATGTTTTGATAAGTACTCCCCATCTCTGCCTCATTTTTTTTAACAATTCCCGTTTTGCGAATAGTGAAATGATTTTAAATTGACTAAATCTACAAAAAAAAATACTAGCATCTAAACATCTACTCCCTCCATCTCAAATTATAAGGCATTCCAAGAATCTTGGAGAGTCAAAAATTTTCATCTTTGACCAAATTTATGTAATAAGATAATAATATTTATGATATCAACTAAGTACAATTAGATTTTTTATTAGTTATATTTTCATAATATACATATTTGATATCATAAATCTTTGTATTTCTCTCTAAAATTTTGGTCAAAGTTGAAAAACTTTGACTCTCCAAGATTCTTGAAATGTCTTATAATTTGGAATGGAGGGAGTATCTATTATGATATTCAATAAGTATTATTAGATTAGTTATGGAACATATCTTCATAATAAGTTTGTTTTTTGGAGACTATAAACGTACTCCGGCCGGGTAGGTATTACTTTCTATAAAATTAGTCAAACTTAGGAAATAAAGTTTGACTTGTTCTAAACATGAAATTGTATTATTCTTTTTATAGAAAAATAAAAACAAGTCGTATCAAATAACTACAGCTTCTAGATCCTACTATTTCAAAAAAAAAAACTACGACAGCTATTTTGACACGTCTATAAAAACACTAACTTTGTGACTACACGTGACAATGGCCCGGCCACACATGTCATTCATAATATCTCGTGAGTTTTTGAAATTATTTGCTCGAGGGTGGATTGCAAATTTAACATCATGCCAGCTGTCTGTTTAACATCATCGTACTAACTTGTTATCGGTGTAACATTGTATCTACCAATATGTAAATTAAGTTGGTGGTGAATATGATCCTTTAGAATAGTACTACTTGCTTGTACGACTAAACAGATGTACGTGTAGGTGCTTAAGACCCAGCTGAACGTACTCTCATGCAAGTTAAAAATTGACTGCTACTTATATGTCAGTACACCAAAATACACTTCTAAGCTAAGCCCATCATTAAAAGGATCTTGAAGTGCAAGTACCGTGTCTGCTTGGTGATGTTATTTCGATGTTTACTTATGAGCAGCCTTCTTTAATTTAATTACTCGTGTAGTGTAGCCTACACCATGATATGGAATCATATATGCACCGAATAACGTACTGCATGTATTCCTATAATACGTGTTTCTGCTGTGTGTGTGTGTGTTTTTTTTTTTTTTTTGAATTCGCACAAGATTGGCGTGTTGCTTGGTCAAATCAAACTCAGATGAGATGGCTTGGTGGCCTCTCAAAAATTAATTCCAAATAAATGGACCCAACCCCAATGTTTTCAAACCACCTAGCTAGCCTCCAGCCAGGCATATGCATATATATATGCCAACTCAAACCAACACTCGCCTCCCAGCAAGCAAAGTGAAATCTATAGGAGTACAACATAGCGCGCACAACTAAAGCAAGTGTGGAATGCAAGGTATAGACGACTGATAGAATGATCTCACTGCACTAACTTTTCAGCCGCCACTGCTGGCCTCATTGTCTTGGCTTATACATGTGAGTTGTCTATGACCGAGCAGTCTGACCCATCAACACACAAGTAAAGAGAGATTCAAGATCTTGTGTTTGTTTTTAAGAAGCGATCGACAATGTATGTTAGCATTGTACAGCTAGATATATATTGACATCATACTTTCCTGCCTTTATGTTCTCCTAATAATCAAGTCATGTTAAAAGGGTATATGTCCTTATGTTAATATGATTTGAGTTTCATCCAAGATGGAAAACTAGGAGAACATGGCTTGATTTGTTCCATGATGTTGGATATATAGTTTCTTTGAGAGTGGTTATTACTGTTATGCTAGCTTAGAAAGGATAATACACTTGATCTGTTAACTCAAATTTTGTATATGCAAATTTGTCAACAATATGTGAGTTTTATGGGTCCAAACAACCTAATGTGTTAACTACTTGTTGGTTTTAACTTTTAAGATGCGGTGGCATAAGCCAATATGTTATAACAAAAAATCTCTTTAATTTTAGTCATCATCTTCCCTTGTTGTATACATGCCTTGAGTATCACTAAACACTATGACACAGGATAAACAAAAATACCAGTTGTCCATCATAACAAATGCCACATGACACAATATTTTACAATGGTATTGTTAGGCGTGTCATGATAAATCTCTGCTTGTTGTATAATATATGCTTGTTTTAGCAATGAGGCACGATGAGAAATATGGTTGTGCAATACACTATCTTTAGTTCTTATTACTATATGAAATATGGGTGTAGCCATGTAGTTCTTATACTATTAACTTGGCCTAAATGTTCTTTTCTTATATATCAAGGGATATAACAATTTAACTAAACCTAATTCTCAATTACAACCCCCACCCCCTAATATTTTGATATACATGTGAGTTGTCCATGATGGAGCAATATATCTAAAGACACCCATAAAGTCATAAGTACAAGTATATGTTACAATAAAATATACATACCATAATCTCTTAGTTGTGTTTGTTTTAAAAATCGAGGATAATATGTATAAGAAATCCCACACGCCATGATTTCTTAATTGCATTTGTTTCGGAGAGGGACTATATGGGCTATATCTATCAGTATGTTATAATAATTGCCGCATATTATATGGTATTCATTGTACATATTTTTTTCTAAAGGATTATAGAACTTGATTTACTGATTTAGACAAAAACATTTTTCCTTGTGTAAGGAAAACGGTAACATCATCATATATCTTCTACAATATTTGTAGTTGTATGACACAAAATAAACACCAATAGTGTCTATTGCAACAAATGCCATAGGGCACCATATCATACCATTTTTTGTCTTAAGAAGCATAGAAGCAAGCGAAATATGAGTGTAGCTCATGTTTTTATTAATTTAGGTTAAACGTCTTTTGCTTCCCATATATCTTAGAGATAGGCCGTCTTCACGCCTTCACTACACTCTTTTCTCAACGACTCATACACATGAGTTGTCAATGACCGAGCAATGTATCAAAAACATCCATAAGTCACAAGTACAAGTATGTGTTACCGATGCGATATACTCCGTACAAGCCATAGTTTCTTAGCTATATGTGTTTTAAAAAACGCGAGGATATTATGTGCAACAATCCCATATCTACATCATGATTTCTTAATTGTATTTGTTCGGGATAGAAGATTTATGTTGGCGGTGCGATGGTGTTGTGCGGCGCCTGTTGATTTCTCAATTTAACCGGCCGATGTCAAGTATTGCCTTTTATTTTTAATTGTTAGCTCTATTGTTCTTTTTAGTTGTTACCTTTGCTCGGCCCTTTTGGGTTTGGTTGCTCTATTACATTACCCGATCTAGGTTTTTTTATTTTCCTAATATAACCGGCAACTTTCCTGTCAGATTTGTTGAGAAAACCTATATACACAAATACTTTGGCCAAAGTTTCCCAAAAAATTTGCAAAATTCTCTGTCACATCGAACGTTTAGAGGTATGCATGAAGCATTAAATGTAGGTAAAAATAACTAATTGTACTTTTAGTCTGTAAATGCCGAGGCAAATCTTTTGAGTCTAGTTAGCTCATATTTGGACAAAGTTTACCAAATAACAACGAAAGTGCTACGTTTCAAAACCCAAAAATTTTCGTGAACTGAAAAAGGAAAGGCCTTTATAATAAATTCTGCACGGCATAATTATTATTTGTACATGTCTTCTCAAGAAGTGAGCGCAACGATATATTCCAATCAGATACGACTGCAGGCAATTGAGACTTAGCTTAATTTCTATTATGTGAAATTAGAGGATTTGGTCTTGATTCATTGATCTAGAGTGATTGATGAGTGAATGATTATCGCTGTGTAAAAAAAACAAATTGGTCGTTTTTGTTGTTGGGCAGATACTGTGCATTTTAATTTACTTTGATTATAGGTGGCAATCAGAGGACCCACCGAATGCTCCCCAAAGATGTTTGTTCCATCACTGTTGGCTGTGTTTGCCGTCACAGCCCAACCTCTAACCGCCAATAGTTTTCTATACTCTTCTGCTAAGCCGAACCATTTATACCCCCTTGTCTCTCCGCTCCTCTCTTCTCATAGTCATCCGAGAGACCTTCTCTCTCTCTGGCGACGGCCATGGTGCAGCAGCAGCAGCAGCAGCAGCATAGAATCTACATCTTGCAGTTCAGGAAGGGCGAGCCGGAGCAGGAGGTGGCATGCAAGGTGTCGCAGCCCAAGGGCGCCGGGCGGCGGGTCATGTACTACTACCAGGACTACGGCAGCGGTGGGGGCAAGAGCGGCAAGCCGGTGCAACCCAGGGCGTTCGGCGTGCGGCGCTTCTTGGCCATGCTCCTGCTCTCCTTCCTCTGCGTGGGGACGCTGTTCGTGGCGCCCGTGTCCTTCCTCTCCTTCGTGCATAGCGACGAAGGCGGCGCCGCGGCGGCGGCCACGGCCACCGGGGCGCGTGGCGGGGTGTCCGGGCCGTGCTCGGCCGTGGGCAACGACAGCCTCTGCTGCGACCGCACGTCGCACCGCGCGGACATCTGCTTCGCGCGGGGCGACCTGCGCATGCACTCGGCGAGCGCGTCGTTCCAGCTCGTGTCCGCCGGCAACACGACGGCGGCGGCGGCGGAGGAGGAGCGGATACGGCCGTACACGCGCAAGTGGGAGGCGAACGTGATGGCGACGATCGACGAGGTGCGGCTGCGCCGCGTGCTCCCCGGCGACGCCGCGCGGTGCGACGTGCGGCACGACGTGCCGGCCGTGCTCTTGTCCACCGGCGGGTACACGGGCAACGTGTACCACGAGTTCAACGACGGCATCCTGCCGCTGTTCGTGACGGCGCACCACCTCCGGCGGCGCGTGGTGCTGGTGATCCTCGAGTACCACGACTGGTGGATGACCAAGTACGGCGACGTGGTGTCGCAGCTGACGGCGTTCCCGCCGATCGACTTCACGGCCGACCGCCGCGTGCACTGCTTCCCCGAGGTGATCGCGGGGCTGCGCATCCACGGCGAGCTGACCGTGGACCCGGCGAGGACGCCCGAGGGGAAGAGCATCGGCGACTTCCGCAGGCTCCTGGACGACGCGTACCGCGGCCGCATCGAGTTCCTGGAGCGCCTGGAGCGCCGGGCGGCTCGCAAGCGCCTGCGCCTGCGCCACCGCCGCGGCGCCGCCGTGGTGCCCCGCGCGCCGCCAGCAGAGCCAGGGCATCGTCCCAGGCTGGTGATCGTGTCGCGGACGGGGTCCCGCGTGATCGAGAACGAGGCGGACGTGGCGGCGCTGGCGTCGGACGTCGGGTTCGACGTGCGCGTGATCCGTCCCGACCGCACCTCGGAGCTGTGCAAGATATACCGGGAGCTGAACGGCAGCGACGCCATGGTGGGCGTCCACGGCGCGGCCATGACGCACTTCCTGTTCATGCGGCCCGGGAAGGTGTTCATCCAGGTGGTTCCGCTGGGCACGGACTGGGCGGCGGGGGCCTACTACGGCGAGCCCGCGGCGCGGATGGGGCTGCGCTACGTCGGCTACAAGATCGGGCCCGAGGAGAGCTCGCTGTCCCGCGAGTACCCCACGGGCGACCCCGTGCTCACGGACCCCGCCGGCGTGGCACAGCGCGGCTGGGACGTGACCAAGAAGGTGTACCTGGACCGGCAGAACGTGCGGCTGGACCTGGCGCGCTTCCGGGAGGAGCTCGTCGAGGCGCACCGGTACCTGCTGGCTACCGGCGGCGGGCGGCGGCGGCGGCCGAGTGATGTGCGTCGGGCGGGTTTGACCGGTCTCGATTAGGCAACAACCAGACCAGCTCAATGAACATCTCCTCCTCTGATCTCTCTGCTCTGCTATACTCCTCCTAGTTTCCATTGATTCCCACCATTTCTCTCTCTTTTTTCTTTTTTTTGGTTATTATACACTGACTTGACCTGACAATTCTTTGCATTAGTTTTTGTGTCGTCCGTCGTCCTGTACCTGTGATCCATCATCTCCATGGTAGTAAAAAAGAAAAATCGGAGCTTGCTGTGCATATACATATACATTCAGTAAATAAAAGAGAATCAGTTACATTAAGCATACTGTACAAACATCATGCTGGCGCCAACAAAAGAGTCGTCACAGTTTTGCTGTGTTTATTATCTGAACTGAACTCTGAGTGCATGCATCAGTTGGTGCTTGCATTGCAGTTGCAGGACGAGCGAGGGAGGGGCTCAGACTCGGAACCGCTTCTTGTTCACGGCAGTCGCCACTGCCTTGTTCCGCCTGCCGCCACCCGCCAGGGACGGCCAGGCTGTATGTATGAGTTTGTTGAAACAGACTAATCAGCTTTCGTTAAGCGTCAATAAAGCCTGCTATTAGTGGCCCGTAAAGCGTCACCCATCGGGCCTGCCCTGGACGCTGGACGGACCCTAACGGCACGCACAGTACCACGGCGATCGGGCGATGCATCAACAACCATAGCAGCTTGCTGCTGCTGACAACAACGACGGTCAGAGTCAGTCACGCACGCAACCATCAACAGAAGAACAGTGTTTGTCACGGGACGAAATAACCGCCCGGCGTTCCAAACGGGGCAACTTTAACTCGAAAGTTGGGACACCATTTGCCCGCTAGAAAAGCGACGCACCCCCCACCTTAATATAAGATAAGAAGAGATTACACGTCGTCGTAGCACAGGGCGTAGGTGCTAAAGAAACGCACGCATGCACCCGGCGGATTAGGAGAGGATCATAGCGGTGGTGGTGTGGTGGCGACTGCCAAAGTCGAGTAGTGAGTGGAATCTCGCCATCCATCCCAGGAGGAGGATCGGTGGGCGGCGCGTCAGCTTCGGCTTCGCCTACGCGTGCGCGCGCCCGCGTTTGCCGTCTCCGGCCGTCGTCGTCCGGCGGAAGACTCGCGGAAGATTCGCACGCACGCAAATGAGGATTCAGGCCCGTCGACGTCGACGTCGACGCCGGGGATGGCTTCGGGCGCACGCGCACTGGCACTGGCGCTGCGACGTGTGGTGGCTTCGTATCCAAGCCCAAGGTTACAAAGTGCGCGGCCCTCGACTCGCTCATCTCCGTCACCCCCGACGACGCCGTCGACCACCTCATAGCCGAGCTCGACTGCATCCACGACCTCTCCGCCAGCGTCGCCGGACCGCCCCGCCTCTGCGTCTTCCTCTTCGTGCCCGCGCCCGTAGCCGCCTTCGGTTCCATCCTCTCCGGCAACGCCGGCGAGGCAGCCTCCTTCGACCAAGATGTAGCTGCTCATGCGGGAGGCGTTCGGCGGCGGGATGAACGGGGCAGAGGAGGAAGGCTGGAGGGACCCCGAGCGGCCAAGCACCAGCGCGACGCAGAGCTCCGACGGGCCCGAGGAGCGCCGCGCGCCTCGGATCGGCGGCGTGCCCGTGATGAATTTTTTTTTTATTAATAACCCAATTAAATAAGATATTTTAAAATTAACACTATGACTGAGCGGATTGGATTCTTCAGAAGGGTATGATTTTCAACACTATGACTGAGCTGAAGCTTTTCCTTGAGAACTATGCTGTGCATCATCATCGACCGTACACGGTCAGCCATTCAGATATTAGTTTGAGGTACCACGTCAAGTGTTTGAGTCTTGGTTGTCCGTGGAGGCTGAATGCTCGCAAGAGAACTGATGATAAGTGGAGGATCAGTAAAGTAGTACAACCGCATACCTGTTTTACAAATAAGGGACAAGAAAAACATCCTCAGTTGACGGCAAGATACCTTGCACGGCGCATTTTGGCATTTGTTGATGATGACGCCGACGTATCTGTTTCACAATTGCTTATCTCCATATTTGGATTCACAGGCTATAAGATGACTTATGGAAAGGCGTGGCGTGCGAAGCAGATCGCCCTTGCAATTCGTTGGGGTGGTTGGGATGAAGCGTACAACAGGATTCCTCGGATTTTGTGTGCAATGGCATACTATAACCCTGGTCTTAAATGGTTTCCACACACCAATGGGCAGTATATAGACCGCAACACCGGCAAGGTTACACATGTGCTTCAGCGTGTATTTTGGTCTTTTGCACAAACAGAGCATGCGTATCAGTACTGTCGTCCAGTCATACTTGTGGACGGTACTTTCTTGACCGGAGCGTACAAGGGTGTGCTGATGATGGCGGCGGCTGTTGATCCCGAGGACCAGATAGTTCCAATTGCTTTCGCCTTGGCTGAGGGGGAGAACGTTGAGTCTTGGTCTTGGTTCATGGCCCTGCTACGGATACAAGTGTTAGGGCCTTCTCGGACAATATGTTTGATTTCGGACCGTCATGTTGGGTTGCTTCGTGCCGCAGAGGAGGAGATAGAGGGTTGTCCTCCTCTAGTGCACAGATGGTGCATGCGTCACTTTGCCGCCAATTTCTGGCGTCGGCAGAGAAAAAAGGAGGTTTGTGCCAAGGTGAAAGAGCTATGTTGTGTTAAAACTGAGCACAAATTCAAAGAAACAATGGAAGAGTTGGACAAAATGTTAAACAGTGCTGCCAGGGCCTGGATCGAGAGACAGATGGAACACAAGGAGAAGTGGGCGCTTGCTTACGATGAGGGCGGTTTCCGGTTCGGCATAATGACCACCAACTCATCGGAGTCTTTCAACAAGGTATTCACCGGTGTTAGAGCCTTGCCCGTTTCTGGAATCGTTGAGTACTCGTTTCACAAGACCAACGAGTATTTTGTGAAAAGGTGGTCCATTGCTCAAGACAACCTACAAACGGATGGTGAATTTGGAAAGGCGGGAAATGAGCACATTCAGGAAAATGAGATCTGGGCAACGCAGCTAACTTGTGAGGCTTATGGACCAACCAGACAAATCTATAATGTTCGAGCAAAGGGTGGAACTACCATGGGCGGGGAACGCTACGGTGGTCGCAACTATCGGATCGATCTTCAAAGAGTGGAATGCAGTTGTAACGTGCCGCAGATAATGCATGCCCCTTGCTCTCACATGATTGCGTCCTGTAGAGCGCGCGGATATAACTACAAGGCCGTACCATATATGTCCGAGTACTATCGCCGGAGCAACACCGTCGCAATATGGCAGAGCAGCTTCGAGCCTTACCTTGATCCCACTCAATGGCCTCCATACTTGGGTAGAGACTTCATGCCTGATCCTGAGCTGCTGAAGTTAGGTAAGGGTAGGAGGAGAAAGAAGAGACTAAAGGGTGACATGGACAATATGGATAGGTATGGCGGGGGGACTTTGACCAGACACCGAGCACGAACCTATGCTCTGTTTGCCACATGCCAGGGCATAATGCAGCCTTCCATCGTAGACAAACACAACAGGTGTACATATGTCTTCATTTGTTTTAATGCTTTATTATTGTTATCTTTACTTATATTAATTATTTGAATGCTTTGCTATTATTGTACATATGTCTTTCATTTATTTTAATGCTTTATTGTTGTTATCTTTACTTATATTAATTATTTGAATGTTTTTGCTATTATTGTACATATGTCTTTCATTTGTTTTAATGCTTTATTATTTTTGACGCTGTACTAACTTGTTACCATGTTTTGTTTAAACAGGATGGCGAACCCTCCGACGTACCCTCTCCTTGAGCCGTTCTACGACGGCGAGCACCGGGCGCACAGGCTCACCGACTACGCCCCTCCGGAGAGGTTGTCCTTGCTGAGGCCGCGCACCCACCTATGGCACCGGTGGGACGAGCGCTACGCACCCTTCCTACGGCGCGCGGGCTTCTTGGTGCTAGCCCGCGTTGCCAACGACGTGGGGTTGCAGCTCGACCCCGCGCTCCTCACCGCGCTGGCGGACAGGTGGCGTCCCGAGACGCACACCTTCCACCTAGCCTGTGGGGAGATGATCGTGACGTTACAGGACGTGGCCAAGATTTTTGGTCTACGCCTGGGCGGCCTCCCCGTGACGGGGA